>CM029489.1:18645526-19845526 GCA_017140395.1 Eucalyptus lansdowneana
GGGAGGGTCACGACCCTCGCCTAGATCCGCCGAGGGCTCACGAGCCCTCGCCGCCCGACCGGCCGGGGTCAGCCCCTAGCCGGGGCCCGGTGACCCCAACCGACCCTCCCCACCGTCGCCGACCCTTCTCGCGACGGTAGTGCGGCGGCGGCGGCTAAGGGCTAATCCCTCGGCCACCTCACCCCCTTTCCTTTTTTTTTTTAAAAAAAAATTAATTGTTAATTTTTTAATATTTCAACTAAATTTAATTTAATTAATTTTTTATTTTTTTTACCACATCAACCCAAAATGATGCCGTTTTGGTCATGTCAACGTGCAAAATAACGTCGTTTTAGACACGTTTTGCCGGAAAAAATGTCACGTCGGCGTTTTGGCCGAACTCCGCGATTGGCACTTAAATGTCCGTTTTTCTTCGAATGTAACACTTAAGTGTACTTTTCGTAATTTATGTCACTTAAGTATCCTTTGGCCAAAGTTATAAAGACTTGAAGCGTTCTTTTCCTGAGTTTTGAATAATGTTTCTTGATACTTATAACACTTTCTCATCCTACTGTAGCAACCACAGGCTGGCATACCAAGACGAGCATGGACACAAAGGCATGACCAACGGTCCCTCACCCCTTTCCCTGTCCTCTGCACACTCTTCGCAAACGATGTAGCTGCTCTTTACGCTAATGGCCTTCCCGATGACACTGAATTGTCGGATCTCCTTGCGGTTGCCTCAGCACTACGGCATGATTTGCCATTATGTTCTTTGTCATCGTGGCGAGTTGTGGCGGGTAATTGTAATTTGATGACTGAATAATAGATGCAAAGAGTTGAGTTAAAGCTATGATATTCCATGAATCTTATATACTATTTTACTTTTAAGTGATCTCAAATCTGCAGGGATACTTGACATTTAGGCTCTTCGAGTGTTTGACTATGAGTCAGATTCTAATTTTGGTAGGAAACATTAAAGAACCACCTCTTTAAAGTGGTCTGAGACAAGGCTATCATCTTGAGAACATCGAACATAATTTAAGAACCAGAAAATTGCAAAGAAGTTGAGGCCTAGACCCAATTATTTTCACTAGGGACCCGTAGGTAGTTTGTTCCGACGATGACATCTTCCTCTCTTGTGGTATCTTTTGAAGCCATTTAACCATGCCGTGCTTCTTTTTGGCTAGGTGTTGTAGTGTTTGCATCGCGTTTTGCGGCTTTTTCATCTTGTCACCCGTTCCATTCCTTTTGTTTCTACATTTGGAGTGTAAGTTTACTGGTAACGAGATTTTTTATACATTTGGCATTTCCTCAATATATTTTTTACCTTTACCAAAAAAAAAAAAAAACATGAATTAATAATTCTTTGTAATTTTTATAATTTCTTTATGAAGTTGACACAGGCGCGATAAGATGCGGGTAATCTAGTTTATTGGGAACTCCTCGTATGCATGGACTCGTCAGTCAAAAATCTGAGTTGAACAAAGACAATAATCATTGTCCTTTTTTAAAAAAATCTAGAAAGAAGGAAATTTTCCTACCATGCACTTACATCAATGTTTTTGTGTTTTTTGTCAAACACTTATATTAATGTTTGATGGGAAGGGATAAGCATGTCATTAAGTTTTAAATAGCAATATCTTGTTTTTCTTTTAATCAATATGAACTTTTGTTTATGAATTGACAAACAAATTTTCAAATTTTGAGAAATTTATTATCTTTTCATTACCTCTCCCCGTCCCCTACTCTCTCAAATAATCTTGCAACCTTACCTTTTATTCGGTTACGTTTATGGAAAGTATGGTTGTTGAATACATCCCCTTCTTATTCACATATTACGTAGATCCGGGTATTTTTTTGTTATTTAATTTACAGTCACAAGATTTGATAATTACTCTTACTTTTGTCAATTAATTAAAACCCAGCTATTGATGATAATAATTACACTTCAATTTAGAGAGGTCTTAACACGACACGATTATGGATAGATTTATATCCCCTTTTACGTATAAAGCAACGAGTCAATACTAAGATTTACATGACCAAAACAAAAAATACTTAGATTTAATGCAGCTGTGCATCATCCAAATTCAAAATACAACAGCACGTAGAAACAAGAGTCATTCATTGATGTGATATGCACTTAGAAATTAACTCCAGCAAAGCACTAATCGAAGAAAAATTGTTTGAACAGCTCGAATCCGACAAACTACACAAACTCAATCCTACGAGCATCATATTCTACCAAGTTCGAACCCGAGCTATATTTCAGCAGCGACACGAATTCCCGAGCCGAGCATGGACGCACGGCCACGGCCAACTCCACGGCGTCCAACCCGTTCCTTCCGCCACTCCAGAATCCCGGCCGGGAGCGTTCTCAAGCGGGCAGGCGATCGGGCCCGCCTTGGTCCTGAATCCGACTATCACCGGATCGTTGCGAGCGCAAGCGTGGAAACCTAATCCATCATCTCTTTCCCTCTCAGCCTCGCGCTCTTTGCTAAGCACGGAACCCACCCTTCGCCAGCCCAGCACCCTCTCCTTCTTCGCCTTCATTCCCCTCTCGACGCCCTCGAAACCATCACCGCGGCCCCTTCGTGTTCCTGGATCTCTTCGCGATTGCTTCAGCATGACAGCGCGGGGCACCATCTTTGCACGAGTCGTGGTTGCAAGACCAATCTTTGCCAGCGATTTCGCAACTTGATGACTGAATACTGATGGAATAGAGTTCGAGTGATGAGAGCAGTGTCCACTGACTGCACGTACATATATATGATTGGGATTCAGATCGATATTGAGACTGCATAGGAAATATTTGATGTCGAGTCTCGATTCTCATTTAGGAAAGACGACATAAATTTGATCACTCAAAAGTCCATGTGAAACAAGTACGTTGAAGGAGGAAATCTTTCCTATTTTGCACTTACTGGTATTGCGGAACTTGACTCACTCTTTTTATTTCTTCGTTTGAATTTTATATGATCAAAAACTCACTGACTTTTTACACACTTTGTTACATGAGGGTGCTCTTTTTATAATCAAGTCTGACCGCACCACATCGTACTAAAGAGGAAATAAATTGGACTGATCCAAACCGAAGCAAATCGCTTCATGATGCTTTTTTTTTTTTTAATACTAAATGCTTAATAACATTGCGCACTTTCACATTTTGTTTCTTATAAATCAATCATGCTCAACCAAGTATAGAATTCATTCACCCAAAAAATAATTAACAATAGAATAATATCCAAAGGTTGGGCTGTCAATTGTAGCCTAGGCACTTGGCGGTATCTTCTACGAATGCACTATTCATAATTTGTCTGTGAATGTGTTTGAATGTGCACATTGTTATATCAATTCAATGAAACAAACAAAATTTCTGAAAAAGATGCAAATGTAAAAGAGAAGAAGTATCACAAACTCGAATTGGAATGGAATGAACCCTAAAACATATCAAGTTTTGAATTTTCCGACAAGAACATTGAGCAGACATCACTACCCGCTAACCCCACCAATACCATTGGGTTTAACCAGTTCTTTCCGCTGCGCCTGGATCCGAGCCGGACGTTCTTGCTGATGGGCGGGCGATCGGACCAGCCTTGGTCCCGAATCCGACCACCTCATCGTTTGGGCAAAAGTGAAACCCTAATGCATCACCCCTTGCCTTCTCTCTTTTGCACTCTTCGCAAGGCACGTGATCAGCCTTCGTAACCTGCTGTGGCAACACCGATGGGATCACCTTCTTTGGCGGCATCATGATGTCAACGTCCCCTTCCTCGATAACTTGTTCAAAGTCGTCATGCATCCTTCGCATCTTCTGATCTATTTCTGACCGCTTTCGCGCCATCTTCTGATCTACTTCCGCCCGCTTTCGCGCCATCTTCTGATCTATTTCCGCCCACTTTTGCACAATGGCACCGTATATCTTCTCGCCGCGAGTGGTAACCCTATCAGATGTTGGGGCTGACTTCACGACTGAAAATTTGGACTGGATTGCACAGGGAAAAATTTGCATGGTTAAGTTAGGGCATTATCACCGTACTTTTGGCAATGTACAATGTAGTACTTTGAAGTGGATGTGGAAATAGTTCTTTCAAAGTTTGAATTTGATGCTATTGACGAAATAATATTAATGTACAATGTAGTATGATTCGGTGGAAAATCGAACCTACCTCACTCCTTAACTCGACCATCACTTGATCAGATAGGCCAAGGTGAGACCCCGATGGGCAGGAGATCGGGTCCGCCTTGTCTCTGAACCCGACCACCACCGGATCACATGGGCAACAGTGAAAGGCCGTTGTTCCTTCGCCCCTTTCCTCTCTTCTGCACACTCTTCGCAAACAATGTAGCTACTCTTCGCGCTAATGGCCTTCCCGACGACGTTGGATCTGTCGCAAGACTCGTGACCCTTTGGCATAGTCGGATCTGCTTGCGGTTGTCTCAGCACTAGGGCATGGTTTGCTGTCACATTCTCCATTGTCGTAGTGAAATCCACCTTGCCGTTGACAATTGCAATTTGATGGCTGAATAATAGATGCAAAGAATTGAGTGAGAGTTATGTTATTCCGGGTATTGATGGGATAGAGTTTGAGAGAAGGAAATATTTGATGTGGAGTCTTGATTCTTATCTAGGAGAGAAAATATGAATTTGATCACTCAAAAGTCAAAATCCCGTACGAAACAGATATATCGAAGCAAATCTTTCCTATTCTGCACTTATTTGTATTGTGGAACTTGACTTACTTTTTTGTTTCTTCCGTTGGAATTTTTTATGACCAAAAACTCACTTACTGACCTTTTTACACAGTTTTTTACACAAGGGTGCTATTAAAAATATCACTTTTTTATGGGGTGATCACGACGAATGGTGCGAAGATTCAAGTCTAACCAAACCAAGTCGAATTAAAAAAAGGAAATAAAGGGCGTGCATGAAAACGTTCCAAAGAAACGTTTCTGGAACACTTCTATACGGATTTTGTTCCCGGGAACAAAAAAAAGAATAAAACACATTTGGTTGCGTTTATTTTTGTTCTTTTTTTTTTTTTGTTCTGGAACAAAATTGAAGCAAAAAAAGAAACACAAAATAGTTGTTTCTGGAGAAAAGAAACACTTCTTCATAAACGCTTCTCTTCTCTTTTCTTTTCTTTTCTTCTTCTTTTTTTCTTCTTTTTTCTTTGGCCGGTCGCCTGCCTCGGCCATAGTCGGCGACCAGCCGTTGAGGGCCGGTGATGCCCTCGAGGATCGGCGACCTCGCCGGAGTGTCGATAGCCCCGGCAAGACCGAGCGTCGCCGGCAAGAGGCGAGGCGAGCCTTGGCCAAGGCGAGCCTCGCCGTGGCCGGGCGAGGCCGCCGACCCCATCGGCCGATCGCTTGGGAGGTCGGGACCCGGCCCGAAAAAATAAAAAATAAAAAGAAAGGAAAAAATGAAAAATAAAATAAAAATGTTTAAAAAATTAAAAGAAATAAAAAAAAGAATAAAATTTACCAAACATGTTTCTATTCATTTTTTATTCTTTTGTTCAAAATTGTTCCGTAACGAAACATTTTTTTTATTTAGGAACAAAAAAAAAAGAAATGTTACCATTCGCACCCAAATTGAACCGATCCAAACGGAAGCCCAAGCAAATCGACTTATGATTTTATTTTATTTTATTTTGCTTAATGCTAAATAACATTACCCACTTTCACATTGTGTTCCCACTCAAATCATTCATGCTCTATCAAGTAATACAATCCATCCAACCAAAAATAATAATAATAAGAAAAAAAGAATAATATTTAAATTATTTGGATTTCCACAATAACAAGAATTCAAAAAAGAGATATCCATCTTCCAAATTAAACAAAAGCTAGGTTGTGAATTGTAGCCGAAGCAATTGGCGATATCTTCTACTAACGCACTCTTGATGGTCCGTCTTTGAATTGTTATATTAATAACGCACAAAATTAGCAAATCAAATGCCGACTGATTTTCTTACTCTAAAAAAATAATTGACTATGTGATATTATGAAGTAGGAATCCTAGAGATTTTGTCACGCCGAATTTGGCGATTTACACATAGGATACGATTATGCATAAGAATATGAGCAATTTAATGAAGTAAACAAGATCTCCGAAAGAGATTTGTTCAATATATCTATCTTCACATAAACTCATAAATAAATACGGCTATCTTGAGAAATACTCTTTGAATCTTCATTCAAACATGATATGAATGTGAAAGAGAAAAAGTATCCGCTCAATAAACTCGAATCGGAACGGATGAACTCAAAAACATGGAAAGGATTGAGTTTTGAGTTTTTTGACAAGAACTATTTATGTGCATAGTTGCATCGCCGCCCTGCCAATACGTTCAACCAGCTCTTTTCACTGCGCCAGGATGTAGGCCGGACTTTCTTGCTAATGGGGAGCCAATCGGACCGGCCTTGGTCCTGAATCCGACTACCACCTCATCGTTTGGACAAAAGTGAAACCCTAATGGATCACCCTTTGCCTTTTCTCTCTTGCACTCTTCGCAAGGCACGTGATTGGCCTTCGTAACCTGCCGTGGCAACACCAATGGCATCGCCTTCTTCGACGGCGGCACGACATTCATGTCCACGTCCTTGATAGCTAATTTGCGATCGACATGTATCCTTTGCATCCTCTGGTCTCCCTCCGACTGCTTCCGCAAAGACACGTGATCGGCCTTCGTAACCTGTTGTCGCAAGACCGACGGCATCGGCTTCTTCGGCTGCAGCACGACATCAACGTTCTCATCCTCGGTAGCCAATTCGAGATCGTCATGTATCCTTTGCATCCTCTGGTCTCTTTCCGACTGCTTCCGCACGATGGTGCGGTGCATCTTCTTGCCACGAGCGGGAACCCTTGATGAGGCCGACTTCATGACTAGGAATTTGGACTGGATTGCAGAGGTTAAAATCTGCAGGATTAAGCAAGTGCATCATCTCGGTACTTATATATATATATTATGGATGTGCATATAATTCTTTCAAAGTTCAAATTTGACATTATTGACAAATTTGATCATGTGATCAACGGTGAAGACTGCAACATAATAGATAAGTACAATAAAATAAGACTTTGAACTACTATGATCCTTGATTTAGTTGATAGGGTAATTATTTTGAGATCGCATATATAAGTTATATTGCACTAATGAAATATAACTATTTTATTTTATTTTATTTATATTGCGAATTCTAACAGCTATATTGATTGTATAACTAAATGAAAGCATAGTAATATCATTTCATAACAAAATTGGTTGTGACTATTCTAATCCATCAAATTGTAGTTATTGTCTGATTATAATATTCTTGTCATGTGATAATGTTATTGTCTGTGTTATGAATTCCAATAACTATTTATTTTATAATAAAGTAAAAACTTATATTGGCTATAGCATTATTGATTCATAACATCCCTAATTATGATTACTCTAATTTCTATAGTCGTTGGAGTTTATAAGATTGTAATAATCTTTTACTAGTACAGTAGTATGGTATTCACTTTTTATATTAGAATTACATCAATTGTCTTGCCACTACCGACGAGGGAGATAGATTAGAGAGGAGTGAATTCCGGAAAACTTCTATTTACGTTATTAGGGCTTGCACAAAATTGTAACTACAACTATAATTGCAAATAAGCAGACGAATATGAATGAACTCTAAGAATTATTTATTAAAGGAAAATACTTCAAAAAATAATCTAAACTATTTCCAGTAGTCTTAATATCCCATATTTTTGTTATCTCTATAATCCTCATACTTGAACTAATGTGACAAAAACACTATCTGTTTCTCATTATGACATCAATTCCCAATTTTTTTTTGTGTAAACAGTACTCTAAACACCTTTACAAGTTGGAAAGTTCTGGTAACAAAAAAAACAAACAAATAATTTGAAGTATTTATATCATCATAACTGTTGTTTTGGATTTTTGGACGTTATTAAGAGTTTGGGATACCAATGCCATGGTGGGTATAGTGTAATCTTTTTAGTGATATTAATCTTAATTAAAATACACTTAGTATTTTAAGGACGTGTTTGATTCCACTCTTAAGCCTGTCATCGGTTTCCCTCCATTCCTGTGATTCTGCAGTTGAGATTTTTCTGTTATTTCCTCTGTGGACTTTGGGCTCAGTATCGGGCCATCTTTTGGGCCTATTCATTAGGTTTCGTGGGAGAAGGATCAAAGCACTGTTTTTTTTTTTTTTTTAATCACGCGCAATTTCGAATTTCTAACTCGATATATTCTCATTTATTTATTTCTTTTGATTGGTTTTTTAAAAGCGAAATGACAAATAATGCATCAACTTTAACCCAATGTGCATTATAATCCTAAACTTTTAATTTTTTCTATGTAATCAATCAAATATTGGTACATATTCAATTTAGTCTTCAAATTATGTAAAAATATTCAATATCGTCGTTAAATTTGAATTAATAGTGAATTAATAGAATGATAATATTAAACATTTTCAGATAGGTTGGAGATTAAGTTGAACATCGCATTGCATATTTAACTAAAGTTTAAGAACTATATTGAACATTAAATGTTGAGATTATATCGCAATTCGGTCAAAGTTCAGACAGTATTTGAGTTATTATTCCCAATATAAAATGCACGAGTCTCTTGCACAGCTTTTGGCATACACGTTTTATGAGAGTAGAGGATCATCGTTCAAGACCATGACATAAGTGCCTTCGCCTTTGCATATATTTCGCGACTATATTATAAGAAAAAAAGAACTCACCTGTCTTCTTGAAACTCGCCATCCACACCCGTGTTGGTTCGAACACTTTTCCGATCTTAGGGGGATGATGCCGTCAGCAGGTGCTGAAAGTCATTCGAAACAGGAGTGCACAGAGCTGTTTTCACAACTAAAGCAGAGAGCGAGGGGGAGGGAGGGAGGGAGGGAGGAGATCAATGGGAAGTCCGGTCTACTAAATTTACAGCAATGGATGGCTTAGGTTGAGCTCAGAGAAGTTAGATCAAGCTATTACAATGTAGTGAAAATGCATTAAGCTACACAAAAAGAAGAAAGAACACAAGGTAGTAAGAAAAGAGATCCAGCCATCCAAGGGAGCCAAAATTATACATTGTTGTAACTTAATTTTGTCTATGGAAATGAAATAATGCATGAGAGAACCAAAATTTGAATGCTAAAAAACAAGCGATCTGCACATGATGGGGCATCTCATAGCTTTCTGTCCAAGCATATGCCTCACTTGGGAGTCTTCTTTTTTACAAAACGAACTTCCCTTGACACTGTCGACACCTCCTATCCATAGTATAACAACCATTTTATGCTTTACAAATGTCTGCACCCAATAAAGGTATGTAATCAAAAATGCTGAACCAGCTCAAGTATTCCTTCAGGCACGCCACAGCGAATATGAAGCCTTTCTGGATCTCGCTTCACCAATACAAGCTCATGCCATTTCACACCCAATCCAAAAGGTATTCCCTTTTATATTCCGTTATCCGCACCACTAATCCGGAAGTACCCCCGAGTCTTGGGCAAAACTTAAGAAAGCCAGAAGCCAAAGCTTGAAAAGGCATTATCTTTTACCTGTCATGGCTTCCGATGTAAGTATCAATTGGCATAGCGTAAGGCATTCTCATTCAAGCATCTGGTCGGTTTGCAGTGAAGGATGAAAGAAGACCCGCGGCCTGCACAGGTAAAACATCACTGAACGTCGATAAAGCAGCAGCTGACCTGTCCTTGAATATGCCCACTTGACCATCAGTCAAGATGGATCCCAGTTTCAATGTGCTCTCTCCAAATCTGCTGCCAACCTGGCCAATTGTGATAGAGAAAATTATCAGATGCATGTCACAGAACATGGAAAAAGACTTTCTTTCCAAAAAACTAAGCCAAATGTCCAACATCTCTAAAACTAAAATCATCTCACAATAACAATGTTCAGCGAAAAGCCAATGTCCACTTCCAATGTACCAAAACAACATGAAGTACACAGAACTATTTTAGTGCACAACTATAGCAAACAAGCTCAAAAAACAAAGGCCCGAGTCATAAACTTCAAAAAAGGAAGGCCCGAGTCATAAACTTCAATTGCCACCAGACAGTTACACCACTGAGTTCTCTAGCACAGTGTCCCAGACTTTGGGTACTTATTACATTCCATGTCACAAACGACTCAGTTACCTTCAACAGTAATGCACATAATGAAACAGAAAACCCAACAATGAATACCACAACAACCAAAGAAATAATCAAATTTAAAATTATGAGTTACTACAAATAATAAAATATCAAAGCTGAAAGATTAAGTCCAAATCAAGCTTAGGAAGTGAGATATATTATCTCTCCAATACAGATGTTCACAACACAGCTCTGTAAAGCTGGTAGATGATTTGCCACGGACATGATCAAATGATACATAACAAGGTAATGAAAAAGAAGCAAAAAAAGAAAGAAAGCACACTCACCTGCATAAAAGACTTCAGCAGTGGAGCTGCTACTCCAGAAGATGATCTGTCATCCAAATCAATTGTTCGAGAAATTTCTCCATTACTGTAAGACTTTGGACTCCTCGATGAGAAACCATCCATAGAAACACCAGTAGTTGCTTTAGATGTCCTCCTTGAAGACAATGCGGGTACACTGCAGACAAAATTCAATAATAAGAGATGCTTTTTTTCTGAGGTAATCTGGTCACAAAGCTCAAATATTTATCCTGCAAACACAAACACATGGGAAGGTATATTTTACCTGATTGGAAGGTACTTAAACCGGGGAACTGTGGAGCATCTCATAATATTTGATTCTGAATTCGTGGGCAGTTTCTGCACTGTATCCACGTACAACCGATTAAGTTGTACAAAGAACCCGAAGAGGACAGCATGCCGTAAATATGACTGTCTCTCATTCTCCCACAGATACGGCTCGAACCTAATGAATGAACAAGAAAACACTATTCAGTAATTGCAACAAAATGAAGAGTTGAATTCACAGTAACCATCTACTGGGACGTAAACATAACTCAGCTGATGCTAAACATATGGTCCAAGGGCGTCAACTCACTACATCTTCTTACAATTTATCATAGTGAGTAGACCTCCAAAAGAAGATAAAGATTGTAACTATGTTTGGCGAATTCATTTGAATTCATCACTGACAATCCTAGGGAATTTAATTTTTGTCCCACCTTCCCTCGCCTCTCATTATCCTCCCTTTCTACCTCCCCCCCCCCAACAAAAAAAAAAAAAAAAAGGCATTTAGTACACAATCATCCCTGGACAATATGTCTACGAGTCAAACAAAACTACTACCAAATGCACAAAATTGAGCATCATCATCATCATCTAAGCATCATTCACGTGTGTAAGGGCCATCCAGGTATCAGAATAATCTCGAATGCAAAGGCAACCACTTGACCATAAAAGAAAATTCTTTCTACTCCTGCTATTGTCATCTACCCTCTAAACTAGATCATTAATCTTCCTTTGCTTAGCTTAAAACATATTCCTGCAAAAAATTTTAAATGAAAAACAGAATCAAGGTATAGAACTCTTGCATGCAAATCTTCATGAAGATTGAGATTGGATTTTGCAAAAAGAAATTTAGAGTACCGTCTGCTTGTAGAATATATGTTGCAAAAACAGATCCAGTAACTTACGTGAGCCAGTCTATGGGATCCAATCTCTGCGAAAGACGATGTACCAATCCATCTATACGTGTTCTGATGGCAGACTTTTTCTGTCTTTGATCCTTTTGCCTAAACGAATACTTTGGCCTTGAACTTCTAGACAACTCCTCATCCATAGTGGAATCACCTCCAGAAAGAATATCGTATACAAATTTCAAATCTAACATAACTTGCAAAGCTCCTTTATCTGACACTTTAGATCCATTAGCTTCTTCAGTAGAAAGGTAGTTCCCATATATATCAGTCACCTATATAAGCAAAAACAGTCGGTAAACAAACACCCAATTGAAATAAGCTATAGACATGAAGCAATCATAAAAACCACTTTAGGACTGTCCCCAGAGCTACGTAAATGACAAAAGCCAAAAGCACAGCTTGTAAGACAGTCACCATTATGGGAAAGTAAGAGGAATTTATGATATCATAGGACATGAACCACTATAAATCTGAAAAGGCTCTTTACAGCTTCACAAAACAATAGTAATCATGAAATTCTGATGGAAACACTGCAATGAAAAATACAGCTGTCATTGGAGAAATAAAAAGAATTGCAATTTCATATCAAAGCTAATATAACAGACTATCAGATAAAAAGCTCATGCACATGTCTATAACAGAGTGTCTAGCAGAGAAGGAAAACATATATCAAACAAAAACACTGCAGATGGTTATTCAGACTCCTCATATGAATTTTTTTTTTTTTTCTCCTTCCACCCCATCTAAAAGATATGCAAGCATCCTTTTCTTTATACATTGTTAAGCAGTTTAAAGCATTACCTTCCTAGCTATCAATCTGGAGGATTAGGAAACAGAATTTCATTGACAGCGCATGAAGGGTGGTTATTACAAGAGAGGGATTCCAGCAGCTCTAGACATCAAATGGGTCTAAGAACCATCATATCTAAATAAAAAGTTTCACAAAAACTAATCACAACAAATTTACAATTTCCTTTGCATCAAATATTCTCCTACTTCTCCCCCTTCAAGTCATCAAAAATTTGCAAGAGGGATGGTAAAATCAAATTTTCACCTTTCTTTACTAACAAATAGGAATAACATCTGAAGTTCTCATCTCATCCTCAAAATAGAAAGCCTGACGCACTGCGAACCTAGAACCAACTTCCCAAGAGAGCATTTTGACCAGAAAATGGTCAAAATGCTCTCTCAAGAAGCTTCCAAGCAAAAAGGTTAGTCAAACCCCATTGTAATGTCACAACAAGTGATTCATTGATGACTTTGGCAGACACATCCAATGAACATCACTTTCCCTCCCCTCAACAAGTTGTTACAGTCAAAGAAACTTGTTTTAAGAGCCTCCCAAACAAGAATGCGACTCCAGAGGGAACTCTTGACTTTCATATTAGTATCAAATGATTCCAGCCTCTACTGATTAGGTAACATTAAGTGCCAAATGATAAAATCATCAGAAGCAGAGACTGGAAGCATGCATCTGACCAAGACACGCATTCATTCACCACTTAGTGCCAGTATACTTGTTGACGATGAATTCTTTGCTTGTTATTTGCCTAGCCAATTTATCCAAAGTAATGGCCAAATGAATATTATTGAGCCACCCAAGCATTCAAAATGCGCTCACGCACATTGTTTGCTTGTAAGCACTCAAGATTGGATTGAAGAAGCCAATAGCAAGGCATTGAAAAGGATAAAGATGAAGAACCAATAGTAGCAGAAGCGAAACAGTAATAGGAAACTACTAATTTCATAATAAAATAAAAGTTCCACCTTCATATGTAATAGATTCAAAATTATGAAGATCCAAATGCCGCGGCAGTCTAAGTAAATACCTTTTCCAGAAGCTGCAGGGCAAACTTTTGCAGAATTAACTTGTCAAGCACATGACCTCCAATTCTATGAATTTCTTCACATGCTCGAAATAAAAAGGAGATTACATAGAGAGAAGGCATGAAGGGGAGCGACATTCTCAACTCAGACTGGCCATCATCAGACTGCTCTTGCTTGATTACTGTGTCTTCCCAACCCTACTCAATGGACAAAGAGAGACTAAGAACTAAAATATATTCTTCAAGAAAATTAAGAAGAGAAAACTTAAGAAGTCAAAGATCAGTTAGCAAATTAAAACTAACCAAGATAGAGTAAGTTTTGTAGTATTAACCAGGTTAAGATTTTACTGCAGCTAGAACCATTGATTTTTTCATGGACTAATAGTGATCTCATGCCTCCCAGTGGAAAGTTCTTTATGCATGATCATCCAAAATAAATCAGGGTAAACGAATCAAGAGGGTATCTAAACTGCCAATGAAAGTAATATACTGCGTTCTTCAACTGGCCATCTTAAGCATCATCATCAATTTAATAATAATAAATCCCTTAACTAAAATTCAATAACTTGCACCGTCTGCTAGTCCCTAGTGAGTTCTTGATTATGTTATGCCACCTACCAGTAGAAGCTATCAGGTTTTCAACTAAAAAACAGATGTTTCATGACAATCACAGAAAGTGCACAACCAAGTTTGCAAAGGATAGACACCTCTTCCATTGGTACTCACCCAAAATCTAGAGAGGAAAGTCAGCTTTTAAAGTCCTAACAACCCACTATAAGGAATGTGTCAGTTTCCCCTAATAATAATCACGTCCTGGATCCTCATAGGTTAGCCTTAGAGTTTCCATTCCTTTTCCCAACTCATAATTCTATGACAATCTAAGGTGGAAGTTGCAGCAGTTGTAACTTGCAAATGCACTTCTCTTTATTCCTCAAGATTCTAAGCTCAATACTACCAGCAGTTGCAGCAGAAGGAAGTTGAGACAGAATAAAGGAAAGCAGAGATATTCTTGTATGATGCAGGCTTTAAAAACAAGAATAAATTGCGACGAAAGCAACACTCACCCTCAAAGGAGTCATCGACGATAATCCATCATCCTGCGCAAGATCACGAGATAGGATTGTTGACAACTCCATTGATAACCATGTTATCCATAAGCTATGAGCTCTTACACATAAATCTCGTGTAGTAATAGAAAAATCTTTGAATTTCGGGCTTGGTATATCATCAGCTCCAAGTATTGCAGCTGTTGCCAGCGAGGTATGTCTTCTAGAGCCCATGGGTGATTGCCGAATTGGGCTGTCACTGACAGGAGAATCAGTTACTCCACGGGATTGCGCCAAAAGACCTGGTAATCTGTCAAAAACTGCTGAAATTGATTCATTTACCCAGAACCTCGGTGATCCCAAAATTCTTGGGATGTGCCTACAGTGATTCTGGAGCGCAAACAACAGTCGCCCAATGAAGAGAGATTTTTCCACAATTATGGCAGCAGATGGTGTATGGCTCTCTCTCTTCTCATTCTCAAGTGCAGTGCAGAGGCTATCAACCTCACCCTTAAGTTGCATTAATATGCTAGACAAATACTCATAGCACCTATCTTGCAGATATTTTGCCAGAGTCTTTAGCCGTATTGCTGCTTTGGGAGATTCCAAGAAGTGCAGAAGGTCCTCAAGAACTCGCTGACAGTAATTGTCCACTGCATCCCTTATCCGATAAACTTCAGGACCAAAATATGCACTAAGACAGGTCTGGAAGCTACTCTCTTCTGCCTGCGTTTTTGAGGAAGGAAGGTTAACAGTCTTCCGATCATTAGGCTCTATGAACCAAACTCCACCACCAGTAGAAGGTCTGCTCAGATATGCTCGAAAATCTATCTTTTCTCCTGGCATCCCCTCAATGGCCCGAATGGATTCCGCTATATTTACATCCCTGGTCAAATTCCCAAATCCTGAGTCAATGATTGATCTCATCCTCTGAACAAAAGCATCTTCAAATATCTCATCCCAGAGATCCAGATCAGCTTCCAAAACAAGTTCTCGGATTCTGCTCCAAGGCAATTCGATCTCCGACCCGAAAACGCTCTTTAGCCAATCCAAACTGCCTTCCAGCACCTCCTTACTATCCATGGTCTCCCTAATCAATTTCTCCGCCAAGGCTATCTCCTCACCGGTACTGATGGCATCCGTCAGGTACCTGCCGCTCATTTTACTCACGATTTCCCGTCCACATTCCTTAAGCCAATTCAAGCAAGTACTGGCAATATACGGCTTCTCGAGCAGCGTCATCGCCGACTCCAGCCTATCCCGAAATGATTTCCACAACCTCACCTCCTCATCGGGGTTCGGAATCCCACCGAACAACTGGGACGCGGGCGGAGAACTCAACGTGACCTTGTAAAAGAGGGGCATGTCGTTCAGCACTTGCAAGAACAACTCACCCACTTGGCCCATGGTGACCTGAATCGCCCTGAGCACTTCGCAGAACATGGTCACGACATCCGAACAAGCCGGATTGACAAATGAAGTGGCCAATTTCTGCAGAACCCACGACTTCCTGCTGTCAAGGAACAACCCCAGCACCTGCCTCGGCTCCAGATCGTCGATGACCGCCACCGCGGCGAGCGCGTCGGCGTAAGCCCCGATCTTGAGCCCGCCGCCGTCGAGCAGCCGCTCGCGGCTCCGCTGCGAGATCTGGGCCTTGAAGCTCTCGACGATCTGCCACTGGTGCTGCAGGAGGGGGAAGTTGGCCAGGATCTTGGGGTCCCCGCCGCCGCCCTCGCCGTCGCGCGCCAGCCCGTGCTGCACGTGCTTCGCGCGGAGGTACCGCGCGGCGGCCTCGAGGAACATGGACTCGTCGAGGCAGCCCCAGATGTTCTCGGGCGTGTCGACGAGGTACTTGACGCGGCAGGCGATGCCGTAGACATCGAACCGGGCGGGGTGGTGGGGGCGGCGCCGGCGACCGGGGCTGGTGGGCGATCGGGGGAGGCGTCGGAGAGGGAGAGGATGGAGGACTGGATGGAGGAGACGTTGCGGGAGATGGACTCGCAGGAGGACTTCATGAGGACGATGGAGTCGGCGGAGTCGATGAGGTCGCGGTAGCGGTTGCCGACCAGCTGCCGGAGCTCCTCCTTCTTGTCCTCGATCTGGCGCCGGGTCGCGGCCTCCACATTGCGGATCTCCGCGATGGGCTTCGCCCGGAACAGGGACTCGGCGTCCTGGTGGCCGCCGGCGCCGGCGCCGGCGGCGGAGGGCGGCGGCTGGACCCGCATGGGGGGCTGAATCGCGGTCGGAACGGGGCGGTCAGAGGGTCGGCGGCATTGGGGGATTCTAGATCTTGAGCGAGGGAGGTGTAGAGATAGAGAGAGAAAGAGAGAGGAGGAGGAGGAGTGGGATTGAAGTTTAATTTTCTCACATGGGATTGGGAAGGAGGGAGAAGGACGATGGATTGACTCGCCGACGGTCACGAGGTGTTGCGGAATTGTTATTGTGTTGTGACATTTGGGGAAATTAAGTACACGACAAACTAAGAAAATGTCAGCCCTCGAGTTTTTTTTTTTTTTTTTTTTTTTTTTTTTAATGTTAGCTTTTTTTTTTGGTAAAGAAAAGGAAAAAAAATGTTAGCTTTTATTTTGGGTGGAATGTAAAAATGAATTGATTAAGATCATGGCATCATCGCCAAAGGAGACGATAGAGGTCACACACTAGGAGAGGGTGGGCGACCCTCGTAAGTCCCAAGCTCAGGCGAGGGTGCCTAGATTTGGGCACTACCGGCTTTCACCTAGGATTGGTAAGCATTGCCTAGCTTGGGCAATGCCTTGTTGGCGCTTGCACAAGCCCAATGAAGGTTGCTGGCCTTAGGTGAAGGCTAGCATTGCCAATCCCAAGCAAGGGCCAACAAAACCTTGCACAAGCCTAACGAGGGTTGTCGGTCCCAAGGGAGAGCTAGCATCACCCAGATTGAGGTGCCCTTGCTCGAATTTGACTAGGTTAGCCCTCTTTGGGGCCGAGGGCCAGCCACCTTCACCCAAGGTCAATGACCTCCATTGGCCCCTCCAACGATGATGATGGTAGTAGCAATGCCCCATTGGTGAACTTATCCCTCATTTTCTTTATTTTCAATTTTAAAAAAATTAAAATTTTGGCATTTCTTCTTAAGTTTTTTAAACTAATTTAAATGATATTTTAATCAAATAATAATAATAATGCCACATGTGAGAGAGAAATTTATTCAAAAACAATACGTCAATATTTTCATTAATTAAGTTGATAATGGTGAGAAAAACCTTATTACACTAATTTGACAAGTTTCAAAACTTGATTATACTTTTTTAAGTTGTTATGACTCGATTACATTTTTAGTAACAAGTTTTAAAACTTCTAGTGAACTTAACCCATAGAATTATTAAGTTATGACATTGGGAAATTTACACAACAAAATAAGAAAATGTTTCCTAGAGTTTTTTTCTTTTTATATATAAAAATTAGCTTATAGTTTGGGTAGAATGTAAAAAAATAAAATAATTAAAAGCATATAAGACCTTCATTTTCTTTTTAAAATTATTTCTCAAAAAATAAAAATATAGTATTTATCGTGGGAGTTAAAATTAGAAAGTTCAATACAACGAAAAAAAAAAAACCTCAAATTAATACATCCATGATAAGTTACCCCTTTTTACCACAAATAACCCAAAACCAATATACTTGTAATAAATTTACTTTTTATTAATTTCTAATAACATGTGTTAGTATACCCTCAATTTGTCGAGGAGTACTAGTTTATGGTTTTTCAAAATATTAATCTAATTTAGCAAAAATTAATTAAGGGTAAATTTATCAAACATGTATTAGTTTTGAGATTTTTTGTGGTTAAAAAATTAGTTTAAATTAGATTTGTCATAAGTATACCGGTTATGGGCTTTTATAATCAAAAAATTTGTTTGGGATAAATGTATCATTCATGTACCATTTCAATGTTTTTCGTGTTATTAACCATTTTCTTTTTATAATTCTATCGCAATTTTTCTTATTGTAAAAGATAAAAGCATAATATTTAATGTGCGAGATGAAATTAGTATCCATAAAACGTTTGTGCATATCAGCAAGATCAATGCGGACGTTTCCTGGCGTTGCTCCTCTGTGGAAGGATCGGTTGCGGGAATTTGGAGAAAGTACGCAGGAATTCTCATAGACGGTTTTGCAAGACAGATCCGCGCCCCTTCTGCATTTGCTGCTGAAACCCTACCAGTTAGAGAAGCTCTGTTATGGCTGAAGCAGAAGCATGAAACACAAGCTGAAGAAGCACTTAGAACTGATCTGTGCATTGACTTATCTTCAGTTATCTCATCAATGGTGAACCGCATTTTAGGCCACACGAAGACTCCATGGGCTTCTCGGTCCATTATACAGGATTGACATTCATTATTGGCCCAGCTTGGAGGCGCTTATTTGAAGTATGAGCCCAAAGATTGGGTTATCAAGGCCCATCGAGTAAGTACCCTCCCATCGAACTGGATTGTTAATCTCCTTCATTCCTTATGGTTAATTTTGTGTCTTGACTTTGGAACTTTTTATAATCCACTTTTGGGTTAGCAACGAAAGTGGTTACTTTATGACCAAAAAATGTCCCCTAAAATTTCCCCCTCCTTTATGGGCTTTTCCTCTTTCTTGCGATAGACCCGCCGTCGTATCACTTGCCAACCGATCCATCACCCCATCCATCCCCGGCGAGATGCAGCCGCCACTCGCGGGGCCGTGCATGCTAAGAGACTGGCAAATAGGACGGGATGGGGTGGGGTAAGTTTAGCGATCCCGATTTCAGCTTTGCACTCGTGATCCCCTTAATTTCTTGTACTTAACCATCTCTAAGGCGATATGCAATTTCTAGTATCGACCTTTCGATAGATGGATTGCTCTATTTAAATTTTATTGAAATTGTCAATTGAAATTTTTTTTTTAATTTAATTGCATTTCGTACGTAAGCTTAAAATTTTGGGCGAAAATTTTCCTTGACTAGCTCAAGAACCACTTCAAACCCTAGTCCCTCCCCGTGAAAGTCATCTTTGTAGGCAATTTTGTATTTGTCATTTTTTAATCTTGGTAATGTATTTACTAATCTGGTCTTATAAGGTGGAATACTCAAGCTCAAGCCTGACTTCCCAATTTTGGCTAGATTTTTAACTGAAATATATGCCTAAATTTATTAAATAAAATGACTGTTAATTACTCTGACCTGGATTTGAAAAATTTGATCATTTTGGCAGAGGAAGGGGTTGTTTCTAATAATTCGAGGCAAAAAATAATAATAATAACTACAACAAGAGTTTTAAAAATTATTCTCTAAATGTAATTTAATTCTAAAATTTTTATTTACAGAATTAAATCCAAAATAGAAAGAGCTTTAATTGGAGAATTCTCGAATTTATATATAAAAATCCCTCCTAGAATGATATAGATTGAGACACCCTCCTAGAATGATACAGATTGAGACATGATGGGACAACCGAACCGGACACCACTGGATTTGATCTTTCCATGTTTCAAGCTTAATTGACATAATGCAAAGTCCATTGGATCTGATCAATCTCCTTATGTTCCGGGTCCCCTGCATCTTTTTCTTTTGACATTTATGGCATTGATTGGTTGTCATCTCCTTTCACGGGGCCCTCATGGAAGTTGTGATGGACAAGAGCCGGATCTGCAGCACCCCAGATCGAGCAATGGATATGAGCAAGCTGGAGGAGGAAAACGTCGCTTGTCCGTGCGCACAGCTGCAAGAACTCGGAAAATGGCACTGTCTGTAAGCATCTGCTTGCTCACGGACGGACCTCCGCTGATCATAAGCTTCGGGTGTGCCATGGTGAAGGCGAGCCAATCTTTGAGCGCCGCCGGTGGAAGTAATCTGTGCTGATTCAGTGGTTTGTAAACCATCTGGTGTTGGAAAAATATTAAAATACATAAAATAGTCGTAACTATTGGAAATACATTACAAAAAAGATTAGAAAATAAAAACAAATGTCTGTGGCGTGCAAGCGCTGTTCTTGAGGATGATTCTACCCGTCAGAGTACAAAACTCGGTACGTAAGGCTTTAGCGGTTATCCATACAACACACTTTCTTTTATACTCCACACTGAATATTAAAAAGAAACATAACAAATTTTATTTATAACTCAGCAAAAAAGAAAAGGAAATATATGATAACATATTCTATTATAAAAATTTGTGGTTTGAAGTTTAATTTATATTTAAATAAGAGAAAGAGAGAGTTGTTAAGAAATCGTCATAAATTAATTGGTAATTAAAAAGATGACCATCATAAAATAATGAGAGTTCACGGCATAATGATTCAAAAGTTATCAAGCCGTTATACGACCGTTATGCGGCCATTAGAAGGACCTTATATGGCCATTAGAAGGACCTTATATGGCCATTAGAAAGCCATTATACAACCATTGAAAAATCATTACAAAAATGATGATTTTCATTAAGGTCATAATTTCTAATAAATAATTCAGAACTGTTGAAATATCCAAACTTTGGAACTAGAAGTTATGTTCAGCATTGCGAACACAGCTATTCACGGCAGATCTGTGGAGATCACTGGAGGTTTGCTAAGGAAGATGATGTTACGCCAGATGGGGAACTTCAGGGTTCGGAAAGTGCGAGGATGAGCAGGACTTCCTTCGTGTATCGGCTATAAATAACATTGAGAAATACAATGCATGGTGTGCTGACTCTTCCAATGATCGGTGAATTCTTTGAAAGATTTAATTCCGCCAGTACGGACAATTCCAGATACCTTCGCTGAGATCGGAGATGTAACGAGGCATTTGAATCTCGAAAGTGACAAAACCGATGCATGCTGCGGTAATTCATAACTTGCAATGTTGTGATACCATGCATAGTTCTTTTTTTTAATGATAAGATAAGAAATATATTGACTTTTAACCAACGACTATATAGCAAGATCTCCGCACCAAAAACTTGCACTCATAATGACAAAACAAGCCATAACGAATGGAAGGGTATCGAGAAAAAAGGGAACACAAATAGCCAAACAGCGGCAAGCAAACAGCCAAACAACGGCATCAAGCAGCCAAATAGTGGCAACAAACAAGAAAGGAAAGAGGAAAGGGAAACCAGACAGCAACAACAGCGGCAAACCTCACAACAAGCGAGGGCAACGTCCGATGCACTGGATCTAGCCCCCAACTACACCGAGTCCTCCTATCTGCTAGCAGTAAGAACCTCCAAAGAGAAAAGGCTGATCTATCCCCCAATTTCGTTGATGCGCCAAGTTTATGGCAACCTCAAGCAAGCTCTAAGAAAGACCTGACATCTAGGAAGAGAAAATAGAGGGATCAAGTCCCTAACTTCTTTGTATCCTCCTATTCCTTGGAGTGTCTGCAACATGACTAAAAGTGAGATGTTGCTTCAAAGCCGGTATGGACAAGGCTTGTCCCCAAAAAAGGATATTGTTCCTAGTTTTCCAAATTATATGACAAAGAGTGCCAAAGGAGAACCGAGCAATAGCTTGATAGAATTCATTGCACTGAAGGAATTTAATGGCCATCCACGACCTATTTTGCCACAAGAGGTTACATCTTGAAGCCCAAAGTATAGTTTATGCAGTATTGTCTCTACTTTTGCATGGTCGCGTCATCTGCAATTGTTTACTCGTGAGTGATTTGAGCTTGTGTTGATGTTTGCTTTTCACCTTGTTCTGCATGGTGACCGCGTAAACTTGTTTGTACACCGACATGTTGGGCCTTTCTAGGTGCCATGATAGAAACTAATGTTCTGCTTTCAGGCCATGGCGACGCCATTGCTGCCTTCATTTGCAAGTGAACGATGCTTCATTCGAATGGCGGCATTTTCTGATGCGGTATTAGACTCCTGACTTAAGATTCACGACTTTCTGGTAGCTTGAGAGGTAGCCTTGCCCTGGCATCTCTATCTCTCTTCCCTAGCATTACTGAATGAGAGGCTTAGGCTACACATGACAATGCTTCTTGATTGGGAAATCATTTTTTTTTTTTCAGAAATAGTTCTTTTCTATTTCTATTTTAGGGAACAATTTCTAAATAAAATAATGTATTTGGTAACTATACAAATTTTTTACTTCAGAAATAGAAAAAGAATAAAAATGTGTTTAGTACAAAATAGTTTATTTTTTGTATTTATTCGTTTTTTATTCTTGTTCACGGATTGCCAACCGCCGATCGCTGGCTACAATTGCCGTCGCCCATTGCAGCCTGCCAACACTTTACAGCCCATTGGCCGATGCCAACCGATGGGCGGTTGGCAGTCAGTGGCGGTCGATGGGCTGTGCGGCAACGATCGGTGGTGACGGTTGGCCGCCAGCAGTCATGCAACAATGGCAGTGGTCGACGGCAATTGGCAGATGGAGACGGACGGAGGCAGCGGTGGCGGACGGTGGATGGAAAACGATGGACAGTGGCGACCGACAGTGGCGACCGATGGCGGCAACCCATGGCGGCGGAGGCCTGCGGTTGGTGGCGGCTAGCGACGACGGCAATTGGCAGTGGCTCCAAGCGGTTGAAGGTGGCCACGGCAAAAGAGAGGAACAAAAGAAAAACAAAAAAGAAAATTGGTTTATTTTAGAAATTGTTATCGGGAATAAAAAGCTACTCTTTTTTTTTTCTTGTTTCTATTCCAAAACTGTTACCGAGAACAAAAAAAATACAAAAATTATTCCCAAAATTAAAAATTTTACCAAACAATTTACTGTTTTTTTTTGTTAGGGAATAAAAGTACATAAATTAGGAAAAACAGAAATGTTACTATGCAAATCCTTACCAGCGCTGAAGAGCCATTTGAGCTTAGATGGGGGGCAATTATGGCAAATGGAAAGCACGATTTTTCTAGTCATTTTAGTACCTTCAGACAATGACAGGTACCATTTGTGGTCCATTCAATCATATGGTTTCTGATGGATTTCGAGTCTTGAAAGGAAAACAAACAATTTTCCTCCTTTGCTTCTTTCTGCGAACATGATGATTTGTCTGTGGTGGTCCATTTCGATCCTTGCTCTCGATGAGAAAACTCCGTGGGGATAACGAGATGATGCATCTGATCCAGGTCGCGATACGTGGCTAGGACTTCGGCAGATTCAACTTATGATGGCTTTTAAACTATCTTGAATTGCAGTCATAGTCAAGAATTTCACAGCTTGATGTAGTTCTACTGTACTGGTGCTTTTTGGCTCTCTCTTTCGAAGAGTTTACGATGTTGATCGATGCAGGCGGCTTCGCGAACGGATGTGAACCATTCCCTGATTCTCATCCTGAGTACGCCGGAGAATCGAGGGAATACAATGAAAACGCGAATAGCATATTCTTCGTTGCCTATCGCCTTGAAAACCGGGTGAGCATAGAGTTCACATGTTAAAAGAACATGAGATCTTCGAGCAGTCAATAAAGAGGGTATTATCCGACAGATATTCAAAAAGATCAAAAGTAAAACTATCATAACCTAGGAATTGAATCGCCTCAAATAAGGAAACAGTAGGAAAGGATGTAAAGTTAAAGCACCAAAGCAAGAATAATGAGCAGAATAAGTAAATCATGTCTACTTTAATATTTCATTGAAAATTTCATAACAAAAGAAAACTAAGTTCTATGAGAAAATTGATTAGTTTTTATTTGTTTGGTGATTTAGAGAAAGTGATTTTCTCTATTGCAAGAAGGTAAATTTAATTACTCTCCATCAAAGCTTATTTTCAATTCATGAAAAGCATTTTCTGTAGATCAACTAGTTTTCCTTCCTCCAAACATCGAAAAGTTGGAAAACAATTTCCTGAAAATAATTTTTCTTCAAATAAACAGACCTCTAGATTGAATTGCAGCTATACCCCGAGATTTTTTTTCCCGTGACATAAACATAATTGTTCTCTTGTGATCCAAATAAGAGCAGCTTGTGTAGCAAACTTGCCTCCCGAACTTTATGTGCCTTTTCCGTACAAAAAAGTATCCCTTCTTCCTACTCTAATCATATCAAGCTTGATTGAGACTATACAAATAAAAAGGCGGTCGAGTCGACTAAGTGAACCACGCAACAAACGCACGATATTTTCGAAGAAATTAGTTAATGTTTGAGTACAGATTAAAGATCACCTGTCTGAAACTACCGAATACAGACAAAGAGTCACACAATTTTGCACATCCTCCAGTAAAATTAGTGCAAAATCAGTTAGGTATACCCAGAGCAATTTTCCAAAAAACGTTGAACTCCTCAGTTCATGGTGATGTTGGTTGGGCAGTTGGCCTGGGACAACCAACCGTACAAACTCCACTCTCTCTTTCTCTCTCTGTCTTCAAATAAAAGCAACCGACTTTGGGACATGACAACAACAGGATCCTCCGAACGGCTACGCTTCACCTTGCCCTCCCTTGTTGCATTCGCAAGAAACGATGAAAGCGCCCACTTCTTCGGATTGGCCCCTCTCTCTCTCTCTCTCTCTCTCTCTCTCTCCGTCTGTTTCTCCCTCTCTCCACGGTCCATTTCGTTTACAAATTCCACAATCCCGCATATCTCGCAGCCCCAGCAGATAGGCAAAGACAGAGACTCGACGAGGAGAAAAGAAAAAGGAGAGAGAGAGAAAGAAAGAAAGACTTTTGTCCGGGGGGGAGGGTTTCCTTACTTCTTCACAGATGTAATGCACGTTCCTTCCTGCAAGAAGGTGGGGCGTATCCTCCCCCCCGTACATGGTCGTTTCCTGATGCGGGTCAATCACCGTTTCATGTAATTCGATCCAATGTGGTCGGTGCATCGCGGCTGATGGGCTGCATATGCGCGAAGCAGGCGGACCGGGGACCAGCGTCGCCTGGTTCAGGGATCTTGACTGGAGCGGGTACCGGTACCGGTACCGGTACCAGGTCGTCGAAGATCCCATCCGGTCTGTTTGAATTCGAGAAGAGCAGTGTGAAGGAACACGAGGGTCGTAGCGGGGAATTGAGGAAGTTGGATGAGAAGGGTTCGTTGAGCAAGAGATTGAGGTTGGAGTTGGGATTTTCGCATCGGTATGTGGAAGCCGAACAAGCGGCCGCGGGATGGCCTTCTTGGCTCACCACCGTTGCTGGTGACGCAATTCAGGGATTGGTTCCTCTTATAGCAGATTCTTTCGAGAAATTGGAGAAGGTATGGTCTCGAACCAATCGAGTTTAAAATCTGAGTTTTGTTGATTTGATTAGGCCATGTTTCTTATATGTATATATGTTCGAAGCATTTCCTGCTGATAAGAATCTGCATGGATGTGTTGCGCATGGAAAGCCTTATAACTGAGCACCTGCAGAAAAGCTACCTCGTTAATATTTCTAATTTGCATTAGATAGGACAAGGCACATACAGCAGTGTTTTCCGAGCAAGGGAGTTGGCAAATGGAAGGATGGTTGCTCTTAAGAAAGTCCGGTTCGACAACTTTCAACCCGAGAGCATTCAATTTATGGCACGAGAGATATCAATCCTCCGCAGGCTCGATCATCCGAATATCATGACACTAGAGGGCATAATCACTTCTCGAATGTCGAACAGCATTTATCTTGTGTTCGAGTACATGGAGCATGACCTTTACGGGCTAATATCTTCTCCTCAGGTCAAGTTCAGCGATGCCCAGGTATGAAGGCTTTCTTCTCATCGACTTCTTTTTGAAAGGACGCATTAAACAGCCATCGAAAAGAAAAGGAAAGGAAAGGAACCGGCCTTTTCTGAGATGGATACATGTACCGTGTTGCTTTATCCTTGCAGTAACCTCTCTCGTGTCTGTTGATTCGGAACTTGAGCTCTTCTCCTGCAGGTCAAATGCTATATGAAGCAGCTTCTGTCAGGAATAGAGCACTGCCACCAGCACGGAGTGATTCATCGAGACGTAAAGGCTTCGAACATTCTGGTGAACAATGAGGGGATTCTTAGAATAGGAGATTTCGGACTGGCTAACATTCTTAATCCAAAGGACAGGCAACAACTCACCAGTCATGTTGTTACCTTATGGTACCGTCCTCCTGAGCTTCTCATGGGTTCCACAAGCTACGGCGTGACTGTGGATCTGTGGAGCGTTGGCTGTGTTTTTGCAGAACTTCTGTTTCGAAAGCCTATTCTCAGAGGGAGAACAGAGGTAATCAGCCTCCCATTTGCTTAAAGTTTTCACCGGTATAGGATCTTGATGATTCTCTTTTGCCTTTATAATAACAAGGAAGCCCAACTTAGATAGATTCTCAGTATTCGTTACTCAAGAGGAGAGAGATGACATGAGAAAGCAAGTCTAGTCCCAGGACTCATGAAGCTATTGTTGATATGATTCCTCGTACCTACTTGAATACTAAAGAGGAAAGTCGAAATCCTATTTTGTCCAAATTTGAAAAAGAGAGGAGCTGCAAAAGCTGAACTTCTTGTCCAAGAAGCTGACTGTGTTATGTTTCTCTGCTTCTGCACTATTTCACTCTCACATCGATCAACATTGCAGGTTGAGCAATTGCACAAGATTTTTAAACTCTGTGGTTCCCCGCCCGATGGCTACTGGAAAATGTGTAAGGTACCCCAGGCCACCATGTTTAGACCCCGCCATGCTTATGAATGCACTCTGCGAGAGAGATGCAAAGGTATTGCGACCAGTGCAATGAAGCTGATGGAGACTTTTCTTTCCATAGAACCGCACAAGCGTGGAACTGCTTCAAGTGCGCTCATATCTGAGGTAACATTATTGGAATTAAGTCAGCTTGAAGCATTTGATTCTACAAATCGAGATGATTTTAATATGAGTTAAAATGAATTTCCTTTTTCTTCCCTTCTTTCTGGCTCAGCAAGCAAAATGCTTTTCACACAGATATGCCTCACCACATTTTCAGTCTCCTGAGTTTTGATTTATATGAGACGATGTATCGCAACAGAGATACAATTCAGTTGACTTCCTAATTTCTTTTTTGTTTTCTGGTCCAGTATTTCAGAACAGTACCATATGCATGTGATCCATCAAGCTTGCCCAAGTATCCTCCCAACAAAGAAATTGATGCTAAACATCGAGAAGAGGCACGGAGGTGAGTTTCTTTCCACGCTCAAAGAAACATGGGGTTATCAAGATGGAAATTCCATCATTTATCAGCTTGTTTAGAGAAGTTCAAATCCTTATTTACTTATAATGCTGAACATCGTCTTTCAACTACTACCTCTGAGCCTAGAAAGAACACTAGCAAGTCAACATAGAAAAGCAGACCTGTTGTTGAAGTCCATGTAAACCTTATTTATAGCTTTCCATTTGAAGTCGCTGTATGAATTTCCTTATTCTTGTTGTTAGAAGTTACTGTTTGAGTTCTCCATGCTTGCAAACTTAAATGCACTGTAATAGGGATTAAAGTATGTGCGAAGCATGCTGAGAACAAGATGGACTACTTGCAATCTGTTTCCGGCAGATTCATGCATGTACTGACAATTTGGCTTCCAGGAAAAAGGCTCGTTCTAGAGTACGAGAACCCGAAGTGGGGAAAAGGCCAACAAGAATCCATAGATCTTCACAAGAGCAGGGGTTTTCCAGTAAGATAGCTCCAAAAGAGGTTGGTCCTCTCAATTCACCATTTTTATTTCCTGCTTGCATGCGATGGATATGTTGTTTTCAGGCTTAGACTGCTTTACCTGGTTCAACCTAGTGGGAACCAAAACCTGAGCGTATGCTGTCTGACTAGCTCATTTAGACCCGTGTTCAATCCCAAACTTAAGAGTGTACTTGACATCAGTTCAATCAGTATAACCACTGACCCCCTCCACTTAACCTTGTCTTCGTCTCTGTAAGAAGAGAAGCTACAGCTGAGAGCTTGGATTCAAACCTCTTCCTTGATAGAGATGCACACAAGCACCTTGCTTCTTCGCCATTAGGATGTCTCGTTTTATAGTCGAACGTGCTTGTAATCCAACAATTTCAATGTTGATTGCCCAGGAGTTGCAAGGCCAGGCTCAGTTTGTTCGGAGAAATCATGTGAGAAGTAACCAGAGGGGAGAAATTGATGTTCCATGTAGAGAGCCTCTGAAGTCATCTTGCGATGCCTCGGCAATTTCTGAAGCGGCAGACACGTCTCAAGGACCGAGTATTTTATCAGGTCCAACACAGATCAGTGCGTCAAATGGCTTTGCATGGGCGAGAAGGCGAAAGGATGATTCTGTTCTGAAAAGGTCATATAGTAGGTCTAGCGCCAGAAGTCAAGTTAGTGCACTCGATTCATCAAGCATCGTGTTCGAACCCCATGACACGGATGCAAACGGAAGCACTATGCATGAACTGCGGAAACTCGGAATCGAGCTTGATCAGGATGATTCCTTTGAAGTACTTGTGTTGAGAGCTAATACATCCCGATCTGAAGTTGAATCGATGAAGTGAGTGAATGAGAATGATACTTGAAGTTCGGCATCGACAAAGTGGTTACAGACATTGACAAAAAAGTAGTTCTAGTCGCCCTTGTTGTCAAGGTAGTTATAGCCATCGATTAGACAGTGATTGAAGTAGTACCCGTGCCGATGAAGTGCTGTCCAAATGCTTGGCCACCCTGCTGTCCGTCGACAGAATTCGATTTCTGGTTGGCTACGAGTTGCTGATATCGCGACATGGCTGGGGCAGATGCGGTGAAAGAATTACCCACAATATGCAGGAGAGGGTGTTTGTAACACGCTTGATTTTCAACTAGAATGCTCTTCATATGAATGTAACCAATTTCCTTTAGGATTTCTCTATGGATTAGGATGTAACCAGGCCTCCCCTCAAAAGTAGATGAAACGCTTTATGCTTTATCTTTCTTTTCCTTGCAACGTACGCTTTACTTCCTTTACATCTGTCCAGTGCCCTTTCTATCTTTCCCAAAGTTGCTTAATGGACCTTCAGAAATTCATTGAAGTTCGGCTCTTTTCTTGGCCACCCGCTTAAACCCAATATCCAATTGACACAGACAAGAATCAAAACTCATTTAAACTGTAGCCAAAAAGCAGTCAATTTCAACCAAGTTCTTTAGGGGCAACTCCAATCTTACTTTCCGACATACATTTGAACAGGACATACCATCAAAGAAAATATAAGTTTGTAATGTATCAATAATCAATAGACATACAACTCAATTTCTGAATTTGAGGCTTGCACCAAAAAAATAGCTGTAAATTATTCAGACAATCCCATCTAAAGCTCCCAAAAATTGGAACTTCCTGAGGACGGGAAGTAGGCTCGATGGTAAGGACATGATGGGATTATAAATAAAAATCAAGTGCCGGTGTCTCGTATAATTTGTCAGTAGAGACCCAAGAATTTCCACCAAAAGGTTCCGACTACTCCCCAGATGAGGGCGTTGATAAGGGCCATCACAAATCCCATTTTGAACACATCGGGAAGATCTATATAACCAGCTGCAACAACGCAAACGGAAAATGTCAGAGAGAACTCAATAGGATTGATCGAAAGAAGTGAAAACAACATTACTTTATTATGGGAAGCAATCAAACCAAGCATAAGTCCATGTATATTGCAGGGGACAGAGTCACACATACCTCCATAGTAGACAGCAGCTTGACCGCTGCTATAATGTGTCAAAGCGCCAAATAGGTTGGTATTATAGGCTAATGCTAGTGCTGCCAACATGCCAGGCACTCCAGCTGCTAAGTGCATGGCAAGAAATGCAGAGTATAAAGCGCCCACATGACCCGTTTGGCTAGCAAAGAGGTAGTGGATCAAGAAATAAGAAGCCTGCAGAACAACGAATGCGGCGGGCCAGCTCAAGGAGAAGGATTGCAGGGACTTAGCCACGCAACTAGACATCCACGTCACAATGCCGAGATTCGTCAATTGCCCCGCCATACCAACTAAAACGGCAAACCAAGTTAATGTGTCCCATGCTGACTTTTCACTCAAGCAGTCGTCCCAGTCAAGGACTCCCAATAACAAGAGTATTGATAAGCCAATCATAGCAGCTACAACACTAGGTATCCCAATTGCGTCTCTGCAAAGCACAAACACTGTTCAAAATGCATACACAACAATATGCATACATACAAATGCAACAAAGCATTAATCCAAGAAATCGCAACTTTTGACATAGGCAAACAAGAATCAGGCATATCTCTTTCAAAATATCTCCTCTGTCAGGTCTCTTTATGCTGAGTTTGGAAAAGCAAATTACACTTGCTACTATCAGAATGCCACTATGTTGTTCGGTGCATTATTCATTAATAAAACAAGGCAGACAACTAAGAAGAACGCTAGACAACAAGAGAAGCACTAATGCATCATTAATTCCACTGTGCATTAACTGCATCAGCACTCAGCCGGCCAAATCTGTCTTCCCACATCACCTCATGGTGAATTATGTAAGTTCTGAGACTCAGCAAACATATCCTATCCGCTCTCTAAGGCAGATAACCATCCTTGAATATGTTACTTCAGAGTGATTTTTTCAACAAAAAGATCTCACATTTACTCGGAAAGCAAATTTGAGAGTCCTAAACATGTAAGTCCCCTAACACTGGCATGAGTTGATAATCTTGTTGCATGTCACGACGCCATCGAAAAAAATATTCAAATATAATAATGATGATTGAATGAAAACAAAGGAGAACATGTCATGCAATTGGAACCTTATAAATGCATATACAAGAGTTGTCGCATTAGGGAATATGGTAACATTTAAACATCTTTCTTAGACCCATTGAGAGTCTTTGAAGTTTGAAGATAATCCATTCATGCAATTGCCTCAGCGATTTTGAACATCTCATTTTACTTGATGAGAAGGAAGTGAAAGTTACTCACCCAGTCACCCAAAGTGACACTGCAAGTAACATTGTGCCAACCATGGTCCACTCATTCCTCGTGACAGGACCCATATTCTCCAGCTTTTTGGCAGCCATAGCAGGGGCATCTGGGGTGTCTTTGATTTCAGGAGGATATAGCTTGTACAATATCAGTGGGGTAGCTAGAAGAGAGACAATGGCTGGTAAACTAGCAGCCTTGAACCAAGAAACCCAAGGATTACTTATGATAACTCCTAGTGCTTCCGCCAGTTTGAGGCAAAGGAGGTTTTGAGCTGCAGCAGTTAGGAAAAGAGCACTAGAGTTACCAGCAGACTGTCAGGCATCACACAGAAAACATCCATAAGTCATATAGGATTCATATGAAACCAAAATTAAAAGAAATCATAAGGCCACATTTATTATGCTGCTCCTGTGTCCAACAATTAACTAAGAGAAGGTCATTCAATAAGCAAGTAAAACTCTTAACACATTTCCTCTATTTTCCACAATTAACAACCACCTTCAGCCAAATAACCAAACCAAAGATCATCAGAAAGCATTAAAAATGTAGAATTTCTAGTGAAATTAATTCAACTGATTCAATTCAACTAAGTGCCTAAACAATCCGGACCTATTTGAATTCTCTACAAACAATTTAATGTACCAGAATCTATGAAATTTGTTATTGACTTTTCTAAAATCATGCAAATCAGCCACTACACTGTTCCATAACTTAATTATGAAGGATTAAACATAGAGTACGGTACTCTAGTTATGCTAAGTATGAAGACATACAAAGGTTTTGCTTGGCCATACTGAAACTTTCCAGTATTCTGGAACCCATTGAAGCAAATATATATATCAAATCAATCGCAGCTTCCATCATTTTAAAATAAAAAGAGAAGAAAAATGTCCTTTGTATAATAATGATTGGCTAAATCTTCAAGCAAGAATAATGATACTGGAACAATGTAAATACAAAAATCCAAGAACTGCAGCAGATATTATTCGAGAAAATGAAATAAAGACAATAGATAACAGTACATGAGCTTTTCATTCCTCATTACTGAACTTTTAAGGATATACAAGCATGAGGCGAAAAAGTGCTAGAATACATACACAAGGACATACAAGTACAGAAACATTTTTGATAGTAAGTGTAAGTAAAAGAAATTTTCTTTTGCCATTTAAAGATAAAGATTGATTATCACTCGATTTATGAAAGGATTACTAGTGATCTATGTCAATACATCCTACCGCAATTCAAATCGAAAAAGAAACTTCCCTTGCAACTAATTGTAGAGACTAATCTACCTTACCAAAAAAAAAAAAAAAATTGTAGAGACTAATCCCATTTCCATAAGCCGCAACAAACTTTGGTCCCATTTCTTTTTGGTACACGCAGATATAAACAACAGGGGTGCAACACATCAAGATTTGTGATGATTAACGGGCTAAACACCATCGACTACAGAAAATCAGTCAGTTTTGAAATTTTCGGTAGAGTGAAAACATTACACGGATTTCAGGTTGCTATACTACAATACTATCAATAATCTTAAATTCACATTCCACATAAGTTAGTTCCATAAGTAACCTTCCCGACAAGATGCAGTTTTACTAATCAATTGGCATACATGAGGATCGAAAATGATTCGCCCTGACATCAAGAAACCCTTCGTCGAGACAGCAAGCACCATACTCAAAACACAAGCAATTCATTGGACAAGAATCCAGTCTACTTAGTAGTGTGCCATCAATTCAAGTAGTTTACCTGAAATTGAGACTGGACGAGATAAGAGCCGAGCTTCCTGGCGGAGGGATCGCCGGGCCGGCTCCCCGCAGAGAGCGACAGCGACTTGATGATCGGCAAGAACACCCCGCCGGCCCTCGCGGTGGTGCTGGGCATGGCGGGCGCGATGAGGGCCTCGCTCAGCGTCAGCCCGTACGACAGCCCCAGCGTGCTCCGGCCCAGCCACTTCACGAAGTAGGTCGCGATCCGGTCCCCGAGGCCGGTCTTGACGAACCCGCGGGCGAAGAAGAAGGAGATCACGATCAGCCAGATCACCTCGTTGGTGAACGCGGAGAAGGCCGCGGCGAACGAGAGCGTGCGGGTGACGATGGAGGCGGTGAGGCCGAGGAAGGCCCAGGCGCCGACGGGGAGCGGGCTGAGGACGAGGCCAGCGATGGTGGAGACGAAGATGGCGAGGAGCTGCCAGGCCTGCGGGGACACCTCGACGGGCCTCGGGACGAGGAAGCGGACGGCGAGGCCGACGGCGACGGAGATAACGAGGGGCAGGGGCTTGGCGCCCTGGAAAAGCGGGGGCGGAGACACCGGCGGCGGCGGCTGCGGCGGAGGGGAGGCATCGGAGGAGGAGGCGCGGATTGGGGAGTGGGTCTTGGGTCTGGGAGGGAAGGCGAAGTGGGGGTGGAGAGAAAGGAGTGATCTTTGAGGCTTTGATCGGAGGGCGGGGAGGGGGAATGGGGGGCGGCGATCTCGGGAACGGCCGCGGCCGGTGGAAGAGGGAGGCGGAGGAGGAGGAGCGGGCGGCGGCGGAGGTGGCGGCGGCGGGGGAGGAGAGAGAGTGGAGGGCGAAGAGGCTCTCCATTGTAGAGAGAGAGAGATGGAATCTGTGAAGAGAAGTGGGCGTTGCTTTGTATCCGATGTTCGTGCGGGGAAGGAGGGCCAACGGATTTTCCAATGTTAGAGAGAGAAAGCGAGAGAGAGAGAGAGAGAGAGAGGCGTGGGCATGTGACGTGGTGGGGGGACAACGGATGTGCATGTGCCTTTTTTTTTTAATTATTGTAATAAGTAAAATTATATATTATGTTTTTTTTTTTGTATTTTTTGTTTGAGGCTGGGGAATAAAGTTGAATATTTTATGTTTTGTGTGACGAGAGAGCTGGGTTTTTATACTGGTTGGTGTGTTTTCGCATCGTGAATAATTATTTCCCCCTTTGGCTATAAAATAATGATTGTTGAGTTTTTTTTTTTTTTAATTATGAGTATTTATTTGCAAAAGTGAAGAGCACAGGCCGGACCGAACTTATCGCGAGGAAAGAGCCGATCGTTGAAAGCGGGTTGATAAAAGTGAGTACGGTTCTAAAATAAAACCTCTGAAACCAAATAGCTGGACCAAGAAATCTATTCGATTCTAGATCTTAAAAAGTATGTAGGTAAGTTGCAAGTTTAAAAAATTAGGAAATCTATTTTGATTAGTAATTTCTAATTAAATAGAATCTAGAACCTAAAAGAATAAATTTTTATATTTTTCATGATCTATATTCGTGCGTTCCTATAATATTTCATAGTATCCAATAATAATTATATAATTCGGATTTGTTAATCTAAACTTCTATCTTATGATTGAAACTTTTACTTTGTTAATATTTCATATTATTTATGTGTATAAATATAAATTGTTGTCAATGAATTATAATAACAAGTGGTTAATGATTATTCAAATAATAATATAAATAGATTTTTGATAAACTTTAAATATGTGTGATATGGTAGATTCCAAGTTCAAGAGTATGTAAAATAGAGTTCAAATTTCAAAAAATTAGAAACCTATTTTGATAGGTAAGTTCTGAATTTCGATTGGAATTTGTATGAAATTAAAAATTACTCACCCCTAATCAATAGAGGATTTACACACCCCAAAAAAAGAAGAGAAACGGATTGTAATTTGCAAATCGCTCAAACATTCGACATGGTTAAACTAGCTTTTCTAATCGAGAAGGGCCCACAGGACTTGTACCCGCAATCGTTTCCTGATTGGTGAGAAGTACAACTTTTTCGAGGGGAAAAAGAAAAGCCTAAAGTGCATATAGGTAATGAAATGTAATATGTGCATGTTGTGCACGTTTTCTTCTTTTGTGTCATTCTTTATTTTCTTTGGAATAGGTAGGAGTCGATGAGACTGCTATGTTTGCTTGTTTTGTAGTTGGTCTTCGGTTTGGGTAAGCTGTCCGCGCATGCTCAATTCGCATGCGCACTTTGCAATTGACCCCATAAACCACGACAAAATTTTAAACCTATTTTACTTATGGATAAATCGTTTAATTATGTCAATTCAGTTATCAATGTTTTTATATTTTACTAACTGAGTCATTTGGATAATATTGACCAAAAATCACTAACGTGGAAGTCTGTTATCTTATATGACACATAAAGTCAAATCATGCACCTACTAAAGTGTGCATTTCTTGGCCTTTTGGCTAAGATCAAGTGTATTATTTGTAAAGTGTGATGTTCAGCAATTTTTGAAGCATTTTGATCTTTTTTGTGAATAAAGAGCAAATGCTTAATTTTAGAGGAGTAGACACCGACACATAACCATCATCTTTCACTAGTTCCATTGGACGATTCCAAACCAAACCAATTGGTTCGGTTCGGTCTAATGACCAATCTATTCAGTCCTACTAAATCAATTCCCAATTCTTGGATGAGACTGACCCGCATTGAAAATCGAGAACCAATCACCTCAAATTGTAATGGTCAAATTGTTGGACTTCGAATAATATTTTCCGAGTGACATCATGGATTGACCCCACACTATCAAACAACTAATTGGATAAAATAATTGTTGTTCGAGTTCGAGTTCGAGTCCGAATCAATGATGTGATTTGAGGAAATGATAAAATACCACTTCGTCTTAAAGTCGTTCCTGGCATTCCCGATAGACATTCCTCATGCTTGCCGTCTTGTTCGTTGGGAGTGACACATATTAAAATAGATACTCGCGTCGACATTCGTACCACTTCCATTTCCCACCTTTTTCTATGCAAAAAACACAAGGCTCTCAAGTTGAGCGGGGCGTGAATATAAGTATATTTCCGCGACCGAACTTTGCCGATGGGTGCAAAACGGGATAAGGGATCGCGTACCGACCGTATTCATGAATCCACGGAGTTGGTCCCGGAGTGAACTCGTAATATCATGAATGTGAATTATGTATGTGCTTCCATCATGAAACATAAGTGGGAATAAGTAATTATAGTTGGAGTGTGATTCATATTTTTCATTAACCGAATGGCAAAAGGGCCCCGCTCCCCTACAAGCAGGCGAGGGATCGGGAGCTGCCTTGTTGGGGTAGCGGGGATAGTATTCCCAAGCTGCCAAATGACTTCAATAGTTTAAGTTCACATTTTATTAGTATTTGGGTTTGGGCCATTGAATAATTACTGGATATATATCATCTTTCTCTTGTAATTGAGAATGTAATATATAGGTACCAAGTGCTAATTATAGTGAAATCATCTACTAGATATAACATTAGTTTAAGGGTGAATCAAGATAAAATCTCGCATCTCAAATTCTCTTTCTCGTTTTTCTCTTCTCTATTTTTCTTGTGATAATGTCCCAAATCCTAAGGATTATGTTATCATCTTGACCTTGTTTGAAATTTATGTTGCAATAGATATGGTCCATCGGTCCCAGTGATTTCTAGAGCTCGGGAAACTCTCGGTGGGAAGCTTTTACGTTCGATCTTCGGTTCTAAGTTGTGATCGTTTCCATAATTCAATCGACACAACCATCCACTATCCTCGTGCATGATATCCGAGTCCATCATGACAATCTCGTTGCAAGATTGATTTCTGTTTCTGGTTTTGGGGGTTTTTGATTCCTTCCTTCTCCAGGAAGACGACGGAGGAAATTTGAGAGAAATTCCTTCCGAAAACCTCGGTTTTTCAAAAAAACCGAACGCGAAATGCTGTCAGTACCAAGATGATTTTAATCCGTGCACATATAGCATTCATTGATCAAGATAAAAACGTCTCAGATGTTGTCTTAATTTCCTCATTATGTTATCATCTTGAGAAATTATGTTTGATATGGTCCATCGGTCCAAGGCCGCATGACTGCAATCTTCGGTCTAAGTTGTGATCGGTAACTTGACACAACCATCCTCTATCCTCACGATATCCAAGTCATCAGCCGTCCCACGATTGATTTCCTACTCAGTCCTTCTCCAGATGATGGCAATTCGAGAGAAATTCCTTCCGAAAACCTCTCGAAATGCTGTCACATTCGATGACTTCATTCCGTGCACGAAGCATTCATTGATCGATAACGAGATGTGTGTGCTTCTTTACTCAATCGGAGAAATTATTGTACGGACAAGGTCCAACGAACCGGGCTTTTCTAATCAGATCGGGCTTGGACGACTGATCAAAACCCAGGTTTCTTGCAGGCCCAAAAGACCAAGGATTGGGCTCAGGTGGCCCAACATGTCCATTTTTGTTTACTATTCTTGTGTATTTAGGTCCTCATCGCCAACAGAAGAGAACGGAATGTCAATGAAGGTATACACTAGCAAAATAATGTGCTAAAGTTCCATCAAATTCTATTGGAAATTTGCAGATATTGTAAATAAGGCAAGACCTTGTTAGTCATCGGTCTGCGGATTACGTTCTCTAGAGGTTCACTTGCACGTGACGTGGGTGATTTGACATGTCGCATTTGACCGAGGAAGGAGATGTGTCTGGAGCTCTTGCAATTACTAAGCTTGACAACAATTTTGTCTATAGAGAGATATCGGCCGATTCGATTGAAAGCAGAATTTGATGAGTACTTTCGGGCTCCAACAGTGCAAGAAAGAGAATTGAAGAAATCGATACATTCGATTTAAAATCTATTGAGCTCGAAGAAACTTGAGTGGTCATGGCAACGAGCTCGGAGAAGCTCCAACTGCCATGGTCAAATGGCCAAGCTCGACCAAGCTCGAGCAACCTTGGCCATGAGCTCCACACAAAGCTCGATGAAGCTCGAGCTGCCATGGTCATGAGCTCATGCAGCCATGGCCGGGCTCAACGAAGCTTGAGGGGCTATGGCTATAACCTCCAAATCTCTTTCGGTCCATGAGTTAGAGCTGCCATGGCCGCAAGCTTGAAGAAGCTCAAGTTGCTATGGCCGTGGGCTTCAAATTTCCTTTGCTAAGCCCAAGCTCAAGCCCAAGCCCAACTCCACCTCCTGCACTACAACTTTGTTTTCGACATCCAATGCTAAAACCAAGGAGAAGAAGGCAAAAACTTAGCTCAAGATAGTTTCACCCTCCATTGTGATCTTAAAAACGGTGTTGCCAGTGCTAACACCATTAAGGAGAAGAAGGCGAAAAAACGGATAATTCAAACAAGGAGAAATAAATTAATAAAACAAAATCTATGTCAAATTTTTGATTAGTTAAATTAGATGGAGTTAACAAAACAATGGAACATGATTGCACAAATTTGACAAAATTTTGGACTTAATTCTATTTTTTGAAATTTTTAAGATTCAATTGCATTTTTATTGTAATTTTTAAAAATTTTATTACAATTATCTTTTTTATCGCAAACCTTACACTTGTGTAGATGGTTCTAACTCAAAGCAATTGTGCATAATTTGGAAGATTCAAGTGGGTAATATTTTTTCATGAATCAATCGTAGACTTTATATATGCGTAGGTCCTAACTCAAAGTAGTTGCACGTGATATGTGAAATTCAAGTGGATGATATTTTTTATATTTTTTTCTCTTAATTGGATTACTTTACTTGGTAATTACGCCTACTAAATTTGGGGAAAAAAAAATCCAAACATCTCCTTTAAAGTAATCTCAAAAGAAGAATGAAACAATAGAGTTTGCCAAGTGCAAGATAGTTTTTCCCCCCACAGTAAAATCACCCTTCTCGTGTAACCTAAACCTACCATAGTTAACTATAGCAAGTGATTAATTATCATCCTAGATATTGTTGCCCCATATTTGTCAATTGCCTTTTATGTGACCAAAAGCTTATCCTTCCCCTTTCAAATTATAGAAGGCTATGGACTCCAAATTAGCAAATGACAAGTTTAATTTCTAACTTCGTCTTGAAGGGAGTCGGATCTACATCGTAGGATAATCCCTTTTCTATGGATTCTTATCATGTATATGGCAATGTTGAAAATAGAACACATAGAATCGAAAGAGAGATTATCATATTTGCAAATGTGCCCTTCAAATCATCTCATTGCCAAAACAAGACCCCTATTTTCTATTGGAAGAACTTTTTACCTTACCAAACCATAAATCGTCCTTTTGCAAGTGAAAGAACCTAAATATAGACCAGACCAAGTCAATTTTGTTGGCTGCATTTGCTGATATGGACTCCCACCAATAGACCGAGTAACCACTCTCACACTTCACACTTAAATTTTACTTAAATTTTACATATATTGCATAGTCTTTTATCTCCATCATTTCCAAATGTCAAGCAAAGTCATTTTAGTGTTTTTCAGATCTTCATTTTTCTCTCTATTTTTAGTTATTGGTAGCTCCCATTTGGTCCATAAAGAAAGTTAAATTATTGAGAAAAGCGAGTTTTTCCTCCCTTTTTTTGATTGATTCAATATAATGTCTCGGATTCATAGTTTTCAAAAAGATATGGACTAATAGACTTCATCCCAATACAAATCCTACCTTGACTGCTTCGCCGCATACCTAGTGATGGATAAAGAGATGCAACCTTATCTAAGATGCATGGTCTTTTATGATCATTGTTTTGAGATGTTAGGCGGAGTTGTTTTAATATTTTTTTGAATCCTCATTTTTTTTCTCTATTTTTCCTTATCATGCCTCTTCTCCTCCTCCTTTCCCTTTTATTTTACTTGATGTAGCCTCTCGAATTTATAGTTTTCAAGAATTTATGGACTAAGATCCCGTTTGGTTCGGCTTTCCATTGGGAAAATGTTTAGGTGTTTGGTTTAGCATTTGCAACTCCCCTAGGCCAAGTGCTCTCTGGCCGTCGATGAGGCTGCTCAAGGTATAGGGAACTTAGATCTAGTCGTCGGCGAGGCTACCTGAGGTCGCGTGACCTTAAGCGGCACCACCCAAGCCTTGTTGGTTGCTAGATCTAGGTCTGCGTGACCTAGGCAGGCGTCGCCAATGATATCACGATCCAGGCGACGCCTACCTGGGTCGTGCAAGCCTAGATTTGGCCGGCGGTGGCCAGATCTTGGTTCATGCAACTTCGGTCAGCCTCAACGGCAGTCAAATCCGATCGTTGGTGGTTGGCCCGCCGTTGATCAGCAACGAAATTTCATCGATTTTATTTCTATTTTTAAAAAAATAATAAAAGCTTTTTGCAAATGTTGGGTTTACTAAACGATATACACCAAAGCCACTTCCCAATACACTTTAAATTAAAAATTGCCAAATGTTCAATCATTCTTGAAAATCCCTTTACCTCAAAGGTATTTGCATTTGGCAAAGCTGAATCAAACGGACCCTAATTCGTCCTAATACAATTCTTGCCTTGACCATTTCGCCACATATCAGTGGTTGGTAAAGAGATGGAAGCTTTGTCTACGATGCTATTGAACATATGACATGACATAGCATGGCGAAAATCATTAAAATCTACTGTAGGACACGGCCGTTTTGACTGATTTTGGTTTGACTACCATGAAAAACGCTTTTGAGGCTTTTGAGGTTCTACAGAGTTGGAAAGGGTGCTCCAAGGACAAACTTGGGCTTTTACTCTTGGTTACATCGTTTTCAGTGGAGTTGGTCGGTGCTGAGGTGGCCAATCAATACTGTCCCTCCATCTTCTTTATCCATTTGCAATTTCCAAGCGTCCGACAATACACCGTGGCTTTTTCTTTTCTTGAATTATTTTCCATATTTATTTATGATGGGCTGCCATAAAATCACAAAACCATTTTACGTATTTTTATAATGCTTTCTTATTCGATTACCGCTGATTTAAATATTTCTTGACGCGTGAGGACATTGCGTTCGTCACCCTTCTTAAGCCATTGGTCATCACACGGTGACAAGATGTGACCCGTTTGCTATAAAGTATCGAGTTTAGAAAATGAATTTTTTTATTGTATATAGATAATAAAATGCATCTCCTTTAGTGACCTCGGTGGTCACCGTATGTACACTGTAACTGCCTTTTTAATTACAATAGTTACGCACCCTTGTCCTAAATGTATATGTTTATAGTGATTTCAAACATTACGTCATTTTCTTCACTTAAAAATGATTTTGCAAATGAAAAATTTCTACCCTTAATTTTGCCACTTCTTTTAATCTCATTCCTTTTCTCTCCTCTTATTATAGATTAATTGATCTCATCTTATGTATGGTAATCACGCTAGTAACGTAAGGAATAAAATGAGACTCGATGCATCGACACAAACTTGGATGCGCTAACTAAAGTGCAATCGTAGGCATGACAATCAAATTGACGCTTTTAGCACGCCAAAGGCATTGGTTTTTGCAAGGTCGGTGTCTACTTTTCTTTGCTTTGAATTGACCATTCATTATTCGAAATGACTTAGGACTATTCTAATGTGAGGTACACCTTTAATCCTACTTTTCTCTCTCTCAAATTGGAAAAGACCGATCGTGTCACTAGAAAGACTAGAAATCTCTTAGATATAGACAACTTAATTTGGTCAACCAAACTTAATCTCAACTTCGGTTACATTTTAGTATAAATATGTTTATTTTGTGATTGAATATTTTCTCATCCATTTCTCAATTTTAATATACTTAAGCGTACGCATGAAAGCAATTTTTTTTATTTTTTTAATGTTTTTCTTTTTAAAAATTCCGGCAATTTTACATGGAACTCCATCATTAATATTTGGTGACAAGATCTTGTCCAAATGAATTTCGGTGTGCCTATAAAACCATCATTTTATTCTCTTTCCATATCCATTTTTTCCCGTTAATTACTAGAAACTTTCCACTTGAATAATCAAAATCACATCCTTTCAGCATCTTAATAGAAACATATCATCATTGCTTGATCCATTGCAAGTGACTCCCCCTTACACACGGACAACACCTTCCATAGGAATGCGAAAATCGATCGAAATTCGAACCAAATTTATAATATCACCATGCTTCGCTCTTGATTAAATTTTCAATACCCATAAAAGCTTTCTATCGAATAATTAAAAAAAAAAATATAGATATTATCAGAAAAATGGTCAACTTTTGCAAAACACGCTTTATTAATAAATCCGACCTCTTACGGAGTTCCCTGGATCACAAAAAAAAAAAAAAAAAAAAATAAAAAATAAATCCGACCTCAACCTTAACCTTTCTGTATTCCGTCTGAAATTATTATCGAAGTCCGTTTTGCAATTGCAAGAAAAAGAACCAAAAAAGCGCCTTCGCGTTAGCCGGCCCACAGAAATTTCCACCCGCGCGTGGGGCTTGCCTGCTCCTCTGGTTCCTTCCACGTCTCTACAGCCGATCCTTCTCTCTCCTCTCTCTCTCTCTCTCTCTCTCTCCTTCCTTCGAGCTTCCCCAGTTGACAAATTTGCATCGACTTCCTCCTCCCCCAATTTTGAATATACTGTCGAATCTTGACGGTATATAAAGCAGCAGCAGCCCCTCCTCTACCCCCACAGAGACCCATTCAAGAAAGACCCGCGTCGCGAATTGGGTCGGTCGGTCGGTCGGAATTCGGGCTCTGGCAATGGCTTCCGTCAACGTTGTCTCCCTCCCCACGGCGCTCGCTCGGTCGCAGTACGTTCTTGTCCCTCCTGGGTTCCTGGGCATCGTGATCTTGTTGATGATGGGCGGCTCTGTTTCGTCCAATGCTTCTCTGTCGTTGCTTGTAGTTCTGTGATCTATGTGTTCCGTCGGTTCTTGTAGCTTTCGTGGCTGATGGTGGCCAGAGTGTCTCTGGTGCTTTTGGTGTTTGCTTTGCTTCGAACCTGTGTCGGTACGTTGCTTTGAAGGTTTTTGGGTAATGGGTTGGTGACGTTCTCGCTTAATTGGGCACATCGATGTTTTTTTTCTTGTCAATTCCTCAATCATTTAGAATTCGGAGGCAGCTCGGGAAATGGTGGACGTGATTTTCTGTTTTGTCACTAGCTTTGTGGTTGGTCCATCCTTGGGAGTTTGGAAGGTAGATACACAATCGAACCCATTTAGCTTGACTTAATTTTGTCATCTCGGTCTGCTTGACTTGATAAAAAGGCCCCATTTTTTTTAAACAAGGGATGAGTTGGTCTTTGTCTGAAAAGAACGTTGTTGGAGATGTTGGCTCTTGCCCATAAGGAAACAAATCGTAATGTGCTTTTTGAAGTGATCGGTGAAGTTGATGGCATGTGTTCACTCTGCAAAGTCAACCTGCCTTTTTTCTTGTTAATTCCCACGATTGATTGATACATCAACAGTCATATAGGAAGTTGGGAAGAGAACAACACGATCTCTGGTAGGCATCTATATAGGGTGCTTCTCCTGGTATGGAATGCTCCTAACTAGTTGTTTGAAATGATTGATCTTTGGTTCCTAAATTGTTAGTTTTGACTTCTAGAGAGTGGATGCTGTGCTGAGTTTAACTAGCTTTTGCGAATGTACCAAGATTGATGCTTTTGTCCAAGCTAGTCCTCATGGTTAAAATCTAACTGGCCTTATTTCATGCAGAGTTTCCAGAAACTCAAAATCATCCAATTTGCTGCTTCAGGCAAACCATTCTTTGCAAATTGGTTTTTCATCTGATCTAACCGTGGATTTGTTGGGTAGTAAATTATCCGCCAATGGAAGGGGTGTTGTTGCAGCAAAAGCTGCAGTGATACCTGGCGGAGGTGAAACTTTGTCTTATCCTGGTGATGTTGCTGTGAGCGAGACTCTGATTGGTGAGGAATCAGTTGGCATTCAATTGCAGCCAGATGCAGTAGCGTTTGGGGCGCTTGCAGCTGATACTGCGCCTATAAGTGCTTCTTTCCCCACTGAAGATGATGAATTTGACTTGGACCGACCCACAGCAGGCTTTGCATCTATTCCAGAAGCAATTGAGGAAATCCGCCAAGGAAAGGTTGGTATGCTTTCTGTATTACATTATCAAGTTCATTTTAATTTTTCATCCATAAATATCTATGTCATGGTTGGAACTGAATTCCAGATGGTGGTGGTGGTAGACGATGAGGACAGAGAGAATGAGGGTGATCTTATAATGGCAGCAGAAATGGCAACACCTGAGGCTATGGCATTTATTGTGAAGTATGGCACTGGGATTGTTTGTGTGAGCATGAAGGAGGAAGATTTGGAGCGCTTGCAACTTCCTTTGATGGTGAATGACAGGCAGAATGAAGAGAAGCTTCGGACTGCGTACACTGTGACTGTGGTATGTGCTTTTATTCCTCTATATATATTTTTCAATCCATGAATCTTTTCTCGAAACTTATTTGAAGATAATTGACTGGTACTGGTTCCTTCAGGTAGGGATAATTTGAACTTTCTGTTTCTTATCATGTGTCTTTGTTGTTATTCTGCTTTGGTTTCTTAGAGGTTTATGTACTTAAGAAATGGCTCTCTGGAGAATAAGACACTTCAGATTGTTACTTGTCCCCAATCAGTAGAGGTCTTGATTTGTGAAATATTCTTGGCAATGAATATTATAAAAAAGTGATGAATAATTTGCACTTTCTTTCACACATTGGTGGAACAATAATGTTTTCTTAAATTCTTGATGTCCTAAGAGCCTTCAATCAGCTTAGTTATTTGTGTCAGGACATCTGATTGGCTCTTCTCCTACCTTGTAATGGATGGTAATTAAGAGATATTTTTATAGGATGCAAAGCATGGGACGACTACTGGCGTATCAGCACGTGACCGGGCAACAACAGTTTTGGCTCTTGCATCTAGAGATTCAAAACCTGGAGATTTCAACAGGCCAGGACACATTTTCCCATTGAAGTACAGGGAGGGTGGTGTCCTGAAAAGAGCTGGGCATACAGAGGCTTCTGTTGACCTTGCTATGTTAGCTGGAATGGAACCTGTGGCAGTTCTTTGTGAGGTAGTGGATGATGATGGCTCCATGGCAAGATTACCTAAGCTTCGTGAGTTTGCGCAGCGGGAGAACTTGAAAATTGTATCTATTGCTGATCTAATCAGGTAATTATTCTCTTCCTGGCCATGTAAATGCAAATATGTCTTAGGAGTCGAATCCAAATTTCAGCTGCAACTTTCACTTCTTAAGTTGTCCAAGCGGCATCTCCCCTTTTTGGGAGTGGATGAATTAAGAGTTGAAATCTTGGAAACCATGCAGATCAATGGTTTTGGGTTCTGAACAGTTGTTTCTCTCAAATTTTTATGTGTATGGCAGTGTTGGATGAGTATATGGGTTCCTCTTTTGCCTGATGTCTACCTATAGCATTTGGTTATAACCAGCCAGGATTCTTGTCAAAGTCATGTCAATGAGCCTGTGACTGCACATTTTCTTGTATTTACCTCGTTTCAAAACCCATGTCTGAATGTCAGTTGACTGTTAATGAGGCAGAGTTTGAGGTGCATTCTCAGCATTATCACCAGGAAATAAGGATAGAACATCTAGATTGTCAAAAAAGTACTTGTCTCTTGTATTCTGACTTGTATATTGAGAAGCTTCTTATAATGTGTGCGTGAGAAATGATGTCACCACTCATTAGATGCATAATTTTACAGGTACCGCCGGAAAAGAGATAAATTAGTTGAATATGCTGCTGCTGCAAGATTACCAACAATGTGGGGGCCATTCATAGCCCATTGCTATAGATCGATATTAGATGGAAATGAGCACATTGCAATGGTCAAGGTGAGATAAATTATGAATTAATTGCTAAAACTGTTCAAAGAATTCAGAAACCAAGGAACACGAGTTTTGAATGGATTAATTGTAAACTTTGAGAATCTTGTTTAAAGCAGTGCATTTTTCAACATAACTTCAATTTGTGCTTCATCTTATGTACTTCCAGTGCATGATTTTGTTTGACAGAATTTTTACTGGAACTGGCTGTCCTAAAAAATTGATAGTGTCTTTTAGGTGGAACACCATTAAATTTATAATGAAGTTTGTGATAAAAAAAAAAAAAAGTCTAATCATGTGACAATCATTATTTGGAGTACCAAATTTATCTTGGCTAATGATGTTGTCTGGACAGGAATGTTTGACATCTGGAGAAATGATTGTTAGGATATTAGTGAACTGATGGGAACAGTAATTTCTTTTTACAGTTTATAAAATGATAGAAAAGGGGGCTGTATATGTCTGCAATTGATATAGGAATGCCATAATTTTGATTAAAGATAGTGTCCTTAGTTTTTCTGATTTTATTTTTTATGTCCTTCCTTCAGACAGCCATATTTCCCTTCATGTGATTTATACTTTGTAGTTTATCGTCTGAGCAGGGTGAAATTGGAGATGGTCAAGATGTCCTTGTGAGGGTACACTCGGAATGCCTCACAGGAGACATTTTTGGATCTGCTAGATGCGACTGTGGCAACCAGCTTGCACTTGCGATGCAGCAGATAGAAGCGGCTGGTAGGGGTGTGCTGGTGTACCTCCGAGGGCATGAAGGAAGAGGCATAGGTTTGGGGCACAAACTACGTGCCTATAACCTGCAGGACGATGGGCGTGACACTGTGGAAGCAAATGTGGAGCTCGGATTGCCTGTTGACTCTAGAGAGTACGGAATTGGTGCTCAGGTACTTCTTACTTAAGTGAGAAACTATTGTGAAAGGTCCTGCATAATTTAGCTTCTGAATGAGGTTGGTTCATGGTCATTGTGATTATGCTTCATGGAATCAAGAAGATTAATAAACTAATATCGTTAATCTGACATTAAAGGTAGTTGAATTTCAGTGACTGTTTCATATATCGTATGTACATCATATGTAGGACTTACTAGAGGAAGCTGGTGACTAAAGCAGAGCTTCAAATTCATCTCAAAAATATGAGATTTGATTAATACAAAGAATCACGCCACCATCAAACTCTTCATAGCATTTGACGCCTTTGTGTTGATGCTTGACATATTGACTAACTGCAGATGTTGCGTGACCTGGGAGTCAGGACGATGAAGCTGATGACGAACAACCCGTCAAAGTACGTGGGGCTTAAAGGTTATGGCTTGGCCATTGCTGGGAGAGTCCCTCTAGTAACTCCAATAACAAACGAGAACAAGAGATACTTGGAAACGAAACGGTCCAAGATGGGGCACATCTATGGTGCGGAAGTCAAAGGCCGCTTTAGCAATCTCATAAGCAAAAACAGCAAGCCAAACGGTACTGTTTCTTCTGATCCGGTTGTGTATGACTCATAGCAACTGCTGGATCATTCGACTGCTAATGGTTTATTTGGGGGGGATACAAGCAAATTCACTGACGGATAGTGTTATTACTTTATTTTTTAAGCCCTAAGGTCAAGAACATTCAGATGCCGGTTGACCATGAGTTCTGGAAATTTTATGGTGATATCAGTTTTATAATTATTATCAGGTTCATTGTAGTTCTATTGATGTCAATTCATCCATTTTGTACGGCGAGAAGGTGGAAGACCAGCCTCTTATTGGAACTTCCTTTTTTGTTATTGATGGACGGCAAGATTTATCCTTTAATTCTACTTTCCTTGAATCTGTCTGCATTGATCTATAGAGACCATTGCATATATCATGAAAGCAGAGCTGGTGGAGGATGTTCTTTCCTTTTCTGTGACGATCTCATTGGTGACATTTATCACTTAAAGGAATATACTAAAGTCCCTGTTAGATCAACTCTCCATGCTACGTATAAAGACTTGTGTACCTGGAATTTTGGAAGATGCAGTTTCCCTTTGTAATGTTCACCAGTCTCCAAAAAAAATCAGGAAATACATCACCATATAAGTACTTGCAGCAGAAATGTTTACTTTCTTGATCTGATTAACTAATCAAAACATAGGGAAGCAGAGATTTTTCTGTGGACATGCCAAAGTTTACGCCTATCTCTTGATATTCCTTCTGAAACGGGAGACTTTGAGTTCAATCTTATCAATTCTAACAAGCTCGAACACACAGACATCTCCTTCCTCTAGAGAAGTTCCTCTCTGAAATGCGTCCCCTTTCAATCTTACCAATTCTAACGAGCTTGATCACATAGACATCTCCTTCCTCTACAGAAGTTCCTCTCTGAAATGCGCCCCTTTCAATCTTATAAGTTCTAACAAGCACGAACAAACAGACATCTCTTCCTCTAGAGAAGTTCCTCTCTGAAATGTGCCCCAACCGGTGGAGAGCTTTCCTGAGCCTTGCTGTGGGTGGTACAGTAGCTTCACAGGCCATGATCCATTTGAATACTTAAGTGTTGCAGTCTTTATTCTTCCATTGATGCATCCCTTTAAAACCCCGCCTGGGACAGTCCACAGAGTTGATTTTTGATCAGCAAATGATCAATGAGTAAGAACATAAAAGGTCTGATGACTAACATAAGTAACGTTAACCAGAACACATGTATAATCTCATAGGCAAACCCAAATCATGTAGGAATACAGTGGTACTTTATGAGAAGGTAGTCGATTTCATTCCTTTCCAAGTTTTGCACATAGGAACTATTATCTCTATCTTTTCCTGCCTCATTTTGCTTCAATAGATTATGTATTGGATAACTACTGTGAAGGAAGGATATTGCAGCTCGTCCTTGTTGGCTGCTTCAAGAGTTGTAATTACCTGCGAACGTTTAGAACTATGGGAAGCCGGCATGGCGAGGCTCACCTTGCATTTTGAATTTTCAATCCTACTTGAATTAGTTAGGCAGAGAGCATAAGAAAAATGACACAAAGCACATGCATTACTAATAGGTAAGATTCGCACACTTTCTGAATCTTGTTGCAAAAGCTTTGCTCTTTGATCAGTTCGAAAGCCTTTCGATTTGGAACCTGATGCGAGTCCAATTGCATGGGAAGTAGTAGCATCATCGACATAACTAACGGGATCAGATTTCATCACCTTGCAAGGCTTGTGATGATATGGTTTTAGATGCAATTCATTTTTCTCTTTCCTCTTGAGTGAGAAACCATCTAGATTTTGAAGTCCGATTGAGAGATTACACTGATCATCAGTCTCCCATTCTAGCTGTCAACGTTCATTAACAGATAATCTATCACCGAATCGCTTTCGTCAAATATGAGTAAGTGAAAATCTGAGTCCTCTACGTATTTGAAGACTAAAAAGTGGCCCTCACAAATAGAGAAGTGCTCCATAAATTCCTTCCATCCCCTTGTTAAATAACCATATCATCCCATTTTTCCAACTCCACCCGCCGACTTCCACCGGTTGGGACCCTCAAACACACCGTTTTGGGGTCGACACCAAAAAAAAAAAAAAAAAAAAAAAAAAACACACCGTTTTGGGAAGATTCTTGCCATACTTTCTCACAAACCTCTTTGGAATACTCTAATTTCATAATATATAAAGTGTCATAAACAATAAACAAGCAGTGCCCGATATATTCTAACATTAACTGACTCAAAAGAAAAGGTGAGTTTGTAGTATGCTTCAACTTTCCAAGCCTTGGTTGGTCGAAAAGAATTTTTTAAGAAAAGAACTTACAAGCCTTCCAATTTTAAGTGTCTGAGATGGCATGATCTTGAAGAAATGAGGTGTCTCCGGCGCAAAACTTTGCCGGTTTTCTACATCTTCTCTCAGGTGATGAGAAGTCATCCGTCGAACACAAGTTGAGTAATGAGTTGTAATGTATGAATCTAACCTAATTCTATGGGAGCCACCTTTATTAAATGAAGAATTTAATTGGAGACTACATTCCTTTGTGGAATAACAGCTAGCTTTAGGCAGCTGTTCATCTTCTCTATAGATGTTAACAGGTGACGAACTGCTAGCTTAGCTTACAATACGATGAAGAAAGGTTGATGAACAAGTGAATGCTTTAGGAAGCTCTTTAAGAAGAACTCCATGGGAATCAAACGCATTAAAATCAGGATGATGCATTAGTCGATGAAAATTATGGCAGGAATAATGTCAGAGAAGGTAACACTTGTGTCCCGCTTCAAAGTTACAAAGACTGATACCGATGGAATTAATTTACAAAGTGACGCGTAAGATTTTTATTGAATGTTTGAGTATGGCACATTTATTTATGTATCGAGTTCTTGTGGTATCTCTGATATATTATGCTTGCATTAATAAGTAATTAGTATGACCATTGCCACTTGATGTTCAGCCCAAAGACTTGACCAACGAGTGGGTCGATGCGGGCATTAGGCATAAAAACTCTTTCAGATACTTGCCAATGATCAAATAATTAGTTAACGTTGATGGGGTCTAAGTAATTAATTAGCTTTGCGTGCTGAGCTATAGAAGGGAATTTCTTGTCTTGGCCTGCTCTTTTGCACCCGTGGCTTGGCGGATCTCGGCAGACTATACCGTGAGACCAAACATAACCTCTAGGCGTTAGAGACGATTAGGGTAAAAGCAAAGATAATTCACTGAAACTCAGATCGGTATCCATTGCGTTTGAGGAAGCCAACGTATTATTTCCTCTGATGAGTCCAGATTAATCTAGGCATTGAACAATATTATTGCTAGGAAGGTCTTACTAGTAATTCCTATGACTAAGAAATGGAAATTAGACATTGGGTACTTGCTGCAAACAGGGTGCGAACACCGTGGTTTTTTCCGGCAAGATTTTTTACTGATGTGACAATGCTTTTAAAAAAAAATCATCCACGTAGACACCAATAGTACACTAAACGACATCATTTTTGACACTTAAGTGATCACTTGATGCAAAACTTTACACTTAAGTGTTACTTTTAACCACGGGTGACACTTAAATGATTACTTATGCCATAACTTGATACGTAAGTAATCATTTTTTTAACTATGACTGTCAGTTAAGTGAACATGAAAACGTCGTTTTAGACGAGGATTGTTGAGTGGAGATTCTGGCGAGCCATGTAGACCAGTTTTATTGTTAAAAATAATGTCACATTAGATTTCCGGCAAACTCATCGGAATTGGCATTTAAATGTCCCAATTTTTTTTTTAAAGTGACATTTAAATGTATATTTTGGAACTATTGACAATTAAGTATCTATTCGTGCCAAATTTTGGGCACTCTAGTGTACTTTCCTCGCTGCAAACTGAACAACTTTAGCCTTTGGGCATTCCTTGGCCGTGAGTCTGCATTTTACGGTGATTAAATTAAATTTTATTAAGTTAATATATGGGTAACATTCATGATTATTTTGTTCGATTTCGTTCATTGTTGTGTAAGTTGAAAAGGTGAAAGTCTAGTCCTCTCATGGAACGTCCTCCTTCAATGTCAATGCCGGCTTTTAAAATTCATGCTTATTAACTCAGTTAAGTGATTACTAGACTTTAATCCGAATCTTCTTGTGTATTGATCAGTAGAGAGCATCATTGTTTCACAAAAAAATGATAAAATATCCTCTGAGAATATAAATGAATTAATATGAATCGACAAATATTACAAAGGGTCTTTTATTGATTTTGGAAAGAAAAGTAAATGACAAGAAATCCAAAGGTACGCGAGGGAATCGTGGCCAGTTATGTAAATGCAAGGAAGGATAAATTGTAAGAAAGTAAATATAAAAAAGCAAAAAACATTGACTTTGATTGATTGAGGGGGTTTACAATGAATACACCTGTGATATTTATAACTATCTATAGACATTTACATACAGCCATTACATACAGTGGTTACTAAATTTGAATAAATAAATAACTTCCTAATGCTATATGCGGTTACAAAAAATTATATTGTGATCTCTTATCTATAAGATGTTATAAAATAACCTTTCGGTGGTTATGTTCTAGCTTCAATTCATCATTACTGCCTTTGAGTTCTAACACTAAGGCTCCGTTCGTTCGCGGAAAATATCATGTTTCCGGAAAACATTTTCCCTGGAAGTCATTTTTCGGGGAAAATGACTCTATTTTCCGGTGTTCGGTCAAAATCTAAAATTTGAGTGAAAAATATTTTCCACCGTTCATTAGCTCATTTAATTGTTTGGGAAAAATTATCAAAAATTAAAATTTTAATATTTTTAATTGACCACAAAATTTATTTATTTATTTATATATTTTTTTAAAAATGATTTTTTAATTATTTATATTTTTAAAAATCGAAATTTTTATTATTTATTATTTATTATTTCTTTTTCTTTTCCTTCCTCCTTCCTCCTTCCTCCTCCTTCTTCCTTCTCCTTCCTCCGCCGTCGCCTCCTTTCTCCTCCTTCTTCCTCCTCCTTCCGCCGCCGCCACCTCCTTCCTACCTGACGATGGCCGGCTGCCCAGCGGCCGACCAAGACTCGGTGGCCAAATCCAGCGAGCTCGAGGCTCGGCCGATCTCACCCGAGTTCGTTGGATTTGGCGATAGAGCTCGAGCTCGCCTGGATCGAGAGCCCAAGCTCTGCTGCTAGATCTGGCGAGCGGCGAGCTCCGCTGCCAGATTCGGCGAGCTCGAGGCTTGACAGATCTCACCCGAGCTTGTCGGATCTGGTGACAGAGCTCGAGCTCGCCTGGATCGGGAGCCCGAGCTCTGCCGTTAGATCCGGCGAGCCGTGAGCTCCGCCGCTAGATTCGACGAGCTCACGGCTCACCACCGCACGACGAGCGGCTTGGACGGCGGGCTCCCTGCGAGCCTCCTGGTGCCGCCGCAGTGCTCCCTCTTGAGCTGGATCCTCCCAAGTGACTTCGAGCCGCCGGGGAAGAGGAGCACGGCGGCGGCGGCGGTGGCGCCTCAACCGGAGCAGGCGGGCAGGAACGGCCGGGGAGGGCAGAGGCTGATCCCGAAGAAGGACGTCGTCGAAGCCATTGCAGCAGGGAGAGCAAGAGAGAGAGAGAATGAGAACTGAAGGAAGGGAAAGGAAGCACGAGAGCTCGCTCGGAAAATGATTTCCTCTTTTCAAAAGAGGAAATCATTTTCCACCATGTCAAGAAGAGATTTTCCGTTGACCGGAAAATGTTTTCCTTGACCGAGTGTTTTCCGCCCACCCGAACACTGGAAATGTCGGAAAATATTTTCCTGGAAGTTGTTTTCCGCGAAACGAACAGAGCAGTAAAATCTACAATGGCTGTTGATGATTTCGTTAACAGGTGAAGGTTCTCATAGATAACTGATGTTTACTATTGATGACTATATTAGAGAGTTGTCAATTGTTTTGACCAAACTATTTATCGACTTGGTTTGTCATTTGTAGATAATAATCAAAAGTTGGTCATTTTATATTTGTCAATATATGCCCATTTTAAAAGAATTTAATGATTCATCGATCATTTAATTTGAGATGTATTATCATCAAAAAGAAGAAAAAAACAACCAAGTGTGTGTAAATGATACAATAGAGAGTTATGTGATGCTCATTACTAAATAAGTAAGCATTCACTGGTTTTGCGAGTTTATTTCAATAGCAGTGACTTTAAGAAAAATGATACAAAGTGCACGTGTGGTGCCTTAGTACGCCACTTCTTAAGGATCAACTTAGTCTCTTTTTTTCGACCAAAAAAAATAAAATAAAAAACTTAGTCTCTTTTATATTATCACGCAAGTGGAAGATATTAGTCATCTTAAACATTTGTAACATGAATTATGTATAAATGAACGCATTGTTACTAACAAAAGGAAAAGGGAAACCATACATCCATTTCATTTAAAAGTATTTACATATATTGGGTGGACGACCATAGCTGCAAAAGAAACCTATTCTAGGAGAATAAAAAAGATGCTCCGACTCCCTAACCGCCGCTATATGTACGCCCCACGGCTATCACCATCCATCGCCACCCAAATTTACAGTCCAAGCCAAAAAGTGGTTTCCTCAACATGTTAGGCCATCCCCTAGTTAATACTCCTCGTCGTCACCTCCCTCGTCACCATTCCCGTCAATAGGGACGGGACCGGTACCACTAGTCGTCCATCCACCAGTGCAAAGATCGATACAAAATGATATGATACGTGACCCTCTGGAGATCCTACATCCACCACCATAAGTGTGGCGATGTACCTCACAAAAAAACCAAAGGAAAGTTAGGATTCGTAAACTCATATAAATTGCCAATAAAGTTATTAGGTGTAGCGTAACGAGAGATGGGGACACTGAGAGTGGAGGCATGGCTAATGATCTATAAAAACAATAGGAGTGAGCGCATGCTCAACGAGGGAAGTAATTAGCTTATCGACAAGGGAAGTAATTAGCTTATAAACCAATCAACCCAACAAACACTCAATTCCTACTATGCATCTAATATCAAATCATCATGCACACTTAATGTGTGTTTAACAAGCTTCTCGCATCTTGCATGCAATTCTATTGGTTGAAGGGACAGCAAGCAATGATTAAGATCAAGAAAAATCAACCTTATTTCATGCAAAATAGACCTATGGTGGCCGGCTATGCAAGCGTACACATTAAAGTTCCAATTGTGTCCTATTTTGTATATCTTAATTACTTATAATATTGTCCTTTTCAACTTGGAAACTTTATTCTACGATGTTCGATCTCTCGCATTTGCGAGCTCTCTCTCTACCCCATGGTAGCGTAATCCCATTTTCCGCCCAAACCCTAATCCATTGTCCCTGTGTTCTCGCTTGCGATTTCAGTTCCTTCCCCTGTGATCGCTTCCCCTAGAATCCGAAAAGAAAAAAAAAAAAAAGAAACGAAACTATGTCTGAAGAATCCGGAGCCTCGCGATCCCATCAGATTGGAGGAATGGATTGGCAGCCTCCTTCAAGTGTAGTGCCGATTCACTGATCTCAGTATTGATCTAAGCAGAATCTCCACAAATCTGTGAGTCTTTCAGTCTTGTCTTGCCTGGGTGACGTAACTGGAGAGGTAGAAGACAGATTCCAGGCAACCTTGAAGCCGGGTGGAATCGAGAATGTTGATAGTCTGAGCATCACAGAAGCGATAGTTAGTTAGTGACTATGGAGATTAAAGAAGAAAATGAGATGAGACTGGCTGCATTATGCAAAAGTCTAGGGTACCTGTGGTCTGAGGAAGATGTAGTCGAAGTATCTGATGAAATACCCCAACAAAAAAGGGAGGAATGCAGGCGCACTCTATTCGGCAAACTGTTTTCCAAACCAAATGTGAACTATCCTACATTCATAACCACAATGACAAAAGCATGGAAGGCAGAAGGAGTCATATGCTCGCAGAAGGAACCAGGGCTATTCACTTTTGTATTCCCAACGGAGGAGGAAAAACAGCGAATATTAAGGAACTCACCTTGGTCATATTCAACCAATTTGCTAGTGCTGCAGCAGTGTCTTCCCGAAGTCCCAGAGCATTGTTATGAATTCTCTAAGGCAGCTTTCTGGGTTCGTATTGGAGGAGTTCCCCCAGGTTGGAGAATAGAAAAAGTTTTCAATGACCTGGGGAAAAGGATGGGAAAGGTCATCGAAGTTCAACTCGACTCAACAAATCATGCTCAGAACAAAAGAGGTAGAGTTAGAGTTGAGATCGACTTGACATTACCGTTGAAAGTGGGAGCTGTTCTGGATATTGGCAACAAATGCCTCTGGGTGGAGTTTAAATACGAGCGTCTCCCACACTATTGCTTCTCTTGTGGAAGGATCGGACACTATGCCACTGATTGCCTCGAAATTCTATATGCAACATCACCCTGGGCATTGAACAAAAAAGGGTCATATGGACCATGGTTGAAGGCAGAAACCAATGACCACAGCCCTTATTGGGATGCTTTCTACGGGAAAATAGAGGAGTTCGTAGTGGAAGATACTGTACCTGTTCCATCAACCGAATCGAGGGAGATGAAATACACTGAGCAAGAGCCACCAACTGATATGCAACTTGTAGTATGTAGCAAAAAGAGACCAGAAAGTAGCTCAGAACAGATAATAAATCCAGCAAAAGCTCCTACTGCAGCAGAAGATAGAGACCGAGGAAAACAGGTAATGATCCTTGAAACTCAAAATCCACTGGTATTAAAAATTGGCAAAAACAGCAAAAAGACAATGAAAGTTCAAAAGGCAAAAAAACAGAAATGCATGCCAGAGATATCATCTCTCATCCTAGATGATGTAGACCTTTTGGAGACCCCAGTGAATCTGATACAGGAAGGACAAGAATGGGCTTTGGTGGCTAGCCCTAATAAGCCACCACAAAAGCCATGAAAATTGTGAGTTGGAATTGTTAGGGGCTGGGTACCCCCCTGACAATTCAGGAATTAAGAGCTATGATTGCTCTTGAAAGGCCCAATTTACTTTTTCTTATGGAGACGAAAAATAAAGCAACCAGGGTGGAAAAGATTTGTAAAAAACTCCAGTTCCAGCATCTTTACTTAGTGGATCCAACAGGAATAGCGGGGGGATTGGCAATTATGTGGCATGAGGAACTCAGTTTAAAGGTGCAACACAGTTCACAACACCTCATTGATGTACAGTGCACAGATCCTGAAAGTAAAAAGATAATGTAGATTACCTTTATCCACGCATCTACTGACTTTGGAGAGCGGATGGCATTATGTCAACAACTGGGAACCCTTAAACCCTTAGTTTCCACTCCTTGGATCTGCATGGGAGATTTCAATGAGATTCTGTATATATGGGAGAAAGTTGGGAAAAAGGAGGCAGACAATCGTAGAATTGCAGCTTTTAGAAACATGATTAATGATTTATCCCTGATGGATGTAGAAAGCCATGGATGTGCATTTACATGGACTAACAACAGGGAGGGAGCCGAGTTGGTAAAAAAGAGACTCGATAGAGTACTATGTAATCTAGAGTGGAGAGTTACCTTTCATGAAGCAGAAGTCCAGGCCCTTCCAGCTATTGGATCAGACCACAGTCCCCTCATCCTTCGCCTGTATCCTAGAGCACATAAAAGGAAAAAACAGTTTAAATTGGAAACTTTCTAGATTGAACATGCAGAATATCAGGAAGTCATTAAGCAAGCCTGGGAAGATAATTCAACTCAACAGCTTCTATTTGCAGAAAAATTAGGGAGTGCATCGAAAGAATTAACGAAGTGGAGCAAAGAGAAGTTTGCAAATGCTTATACTCAGATCAAAGAGCTTAATCAAGCTTTACAAGCAATCGCGAATAAAAAAGATCAGCACACAAGTAGACAGAAGGTGTAGCATATTATCAGCCAAATAGCCACATTGAGAAGACAGGAAGAACAATTCTGGGGAATGAGGTCACGCATCAAATGGCTACATTGGGGAGACCAGAATACCAGATTTTTTCATGCCACGACAATCCAAAGGCGCCACCAAAATCGTATTACAATGCTGCAATTAGAGGATAATAGCTGGTGCAGAGAACCATCAACGACACAACAACATATTCAAGCTTTCTATGAGAACCTGTATAGCTCTGAGGGTCCACGACACTACCAACCGATCCTAGACCAATGCCCATCACTAATAACAGAGAGGATTAATGTAGATCTGGTGGCAATACCTCTATTGGAAGAAATCAAGGAAGCAGTTTTCCAATTGGGAGCTCTCAAGGCTCCAGGCCCAGATGGCTTTAATGGAGTTTTCTATCAAAAATCATGGGAAACTATAAAAACTGACCTGCTGCAGCTTGTACATGAGTTTTTCAAGACAAGTGTTCTTGACCACAGGCTTAACCAGACACACATCGTGTTGATCTCGAAAGGTAAAAGCCCTGAAACAATCAGTCAATACAGACCCATTAGTCTGTGTAACTTCAGCTACAAAGTTATCTAAAAAATCTTAGCAAACAGACTCAAAAAGTGGTTGCCACTTATCATTGAACCAGAGCAGGGAGCTTTCGTCTCGGGGAGGCAAATCCAGGACAATATATTCATAGTCCAGGAAGTTCTGCACCAGCTGCGCATAACCAAAAAGAAGACAAAACATCAGGCCATTGTGAAGCTTGATATGCAGAAAGCATATGATCGCATAGAATGGGATTTTGTGAGAGATCTAATGCTGCATATGGGGTTTGATGCAAAATGGGTCTCCCTAATCATGCAATGCATAACAACAGTTACTTTCAGTTTAAAGATCAATGGAGAACCTACCTCTTTCTTCCATCCTTCGAGGGGCCTCAGACAAGGTGATCCACTCTCACCCTATATCTTCATCCTGATATCCAATGTCTTAACCTGGATGTTGAAGAAAGCATTAGCAGAAGGTACACTCAAAGGTATACAGGTAAATAAACATTGCCCTAAGCTATCACACTTGATGTTTAATGTGATATGTTTTCTAGATGGAACCATTACATAATGCTAGAACCTTGCCCTCATACTAACCCAATACTGCTATGCAACGGGACAAGCAGTCAATTTGAATAAATCAGGAGTTTATTTCAGCGGGCATTGCCCAGAAGTATTGAAACACAATATGGCTACAGAATTGAGAGTCCCTATTCTACAGAAAACAGGAAAATACTTGGGCATACCTACTGAGTGGGGACAATCCAAAAAAGAGATGTTTTCGTGGATCCTAGCCAGAGTAAACTCCAAGTTAGCAGGATGGAAAGAAAAAATGCTTACAAAGGCGGGTAAGGAAGTGCTAATAAAAAGTGTTGTGCAATCCCTACCTACCTATGCCATGTCCATATTCAAGCTGCCCGTTTCGATTTGCCGAGCTATAGAACAACATATTGCGTCGTTTTGGTGGCAGAATGGTGATGCTAAAAGAGGCATGCATTGGAAAAGCTGGGATATGTTAAAAACTCGAAAAGATGCAGGGGGTATGGGGTTTAAGGATCTGATTACCTTTAATTGAGCCATGTTAGGCAAACAGGCTTGGCGTTTAGCTTCCTCTCCTTCAGCCCTATGGAGTAGAGTGCTGAAAGGGATTTATTTTCCTCATGGAGATCTCTGGAATGCTTCCAAGGGATGCCGACCATCATGGGGCTGGCACAGTCTAATGCTTGGTAGAGACACCATAAAAAACAATATTAAATGGTCAGTAGGGGATGGGACATCTATTCGCATAAGAGAAGACAGGTGGCTATCACAAGGTATAATTGGTGGGGCAGCAAACCAAATAGAGCCTAACTTTGTGTCTGAACTGATAATTCCAGAATCTAGTGAATGGAAACAACAACTTATCTACCAACTTTATGAAGAAAAGTTTGCAAACGAGATCGTAGCAATTCCCCTAAACCAGCAACCAAAGCAAGATATGATTATATGGACAGGTAACAGATCAGGACAATATTCTGTCAAGAGCGGATATAATGAAGCAAGAAAATCCACCAGCAATACAGATCAGAATCGACCTTCCTGTTCTTTTCAACCACCACGTACCTTGTGGACATAAATATGGAGTCTTGATGTGCCTCCAAAGGTTCGCTCCTTCCTCTAGAGCCTCTGCCAAAATGCCCTCCCGATGAAGGAAACCTATTTAAAGGGAAAATCGTAAGTGACCCACGATGCCCGATATGCTGTTCGAGTATTGAAACTACAGAGCATTTGCTGTTTCTTTGTAAGTGGACAAAGGAAGTCTGGCAAGATTCGATTTTTGAGACGATTAGGCCAAATAACAGCATCAAACGCATGGATCAGTGGATTATCAATGCTTTCCGAAGAGACCAGAACTCACCTGAGCGAGAATTGATTAGTCTGATTCTGTGGAATATCTGGAAGACGAGAAACAACCGGATCTTTCGTGCAAAGGAACCCCAACTAGCAGATCTGTTGATACTAGCGAAGGAACAACAGTACTCGTTCAGCAAGGGTACATAAAAAAAAAGCGAGCGATCTCTCACCCAAAACCTACCTGGTCACTGGAGGCTAGGGGTGTGCATGGTCCGGGCGGGCGGTTCTCCACCTAGAACCGGGAACCGCCCGCTAAGGACCGGTTCCGATTTTTCGGAACCGGGATCCACCCATTTGTTGCGTGGATCCACCCGGGAACCGGACCGCCGGTCCGGTCCGGTTCCCGGGTGGATCCATGGAACCGATTTTGATGCCAAAAATTTTGGTTTTCAACAGCGAAACAATTTTGGTTTCCCGGACCGCCGGTCTGGAAGTTTTGAGCTCTAAAACTGAACATAATAGTCGACCAAAAAGCCTCTCGTGATCAGTGGCCACGGCCTCAAAACCCCCAAAATCTTCCGAGTTGCAACTCAAAACCAAACGAGACCAAGCCAAAGCGATGCGATAAAACTAAAGAACGGACCTTAATGTGAAGCGTGCCTCCGCCTAACTTCCTCCCGATGTTCTTTGTGGAACTCCAACCAAGCGGTGTTTTCATTGAAGCAAAGCTCCTTTCGACGCCAGAGAGCTGCTGGAGGGAGAAGCAAATCAACATGGTACTACAATTGCAAGTCTTTCATTACTATACAAGGCCGTAGACAATTAAATCACCTGCACAAATGCGAACGGGCGGACAGTAGTGGCAGAGGAGCAACAGTGGCGGCGCCGGCGTCAAGGCTCAGGGAGGAATCAAGACGAAGGGAGTCGGGACTGAGCGTCGGCGAGGGGGGCGGACAACAGAGGCGGAGGAGCAGCGGTTGTGGCGAGTGGCGATCGGTGCGAGGGGGCGGACAGTGGCGGACGAGGAGCAGCGGCGGCGGCATGGATGCTTGGTGAGGAATCGAAGACGAGGAGAAGAGATTGAGGAAGAAACAGAGAGATAATCAAAGACTGAGGAAGAAATCGGAAGAGAATCAAGAAATGAGACGCAAATTAGGGCTTCGTACCTTGTTGAGTGACGGAAAAGGGGCTCGCCGGCTCGGTTGAGAGTTCTTGCAGAGGCGGAGGAGCAGCGGTTGGTGAGTGGTGACCGGCGTGAGGGGGCGGACAGTGGCGGAGGAGGAGCAACGGCGGAGGCGTGGATACTCGGGGTGGAACCGTGGAATCGAAGACGAAGAGAAGGAAAGGAACAGAGAGAATCGAAAGCTGAAGAAGAAGAAACGCGAATTAGGGCTTTGCAAATTAGGGGCGGGGGCTTCGCGACTTTTGTTTTTTTTTGTTTTTAAATTATAAATAGCACCGGTCTGGTCCGGGTGGGCGGGCGGGCGGGCGGGCGGGCGGATCCGCCCACGGAACCGGGAACCGGACCGGTTCCCACCGGTTCTCAACAATTGGACCCGGGAACCAGACCGGTTCCCTTAAGAACCGCCGGTTCCGAGCGGTTCCGGTCCGGTTCTGGGCGGTCTGGGCGGTTCTCGGGTCCAATGCAAACCCCTACTGGAGGCCTCCGAAAGGGCAAAATCTGAAGCTGAATGTTGACGCATCATTGAGACCTGGCGATTTCCTCTGCTCTGTCGCCGGTATTGTACGAGACGCAGCTGGAAGGGTGCTCGACGTTTTTGCGGCCACAGCTAGGGTTTCCTTGGCAGGAGAAGCGGAAACTCAAGCACTTTTACACGGGATTTCGTTTATGCACGAACTCAAGACGAATCACGTGCGGGACTTTGGAAGCTGAACTGGAAGCTGTTTCATAGAAAGTGATTGTTATGCGGCGGTAGAAATGGTCATGGGCCGGGCTGCACCTCCATGGGATCTTAAAGAAATCGTCCAAAGGTGTATGAATGGGCTTCAGCAGAACAACAACATCACGGTGATTTATAGCCCACGCCAAACTAACGCAGCGGTAGATTGGATAGCACGGCACCATCGACTAAACGGCCTTCCACGTAATTGGGTGTTTCCCCCCCTTTTCCCCTATGGAATATTTTATGTGCAGATCTTTCCCCATTTGTGGTTTGTAAGACTCCTATTTAATCAAGTAATAGTCACTTCTATTTTGACCAAAAAAAAAAAATTACTTATAATATTCACACATGACATAGGTTAGTCACCATCCCTAATTTTCCTTAAATAATTAAAAAAAAAACGTGTGAACTAATTAAATCCGCTATCAATACTTAAATGATCTTCCGTGGCTCACAATACGGCTACGTGAAATTCGGGACGTCACAGTATGCATTGTTAATAGGCTACGATTCGTACACCTTCTAGATCTTGTTGTTGAAGCTTTGCTCCTTGATCAATTCAGACGCCTTTCGATTTGGAGCCCGATACGAGTCGAATTGCATGGGAAATAGTAGCATCTACGACAAAACTAACGGAATCAGATTTCATCACCTTGAGAAGTTTGTGATGATATGGTTTCAGATGCAATTTATCCTTCTCTTCTCTTCAACGAGAAACCATCTAGACTTTGAGGTCCGACTGAGGGATTACAGTGATCATCAACATTCCCCATTTTATACGGAACAAATTCGACAGTGTCAAGGTTCGATTTCCTGCTATCAACATTCATTAGCGGATAACCTATCTCCGGAACACTTTTGTCAAATATGAGCAAGTGAAAATTTGAGTCCCCTACGTATTTCAAGACTAAATAGTGGCCCTCACAAATAGATTAATGCTCCACTAATTCCTTCCATCCCTTTGATAACCAAACCAAATCATCCCATATTTCCAACTCCACCCTCCAACTTCCACCATTTGGAACCCTCAAATGCAACGTTTTGGGAAGAGTCTTGCCGCACTTTCTCACAAACCTCTTTGGAATACCCTAATTCCATAACATATAAAGTCATCATAAACAGTAAACAAGCAACGCTTGATATATTTAACATTAACAACAAAGAAACGGCGAGTCTGGAGTACGCTTCAACCTTCCGAGCCTTGGTAGGTCAAAAAGAATTTTTAAGAAAAGAACTTAAAAGCCTTCTAGTTTGAAGTGTTTGAGAGAGTATGATCTTGAAGAAATGAGGTGTCTCCAGTGCAAAACTTCGCCAGTTCTCTTCATCTTCTCTCCGGCGACAAGAAGTCATCCCTTGAACACAAGTTGAGTAATAGGTTGTAACATCTGAATCTGACCTAGTTCTGTGGGAGCCAACTTTACTAAATGAAGCATTTAATTGGAGAAGACATTCATTTCAGGGATAACAACTAGCTTTAGGAAGCTATTAATCTTCTCTATAGATGTTAACGGATGACGATTGCTAGCTCAGCTTACATTACGAGGAAGAAAGGTTGATGAACAAGTGAATGCTCTAGGAAGCACATTAAGAAGAAAACCTTTGGAATCGAACGCATTAAAGGCAGGGCGATATGTTAGTTGATCGAAAGTATATCAAGAATAATGTCCAAGATGCTAAGACTTGCATGTCGCTTTAAAGATACAAAGACCAAAACCAATAGAGCTAATTTACAAAGTGACGTGTAAGATTTTTATTGAATGTTTGAGTATGACATGCTTATTTATGTATCGAGTTTTTGTGGTATCTCTAATAAATTATGCTTGCATTAATAGATAATCAGTATGACCATTGCCACTTGATATTCAGACCAAAGACTTGACCAACAATTGGGCTGATTTAGGTATAAGGCATAAAAATTCTTTCAGGGATTGGCCAATGATCAAATAATTAATTAACTTTGATGGGGTTTAAGTGGGTCTAACTTTACATGCCAAGCTAAAGAAAGGAATTGCTCATTTGCAACATAGTTGCCCATAAATAGTATTAAACTCGTTTAAGTATGCATACAAAGAATTGATTTCGCTCATCCGAGGGTTGTACAATCGCTTTTGCAAAAACCACCTATTCACCTAGGTAGCACCGACACGTCCGACATGTGTCCGACATGTGTCGACGTGTCCGACACTCTCGGACACGCTCGGACACATGTTGACCGCGTGTCGACAAATCCGACATGCGGTCAATGCTTGCCGACACGCTTCGACACGCGTGTCCGAAAGGGTGGAGGCCGCGAGTGAAGGCAAGCCCGCGATGGCGAGAGACGGCCAAAGAAAGAGAAAAGAGTGAGGTGAGGGCCGTGAGGAGGAACTTCATGAGGGAGGCACTCATGGGGGAGGGCGGCGTCGTCGAGTGGGGCGGCAGCGGCGGCAAGGGGGAGGAGGAGGAGTTCGCTGCGGTGTGCAGCCTCTCCTCGCACAGGGACCGCGCGTTCCGCCTTCTTTTCCGATCCCTTCCACTGAAATTTTTTTCTGGATTACTCCCTTTTCCGCTCCTTCTGCGAATGCTGGTGCTTTTCTTGCGAGTCTTCGATGCTTTCGGAGATAGGCGTCGTGCGGCGAGGACTGAGGAGGAGGAGAAGAAGGTGTCGTGCTGCTAGGGTTTTGAGAACTGAGAAGGAAAATAAAAGATTAAAAAAGGGGTTTGCGTGTTGGAGGGAGGAGGAAATGACAGGAGGGAGGGGAGGGGAAGGGACGGCTGTGAGGTGGTGGGGAGGGAAAAAAAGTGAAAAAATTTGGGGGTGGGGTCGTCGACTGAAAGTGAAATAAAAGTAAATTTGGGATAATGAAATAAAAAAAACTTAGAATCTTACCGAAAATGTTGAATGATTAGTGTAAATTTATAATAAGTTCTTTAAATTAAATTCAAATTAATTAAAAATAAAAATATTTATTTAATATATAACGTGTCTCGGTGTGTCGAAATTTTTTTATTTTTGAGAAATGATGTGTCGACGTGTCATGTTGTGTCGTGTCGCGCCGTGTTGGTGCAACCTAGCTATTCACAAGCGACTTACTCTAATAAAGATTTTCCAACTTCATCCAGAGATTCTTAGCTATCCTCTGAGAGGTCATGTTCACTAAGACGTTATCAGTAAGACATATCCAGATCAGGCCTTATGCCCTCCAATTACTAAATGTTCCACTCCTTCAATTCAATGGACATGGATTCCTTCAACTCGTCCTCCTTCAGCTTCTCCTTGGTATTCTCCTCAACTGTTATCATCTTCAATCATGTGCCACATGTCTTTATCCACAAGCAGAGCCTTCATCTTCAATTTCCTTAACTCAAAACCCTTTTTTCTGAATTTCTCCACTACAATTCATTATTGATCTGATGACAATATCTTCCCAAGATTCATTTTTTTTTTTTTTTCCGGATCTCTCTTCACCGAGAAAATTTTAATATCAAACCAAGCTCTGACACCAGATGTTAGGATTCACTACACAATCACAAAGAAAAAAAAGAGTAAAAGCAAGAAAAAATTTGAGACGCAAGGATTTATCTTAGTTTATCCTTAAACTAGAGCTACATTTAGCCGATAATTCTACAGTAATTAGCACCTTGCACTTCTCTATTGCATACTTGAATTATAAAAAGAAAGAATATATATATATAGCTATTAATGAGCCCAAACTTAACTTACTAATGAAATAAGAAAAAGAAGATATATATCCAAGTAGGAACTATACACACGCAGATACATACGCAATAACTATTCATGAGTTCAAACTCAAACTACCAAGAAAATATGAACTTAAACTATAAAACTCTCTAATGTCGCAGGGCACTGCCCCACATCTTTTGTATACTTTATAAGCCTCATGAACCAACCACAAGCTTTATACTTGTGTAGGTGGTCCTAATTTAAAGTAGTTGCATGTAATTTGCATGTAAGTGTCACGAGCTAATCGCAAACTAGGCTTGTGTGGTATCGGAGCCAGTGGGAAAGTATAGATAGTCTTTGTAAGAGCATATTTATAGATCGAGAGCCATTCATTGGCATCCTTCTGGTTTCTACAGAGTGGTCCAGGTCGTAAGTCCCAGAGTGGTTGTTAGACCGTTGGTTTAGCTCTGTAACGATTCTGAAGAAGGAATAGTTCCGATCTAAAGTATGAGCTTACATAGAAGATCTACATCTTCCTCTAGTTCTTTATCACAAATGGACTTAGATCCAAGTCCTATACATAGAGAAGAAGTAAGGATAGAAGATTTCAACAAATCTATAGAAAATTGGGAAATTCCTAAAATACAACTTAAGGAAATATACAAGCAATCAAAATTGAAATTTTTCAAAAAATCAGACTATGTCATAACCACTGAAGAAAAAGATGTTCCTCTTTCTAATTCTTATGAAAAAAATACATCTTTTAAATAAAGAGTCCATCCAAAAGCATAAACAAAAATACAATTACATTCATATAGGTCTAGTCCAAGTAGGAATTAAACCTCTTACAAAAGAAGGTCTTAACACATCCATTCTCTTAGTTTTACGAGATTTACGTCTCTTAAACTATGATGAATCCATCATTGGAACAGTAGAGACAAATTTTTGCAAAGGACCAATACATTTTGACTGTTATCCCAATTTCTCAGTTTCTCTTAAGGATAAAAATATTCTTAAAGCCCTCACACTCCAAATCAAAACCCATAATTACAAAGTAGCAAATGGATCTATTCCTCTAGCTCTTGTCTATAGAATCCATTATAAAGTCATGTCCTCCGCCTTTGAAGAAAATGCTTTCAAACATAGTCCAAGAGGAGAAACACTTCTCCTCCAGACTGACATTTCTAGAGCAAATACAACCATTCCTAGATCCATTAATTGGAACAAAGTCACTTTACCATAACAATGGGAATTAGAAAACCAAATTCCCCAACAAGTTGTTCAAAATACTAGTCCAACCAATGTCATCCAACATCCAGAAGGAAGAGTGACCATTAGATTACAAGGTCAATAGATCTTAATCCCAATCTTCCGCCTATAATCACTATCCCTCCAAGTACATAGAGACACTCCTACTCCTAGTATAAATAGAGACACTCCCACACGTGATACAACACCTTTACCTCCTTCCACCAGTAGAAATAATCATGAGACACCTCTTGAAGCAGAAATTAGTGATTTAGATAATAGCTCAGGGATTTCTAGGCCAGTTTATCAACAAAACCAGCCTGAACCAGTCCTAGAAAATACAGATTCTTCTCATCATTCTCCTACTTATTCGCAAATGATAGATGCCGAGCTTAATATTTTAGAAAAACATTTTGAACAAAACAAAGATTTTCTTAATAAAGATTTTAATTCTGAAAACAACAAACAAATCAGAGAATGGTTCTTCAAAACCTTTGCCGATAAAGCAAAAGACATCAAACAAAAATATTACGACTACATATATGAATATGAAATCCATATATTCTTCTTTGATTGGTTAGAAGAACAATTCCTTGAACCAAAATAAATATTTGTTTTAGATCATCATTATAAGTGGAAAAACTTGATAAGGTGAAACCATAGAATCTAATCATCCACCCCTTAGGAGAATAAAAATACAACATGGAGAATAAATCGGAGCAAAATCGAGTTGATTGCGAAATAGCGAAGGAAAAGAAAAAGTCAGCAGAGAGGGTACCGAGAGACGTGAGAGAGACGTGAGGGAAGAGAGAGAAAAAAGAAGAGAAAAAAAAAGAAAGGAAAACACTACGTCTTCCCCAAAGGAGCCTCCTCGACCGCGCCGGTGTGCCCCCGCCGTCCACCGCGCCAGCACCGCCTCCACCAATCGACGACCGCGCTCCCCGCCGCGCCTAAGCGTCGGCGTCCCCATCTCGCCCGGCCACTGCCCGCCGCCCGCTCCGAGCCCCCTCGCGGAAAAAATATTGGGTGGTAAACCGGGGCCCACTTTTTCGACGCTCTCTCTCCTCTTTCTCTCTTTTGTCCCCTCCCCCCTACATGTGAGTGGTCCGGGACCACGCTGACGTGGCGGTCCCGGACCACCCAATATTTTCTCCCCTCGCCAAGCCTCTGTCGCGTCTCCACTCGCCACCGCGCCTCATCCGCGATCTGCTGCCCGTGCCGCACCTCCGCGCTGCACCTCTGCAGCAACCCAGCTCCATCCGTGACTGCCCAGAGCTCCTCCGCCTCACTGCGCGACTACCGCCGTTCACCCCCGCGTCGAACGCCGGGCGATTCAACAACCGAGCCTCGCGTCGCGGCCGACGCCGCCGCCCAACGACCCGCGACCCGCCCACGACTCGTCGCTGCCCCGAGTTGGAGCCCGCCGCCGTTCACTTGCAGTTGCTCCCTCCACCTTCGACGACCGGTAACGACCGCCCGGCGGTCAATTCTCTTAATTTGATCCGAGAGACATGGATCATTTTTTTAATTATTTTAATTATTGGGTTTTTTTAGTGGAATTTCAATTGTTAAATCTTCTAAGACAAATTTTGATCTCTTTGTCGTGATAATTAGGGTTAGGATAATCGTTAATTTGACTGTGAGACAATGGGTTATTTTTCTGATTATTCTAACCCATAAAGTTATTGAACAAAACAATTTTACTAATCAAAATTTAGTAATCATAGGAAAACTAGAATAAGTTGAATAGGATAGAATCCACCATTCATAATCCTACTCAACTTATTACACCACAAGTCGACAAGCTTAACAAGCCCATTTGTAAAGCATTCAAATTCCCAAAAAATCTTAACCCAGAGTTTTCCAAAGCCATAGAACAAAAGAAAAAACTCCTAGGGAAATCAAAGCTAGAGCCTACTCCTATTATAGACACCCATAAATTCCAGAATCATATCATTAGAGATACTCCAGAACAACCCACTATCAGTACCTTGACCAAACACTCTGGTGACTCTGATAATTAATCGGTCGCCGAGATTAATAGACTCAATTGGAGACAACCTCATAAGCTTTATTATAGTAGAGCTACTCCACCTGACATTGCCCAAGAAGAATCATCACAGAAAATACATTATAAATACTCTTCTAACGTCATTTATGAATGGAACATAGATGGTGTTGCCAAAAGCAATATCATGAATATTTTAAATAACATGGTGATGCTTGCCAGTGCCTACAAAAATCAGCAAGATGTTTCTGATCACGCTGTTGCTAATCTTTTAGTAGCCAGATTTATTGGACAACTAAAAGGTTGGTGGGATAATTATTTGATTGATGAACAAATAATACAAATTTTAACTGCCTATAAAATCGATGACCTTGGCCAATGCATGGATGATGATCAAGGACATCTCATCCAAGACACAGTGAATACTCTTATCTATTCCATTTCACAACACTTTATAGGAGACCCCTCACATATTAGAGATAGGAACCGGGATGTCTTATCCAATATGCGCTGCAAATCCTTAGGAAGATTTAGAGAATATAAAGAACTCTTCCTTCAAAGGGTTCTTATAGAATGGATTGCAATCAACCCTTTTGGAAAGAAAAATTTTTAGCAGGATTACCCCAAATCATAGGTGATCAAGTTAGAGATATAATTAGAGAAGAATACAATGGCCAAATATCTTATTATCTTCTTTCTTATGGAGAAATAGTCTCTTATGTTTACAGACAATGAACCCAAATGTTTAATACTATCAAATTACAAAGACAACTTAAGGAAGAACAATCTCTCATCAATAGAAGTCTAGGAGATTTTTGTGCTCAATACGACCCTTCTTATAATGAAAAAACAAAACCAAAATGTAAGAGAACTTGTCCTTCTGAAAAAGAAAGAAAGAAACATCACAACAAACCTCAACCTCGTAGGAATAAACAAAGACACCAAAATAACCAAAATAGACCTCATACCGATAGGAAAATTTTTAAAGACATCAAATGTTACTCTTGTGGTAAAAAAGGTCATATTTCAAAATACTGTAGGATTAATAAAAAATTAAATGAACTCTCTCTTGATGACAATACTCTTAACCAGTTAAACAACATCTTCATAGAAAATGATGATACTTCTTCTGATGAACTTCTTGAGGAAGAAGCTCTTCAGATTAACGAAATAGATTCCTCTTCTGACTCTGATTATGAAGACGCCTCTCCTGAAAAACCCGTTCCTAAAATAAACATGTTAACAAAAGAAGAAGAATTTCTCCTTAGCACTGCTGATAAGATCACTGACCCAGAAGCCAAGAAAGAATACTTAGATAGACTTCATTCTTCCCTAAATATTACCTCCAAACCCAATACTTCTTACAATTTAAAAGACATCTTGAATAGAAACAAACAACCTCAGTCTAGACCCGTTAATATAAATGACCTCCAAAATGAAATAAAACAACAAAAATTAGAAATTCAAGCCCTGAAAGCAACACAATTAGAAATGAAAAAAGAGATTTCTGATATAAAATCTCTCGTCATAAAAGGAAAGGCAAAATTAGAAGACCAAAACGAAATCACCAATACATCAAATTTTCCGGATCTAGCATTCCTTATGTTATTTACAGAAATAACATCTAGAAAATGAATAATAAATATTATGATAAAAATCAACAATGAGTTTATTATTGAAACAACAACACTCTTTGATATAGGAGCTGATCTCAATTGTATCGAAGAAGGCCTTATTCCAACAATATACTTTGATAAAACTTCCGAATCCCTAAAATCAGCATCGGGTGATAAACTTAATATCCAATACAAATTACCAGAAGCTTTAATAATAAAATAAATGTCTTACAAAACATCTTTCTTTTAGTAAAAAATATGAGGCAACATGTAATTCTTGGAACACCTTTTATTCAATTAATCCAACCTTTTACAGTTACTAATGAAGGCATTGAAACTCATGCTTTAAACAAAAAAATCACTTTCAACTTCATAACAAAACCACAAAAAAGAAGCCTAAATATTTTACAAGAACATTCTATTTCCGAAATAAATTGCCTCATAAAAGACAAAGAGAACCAGCTTGAATTCTTAAAAGAAGATTTAGAATTCAAAAGAATAGAAAAAAATCTTATAAAACCCAACATCGTAGAAAAGATAGCTTCCATACAAAAACACATATAAAAAACTATATGCTCTACTCTACCCAATGCTTTTTGGGAAAGGAAAAAGCATATCGTTGATTTACCTTATAAACAAGATTTTTTTGAAAATAAAATACCTACCAAAGCTCGCTTGACACAGATGAATCAAGAAGTTTTGAAATTTTGTCAAGTGGAAATACAAGATCTCTTGAATAAATATCCTTTGCAAACTTTTACATCAAAGGCTTCGTAAGGATCCTCCACCCTGGACCTTGGTCCATACAGACATTGTCAAACAAATAAAAATGCATGTGAAAGATATACCATGCTTACACCTTGCTGACCCTTCTGCTTTCAAAATAGTTGAAAATGATGCTTTAGAATTAGGATATGGTGGCATTCTCAAACACGTCAAAAACAACAAAAAACAAATTGTTCAGTTTATATCAAAACATTGGAATTCCACTCAACAAAATTATTCGACAATCAAAAAAGAAATACTTGCTATAGTTTTATCTATATCAAAATTCCAAGGAGATTTATTAAATCAAAAATTTATCTTACGAATTGATTGCAAATCAGCCAAAGGCATTTTACAAAAAGACGTTTTAAACATTGCATCAAAACAGATTTTTGCCGGATGGCAAGCCATACTTTAGTATTTGATTTTGACATTGAATTTATAAATGGTTCTTCAAATTCATTACTCGATTTTCTCACAAGAGAATTTTTACAAGTATGCCGGGATCCAAAAAAGACAAAGATAAAGGCAAAGGCAAAGCCACTGTCGAACCCTCCAATACATCACCAAAGCCAAAAAGCTTAACATCCATCAAGACATGGTTCCAAATGGTAGAAAACAACCAGACATTCTTACAACAAACACCTTTGACAATAGAACCCATATCATTTGAACACATGCAAGCCTTTAATCAGTTAGCCAACATGCTACCAAAAGAAACAATATTGTTACTTGCCCAGTCTTTACAAAAAGATGTAAAGAAAGAGCCATCCAATGCCATAGAAGTAAGTAACAATCCTTTCCCGCTTGCTACACAAAAATAAGCGGAATACAAAAGAATTTCGAATGAGGTGGTTATTAGGCCTCAGGCAACCCCTCTTTCTCAAAGATCAATTTTTTTTCCCAAAACATATTTTCAAAAAATATTGACTGTGGAAGATGGATTCTTTGATGAAGATCCAATCAAATTTGCAAAAAACATATTTCCAAAAAATTGGCTTTTCAAACCTCACAATACAAACAAAACCCTTGCTTATTATGAGCAAATTTTAGTGGAAACAGAATCGGCAAGGTTCACTCACTTTGTTGATAAAAACAATACAGAAAATATCATTTATTCTACTATATCTATCAGTAAAGTCATACACTCCTCACACTGGGGAGCTTCACCCCATACACCCTAGAAAATTCCAAACCAGACTTACCCAAAGCTTGTCATACTCCTCCTCATATACATACTAGGACTACCAATAAGCTTGGTGGAATGTCTTTTTCAGACAGAAAACAAATTTCTAACACACCTGGTTATTATTCTTCAAAGACAACTTTCCAAGACAAAGCCTACCAAATTGGTTTGACTCTTGGTGGGATCTCTTTGGTCCTTTGGACATAATACTACACCCCACAATCAAATAAGGATACAAAGTTTTCAGTGAACACTTCATACCAACACCTCATGATATAAGGTTCCCATGCCTTATGCATTTCTTTATAATATTCAAAATATCTTGGGTAACAACATGGGAATTTGAATACAATACATCCAATAAACCGGGTGTACTAGTACTTATCCGAAAATACAAAACAAAATGGTGGGATGGATTCAAATTTCATGACCAAGGATCCGAAGCTGCGGTTAGAATATGGCTAAATAGCCAAAAAAATCAAATAACCACAATCCCATCAAATACATCTTTTCTACAAGAAAAATCCATTGCAAGTACAACACTGGCTGCAGTCCAGAGTAAGGAGGAATACTGCAACATCCTCAGAACAATGCTCTCCGAAGTGGAAAGATCACAATGTGGATCTTCCAAATCTCAAGACGATACAGATGGATCCTCACAGTCACATCACAGTGAAAACACCAATGAAGACGATTGCTACGGGATCAACCTAGACAGAGATTAAACTCAAGACATCACATGCCAACACTATTATGAGTGGCGCAAAAGGCTATACGCCGTAGCATAATAGACATACATTGTTCATACACTGTTTACTATTCACCTTACACTGTTAACTCAGTACTCTTAACTTTACACTGTTCAACACTGTAGCACTTTCACTGGAGTACCCCCTATAAATACACCCTCTCGACATAGAAGAAGAGGACCCGAAATTTTCCAGATTTCTCTCTTCTTCCTCTCTCTCACTTGTAAACCATCATCTCTTCAATCTCTAAGCTCTCTTACCTTGTATCCCTTGGTTTCAAAGTAAGTTAGTTTTTCATATACATAGTTTTATATAAGGTTACCAACTTACATGATAGTTAGGTAACCATTTCTTGTAATACAAACATCAATACTCCTTGGAGTGCGGATTACCGCCCTAGTGGATGACTTGATGCTTTAGTTTCTGTATCTTTCAATACATGTAACTTTCAGTTCATTTAATACAAGTTCATACCACCTTCATGGTTGGTTTTTGTTTATGCATACTCTTACTTTATATCTTATATATTGCTTTCGGTCTTTACATTATTTTTAATTCTCGCGATTTTATTTAAGTCATTTACTTTCTTGTTCTTATACATCATTTCCTTTTAGATACATCCTTCCCTGCTTTCATATAGATCTGTTAATCTGTTATACTTCCTTGTTCTCTCATATAGTACTCCGATCATAACCCCTTTATGGTATATATATGATAACTTTACCTAGTAATTGAGTCTACTAAATTTGGAAAAAGAGAATTAAAAAAAAAAAAAATCCCCTTTAAAGTAATCTCAAAAGAAGAATAAAATGATAGAGTTTGCCAAGTGCAAGATAATTTTTTCTTACAGTAGAATCGCCTTTCTTGTGTAACCTAGATCTACCATAGTTAACTCCAGTAAGTGATTAATTAGCACTCTAGATATTGTTGGCCCATATATGTTAATTACCTTATATGTGACCAAAAGCTTATCCTTCCCCTTTAAATATATATAGAAGGCTATTGACTCCAAATTTCCAAATGCAAAATGGCAATATTAATTTCTATTGAATTTATTGCCGTTTCTATGTATTCTTATCACGTAAATGGCAATGTTGAAAAGGGAAAGCATATCGAAAGAGATTTCCCCTTCAACAATATTTGCAGGATGCCCTTAAAATCATCTCATTGCCAAAACAAGGCCTTTATTTTCTTGTATTTAAGGCCTATTAGAAGGACCTTTTGTCTCACCAAACCCCCAAAACTTCCTTTTGCAATTAAAGAGTCTAACTCTAGAGCAGATCAAGTCAATTTTGCTTGCTGCATTTGCTGATATGGACTCCCACCTCCCCCTTTTTGGGGGAGACCCATCACTTTCTTGTATCGCGCCCCAGCAGCCTGGGGGAAGGCATCGCGGGAATCAAGGCTGCCCTCCCGTCCCCCGTAAAGGGGGTTGTGGCCGGGTAGGGCAATGGGGCCGGAATCTTTATCGAGGCCCGGATCCCGGCCTCTATCCAGTCTTTCTTGGATGTCATAGCCTTTTAAGGTCTTGCTAAGGACCCGAGTAAACACTCTCATACTTCACACTTAAAATTTACATATGTCGTTGCATAGTCTTTTATGTCCCTCATTTCGAGATGTTAAGCGAAGTTGTTCTAGTGTTTTTCAGGTCTTCATTTTTCTCTGCACTTTTTTGTTATCGGTAGCTCCCATTTCATGCGGAAAGAAACTTAAAATATTGGGAAACCCGAGTTTTCCCCTTCTTTCTAATTGACTTGGTGCAGTCTCTTGGATCTATAGTTTTCAAGAATTTATGGACTAACCGGTTACGTCCTGATACAAATTCGCCCCGATCGCTTCACCGCATACCCAGTGGTTGACCAAGCGGTGCCACCTTATCTATGATGCTATTAAACATGCGAATGACATAGCATGGCAAAATCATTGAAGTTCACCGTAGGACACGACCGTTGTGACTGATTTTGCTTCTGAGTAGATGAAAAACGTTTTTGAAGGAAAGGAAAGAAAAAGGTACAAAGTCCGCGAAAGGGTGCTCCGAGGACAGACTTGGGCTTTTCTCTTAGTTATGTCCGTTTGGAATTTCCAAGCGAACAACATTATACCGTGTATTTTCTTTTCTTAAAATATTTTTCCGAATCTGTTCTTGACGAACCACAGTAAAATCGCGAAACCATTTTACGGTATATAACCATGCTTTTTTATTCGATTACAACGGCACGTCGTGATATCAAACCGTAGGTCCGACATACCATAAAAGTACCGATTTATTTATTCACGTATAATCAAACGGATGCTTCTGGCACGCCAAAGCATTGTATTTCGTCACCTCGCCTACTGCTTTTCTTTGCTTTGGGTTGACCATTCATTACTTGAAACGACTCGGACTATTCTCATGTAAACTACACGTCTAAACTTGCTTCTCTCAAGTTGGAAAAGACGGATTGTGTCACTCGGAAGATTAGAAATCTCTCAGATTTAAACAACTTAATTTGGCGGACAAAACTCAATCTCCACTTCGATTACATTTTAATATGAGTATATTATTTTGGCAATTGAATTATTTCTCATTTTTTTCTTAATTTTAATATGCTTAAGGGTACGCATCAAAACAATTTTTATCGCAATGGGTTGGTGCCGTTCTCACTTAATTGGGCACATCAAAATATTGCTCTCGTCAATTTCTCAATTCACTAGAACTCGGAGGCAGCTCGGAAATGGTGGACGAGATATTGTGTTTGTCGTTAGCTTTGTGCTTACTCCATCCTTGGGAGCTGGAAAGTAATACACAATCGAACCCACTTAGCTTGACTTAATTTTGTCCTCTTCCTCTGCTTGACTTAACAAGGGATGAGTTGGTCTTTGTCTCAAAATAACGTAATTAGAGATGTTGGCTCCTGTCCATAAGTAATCAAATCATGATTTGCTTTTCGAAGTAATTGGTGAAGTTGATGGCCTGTGTTCACACTGCAAAGTCTTCCTGCCTTTTTCCTCGTTAATTCCCATGACTGATTGATACATCAGCTGTCCTAAAAGAAATTGGGAAGAAGACGAGACCATCTCTGGTGGGCATCTATATTGGATGTTTCTCCAAGTATCGAATGCTGCTAACTAGTCGTTTGAAATGATTAATCTTTTGCGCCTTCATTGTTAGTTTCGACTTCTAGAGAGTGGATGCTGCGCTGAGTTTAAGTAGCTTTTGCTAATGTACCAAAATTGATGCTTTTGTCCAAGCTAATCCTCATGGTTAAAATCTAACTGGCCTTATTTCATGCAGAGTTTCCAGAAACTCAAACTCATCCAATTTGCTGCTTCAGGCAAACCCCTCTTTGCAAATTGGTTTTTCATCTGATCTAACTGCAGATTTGTTGGGTAGTAAATTAACCTCCAATGGAAGGGGTGTTGTTGCAGCAAAAGCTGCAGTGATACCTGGCGGAGGTGAAACTTTTTCTTATCCTGTTGATGTTGCTTTGAGCGAGACTCTGATAGGTGAGGAATCAGTTGGCATTCAATTGCAGCCTGATGCGGTAGTGTATGGGGCGCTTGCAGGTGATACTGCGCCTATAAGCACTTCTTTCCCTAGCGAAGATGATGAATTTGACTTGGACCAACCCACAGCAGGCTTTGCATCTATTCCAGAAGCAATTGAGGACATTCACCAAGGAAAGGTTGGTATGCTTTCTGTATTACATTATCAAGTTCATTTTAATTTTTCATCCATAAATATCTATGTCATGGTTGGAACTGAATTCCAGATGGTGGTGGTGGTAGACGATGAGGACAGAGAGAATGAGGGTGATCTTATAATGGCAGCAGAAATGGCAACACCTGAGGCTATGGCATTTATTGTGAAGTATGGCACCGGGATTGTTTGTGTGAGCATGAAAGAGGAAGATTTGGAGCGGTTGCAACTTCCTTTGATGGTGACTGACAGGGAGAGTGAAGAGAAGCCTCGGACTGCGTACACTATAACTGTGGTATGTACTTTTATTCCCCTACATCTGCTTTTCAATTCATGAAATTTTTCTCAAAACTTATTTGAAGATAATTGACTGGTACTGGTTCCTTCATGTAGGGAAAATTTGAACTTTCTGTTTCTTATCCCGTGAATTTATTGTCAATTCTACTTTGGTTTCTTAGAGATTTATGTATTTCAGAAACGCCCCTTTGGAGAATAAGACACTTCAGATTGTTACTTGTCCCCAGTTAGTAGAGGTCTTGATTTGTGAAGTGTTATTGGAAATGAATTTTATAAAAAAAAAAAGATAAATAATGCCCGCTTTCTTTCATACTTTGGTAGAACAATATTGTTTTCTTTAACTCTTGACGTCCTAAAAGCCTTCGATCAGCTTAGTTATTTGCGTCATGACATCTGATTGGCTATTCTCTTACCCTGTAATGGATGGTAATTAAGAGATATTGTTACAGGATGCAAAGCATGGGATGACTACAGGCGTATCAGCACATGACAGGGCAACGACAGTTTTGGCTCTTGCATCTAGAGATTCAAAACCTGAAGATTTCAACAGGCCAGGACACATCTTCCCATTGAAGTATAGGAAGGGTGGTGTCCTGAAAAGAGCTGGTCATCCGGAGGCTTCTGTTGACCTTGCTATGTTAGCTGGAATGGAACCTATGGCAGTTCTTTGTGAGGTAGTGGATGATGATGGCTCCATTGCAAGATTACCTAAGCTTCGTGAGTTTGCACAGCAGGAAAATTTGAAAATTGTATCTATTGCTGATCTAATCAAGTAAGTATTCTCTTCCCAGAAATCCAAATGCAAATATTTCTTAAGAGTCAAATCCAAATTTCAGCTGCAACTTCCACTTCTTGAGTATTGGCTGTTTTGGCCAAGATGTTTTCCAAGCGGCGTCTCCCCTTTTTGGGAGTGGATAAATAAAGAAACTTGGAACCCTGGGTGGGGTGGGAAAAAGAGTCTTATGGGAGGCTGTTGGGCTGTCGTTGTACATAGCAAAAAGGAGAGAAGCATGAGCTGTTTTGGTCTATTCATGTCTCAAGTTCACTTCATGCTTTAAGCTTGTGGTTGTTATTCCCCTCGTCGATATCATGCAGATCAATGGTTTGGGTTCCGAAGAGTTGTTTCTCTCAATTTTTTATGTGTATGGTGTTGTTAGATTAGTATATGGGTTCCTCTCTTGCCCGATGTCTAACTGTAGCATTTGGTTATAGGTAGCCAGGATTCTTGTCAAAGTCATGGCAATGAGCTTGTGATTGCCATTATTTTTATGTACATTTTCTTGTATTTACGTTGTTTGAAAACCCATATCTAAATGTCAATTGACTGTTAACTGAGGCAAAGTTTGAAGTGCATTCTCGACATTATCACTAGGAAATAATGGTAGAACATCTAGATGTTCAAAGAAGCACTGGTTTGATGAATTCTAACTTGTATATTGAGAAGCTTCTTATATTGTATGAGTGAGAAATGATTTCACTTCTCATTATAAGCATAAATTTACAGGTATCGCCAGAAAAGAGATAAATTAGCTGAACATGTTGCTGCTGCAAGATTACCAACAATGTGGGGGTCATTCACAGTCCATTGCTATAGATCGTTGGTAGATGGAAATGAGCACATTGCAATGGTCAAGGTAAGATAAATTATGAATTAATTGCTAAAACCGTTCGAAGAATTAAGAAACCAATAATAGCATAGTTTCGAATAAATTAATTGTAAACTTTGAGAATCATGTTTTTTTTTGGTAAAGCTTTGAGAATCATGTTCATAGTAGTGCATTTTTTTTTTTTTTTTTTTAACATAACTTCAATTTGTACTTCATCTTATGTACTTCCAGTGCATGATTTGTTTGACATTATTTTCACTGGAATTGGCTATATTGAGAAATTGATGGTATCTTTTAGGTGGAACACCATGAAATTTATATTGAAATTTGTTAAAAATATGTCAAACCATGTGTCAATCATAATTTGGAGAACGAAATTTATGTTGGCTATCAACGTTGTTTGGACTGGAATGTTTGACATCCAGAGGGATGATTGTTAGGATATTCCTAAATTGACGAGAACAATATTTATTTTTCACTAACAGTTTATGAAATGATTGAAAATGGGGCTGTATATGTGCGTGATTGATATAGGAATGCCGTGATTTTGATTAAAAATAGTGTCCTTAATTTTTCTTATTTTATGTTTTGTGTCCTCCCTTCAAACAGCCATATTTCTCCTCATGTGATTCAGACTTTGTAGTTTATCATCTGAACAGGGTGACATTGGAGATGGTCAAGATGTCCTTGTGAGGGTGCACTCGGAATGCCTCACAGGAGACATTTTTGGATCTGCTAGATGCGACTGTGGCAACCAGCTTGCACTTGCGATGCAGCAAATAGAAGCGGCTGGTAGGGGCGTGGTGGCGTACCTCCGAGGGCATGAAGGAAGAGGCATAGGTTTGGGACACAAACTACGTGCCTATAACTTGCAGGACGATGGGCGTGACACTGTGGAAGCAAATGTGGAGCTTGGATTGCCCGTTGACTCTAGAGAGTACGGAATTGGTGCTCAGGTACTTCTTACTTAAGTGAGAAACTACTGTGAGAAGTACTGCATAATTTAGCTTCTGAACGTAGTTGGTTCATGGTCGCTTTATGGAATTGAGAAGATTAATAAACTAATATCGTCAATCTGAAATATAAGGCAGTTGAATATCGGTGACTGTTTCAGAAATTGAACATAATTTGTAAAGTTACTAGAGGAAGCTGATGACTAAAGCAGATTGATTAGTCGAAGGAGTAACTCTATCATCAAACTTTTCATAGCATTTGACGCCTTTGTATTGGTGCTTAACATATTGAGTAATACTGCAGATGTTGCATGACTTGGGAGTCAGGACAATGAAGCTGATGACGAACAACCCGTCAAAGTTTGTGGGGCTTCAAGGTTATGGCTTGACTATTTCTGAGAGAGTCCCTCTGGTAACTCCAATAACAGAGGAGAACAAGAGATACCTGGAGACGAAACGCTCCAAGATGGGGCACATCTATGGTTCGGAAATCAAAGGCCGCTTCAGCAATCTCATAAAAAACAGCAAGCCGAGCAGTGATGTTTCTTCTGATCTGGCTGTGTCTGACTAAAAGGAGCAGCTGAATGTTCGACTGCTAATGATTTATTTGGGGGGACACAAGAACATTCGGATAACTGCTGACCATGAGTTCTGGAAATTTATTGTTATTCAGATTTATAATTATAATAAGGTTCATTGTTGTTCTATTGATGTCGTTCATACATTTTGTAAGGCAAAAAGGAGAAAAACTTGCCCTTTTATTGGAACTTCCGTTTGTGTTATTGCTGGATGGCAAGATTTATCCTTTATTCACCTTTCCTTGAATCTGTTTTTGACGATGCAATTCCCCTGTGTAATGTTCAGGAAACACCTCACCATTCGGTCACTAGCAGCAGAGAGGTTTGCTTTCTTTGATCTGATTAACTAAACAAAACACCGTGAAGCAGAGATTTTTCTAGGCATACCGAAGATCATGGCCATGTCTTGACATTCCTTCTAAAAATGGAGACTTTGAATTCAATGTTACCAATTCCAACGAGCTCGAACACATAGACGTCTCCATCCTTCAGAGAAGTTCCTCTCTGAAATGCACCCCAATCGGCAGAGAGCTTACCCAAGCTGTGACAGCCCTAATACTATAGGGATGAGGGGGTAATACGATTATCCTTTCCCTATAGGACGTGGCCTCGCACTATTATCCAAATATCCAGCTCCCAATTGTTTCCGTGATAATACTCTTGCTCTATCGATCACTAACTGAGGCATCTGAAATACATGAAGAAATGAGCTACCATAGTCCAGTGAATAATATATTTCTTCTAAGCCAATCGAGCAATCACTATGCACTTTAAACACAAATATAACTCATTTTCACACACAAAAAAAGAAGAAGAAATATTCAAGATAATAACAAGCAAATACCAATGATCCAACTCATTGGTCAATCTCATAAAAACACACGTCAATGATCAATTCTATTTACCAATCTCGTAAAACATACATCAATAGTCAATTCCATTAGTTAATTTTATTCTACACATAAATGGTTTGCCTCATTGATCCATCTCATTTGAAACTACACGTCAATGGTCCATCTATCAATCAATTTTTTGCTCAAGTATCAAACCATGATCACGTATAACGCCCGTGACAAAGCGATTAAGATTCTCCCATTGGTTAGGTTTTCATCTATTGTTAGCCAGTGGCTTGCCCTATAAATATCATAGACTACTATGCGCATACCCATAGGTTCATAGCGACATGAGTATCTACACCAATCCATAACAACCTCCATAATTTACAAAGCCAAACCAAAATCTAAGTTTCATAGATCAAAATATTTAATTTTTTTGCAATTCGGCTCATTCACCAGAAATAATTTTCGTAAAGTATTTCTCAAATCATTTTAGAACTTGTTTTTTAAAGCATAATAAATTTCACATACCTTTCTACAACATATTTCATAAATCAAGTTCACATATATAACCTTTTGCAGTAACTTGCGAACCATTCACAAATACCAAATTGTAGTAAATGCTTGATATAGATTTTATGCAACAAAACATGCTTTATACATCAAATCTCCATAACTTTTAAGACATGTGTTTACAAACTCATAGAAGAAATAGTATCCTGGGAAAAGTCAAAAGTTAACTATAGTGATTACTCGAGTTGATGCACTCGAATTCATAATAAATGGCCAAAAAACAATATCAAAAGATCAAATAAAATGATATTCTAATGAATGACTCGACTATACTACACATGTTTGTCATTTGTTGATAAAACAATACCTATGTGCCAACAAAAAGCTCACTTCTAGCATAAACCTATTATTGTCTGCTAGGTGTGGCTGTGCGTTAAGCCTCATCGTGCCATAATTTCATCCATAAAATTATATTTCAAGGCTGCTTAGAGTTCCTATAAAGCTCTTTTGATGTATTATAATAATTCCAACTCAACTGCGCCAAGAACTTACCAAAAATAGCTAAAATTCAAGCCCAAAATTACTGTTCAATACTATGTCCAGAAAGCACGCCAAATTTAACCAACGCCAAACTTAACCAACGAGTGAATCGATTTAGGTATTAGGCGTAAAAACTCTTTCCGAGACTCGTCAATGATCAAATAATTAATTAACCTTGATGGGGTCTAAGTGGTCCAGCTTTGCATGCCGAGCTAAAGAAGGGAATCGCTTTTCTTGGCCCACTCAGTTGAAACCGTGGCTCGGCGGATCTCGGCAGACTGTGCCGTGAGCCCGAGCGCCAGCTCAATGATTAGGGTAAAAGCAACGATAATTCAATGAAAGTCAGATCGGCATCCTCCGCGTTAGGTAGTCAATCTACTATTTCCCGTGTTAAGTCCAGATTAATCTAGGCATTTAATAATATTATTGCTGGGAACGTCTTATTAGTAATTACTATAAATAAGAAATGGAAATTAGATATTGGGTATCTGCTACAAATTGAAGAACTTTCACCTTCGGAAATTCCTTAGCTGTGAGTCCGCATTTTTATGGTGATTATATTTACTTTTCTTTTTTTCTGATAAAAAAATATTTAATTTTCTTCAGCTAATATATAGGTAACATTCATGATTCTTTTGTTCTAACTGCATTCACTGAACACGCAAACGAGAACACAAGTTTACAGCCAAGATGATAACCCACACACGTCCACAGCCGAGACTCGAATCATAGAAATATGTGTAGAGATGGAATAGGTTTGAGAGAGAAGAAGTAGTTGCTTGAAGTATTACACCAAGAGACGTCAAGTTTGGAACGCTCAACAGTGTTGCCTCCAGCGTAGGGAAACCCTAGAGTTTTTTATATACACGTTATTGGGCTTCAGCCCATATGGACCCAAATAACCATGCTTTTACCTATTGGGCTTGTATGTGAACATATTATTTTGGACTATATTGATAATATATCCAATAATCTCCTCCTATGTTCACCATACAACACAATCCAATAAGTTGGTCAGTGTAATGTTCAAACAAACATGAATCATCCACATCCCAAAATAAATTTCAGATTCAGTTCACAACCAATATATGCATATTAATCAAGTATAAGTAGGCCAGTCAAAATAGTCTAAGGCCTTACAAATATAAGAAACGAGTATAATAATGTCCACAAAATAGAAATAGCAAAATGCAAGTCTCAAGTAAATGGACTTCATCAAAATAGGCAATAGTAGGTAAATTGTCAAGTCCCCACATGCTCTAAGTGATATATATTCATTCATCAAGTAGGTCATCTTGGTCAGGATCCCACTCATTAAGCTCTCCTCCATCTTCGCCATCCCCTATAGAATGTCAAATATGAATTTCATATTATCATGAATTCAATCAATTGAATGAAAACTTAGCACCATTCCATCAGGCGGAGAAGAACATATATTGATGTCATAAAGCATCATAATATCATGTCATAAGCATCAAGCTAGTTTCATAAATTATGAACAAGACCTAAACAATGTGATTTACAAAGAGACATCAACTTAAGTTTATTTGTAGGAGAATAACTATTGTCTAGTTTCAAAGAACAAGACCAATAGTCAAGTCACTTACAACAACCTAGTAATGTAATATCAAGTTTCAATTAAGAATAAGACAAATAGGCTTCTTATGTAAACAATTGTTTCTATGTTTCAATTTGGAATGTCACAATTACCGATTCCTTAAAGTCAAATAATCTAGTATCAAGTTTGGAATGAGATCATTTAACCAAAAAGGATAGTCAAATCTAGTTGAATTGTATCATCAAGTTTGGAATGACACAATTTTTCCAAATAGAACATTTGAATTAGGTTAAAGTCATCTTCATCAAATTTGGAATGAGACAACTCACCCTCTTCAATTAGTCAAGAAGCTTGTGAACATCAATGAAACATATAAACTGTGCTTATCATTGTAGCCAATAAAGAAAGATTTGATAATTAAAAACATAGGTAAGTAAATGGTAGTTCAGACTTGCCTATATAGTCTTTAACCCCAGTTCCCCCACTTTTTTGAATAATCGATCTTTAGGCATACCTTTGGTGAGAGTATCGGCTATGTTATCCTTCGATCTCACATCGATCAAGGTGATAACCCCTTGTTCTCTCAGATAATTCAACAACGCATGTCTCAGTCTCACATGTCTTCTCTTTGAATTAAAGAGAGAATTCTTGACGACTTGGACAGCTGCTCAATTATCACAGAATAGGCTTAAAGAATTAATCTTTAGCCGAGTTAAAGGAATATCCATAATCAGATTCTTTATCCACTCTGCCTCCTCACCGGCTGAGGCTAAAGCAAAAAGTTCCGATTCCATAGATGACAATGCAATACAAGTTTATCGTTTGGATTTCCAAGTAATAGCAACTCCACCCAAAGTGAATACATACCCACTAGTAGACTTACTATTTCCAATATCTGAGCACCATGAGGCATCAGAATATCCATCCACAGTTGGAGGATAACCAGAGTAATAGAGAGCATAATCTTTAGTACATTTAAGGTATCTCATTAGCCTATTGAGGGCATCCCAATGCTCTTTACTAGGATTACTAGTAAAACGACTCAGCATGCCAACTGTAAAGGCTATGTCAGGTCTAGTGCAACTCATAGCATACATGAGACTACCAATTAGTTTTGAGTATTTTAACTGATCTACGCTGGTCCCTTCATTAGGACTCAGTCTATTATTATAATCACAGGGTGTCTCACTCGGTTTACACTTATCGTATCCCCAAGTAGAAAGTAGCTGCTTAATATAATGAGTCTGGCTAAGGGAGATGACTTGCCGTTCAAAGCTTACTTTCATACCAAGAATGATATTAGCAATACCAAGATCTTTCATGTCAAATTCTTTAGCTAAAGTAGCTTTCACGTCACTCACTACAGAATGATCGGAACTAAGAATTAACATGTCATCAACAGACAAGCAAATGATTACTATCTTATTTGACATAGAACGGTGGTAAAGGCATTTATTTGAATAACTAGAGTGAAAGCCATAACTCTTTACCACTTCATCAAATTTAAGATGCCACATCTTAGGTGCTTGTTTAAGACCATATAAGGATTTATTTAATTTACAAACTTTATCTTCAAGACCTTTCATAACATATCCTTCCGGTTGTTCCATGTAAATTTCCTCATTTAAATCCCCATTTAAGAAAGCTGTTTTTACACCCATTTGATGCACTACAATGTGTTCAATAGATGCCAAAGCAAGAAGAATTCTTATAGTTGATAGATGACACACAAGTGAATAGACATCAAAATAGTCTATTCCACTTTGTTGTTTATAGCCTTTAGCTACTAAGCGTGCTTTGTATCTGGCTATTGATCCATCACTATTCAGTTTCTTCTTCAACACCCATTTACAGCCTATAGCTTTAGCCCCTTTTGGCAAATTTACTAGCTGCCAAGTGTGATTCTGCAGAAGAGAGCTCATTTCATCATCTATGGCTTCTACCCACAGTAGAGATTCCCTAGATCTCATTGCTTCCTGATAGGAGAATGTATCATCCTCAAGATGGTAAGCAACAAAGTCTTCACCAAAAATTTTGGGAATTCTCTCTCTTGTAGATACTTTAACTGGAATTGGTTCAATAGCCAACTGTGTGGAATTAATGTCAGAAGGGCCTACTTTAGATTCTACAGGAGATTATGAAATCATATCTGTAGATCCAGAAATATTCAAGCCTTGATCTCTGATAAACTTGTTTTAATCTAGTTTCTATCATTGTGTTAGTAGATAGATCTAAAAACCTATTTGCAGCGCTATCTTCTGCACTACCTAGATATACACAAGTAATAGTTCTAGATCCCACCTTAGGTTTTTTAGGATCTGGTATACTTACATAAGCAATACAGTCCCAAGTCTTAATAGTATCATATCTACAAGGGCGCTTATGCCATATCTCATAAGGTGTCATGGACAACTTAGAGTGCGGCAACCTGTTCAAGATGTGATTAGCAGTTAGAACTACTTCTCCCCAGTAGGAGGAAGGCATGCCAGCTGTAAGTAACATAGAGTTTAACATTTCAGTTAACGTTCTATTCTTACGCTCTGCAACACCATTTGATTGGGGTGAATAAGGAGCAGTGGTTTCAAGTATTATATCTTATGAAGCACAAAATTCCTTGAACCTTGACATAGTATATTCTCCTCCTCTATCACTCCTAAACCTCTTAATTTTCAAGTTGAGTTGATTTTCTACTCTAGACTTGAAAATCTTAAATTTTTCAAAAGCCTCATCTTTCAATTTCAACAAATAGACATGACAATATCTAGAAAAATCATCTATGAATGTTATTAGATACTTTTGACCACCTTTAGTAATGTAATTTCTAAAATCACAAACGTCAGAATGTATTAGCTCAAGAAGTTGTGTGCTTTTAGAAATCAATTTAAAGGGTTTTCTAGTAATTTTAGCTTGTGCACACACTTCACACTTATCAAATCGAATAGAAGTATCTAATGGAATGTTATGAGTTTTAGAAAATGTTGCATTTTCCTGTAATTCACATGTCCAAGTCTATTGTGTAGCAACTTTGGATCAATCAAAGTAGAATTCACACGGTTTATGCTATCGGCATTTAAACTCAACCTATACATACCATTAACCATGAATGCACAACCAAAATAATATGAGTTAATAGATAAAGTTACTCTACCATTCATAGTTGAAAAAGACATACTAGCTTTATCAAGTAAACTCATAGATATTAAATTCTTCTTAAGTAAAGGTACTACTCTAACATGTTTCAGAGTTAGTAATTTACCTGAAGAAAGCACCAAATTTGCAGTTCTAGCATGAGTCACCTTTGCCTCACCACCATTGCAATTTTCCACAGTGTCTTTCACTTATGTGACCTCAGTGAGTAAATTCTTGTCATTTATAGCATGACAAGTAGTGCCACTGTCCAACCACCACTCAGAAGAGATGCTGGCCTTTCCATTCTTCATCATTCCAATAAAGGCTCGAGGCTCAAATCCTCTAATTAGCATATTAGCCTCATTATGTGGTGTGTCGTTATTTGGCTTCCTTGGCAACTTACACTTTGTTGCCCAGTGACCCCACTTTCCACAGTTATGGCACTTACCCTTCTTCTTCTTTTTGAAGATAGTCTTTTTGGCCTCTAACTGTAAAGAGGATTCACCTTTTGGTGACTTGGACTTTTACATGAGGTTTATTGGAATGTGAAACTAAGTTGGCAACTGATTTTTGTTGTCCCACTTGTTCCAAACTCTTCCTAGTGATATTTTGATCCTCAATGTGAATATACCTCTTTAATTCATCTAGTCCCATCTGTATCTTCAGTCTGTACATTTCAGTCTTGAAAGAACTCCATTCAGTTGGCAGTTTGCTCAACACAAGACCAACAAAGAGATTATCGGACATATCAGAATTATCATCTTTCAACTTGTTCCTCATGTTCTCAAATTCAACTAACTGAGAGGTGATGCTTGAATTCATAGTGAATTTAAAGTCAAAGAATTTCTCCGCTAAGAGGGTTTTAGATAACCCCTCTTGTTTTTGGAACTGAGCGTTCAAGTGATCCCATATCTCTTTCGCTATCTTATACTCACTATAAGTCATAGCCAAATTAGGATTTAGAGAGTTCAACAAGTAATCTCTACAAAAATCCTCATCTTTGTTTCATTGATATTCATTCACATCTTCAGTGGTAGATGTAAAATCGCTCAATACATTATAGAATATGTCACGTTCTTTCATGCCAAATTGAACATGTAATTTCCAGCCATGAAATTCAGTAACATCAAAAGATTGCAACTTTATAATATCATAGGAACTACGCTTTGCCATTTTAATCAAAGCAAAGTGTTAGAAAGAGTGCACCTTGAAGTCCTCAAAGCAACAAAGTTGAATAACTCCCCTAACCTTGGTCAAATCACTCTGTAGAGATGGAATTTGCCAAAAAAAAAAACCCCAAAAACGGATCTGGAGTACCCAAAAACCTTAAGATGGACTACCCTTGTCACTGAAACTCGCTGAAAAATTTCGCCCCCCGAAATTCGCTAGAAATTTCGTCCTCAAAATTCGCTAGAAATTCAGATGGAAACTTCCGGGTGCCGTAACTTCTCCGTCTGACCTCCGATTGACGTGTGTGACCACTCAAAACGTTCGTAGCGACGAGTAGATCAAAGCCTAAGTGGTTTCACCCTCTTAAATTGGCTAAATTTTTTTGGGTTTTTGAATCAAAGATTTCGGTCACCCGAATCTTCAAATTCAGATCCCGGCCAATATCACCGTCGAAATCAAAAGTAAATTACAGCCGCGAGTTTGTCTTGACGAAATCTTCAAGAACACACTTTACTCGCTCAAATCCGTCACATGAACCTAATACTTCAAGATTGTTGGAGGTAATAGGTTTGAGAGAGAAGAAGTAGTTGCTTGAAGTATTACACCAAGAGATGTCAAGTTTGGAATACTCAACAGTGTTGCCTCCAGCGTAGGGAAACCCTAGAGTTTTTATATGCACATTATTGGGCTTCGGCCCATATGGACCCAAATAACCATGCTTTTACCTATTGGGTTTGTATGTGAACATATTCTTTTGGACTATATTGATAATATATCCAACAATATGAACGCCAGCTGAATGAACCAAAGACGAATGTTATATATATATATACTCAAACGACTATCTCAGTGTTTCTATTCAAAACGTTTCCCTCGAACGAGAACACAAGTTCTATTTATAGACATTATCACAAACACGACAATTCGGATACGCAGAATAGAGACAAGTTCAAGTGAGCTTGATCGAAGCATTTCGTCAAAGCATACTCGTGACTCATACTCAGACTGAAATCCGCGTACAATAAGCAAACGAAATCAGTACGAGCATGAAAACCACCAAGTCTCGGCCATAAACGAAGCACATTAACCCGCGTCTAACTTTGGCATTTTATCGAACACTTGGCACATGCTACTGAAATGGAAGCAAAGCCGAGCTGATTGAAGCTCGGCTACATACCAACCAAAACAACACGGATGACTAGATGGGCGTTAAGGCAACTGGAGAAGGTAGGGCAAACAAGTTACTAAAACAAGCATCGGCCACGGGTCCCTACCCGGCTCGATGACGGCTATCGAAAGGCGAGCCCAAAACGAGCCGGGCCATCGCCAACTGCCTGTGTCGTCGAGCTAGGGTCCTCGGGAAAGGCAGACTTATACCAAGGCAAAGGTCGGAAACCCACCGGAGGCTTCGCGCCTGAGGAAATGGGAAGCCGCGAGACTGAAGGCACCAACCGAGACTCTTCATTATCAAACTCTCTCTCTCTCTCTCTCTCTCAGTCTCACTCTCTCAGATCTCGCTCTCTCGAATCTCCTCCCCTGTTTCTCTCTTCCTTTCTTCTTCCCTAGTTGGTCACCGGCTTGGCGATGGCTAGCAACTGGCTAGACGAGGCCCGGCGACTTTGCCGGTGCCTCGTTGGCCCCTAGCGAGGTCGCCTTGAGCTCGCCGGCCACCGGAGAGGTTCGGGGGAGCCTCATTGTGGTTGGGCGAGCTCGAGCCTTGCCGGCCACCACGAGGTCGGTGTCACTTGGTCTCGCAGTGGCCGGGCAAGGCTAAGCCTTGTCAGATCTAGGTGATGTCGAGCCTCGCCTAGCCACAGCGAGACCAAGCCTCGACCTCGCTCAACCATTGTGAGGCTAATCTCTCGGTGGTTGGGCGAGGTCAAGCCTCACTAGATCGAAGCGAGGTTGCCTCGCCTAGCTAGGGTGAGGCCAAGCCTTGCCGAGCCATGGTGAGGCTCGGGGGGACCTCGTTGGTGGCTGGCGAGGCTCCCACGAGGCTGGTGACCTCGTTTGGCTAGTTGCTGGTGGGCCATGGCCAAGTTGGTGACTGGCTAAGAGGAAGGAGAAGAAAAAAAAAAGAAAAGAAAAAAGAAAAAAATATTAATATATTAAAAGAAATTTTAAGTCACAAACGCCTTAAAATACTCAAAGCTGTTTCCAAGAACATAAATAGAAAAAAATGTTTATGAAAAAAACTGTTTCTCGGGAATGTAAACGTTATTATACGCATTCTAAATGTCCACATTTTTAAAAAAAAAAATGACAGTTAAATATATCTTTTGGAACTATTGACAATTAAGTATCTATTTGTGCCAAGTTTTGGCACTCTAGTGTACTTTCCTCACTGCAAATTGAAGAACTTTAGCCTTTGGGCATTCCTTGGCCGTGAGTCTGCATTTTATGGAGTATATTTAATCTTTTTTAGCTAATATATAGGTAACATTCATGATTCTTTTGTTCAATTTCGTTCATTGTTGTGTAAGTCGAAAAGGTGAAAGTCTTGTCCTCTCATGGAACTTGTCCTCTCATGGAACGTCCTCCTTCAATGTCAATGCCGGCTTTTAAAATTTATGCTTATTAACTCAGTTAAGTGATTACTAGACTTTAATCTGAATCTTCTTGTGTATTGATCAGTGGAGAGAATCATTGTTTCACAAAAAAATGATAAAATATCCTCTGATAATATAAATGGATTGATATGAATCGACAAATGTTACAAAGGGTCTTTTATTGATTTTGGAAAGGAAAGTAAATGATAAGAAATTCAAAGGTAGCGGAGGCAATCGTGGCCAGTTATGTAAATGCTGGGAAGGATAAATTGTATGAAAGTAAATATAAAAAGAAAAAAACATTGACTTTGATTGATTGAGGGGGTTTACAATGAATACACCTATGATATTTACAACTACCTATAGATAGTTACATACGGCCATTACATACAATGGTTACTAAATTTGAATAAATAAATAACTTCCCAATCCTATGCACGGTTACAAAAAATTATACTGTGATCTCTTATCCATAAGAGTTATAAAATAACCATTCGGTGGTTATGTTCTAGCTTCAATTCATCATTACTGCCTTTGAGTTCTAAGACTAAGTAAAATCTACAATGGCCGTTAGAGTCACCATCCCTAAGTTTCCTTAAATAATTAACAGGAACGTGTGAACTAATTAAATCTACTCGTCGATGCCAAAATAATCTTCCGTGGCTCATTAATATGGCTATCTAAAATTCGGGATGTCACAGTATGCACGATTAATAGACTATGATTCATATACCTTCTGAATCTTGTTGTTGAAACTTTGCTCCTTGATCAATTCAGAAGCCTTTCGATTTGGAACCCAATACAAGTCCAATTGCATGGGAAATAGTAGCATCTACGACAAAACTAACGGAATCGGATTTCATCACCTTGAGAGGTTTGTGATGATATGGTTTCAGATGCAATTTATCCTTCACTTCTCTTCAACGAGAAACCATCTAGACTTTGAGGTCCGACTGAGAGATTACAGTGATCATCAACATCCCCCATTTATGCGGAACAAATTCGACAGTGTCAAGGTTCGATTTCCTGCTATCAACATTCATTAGCGGATAACCTATCTCCGGAACACTTTTGTCAACTATGAGCAAGTGAAAATTTGAGTCCTCTACATATTTCAAGACTAAAAACTGGCCCTCACAAATAGATTAATGCTCCATTAATTCCTTCCATCCCTTTGATAACCAAACCAAATCATCCCATATTTCCAACTCCACCCTCCAACTTCCACCGTTTGGAACCCTCAAATGCAACGTTTTGGGAAGAGTCTTGCCGCATTTTCTCACAAACCTCTTTGGAATACCCTAATTCCATAACATATAAAGTCATCATAAACAGTAAACAAGCAACGCTTGATATATTTAACATTAACAACAAAGAAACGGCGAGTCTGGATCCAGAGTTAAGTGGCTAGAGGAGGGAGACTGCAACACCAAATTCTTCCATCATTATGTCAAAAAAAGGCAGATAAGAAATAGAATTCTTTCGGTTATGGATGCGTCAGGTGTCCAAATCACTGAACCGGAGCTTGTTCATCAACATTTTGTTAGACACTACCAGGATCTTTTGTCGCCACGGCTTATACATGGGAGACCCTCGGTTGGGGACATCAGGGAGGCTATCCAGTTTCCCCTCACCTCTGACCAGATTAGCTTCCTTGATCGGCCCGTTTCTGACTCAGAGATCCGTGATACGGTTTTCTCACTAGCTAGAGGAAAAGCACCTGGACCTGATGGTTTCACGGTTGAATTCTTTAAGCATAAGCGGGAGACGGTGGGTCGCTTGGTTATATCGGCGTGAAGGAGTTCTTCATTACGAGTAGGCTCTTAAAGGAGATTAACAACACCATATTGGTCCTTGTACCAAAAACCCCGAATGCGACTACTTTGTGGATGATTACGAGCCAATCGCCCTGTTGTAATACCATCTACAAATGCATCACTAAAGTCATGGCCAATCGGGTTGCTGCAATCCTACAAAATGTCATCGGCCCTTCCCAGAACGCATTTGTTAAAGGCCGGCGAATCAGGGATAATATCCTACTGGCTCAGGAACTCTTTTCTGGCTTTCACATTCAACCATACTTACCTAAATGTGCAATCAAGGTAGACTTCAGAAAAGCCTATGACACAGTCGACTGGGACTTCATTGAGATTGTCCTTCAAGCCTTCGGATTTCCTGATCACTTGACCCGGCTCATCATGACGTGTGTGAGGACCCCTAAATTTTCCATTGCCTTGAATGGGGAGTTACATGGGTTTTTTGCCAGTGGCTGTGGGCTTCGTCAGGGAGACCCTCTATCTCCCTACCTATTTACATTGGTCATGGAGGTACTATCAGGTATTCTCACCACTCGCTCTTCGATGCCGGAGTTCAAATATTACTGGAGATGCAAATCGACTAACCTTACACACTTATTCTTTGCGGATGACGTCTTCTTGTTCTGTGAAGCCGACTTGCCTTCGGTGAAGCTATTCAAGGAAGGTCTCCAAATATTTTCTGATTGGTTTGGATTGGTTCCAAACACAAATAAGAGCGAAGTCTACCTTGCAGGAGGTTCACCTTCTTTAAGAAACCAAATCCTTCTTACCCTTGGTTTCCTATAAGGAAGCCTACCGGCTCGCTATCTCGGGGTTCCCATCATCACTTCCCGGATCAGCAAGGCATATTGCTGCGTGCTAGTCAACCGCATCACTGCAAGGATTCAATCTTGGACCCATCGCTTCCTCTCCTTCGCTGGTCGGCTACAATTGATCGTCGGTCCTTCATGCCATCCAAGCATGCGGGCTAGTGTTTTTATTTTACCGTAGCTGTCTTGGATCAAATTGAACGAATACTTAGACAATTCCTATGGAAAGGCCCGGAGTTGGGAAGAGGGGGTGCAAAGGTCTCTGGGAGGACGTTTGTTGCCCAAAAGATGAGGGGGGCCTTGGGATCCGAAGGCTTCGGGAGTATAACAAGGCTGCCATGTTAAAACATATCTGGATTCTGTTTGCCGATAAGGAATCTTTATGGTGCAAATGGATTCACTCGACCTTCTTAAGAAGAGCGAATTTCTGGGTGGCTAAAAAGCCAACCTGCTGTTCGTGGGCCTGGAAGAAGATCCTCCAACTCAGGACTGAGTGTCGAAACTCTTTCTATTGGAGAATTGGGAATGGTTGCTCAGTATCTCTCTGGTTTGATAACTGGCACCCCAGGGGCCCTTTGAACTTGTACTTTTCGGACTCGGCCATATATGCATCCGGCCTTGCTAGGCAGGCGACAGTGGCGGACCTATTCACTAATTGTGGAGCTATGATTAAGGGGGTCTTGGACTCTTGGGCGGATCCCCTTCCCACCCTCTCCCACTCTTCCGATCGTTTAATTTGGAAGGAAATACCTCCCATCTCTTTACGGTGGCTTCGGTGTGGGATTTGATTAGGAGGAGGAAGACTCGGGTCTCTGGCACACATTCATTTGGAACAACTCCATCACTTCAAGGTACCAATTTAACCTTTGGCTTATTGCCAAACGCAGGCTTCCTACCCAAGCTCTATTATTATCTTATGGTAGGATAGATAGTGCCTTGTGTCCATTACGCAATGAGGTACCGGATTCTATAGACCACCTATTTTTTGGCTGCCGCATCTCCACTAGCATCGCCTTCTTTTGGGCCTCCAGTGCAATCTTCCGTGGCGAAACAATTCGTGGGTCGAGAATCTCAATTGGGCCGCCACCTTCCTTATGGGTAAAGACTTTTATAAGTGCATTGCTCGCTTCTCTTTTGGTGCTCTTTGTTACTACATATGGAAGCACAGAAATAGCATCCTATTTCGAGAGCAAAGCTTATCGTCCCGAGAGGTGAAGAATCAACTCATCAAGGTCGTCGAGACAAAACCACCACCTACGGGAATGTGGATGATACATATAGAAACCGGAGGCTACGGCGTAGGGGGTATTGATCCAATCATTTTTTCAGCTAGGGACTATTCTACTTCTGCAGGGTCCTAGCCTGGTGTTTGCTGTCTGGATACTCTTCATCTACACGGCTGCTCCTTGATGCTTCTTCACTTTTGTCGCTACCGGATATATGCGTAGATTGTGGTTCTTTTGGCCTCTTGCGGCCTTCTGTTGCCTTTTGCCATATGTGGCTGTCTTGCTTACTTAGGCTCGCTCCTGCGGTCCTTTTTTGCATTCGGCTCCCTTCTACTCACCCTGACTTGTTGTCTTGTTGAGTGCAAGTTTGTGGTGTCGGATCTTTTGTATTTTTGGTTAAAGCTCAATATATTCTTACCTTTCACCAAAAAAAAAACGGCGAGTCTGGAGTACGCTTCAACCTTCCGAGCCTTGGTAGGTCAAAAAGAATTTTTAAGAAAAGAACTTAAAAGCCTTCTAGTTTGAAGTGTTTGAGAGAGTATGATCTTGAAGAAATGAGGTGTCTCCAGTGCAAAACTTCGCCAGTTCTCTTCATCTTCTCTCCGGCGACAAGAAGTCATCCCTTGAACACAAGTTGAGTAATAGGTTGTAACATCTGAATCTGACCTAGTTCTGTGGGAGCCAACTTTACTAAATGAAGCATTTAATTGGAGAAGACATTCATTTCAGGGATAACAACTAGCTTTAGGAAGCTATTGATCTATGTTAACGGGTGACAATTGCTAGTTCAGCTTTTATTACGAGGAAGAAAGGTTGATGAACAAGTGAATGCTCTAGGAAGCTCATTAAGAAGAAAACCTTTAGAATGGAACGCATTAAAAGCAGGGCGATATGTTAGTTGATCAAAAGTATATCAAGAATAATGCCCAAGAGGCTAAGACTTGCATGTCGCTTTAAAGATACAAAGACCAAAACCAAAAAAGCTAATTTACAAGTGGCATGTAAGATTTTTATTGAATGTTTGAGTATGACATGCTTATTTATGTATCGAGTTTTTGTGGTATCTCTAATATATTATGCTTGCATTAATAAATAATCAGTATGACCATTGCCACTTGATATTCAGACCAAAGACTTGACCAACAATTGGGCTGATTTAGGTATTAGGCATAAAAATTCTTTCAGGGATTGGCCAATGATCAAATAATTAATTAATTTTGATGGGGTTTAAATGGGTCTAACTTTACATGCCAAGCTAAAGAAAGGAATTGCTCATTTGCAACATAGTTGCCCATAAATAGTATTAAACTCGTTTAAGTATGCATACAAAGAATTGATTTCGCTCATCCGAGGGTTGTACAATCGCTTTTGCAAAAACAACCTATTCACAAGCGACTTACTCTAATAAAGATTTTCCAACTTCGTCCAGAGATTCTTCGCTGTCCTCTGAGAGGTCATGTTGACCAGGACGTTATCAGCAAGCCATGTCCGGATCAGGCCTTATGCCCTCCAATCACTATTGTTCCACTCCTTCAATTCAATGGGCATGGATTCCTTCAACTCGTCCTCCTTCAGCTTCCCCTTGGTATTCTCCTCAAGCATTATCACCTTCAATCATGTGCCACATGTCTTTATCCACAAGCAGAGCCTTCATCTTCAATTTCCATAACTCAAAACCCTTTTCTCTAAATTTCTCTACTACAATCCATTGTTGATTTGACGATGATATCTTCCCAAGATTCGATTTTTTTTTTTTTTCTGGATTTCTCTTCACCAAGAAAATTTTAATATCAAACCTAGCTCGGGCACCATATGTTAGGATTCACTACACAATCACAAAGAAAAAAAAGAGTAAAAGCGAGAAAAAATTTGAGATGCAAGAATTTATCTTAGTTTATCCTTAAACTAGAGCTACATTCAGCTGAGAATTCTACAGTAATTAGCATCTCGCGCTTCTCTATTGCATCCTTGAATTATAAAAGAAAGAATATATATATCTCCAATAGCTATTCATGAGCCCAAACTTAACTTACTAACGAAATAAGAATAAGAAGATATATATCCAAGTAGGAACTATACACACGCACATACATACACAATAACTATTCATGAGTTCAAACCCAAACTACCAAGAAAATATGAACTTAAACTATAAAACTCTCTAATGTCACAGGGCACTGCCCCACATTTTTGTACACTTTATAAGCCTTGTGAACCAACCACAAGCTTTATACTTGTGTGGGTGGTCCTAATTTAAAGTAGTTGCATGTAATTTGCATGTAAGTGTCATGAGCTAATCGCAAACTTTACCTAGTAATTGAGTCTACTAATTTTTTTTTTTTTAATAAAAAAATCCCTTCTAAAGTAGTCTCAAAAGAAGAATAAAATGATAGAGTTTGCCGAGTGCAAGATAATTTTTTCTTACAGTAGAATCACCTTTCTCATGTAACCTAGATCTACCATAGTTAACTACAGTAAGTGATTAATTAGCACTCTAGATATTGTTGGCCCATATATGTTAATTGCCTTATATGTGACCAAAAGCACATCCCTTGATATCAGGTTGTTTTGTTGTGTGGAATGACAACCGTGTCATTCCCGTTTTGGAATGTGACAAAAGCAGCAATGATGCCTGGCGGAGGTGAAACTTTGTCTTATCCTGGTGATGTTGCTGTGAGCGAGAATCTGATTGGTGAAGAATCAGTTGGCATTGGATCGCAGTCTGATGCAGTAACGTTTGGGGCGCTTGCAGCTGATATTGCGCCTATAAGCACTTCTTTCCCCATCGAAGATGACGAATTTGACTTGGACCAACCCACAGCAGGCTTTGCATCTATTGCTGAAGCGATTGAGGACATTCGCCGAGGAAAGGTCGGTACGCTTTCTGTATCACATTATCAAGTTCATTTTAATATTTCGTCTGTCATGATTGGAACTGAACTCCAGATCGTAGTGGTGGTGGACGATGAGGACAGAGAGAACGAGGGTGAGCTTATACTGGCAGCAGAAAAGGCAACGCCTGAGGCTATGGCATTTATTGTGAAGTATGGCACCGGGATTGTTTGTGTGAGCATGAAAGAGGAAGATTTGGAGCGCTTGCAACTTCCTTTGATGGTGAGTGATAGGGAGAGTGAAGAGAAGCCTCGTACTGCGTACACTATAACTGTGGTATGTACTTTTATTCCCCTACATCTGCTGTTCAATCCGTGAAATTTTTCTCAAAACTAATTTGAAGATAATTGACTGGTACTGGTTCCTTTAGGTAGGGAAAACTTGAACTTTCTGTTTCTTATCCCGTGAATTTATTGTCATTCTACTTTGGTTTCTTAGAGATCTATCTACTTAAGAAACGGTCCTTTGGAGAATAAGACACTTAAGATTGTTACTTGCCCCCAGTCAATAGAGGTCTTGATTTGTGAAGTGTTATTGGAAATGAATTTTATAAAAAAATGATGAATAATTCCCATTTTCTTTCATACTTTAGTAGAACAATATTGTTTTCTTCAACTCTTGACGTCCTAAAAGCCTTCGATTGGCTTAGTTATTTGTGTCATGACCTCTGATTGGCTTTTCTCTTACCCTGTAATGGATGGTAATTAAAAGATATTGTTACAGGATGCAAAGCATGGGACGACAACAGGCGTATCAGCACGTGACAGGGCAACGACAGTTTTGGCTCTTGCATCTAGAGATTCAAAACCTGAAGATTTCAATAGGCCAGGACACATCTTCCCATTGAAGTACAGGAAGGGTGGTGTCCTGAAAAGAGCTGGTCATCCGGAGGCTTCTGTTGACCTTGCTATGTTAGCTGGAACGGAACCTGTGGCAGTTCTTTGTGAGGTAGTGGATGATGATGGCTCCATTGCAAGATTACCTAAGCTTCGTGAGTTTGCACAGCAGGAAAATTTGAAAATTGTATCTATTGCTGATCTAATCAAGTAAGTATTCTCTTCCCAGAAATCCAAATGCAAATATTTCTTAGGAGTCAAATCCAAATTTCAGCTGCAACTTCCACTTCTTGAGTATTGGCTGTTTTGGCCAAGATGTTTTCCAAGTGGCGTCTCCCCTTTTTGGGAGTGGATAAATAAAGAAACCCCTTTTTGGGAGTGGATAAATAAAGAAACTTGGAACCCTGGGTGGGGTGGGAAAAAGAGTCTTATGGGAGGCTGTTGGGCTGTCGTTTTACCTAGCAAAAAGGAGAGAAGGTGAGCTGTTTTGGTCTATTCATGTCTCAAGTTCACTTCATGCTTCAAGCTTGTGGTTGTTATTCCCCTCGTCGATATCGTGCAGATCAATGGTTTGGGTTCCGAAAAGTTGTTTCTCTCAATTTTTTATGTGTATGGTGGTGTTAGATTAGTATATGGGTTCCTCTCTTGCCCGATGTCTAACTGTAGCATTTGGTTATAGGTAGCCGAGATTCTTGTCAAAGTCATGCCAATGAGCTTGTGATTGCCGTTATTTTTATGTACATTTTCTTGTATTTACATTGTTTGAAAACCCATATCTAAATGTCAATTGACTGTTAACTAAGGCAAAGTTTGAAGGGCATTCTCGACATTATCACTAGGAAATAATGGTAGAACATCTAGATGGTCAAAGAAGCACTGGTTTGATGAATTCTAACTTGTATATTGAGAAGCTTCTTATATTGTATGAGTGAGAAATGATTTCACTTCTCATTAGATGCATAAATTTACAGGTACCGCCGGAAAAGAGATAAATTAGCTGAACATGTTGTTGCTGCAAGATTACCAACAATGTGGGGGTCATTCACAGCCCATTGCTATAGATCGTTGGTAGATGGAAATGAGCACATTGCAATGGTCAAGGTGAGATAAATTATGAATTAATTGCTAAAACCGTTTGAAGAATTAAGAGACCAATAATAGCATAGTTTCGAATAAATTAATTGTAAACTTTGAGAATCATATATATATTTTTTTTGGTAAAGCTTTGAGAATCATGTTTGTAGCAGTGCTTTTTTTTTTTTTTTTTTTTTTTTTTTTTTTTTTTTTTTTTTTTTTTTTTTTAACATAACTTCAATTTGTACTTCATCTTATGTACTTCTAGTGCATGATTGGTTTGACATTATTTTCATTGACATGCATGATTTGTTTGACATTATTTTCACTGACATTGGCTATATTGAGAAATTGATGGTATCTTTTAGGTGGAACACCATGAAATTTATATTGAAATTTGTTTAAAATATGTCAAACCATGTGTCAATCATAGTTTGGAGAACGAAATTTATGTTGGCTAACAACGTTGTTTGGACTGGAATGTTTGACATCCAGAGGGATGATTGTTAGGATATTCCTAAATTGACGAGAACAATATTTATTTTTCACTAGCATTTTATGAAATGATTGAAAATGGGGCTGTATATATGTACGCGATTGATATAGGAATGCCGTGATTTTGATTAAAAATGTCCTTAATTGTTCTTATTTTATGTTTTGTGTCCTCCCTTCAAACAGCCATGTTTCTCCTCATGTGATTCAGACTTTGTAGTTTATCATCTGAACAGGGTGACATTGGAGATGGTCAAGATGTCCTTGTGAGGGTGCACTCGGAATGCCTCACAGGAGACATTTTTGGATCTGCTAGATGCGACTGTGGCAACCAGCTTGCACTCGCGATGCAGAAGATAGAAGCGGCTGGTAGGGGCGTGGTGGCGTACCTCCGAGGGCATGAAGGAAGAGGCATAGGTTTGGGGCACAAACTACGTGCCTATAACCTGCAGGACGATGGGCGTGACACTGTGGAAGCAAATGTGGAGCTTGGATTGCCCGTTGACTCTAGAGAGTACGGAATTGGTGCTCAGGTACTACTTACTTAAGTGAGAAACTACTGTGAGAAGTACTGCATAATTTAGCTTCTGAATGTAGTTGGTTCATAATCATTGTCATTATGCTTTATGGAATTGAGAAGATTAATAAACTAATATCGTCAGTCTGAAATATAAGGTAGTTGAATATCGGTGACTGTTTCAGAAATTGAACATAATTTGTAGGCTTACTAGAGGAAGCTGATGACTAAAGCAGAGCTTCAAATTCTCATCTTAAAAAGACGAGATTTGATTAGTCGAAGGAGTCACTCTATCATCAAACTTTTCATAGCATTTGATGCCTTTGTATTGGTGCTTAACATATTGAGTAATAGCAGATGTTGCATGACTTGGGAGTCAGGACAATGAAGCTGATGACGAACAACCCATCAAAGTTTGTGGGGCTTCGAGGTTATGGCCTGACTATTTCTGGGAGAGTCCCTCTGGTAACTCCAATAACAGAGGAGAACAAGAGATACCTGGAGACAAAACGCTCCAAGATGGGGCACATCTATGGTTCGGAAGTCAAAGGCCGCTTCAGCAATCTCATAAAAAACAGCAAGCCGAGCAGTGATGTTTCTTCTGATCTGGCTGTGCCCGACTAATAGGAGCAGCTGAATGTTCGACTACCAATGATTTATTTGGGGGGACACAAGAACAGTCGGATAACTGCTGACCATGAGTTCTGGAAATTTATGGCTATTCAGATTTATCATTATAATAAGGTTCATTGTTGTTCTATTGATGTCGTTCATACATTTTGTAAGGCAAAAAGGAGAAAGACTAGCCCTTTTATTGGAACTTCCGTTTGTGTTATTGCTGAATCGCAAGATTTATCCTTTATTCACATTTCCTTGAATCTGTTTGTATTGATCTCTAGAGACCATTGCATATTTCTTGAAGACAGAGTTAGTGCGGGGCATTCTTTCTTTCCTTTTCGGTGACCACCACATTGGTGACCTATTTACTTGGAGGAATATACTTAAATACTGTTAGATTAACTCTCCAAGCTACGTATGAGTTGGATTTATAATTTGTCGAACAAAGACACATGTACCTAGAATTTTTGAAGATGCAATTCCCCTGTGTAATGTTCAGGAAATGCATCACCATTCGGTTACTAGCAGCAGAGAGGTTAGCTTTCTTTGATCTGGTCAACTAAACAAACATCGTGAAGCAGAGATTTTTCTATAGGCATACCAAAGTTCATGCCCATGTCTTGACATTCCATCTAAAAAGGGAGACTTTGAATTCAATGTTGCTAGTTCCAACGAGTTCGACATCTCCATCCTCTAGAGAAGTCCCTCTTTGAAATGCGGCCCAATCGGCAGAGAGCTTGCCCAAGCTGTCACACCCCAAATCCTATAGGGATAAGGGGGTAATACGACTGTCCTTTCCCTAAAGGATGCGGCCTCAAACTATTATCCAAATATCTAGCTCCCAATAGTTTCCGCAACAGTGCTCTCGCTCTATCATTCTATCAATCACTAACCGAGACACCTGAAAAAAGGAACAAACTAGCACAGTCCAATGAGTAATATAGTAATATAGATTGAGCAATCATTATGCACTTTAAACACAATATAACTCACTTTCACAAAAAGAAAAAGAAAAAGGAATTGAACAAAGCTTCAAGACCAAAAATACAATATTTCTTACTTTAACATAATATGTTAAAGCATAAATATTTAAGATAATAGCAAGCAAATACCAATGATCTAACCCATTAGTCAATCTCATTAATGTCAATGGTCAATTCCATTAACCAATCTCATATGACACACAATAATAGTCCAATTTCATTAGTTAATCTCATGTTTTACATCATTGGTTTACCTCATTGATCCATCACATATAAAGCTACACGTCGATGGTCCATCCATCGATCAATCTTTTGCTCAAGTATCAAACCACTATCACGCATAATGCCCATGACAAAGCGACCAAGATTTCCCATTGATTAGGTTTTCACTTGTTATTAGCCGGTGGCAAAGATATCATAGACTAGTACTCGTATACCCATAAGCCCCTCATTGGGCTCACTGGGTTCACGACAACATTGAGAATCAATACCGCCAATTCACAACAATTTATACAATTTACAAAGCCAAACCAAAATATAGGTTTCCCAAATCAAAACATCTAATCTTTTTGCAACCCAACTCATTCACCAAAAATACTTTCGTAAGCATTTCACAAATCATTTTAGAAGTTGTCTTTTAAACCAAAATAAATTTCATATACCTTTCCACAACACATTTCATAAATCAAATTCACAAATCAACATATATATTTAAACTTTTGCAACAACTTTCCAAAAACATTTGGCAAATCATTCATAAATACCGAATTGTAGTAAATGCTCGATATAGATTTTATGCAACAAAACATGTTTTCAATAACTTATGATACATCAAGTCTCCATAACTTTCAAGACATGCATTTATAAACTCATGGAATAAATAAGATAACTCACTTGAGAAAAGCCAAAAAAATTACATAGAATAATCGAAAAATAATATCAAAAGATCAAATTAAACAATATTCTAGTGAATGACTCAATGATACTACCCCTATCTATTTGTCGATAAAACGAGACCTACACGCCAACAAGAAGCTTGCTTTTACTGAAACCTATCGTTGTCTGCTAGGCCTAGCTTGCATCATAACTTCTTCCACGAAATTTCATTTCAAGCCAACTACTAATTCTTATATTCCATTTTGAGCCAAATTATAAGTTAATTATTGGAAATTCCTCTTGATAGCCAACTTACAATTCTTAAATTCCATTTCAAGCCAACTTATAATTCTTAAAAAGCCCTCTTGATGTACTATGACAACCCCAACTCAACCACTACAAGAACTCACTGAAAATGACTACAATTCAGGCCCCTGAAATTACTATTCAGTACCATGTGTGGGGCATAAAACTCTTTCAGAGACTAGTTAATGATCAAATAATTAATTAACCTTGATGGGGTCTAAGTGGATCTAGCTTTGCAAGCCGAGCTAAAGAAGGGAATTCGACTCCTACACCTGTTCTTCTTGAGATAGTTATCTTGAAGCAAGCAAACAAGGCTCAAATAGGTGATGACAACATGCCTAAGTTGGAAGATGATTCACTGTTGGTCACTACTAAAAAGACGAAGCTTGATGATGTCCCTAAGATGGAGCAAGATGAATGCTTTGCAAAATTCAAGGAGAAAGTGAAGCAATTGCAAGAGTCACAGAGTTCACTTTCGTTCGATTTGTCCGTGTATAAGAAGGTTAAAATGCCAAAAAAGTTTAAAATGTCAGAGTTCGAGAAATATGATGTACTTCCTACCCAAAAGCTCATTTGCAGATGTATCACATACGTATGACCCAATATGTCAAGAATGAGCTCTTTATGATCCAATCATTTCATGCGAGTTTGACCGGGCCCACACTGAGTTGGTACGTGATGAAGAATGTCAATTTTCTCGACACCTAGAATGAAGTGGCTGACGTGTTTCTCAAGCAGTATAAGTTCAATATGGACATTGCACTTTCTTGAGAAGATCTTGAGAGAATGGAGAAGAAGAGGAGCGAATCATTTAAAGAGTATGCTGTAAGTTGACGAAATCTGGCAGCTCAAATCATTCCTGAGCCTACTGACAAGGAGTTGATGAAGTTGTTCGTCAAGACTCTTCCGTCTGAGTTTCGTAACCGGATGGCTAGCACATACGTCGAAAACTTCAACCAACTTGTTCTTGTGGGAAAACAAATTGAGATGGGGATAAGAGAATGGTGGTTTATTGAGCCATCTAACAAAAGGTTTTCTACCAAGAAGGAGAAGGACCTTGAAGCTGAGATTAATGTAGCCTATTCTCAACCGAATCGTGCTCCGGTAATTAAGATTTCTACTGAGCAACAAGGTGGATGGCATCAATTCTCGAGTCGATGACGTAATGTTAGAAGACAGTTCACACCTCTTCCTAGACCCTTATCAAAAAAATTGTCTGTCCTCCAAAAAAAGAGATTACTCTCTACTGAGTCGAAACAACCAAATCCTGAGCATTATCCTGCATATAATCTCTCCGAAAAGTGTGACTATTACATGGGAGAGGTTGGTCACTCCACTACTGACTACTATGTTTTGAAGCATAAGGTCCAAGACCTTGGATATAGAGACGTTCGCTTTCAGTAGTAACCAGAAAAACCCTCTGCCCAACCATGATATAGACGCCAATGTTGTCACTAAGTGAAGAAGTTCTTATCTTCACACTCCTCTATGAAGGAGTCTTTTTATGCTTTCTAGGATTTCAAGTTTTTAGGATTTCCCGCTTTTTGAGATTTCCATCATTGCTTTCGTTTCTAGGATTTGTTTGTTGGCATTTTCCATTCCAATAATGTAATTCGTTTGATTCTTTTCAATGAAATTACAACCCACCGAAGCTGTCCAGCCGTGGGTGAAGAAAGCAAGAAAAGAAAAAAGAAAAAAAATCAATTTAGGTAGTTTTTTTTTATTTTATTTATTTACCTTATTTTATTTTATTATATTATTTTTGTTATTTTACTTTATCTGTTGTTTTGTAGTATAATTATCCCTTAATGTAAAATTAAGATTGCTTGATATGAAATAGCTTGTAAAATTTGTGATTGTTAGTCCGATTTTCGCATCCGAAATCTAACTCGTAGTCATTTGAAAAATTGCCAATCCAATCTCCCTCCCGAGATCGATTCGCGATTTACGTAAAATTGGCCAACCCAATCTCATGCGCGAGATATGGTTCGTCAATTTGGATATCAATATTGCTTTGATTTGTTGTTGTGTTGTTTAAGTTAATTTTGTTTTCTAAAAAAAAAAAAATTCAAAAATGTAGGCTAGAATTGACAGGGAGTGGAGACACCCCAATATCTAAGGTCTAGTCAAATTATTGCATCTTCTAGATCTGAGCCATGTGCATAGCTTTTTTCTAATGACCGACAAAAGAATACACGACACGTAGCCCCACTTTTGCACAAATTGTTCAATCATAGGATGGGGGTAATAATGCATGGCTGCTTTTCTTAAAAAGAAAAATTAATAATTTTAACAAGGATGTCATAGAAAATGAAAGTAAGACTAAGAGTTTTGAGTGTTATTCTCAAATCATTCCCCTACTTAGTGAACAAAAATTGTCAAGATTCCATTATGACCAAATTGGCTTATCATTTATCTATCGATTTACTTCCATGTTGTGGCCAAAATCTCTTGTGTTGATTCTTTGTTATCTGCTAAGCCTTTTTTGAATAATCAAGGCTTTTGTTTTTTAGCTTTTTCCTAGGGCATCTTTAATATTAGCGAACTCAAGATGGAGACAGGACTTTTCACTAATTAATGTCTAGTCAAATTATTGCATCTTCAGGGCTCGGTTTTGTCACTCTCTTATTATTAACCCTTTTAAGAGCGAATAACCACATGCAAGCCTAAGCAGTGTCGTAGCTTTTGTTACCAATGACAAAGCTCTATCAAACAAAAAGAGTACATATGGACCCAACTTTTACATACATGGCTCAATCATGGGATTGTGGTAATAATGCATGACTACTTTCTTGGAGATAATAACTTTTAATATGGATGTCATAAAAAAACGAAAGTATTGACTAAGAGTATTGAATGCTATCATCAGATTATTCGCTAGGTAATGCTTATTGTTAAGAGGAACTCATATTTTCAAGAACTTCCCATTTGTAAAACATGTGATCAAATTAAATACCAGTTAAAAGATCATGATGTGAACAAAACATGGCTTGCAAAACTAGAAATGACACCATCAAACTCTTGTATTGTAGTTCAAACTTGCAAAGAACAAGTTAATGTAATTTAATCCTCATTTTCTTTTTTTAATAAGATGTGATGGATCCTCAACTACATTGTGCACGATTCATCTAAATGCCTAAAAGTTGCGATTTGATTATCTCCCTCCATATATTCCTTGAAGAATCCAAGGGGAATTATTTGCCTGCATACAAATATGAACAAGGAATGTATGAATATGAAAGACCACAATATAAGCAAACAAAATGAGAGAACACACAAGATGTATAATCACAACACTTGATAGTATTAGCTAGTTTGATATATCATATGGTACAAAATTTGAAAGAAATCAATCTTAACCTTTCAAAAATTGGGCTCTTAAACTGTACATAGGGTACATATCATAATCTCAAGTCATAGCTAGAGATATAAGGGATGAAGCAAACAAAGTGAAAGCTAAAAAATAAACTAAAAATTCAAGGCAAGCTTTCCAATTTGAAGACATGCCACTAATGAGTTAAGCTTGGGACCTTTCCATGATTCTCTTCGTATCATATGGCCACATCACCAATTTGGAAAAATCAATGCTCCAATTCAAATTTGTTGGCTAATTGAATCCTTAAGAGTAATGTGTTTGGAAATCATTGGCGAAACAATGTGATAGTCTAACTGGCTTATTCACATCACTTTTATAGATCAATTTTATGAATTAATTCTTATTTTTTTGGTACTACTCTTTCTTGATAATATTCAAACTATAAATGTAAAAATATTAAGAACATTTACTGTGTTTGGTGCCTAACAAGCTTATTCTAAACTCTAGATCGAGAAGACATTACAACTCCAAAAATAAGAGTACTCGAAAAAGATGAGCTATTTCGACTCAAACAATTGTAGAAATAAGAAGTACAGAAAAGATCGGCTTGACATTTGATCATAACCATGGCTTTACGAAAATCATCATGTATCTGGGAAGGATGTTCCTTGTTGCCATCGAGCCAAATTTTGAAGAACAAAATGTTTTTTAATCGCATGAACCCAGTCCTCATGAGCCCAAGTAATATCACCCTTTTTAATACAAGATTTTCACTTAAGACCAAAATGATATGTGTTAAACCCAAATATGTCCCAAATACGACTCTATCTAATTAATTTAATAGTGTGTAGTTTTTAACGTGTAAATAGAATTTCACAATGAGGGCAGTAGATAAAATTAGATGTTCAAAATTGACAAGTAAGAAATAATCAACTTACTCGACAAATCCCATTACGATCAATATGAGACATACACAAGAATCTTCTATTCTTATCAAAGTTTGGGATGCTAGTGTTATAGTATTGCGAGGAAATCACACAATCATTATCGAACATATTGTATAGAATTAACTCTTTGAGGAAAGTGTAATCAAGTGCTAATGGTCAACTTTTGCCTAATTTATCTTGCGTATTAGTCCAATCATGTTCGATTGTCCTACGTGTAAGGAAGATTGTGTAATGTGGACTAAAATTACATGAAATGATATTGTTTGTTCTTAGATAAACGGCTTCATTGCTTGGTCAAGCGGCTAAAGCCTAACCAAATCTGTAGCTCTAATATTCGACTTAAACAAAAGGTCAATGGTATATAGCAGTGAATAAGCCCCAACACCCCCACCAGCAAGCAACATGACCTGTGTGAAACAAGACTATTACACAAGTCAGCCAAAACAAACTCACCACAAAAGAGGTATGGAACATGTTGAGACCTAAATTTTTGGGGTTGAATTTTGCTAAATTAAAAAATATATATATAAAACATGGCATATAGTTTAGGGACATTTTTGTTTTATTTTATTGGACGCCGATGAGGGAAAGATTTTTCACATATTTCGTTCAGAATTTTCACATATTCAGATGATATATACTGGGGAGTATATTTTGAACATAGAGGAAATTTTTTTAGTGGAATATGCGAGAAAATGCAAAAAAGAATATTGCGCGAATATGTATATTTCAATGATATATTTAGGAATATTATGCGCAAACGAAATTGGAAATAGAATATGTCAAAAAAGGTTTAATTTTTTCCATTATAAAAGGGTGTTGTTCGGGTACGGACGGGAGGTTTTTTTTTTTTTTTTTTTTTTTTTTTTTTTTTTTGGGGGATTCGCTGAAAAAAAAGGAGAGAAATCGAGCACAAATACAAGAGAAAATAGGGCTGCGTCCGTGGAGGGTTTTACCGAGTGGGGGCTCTCCGTTTTGAAGAAAAAGGCCTCTTTTGCTGAAAAGTCAAAAGGAAAAGTGAATAGGAGAGAGAAGAGACAGAGAAAAAAAAGTGGGAAGAGACGTGAGGAGACAGGAGGAGAGAGGAAAAATATAAAAAAAAGAGAGAAGAAGCTGTTCTTGTTCTCCATCCGGGCCTGCTCCACTGTACTCGCCTGTGTTCTCCCTCCACACGCGGCGTTTCTGCTCCGACACCGCACGCCCTAGCGCCGCCGCTGCTCGCTGATTCCTCTTCACCCACGACGTCGGATCCGCCCACCGCCTTTGCTGCACCGCAACCCAGCCGTGCCGCGACCCGAGCCCGTGTGCCCCGCTCCGAGCGCTGCTGCTCTGTGCCCCAAAATCACGACGCCGCCTTTGCCCGAGCCAAGTTAAGCCGCTTCACCCACGAGCGGTCTGCCCTGCACCGACGCTGTTGCCTCTCACCGGAGCTCCGGTGACTTGCCGACCGTGACCCCCCCTCACCGATGGCAACCCACTGAAGCTGTGGGTGAAAAAGCAGAAAAAAATGGAAAAAATAATTTAGGTAGTTTTTCCTTTTATTTATTTATTTTATTTTATCTTTATCGTTTTTGTTATTTTACTTCATGTGTTCTTTCTAGATAGACCTGAACAGATTTTTAAACTGCTCAATAAAAAGTACTCGGAGAACTTGGCAGGGACGAGAGACCCAAAGTTGCGGCCTTGTTGCTCTGCCAATAAGTAAAACTAAGGTAGGGGATTAAGGGGCACCTAACATACCACCTAATTTGAAACTGTGCTTAGATATTTTATTTCGTCTAGGGTTTAAATGAAATAATTGATCAAGCGGGAATGAAATTGATATTTTGATTTTTAAAGCTTAAGATCAATTTATTGATTTGATTAGTGAGATATTATCTCTTGATTTGGAATATCTTTTATGATTTTGTGTGGCACGTTTTATCTTGATTATTTTATTTATCATGATTGCTTTATTTATCTGAAAATATGTTTGGGTTATAATATTGCATATTTTAGGGTTGTTTGCATATTTATGTTAAACATTCTATTTATCGCGAATTGATATAGGCTTGGGAGAGCTCGAATTAGGTCTGGGCTTAACAATTTATTAGCCAAATCTTAGTGGTTCACCTCGAAAATTTGGTCGCGATAGAACAAAACATAAGCGATTTCAATAGCCAAAATAAAAATTGTGCCCTTTTTCCCAACAGTAACCAACTTGGATTATCATTAATCTATTGCTTTATTTCCACATTGTAGCAAACATCTCACATGTCATGTCACTCGTGTTAAGCCATTTACGAATAATCAACGCTTGGTCTTTTCGACTTTGTTATAAAGAAGCTTTATTAAAGGTGGACTCAAGAGGGAGGGACACCCCACTAACTAATGTCTATTCAAATTATTACATATTTAATTATGGGATTCTAGTGATAATGTATGGTTGCTTTCCTCGAAATAGAGCATTTAATAAGGATCTCATGGAAAATAAAAATATAAACCAGCATCTCTGAATGTTAAGGTGCTTCACCTTTTTTTGCTTTGAGTTGTGTAAGGAAAAGTATGATAAAAATAATCAATGCTTTTGTCTTTTTACCTTTTTTAATAAAGCATCTTTATTAAAGAAGGACTAGAGAGAGAAATGGGATCAAGATATTCAACTTTTTCATCTTTTTTGGCTTTTGTATAAAGCGTCTTTATTAAAGGTAGACTTGAGAGGAAGATAGGACACCCCACTATCTAATGTCCATTCAAATTATTGCATCTTTCAAATTATTGCATCTTTAATCATATGATTTCTAGTGATAGTGCGTGGCTGCTTTCTTAGAAATAATAAGTTTAATAAGGACATCATTGAAAGTGAAAGTATTGAATAAGATTTCTAATTGTGAAGGTGCTTTACATTTTCTTACTTCGAGTTGCGTTAGGAAGAACTATGATCAAAACAATCAATGCTTGTCTTTTTACCCTGTTAAATAAAGTATCTTTATTAAAGAAGGAATTGAGAGAGAAAACGGATCAAGATGATCAATGCTTTCGCCTTTTTAACTTTTTTGTAAAGCGTATTTATTAAATGTGGACTTGAAAGGAAGATGGGACACTCCACCATCTAATGTCCATTCAAATTTTGCACCTTTAATCATGGGATCCCTAGTGATAATGCATGGTTGCTTTCTTAGAAATGATAACTTTAATAAGGACAAAATGGAAAGCCAAAGTATACACTAAGATCTTTGAATGTTAAGGCGCTTTACTTTTCCTTTTTTACTGCTTTTTGCTTTGAGTTGCGTAAGGAACCAGTACTATTAAATCCAAATCTTAGTATCCACTTTTGTGCCATTTTGCATACCTCTGCCTTTTGATTCATTGATTTGCTATTAATTGCTATGTAGAGACCTCGTTCATTATCATTGATATATTTCTTCTAATGACATAATCAATTGGAAACTTCTATTTTTGTTCACTTTAAATTTCACAGTAACATAAATTTCTAAATTAGCAACAAGGAGAACACTCAATTAAATGTGAAACAACCGTGTAATGTATGTATATTGAATAGCAAATTTTGATAATGTGCTACCTATTGATATGTTAGACTTGCATAACTTAGACCTTTATATCTAGTTAATTTTGAACTTTAGTTCAAATTAAGTCTTGCATTTTCATGTATTATCTTTCAAATTTTCACACATTTGTTGACAAAAAGCCCTTCAAATCATCCCTTTAAGTGAAAAAAAAAAAAAAAAAACTCAGTTAATAAGGAAAATTTGAAATTGTTTAACTTTTTCCACCAGCCATAATTGTAAGATTATAATTTCAAATTAATTGTTAATCTGTATGTGTGTATATATATTATGACTACTTAAAAAATTTATGATTAATTTCCAACCAAAAAAAAAAGAAATGGTATGACCAAAAAAAAAAAAAATGTCAACCTGAATAGTCTCGCATTTCCACTCTTTTAACGCATTCTTCCACATTTAGGAATTAGGGATATTTTTTAGATAGGACCATGGAATTTTGTGAACCATATTGATGCATGACCCGACTGAAAATTTTATGCAAGAATTTTAAGCCATCAATGTGATTTTTTTAATGAGGCCTCTGCATGCATGCAAAGTCTTGGCCCATTTCAGTTCTGAAGGTTAGGTTAGAAAGCCCTGTTGAAGCCCGACCCCTCTCTCTTTCTCAGAATAGCATGGAATCATACCATGCTTGGGCATGATTCCTTGCCATCTCGGATGACATGAAGCAAAGTAAGAATCAGGGCATTCGTCGAAGGTGGGGACTCCATCGGTCCAGATTTTCCATCAATTGTTCATGATACCAGGGACGTTTTCTTTACCAATTGAAAGAAGCACCGTTCAGCTTTGTGTCCAAGGGATACTCATGGAGACTCTTCCATTTTGAAGAAGAAAAGGCAGAGATTCTGGTATATTGGGAAGAATCTAGAGGTAAAAGAAGGAAAAGATCGAGAACTTCCTCTAAATCATTAATTTAACGTCTAATTAGTGTCCTTTGCATTCTTGGTATATCAAACACTTGTCTCATATAAATAAGTTTCTCGCTCATAGAGACTAAGAACTTTTTTTAAATCACGACCAATAATGAATAGAACCAAAACAACACAAAGCCTGATTTGTGACCAGGGTTGGGCCTAGCCCGTGATCAAGACATGCCTGGTTCATTGCCGACATGCAGCCTATTTTGCTAGTGGGCCTAACTTGATCAATGTCTGGAACTCTCTTCTCTCACCATTCCTCTATATTAATTGTTACAACACTTTTATCTTCTTTGTCTTTCAATTAATTTTTTCATATCACTATGCAGCTAGTCCATATTGCTATGTCTTGATATACTAAGATCCCCTTGCTGGGGAGTGAAATTAAATGATAGGGAGCCATAACTTTGAAACCACATGTCAATCTAGGTTAATCTCATTTAATAAAATGCTAAAACCATGCCTATTTTCAACTGAATTCATGTACGTATTAACTAGCCTTTCAAATGTTTCACAATTTAATTGTATTGCATGCTTAATTTAAATTAGTGATTGCATTTTTGTATAATTCTATGATATTATAATATCTTCAAAGCACTCTCACTGAATAATAATAGGCAAAAAGAAGAGTTCCCTTTATATTTGAAAATTGTGAGGTGTACATGACTGATGGAGTAATGCTCATAGATTTTCTGCCACCCTTTCCATAGCAAAACCATGTCATTGTTCCGCATTTCTAGTTATACAATACAAGTTGAATCGGCCAGAACCTAGAGAAGCATTGAGTTGGAGAGATCCTTTCCACACCTTCTAAGGGAACTTCTTGGAATTAATTCTCTATTACAAATTTTTTTTAGTGATAGTTGCTTCATTTCACAATTGTTAAGTTAGAGAATCCAAACCACACTTTACACGCTGATTAGGGCATTGGTGATATAGCCCAGCTCATGATTAATCCAACTGTTGACATAAATTTATCTTTATCGCATGGTCAAGAAGCCTTATCATCCAATGGTTGAGATCAATTTTCTTTTTATTTGATTGGAGATTGTGCACATAACTTGGAGCGACCAGTGGGGTTGCATGATGGATGCTCTGAATTGATAGACTAACCAGTGACTACTTTGCCCAAATGTGCTGGCTCTTGCTCAACGGCATATGCTGTGATAAAGCGACATGTGGAAGTTGCTTCACACGAGAACTTTAGGCCAGTTTTTATCCGGGAGAGCTAGCAACTAATTTGATTATCAAATGAAATAAGTACACCACTAGTCTTGAATTCCATCTATTAGTATTTCCATTTATTAGTTAAACCATGAAAATAAAACAGACAAATGTGCTACCAGATATAGTTATATCACAGATGTAAAAATTTAAAATAAAAATAAAAATGTGCAATTAAGCAATGCATAAGTACAATCTAATTCAAACTTTCAAGTGGTATTACCAATTCCTAAAATTTGTTTTAAAAGATTATCAATTACTTCCAATCATCTCCTCCATTTTCAGTGAACAGAATATAATGTGGCATTTCCAAAAAAAAATTATGTCAGTTGAGATTGATAAGGCACCAAGCAAATGCTAATGTGGTGCCCAAAATAGCTATTGTAAAATAAAAAAAAAAAAACTAACTAGCAGTGCCATCGCCACCCTTACTACGGCGTCAAGCACAAACGCCTTACCGGGCTACAAAGAGGATTACCTTTTTCTTTTTCTTTTTTTCCGGTTTGAATGACCAGGATCACTTGCTCTTGCCTTTATGTGGTGGTGGCGCACCAATAAACACAAGGACCTAGGACCAGCCAAACCCCACGTGTCTGACTCTCGTCACTAGTGCGCTACCACTACACGAGGGTGAACGGCGGCTATGGTCCACCCTCACCGTTGCCTAGATCTAGGCAAGGGTTTGGTTACACTTTGCCTATGTTAAGGGACAATTAGTGAAACAAGATGGTAATAAAAATCAATGTTTCATTAGCAAAAGCATCAAAATTCCATTATTAAAAGTTGACGCCGAGATAAAGTTAGCATCTACCTATTTTTGAAAGTAGAAAATGGAGGATAGAAGAAACTATTGAATTTTGCTATCAAGAAGATTCTGCATAAATAACTTGCCCGCCTTTTCCACATCCGAATGGCATGAATATTCCGACAAATGTAAAAAAGCTACCAAGAGAAAGGAATTGACATTCTTAGTGCTTTCATGTTTCTTCTTGATTCATAGCATGTACATATATTATAATTCGATGAGTATTGCAATTTTATATCTAGCTAGTTGCTTAATATAAAGCATTTAAAGATTCTAGGAACCTAAAAGTTGCACAATAAAGATCACAACCAAATCGTTATAATAAGATTTCTCAACAAGAGCTTTGCACTTGAGTTCTGCACGTGAGAATCTACAATTGCTTTGATGAACATGTTGGCTCCAATTACCCAAATCTAGTGGCAACAAGACTGGGCATTAAGTGTCTAAACAAGTCGCCCAAGTCAAGATAGACTAGAACTCCCGTACTCAGTGTTTGGAACTCGATTTGAGCTCAGTCAAGTATAATTTTCCCGCTGGAGCTTGAGTCATATATCTGTGTGTAATTACTTACGGATGTCCATGTCTAATTTATACAATTAATTTTTTTTTGAATTAGACTCACAAGCCTGTTGAGCTGAGTATTAGCGGCCTTGAGTTCAATTTGACAAAATACTCGAGTTTTTCCTGCTAGAGTTTGACTAAAAATCAGTCGATCACTTCTCAGATAATCATCAACCCAAGACCAGACAACTCATGAGAGCTCGACTTAGTTTCACTCCAAGTATGTCTTCGCATATGCTCGTCAGGTAGGTAGTAATTTTACCAACATGACTAGGATGATAACGAAATATTTCTTGCGAGCACAAGTTGGCTATTATAAATGAATTCTCTTTTTAATATGTAAGGATATGAGAAAGTATGGTTTGCAAGGACGTCAATGAACTTGTGTCATATAATATATATGCCAAATTCACCGGTTGAACGGAGGAGCAAAAGCCTTCTGATCCAATGAAGATTCCACCAAGGTCCAAAGAAAGACTATAACCTAATCAACCAATGATTGAGGGACCCAATGAGAAATGAGCCCTTTTTAAATCCGACTCAATTCCTAGGTTTCTGTATTCTAAACAGGAGAGAATTGAAGGGAAAGACGGTGACCCCGTCGTCATGTCCGCGACACCGACAATCGCAGTCCTTCTCTTAGTACTTTCACGATGTATATGTATCATTAGAAGTGACCCGGACTTGACTTCTGCCTGCAAGATGTGCGATGGAGGACAATACTATGAATGGGACGATTATTCCTTGGCATGGGACAGCGTCCTGGTCGATCTGAGGTTTGTCAACCGCAAAATGGTTTTGACTACCACACCCATGCTTCTTTCCACCACGCCATGTGCTTCGGCCACACTGCATGCAAAGATGCACTCATGCTCACAGAATATATTAGTTGCATGGATTTCACCTACAAGGAAATCAAGAGAGTGTGCCCGTATGGTATTGGATTACAATTTCAGCTTTGTGATTGTGTACCTAGGTACCAGCAATATAAATTCAGGGAATAACCTAAGCTTGTATTGGAAAAATGTCCAATATCATAATGGTGGCACGTCTATGAAAATCCATAATTCAATAAGGTTTCATTGCAAGAGTAATATAAATGTGAAATGTGAGTGACTTCATTGGCGCCATTGATATTTGTATATGGTTGAATTGATCAATTGTCTACCATTATCGATCAATTTGATTTGACAATGTTTGAGCTTGACCCCACTCAAAATTAGCAATGCTAGATCTTGACAAGTACAAAGTTTTCTTGATTAAATAGAGAATAATAAAAATTCAAAGTGGATAGACATGAATTTCAGACTTTTGTTAAAAATTTCATGAAATGCTAATGTTTATCGTTAAAATGTATTATAGGATTGTGGTATAAAGCAATGGACAAATTAGTCAAGATTAGGCTAACAAACTTGTTGAGCAAAGTATTGGCAAGTTTGAACTTCAATTTGACAAGATACTCGAGTAACTCAAGCTGGAGCCTGACTCGAAATCAATCAAGTTGTTGTGACTTGCAAAAATCCTGATTAGTCACCCCTCATCTAGAAACTTTTTATTATTAAAGTTAAATTTGACCACGTTATTAGTTTTCTTCAAAAAAATGATCCCCCTTTTTCTATCCCCAACGTAAATTCTGTTCAGTAGTTGAAGGGTGATTCCATCATTATACAAATTGGGAATTTTAAACTAAATCTCATGTGTGAGCTTAGTATAGGTCTTCTCTCCCTTAATTCGGGTACACATCAACATGTTTCAAGCTTAAATTTTCAACACTCACCTTCATCTTTGCTCTCTTTCTTAACTAAATTATGAAGGCTATCACCATGATTGCACCATTACAACACAACATTCACCTTTACCCTAAGTCTCTTCCGCTAGAGTGAACCATCAAGGTTGCTTGAAAGCTGCATCGGTTGTGAAATTCCTTTTCTGAGATATTCAACAAATATAGATATTCACTGGGAGTGAGCTACTAGTTAACCATCGGTGAGGAAGGAGAAAATGATCTTATTAAACTACCTATCTATGATTTCTCGTATGGATCCACACCTCTTGGCAACTCCCCAAAAGAAGTCGAACTACTGACTCTATAAGACGAGGTATTGACAACTTCCAACTCCGAGAAGTCAATCAAGCATGAGGCTACCCAAAGCAGACCCCAATCGAAAGGCGCTAGACAAACTGACGGTAAGTGAGATAAAGAAAGCAAATAGCCCTATGCATAAAACCTTCCACAGTCAACTCATTCGTTTAACGCAAGCAATCAACATATTGGGAAATGCCAGAATATTATATCATTTGTTGGAAATTCACAGCTTCTCCTAGGGAGATCGCAAAAAAAGGAGCTTAAATTTGAGTTTATCAATATATTTGTGTTAAATCAACTTTCACTAAAAATTTAAGCCTTAGTGTTATGGGTGAATCATGATATCTTAACTACTCCACACATTTTCTAACACATCTTATAGATGCATCTCAATAATGCTTAATCTCTTATCAAACTCGTCATGGTTATATGCAAATATTCATGTTACTTATCTTTTTACTCACTGCGTCGTATTGATCCATACAATAACTCCTCCACTTTGTAAGTATTAAATATGGTAAATAATCAATATGAATGATATCTTAACTACATATCCTAATTCTAAAGATGAGAACTATCAATATGCATTTTATTCTACCATGATAGTTCTAATATAATGACCTTAACATACAATCACTAAATGGCATGCGAACAATGACATGACATATGTGGTGACATAGATAATGATAGGGCGCATGACATGGCACAATGGTATGCATGATGATGTGGCATAAAGATGTGGCACGATGGCATGGCATAATGATGTGGTTAAAAACTATATGACATGCACATGACATAACGTAGCAGATAATAATGAAATTAAAACTATATAACATGCACATGACATTTTTGGTATCTTTTTATTAAAATTTGTGATTTAAAAAATGCTCTAATGTAAACATGCGATTCGTACTAAGAAAAGGAATCTAATCCATTCTTAGATTTCATAACACAGTAGTTGTTTGAACTCGGGATGGGATCTCACCTAACCCACATGCACAATTCACAGAAATTTTAAATTAATAAATTGTAATTATCGGAAAAATAACCCATCGTCTCACGGGATAAATTAAAGGTTATTACAATTTTCGAGCAGAACAGTTAGCCAATATTAAGTCAAAGAAATTTAAAAAATGATCTAAGATCTTTACATATTAAATTAGTAATTAAATTAACTATCATCAACAATACCTTAACTGGATGATGCATAAAATCTCAAATATTGCAATAAGATAAGGTAATCGATTCGAATTAGCGATAAAAATTTTAAATCAAATCGGACAAAATCGTCACCTAATTTGGGCTCTCGTAATCTTTACCGGAATCGGACCGGATCAGGGCTCGCCGGAGCAAGACATGTCTCAGAACAGCAAGGAACACCGAAGGACAGCATAAAAATTCGCAGCATAGCAGGAGCTATCACAAACCAGAGGCAGCAACAAGTCTTCTGGAGGTCCAAGTGGCAGCGTGAAGAAGCAACACCACCGTGAACCTGCAAAACACGGAATTGATTTGGCTCAAGTATGCTCGTTGCCCTCGCCTTCTCTTTTTCTTGTGTCTTTCTCCTCGGAAGTCTCGGGGTTGGACGCCAACTCGACTGAAGAAAACCTGCAACAAGAAAGATACAGTTGTGGCGGCTAGGCAAGGACGATCTCAAACGTCGGGGATCTCGGCGTGATGTGGAGGCTTGCGGCACGTTAGATATCCACCGGGATCATTGGGGATTCGCTGGAGGATCTGCAAAACACAATGAAAACAGAGCAAGCTGGAGGTGCTGGTGCAGTAGCGTTGCATCGCAGTGGCACGTCTCGGTGTGTAGATCGTTTTGCTGCTCGAATCTCGGCCACGGTGGTGGTCGTGCTTGCTCGAGGTGACGCTTGACAAGGTGTGACGCCGGGGTGACTGTTGATGAAACGCGACCACGGTGGTGGTGGAATACGCATATGGCTAGCTCGCATGGCGCAACAGCGAGGTGTCAGCGTCAGGATCTCGGACAGGGAGCGACGTCAACCTAGTTGAGGTGGTCACCGGAGACGACGGGATGCTCGCTTGCAAATCCAGCGTCCACACTGGGTGGTCGATGAAAAACGAGTTGGAGCAGGGGCAGTCACAGTGAGATTGCTAGGATAAGCTCGGCGGCAGCTTGTTGCTGCGGAAGGGGAAGGCGGCAACTCATCCGGTTTGCTGGAGCGGTGGCTATGGTGCTAAGCAGTCGGGCTAGGTGAACTCTGCTGTGGGGACGCCTTGATGGTGGAGATCTGAGGCGCGTGCTTTCTGTCCTCTACCCCGACCTTCTCTACGTCCCCTCTCTCTTTGCTCTTTCCTCTCTTTTGTCCTCGAGCCAATGTCCAAAGGAAGGAGAAGGAAAGGGATGAGCAGGCCGGGCCGGAACAAGAAGAGATGGGCCGGCCCGCACCGGGGAAGAGAAATAGTGGATGGGTTTTTTCTGATTCTGTCAAGCGACGGTGAAGCTCTTCCTTTTGGCCACAGAACATCGAAATATTTGTGCTGTGAGCTGTACATCCAGTTAAATTATTCATTTGTAAATAATGTGGATTTGGACTTAATCTAACTATGGGAAATACTCAGTGTATGGGATATTGTTTTACTTATCTAATTATTAATAGATTATTTATTATTGGCTCTCTCTAGGATACTAATCTTTAGGATCGAATCATATAAATTCCTTGTGTCCTTGATTGTTTCTCATTTATTGCTTTGGCAATTTTTATATTGATTTGCTTTCAAGATCTTGTTAATTTGCACGTTAATTTCACTAACAGTAAAACTTTGACAGATTCGGAAGCAACTAATATTGTAGGATGGACCATATGATTCTTGATCATAAAGAGTATCCAACCTATTTCATGCCTATCGAACCATATACTGCAAAAGCATAGAGAAGGACGAGTGAATCAAGGAAGTTGTGAATTTATTGGCTGATAATATTCAAGAGAGAAGACAATGGAATAATCAAGGATGTTGTCACCTATTTCATCAACATTTGCACCGATGTAATGATATAAGAGTAGCGGCCCAACCTATGGAATCGACCCCTTTATATATCGTCGAAACTAGTCTCAAACTTACATAATTTTTTTTTTCTTGAGACATACAGATCACGTATATAAACATTATGTTGACATTTCAAGGGGTCGTAGGCATCATTATGGGGCTCCTTTCTCTATGCATCATGGCTACTGGTATCTTAGGCACGACCATGCTGAACAGAATCTGCAACGGACAGCAGCATTCCCTTTATGGTCCGTATGGAAAATACAGTGAATGTGGTCCTAGATGACTTGAGCACTAACACGGCAACTCATGGATACAGCTACTATAGCTCGTCTCTTGATTCCAACTTTCAATGTTGCGGGCATGGAGCATGTAATGGGGTTCTTGGACAGCAAGACTGCACCATATGCATCAATTCTACGAGACAGCAACTCTTTCAAGAGTAAAGCTACTCTATCAGCACTCAAATTCAACTCTAGGATTGCAGAGTTAGGTGTGAGATGTATTCTTTCATCGAATGACGGTTGGTGTGAGAGTTGTTCATTCACTAGATGATGGAGTATTGCCTCCATGTAAGAGACCATGTCTAATGTAAAATAATATCAAAAATATTATGATGACAAAATTGTCCTCCTCAGTGAATCGGACAATTGCATAACTTTTTGAATCAGTGATGATGATGAGGAATCGAAATATTTGAAGCATAAACTCCTAAACATCAATTATGTATCCTATGTCAATGAGGATATTTGATGATGACTCCTCTACTTAATTTACCCTTGTAAGATGTGTAGATAACTCTCAAGGATTTTTAAATAGTAGAATGATTGGGATCTAATATCTTAAAAAGTATGAAGCCTTATGGTCAATTCCTAATTGATGCCACAATCACATTGGAGGTCATTTCATAAGTTAGGGGCTTAGATTCAATTATTCATCGGATATGACTCCACGAAGAGAGTGAATGGACTATTTATGGAGGATACACGAAGAACTTGCTAATGCTATTAGAGCTAGATTGTTAGGTGTGGGATCCAACTACTTTAGGAGTATTTCTACAACAACAGTTAAGCATCTTTTAGTCCTCCTCTCCTTCAATTAGTTCAATTTGTGGCTCTTCTTCTTGGAGTTTGGCTATTTGAATCGGATGTCGGTAATTATGTGGACAAGAGTTTATGCGACTTTACACGGAGGAGAGATTGGCCGAAGTCAGGAAAGATGAACAGTAGAGGAAGCGAAGGAAGGGGAAGATGAATAGAACCTAAAGAAAAGGAAGAAAAAGAAAAGAGAAAAAGAAATCATAAAGATAAAGATAAAAAAAAAAAATAAAAATAAATAAAGACGTCTTTTCAGCGAAGGCGGGACGTCTACATCGGCATTTTTATGCTAAAATTGCTCAAAAGGATTACATAAGAATTTTGCATATAGATTTGGGGCCACATTGCTCAAAAGGATTACATAACAAGCTTGCAAGGCCGGCGTCCATGCTGTGTGGCTGACGAAAAACGAGTTGGAGTAGGGGCGAGTCACAGCGAGGTTGCCAGGATAAGCTTGGCGGCAGCTTTGTTACTGCAGCGGCTATGGCGTTGAGCTAGCGTCGGGGGGGAAGGCGGCAACTCGTCCGTTTTGCTGGAGCGGTGGCTATGGTTCTAAGCGGTCGAGCTTGGTGAACTCTGCCGTGGGGACGCCTTGATGGTGGAGATCTGAGGCGTATGTCACGCGTCGAAAAACCTGAGGCGGAAATCCTGAAGCCACTGCATATGCTGGTGGGGCGTCGGTTTTTTCTTTCTTTTGTTCTCAGGCCATTGTCCAAAGGAAGGAGAAGAAAAGGGATGGGCGGGCCGGGCCGGAAGAAAAAGAGATGGGCCGGTCCACACGGGGAAGAGAAATGGTGCATGGGTTTTCTCTGATTCTTTCAAGCGGCAGCGAAGCTCTTTCTTTAGGCCACAAAACATCGAGAGATTCGTGCTGTGAGCTGTACATCCAATTGAATTATTTATTTGTAAATAATGTGGATTTGGACTTAATCTAAGCACAGGAAACACTCGAGTGTATGGGATATTGTAAATTTAATTTTTCGATTATTAATAGATTATTTGCGGTCGACTATCCCTATGGAGTAAATACCAATACTTAGATTAAATCATTTAAATTTCTTACGTCCTTGATTGTTCTTCATTTACTGCTCTGGCTTCACATTGATTTGATTCCAAGATCTTGTCAAATTTTTGCGTTAATTTCACTAACAGTAAAATCAAGACAGATTTAGAAGCAATTGATATTGTAGGGTGGAGCATATTATTCTTGATCATAAGGAGTGTCCAACCTATTTCATGTCTATCGAACCATATACTACAAAAGCATAGACAAGGACGAGTGAATCCAGGAAGTTGTGAATCTCTCAGCCAAGAACATTCAAGAGTGAAGATAATTGAATAATCAAGGACGTTGTCCCCTCTTTCATCGACATTTGCACTGATGTAATGATATTAGAGTAGCGGCCCAATTTATGGAGTCGACCCCCTTATATGTAGTCAAAACTGGCCGATTTTTAAACTTACAGAGAAATATTTACTTGAGACATAGACAAATCACGTATATTAACATCATGCTGACGTTTCAAGGGGTCGTAGGCATAATTATGGGGCTCCTTTCTTTATGCACCACGGTGGGTGGTACCCTAGACTCGACCATGTTAAACAGAATCTGCAACGGACAGCAGTATAACCTTTATGGTCCGTATGGAAATACAATGAATGTGGTTGAATGCGGTCCTAGATGACTTATTGATTGACAACATGCATTTATATTATGTTTGATATATATTGCGATTCCACATCTCGAAACTACATGATGTAATTCGAGTCCACTTTATTAAATAAAACTACACATAAACTCTAGTGAAGATTTGATTGATATGAAGATATATATATATATTGCCATAATTTTCAATATATTGTTTTTCTTGCAAAAATTGATATCAACACAAATATTTAGGGTAATATAACAAATATAATCTTAGACCCATGTATCTTGCTAGTTGCTTAATATGGGGGACTTAATACTTGCATGATAAAGATCACAACGAAATCGTGAGTAATGAAAACCTCAAACTCAAATTTTGCGCATGAGAATTCTCAACCGCTTCAATGGAGACTTCAGCTCCAATTAGACAAATTTAGTGTCAACATGGCTGGGCCCTAGTTGTCTAAACGAGCCGCAATAGTGCCCAAGTCGAGATCCATTCAACCCCATACTCAGTGTTCAAAACTCAATTTGCAATCGATTACGTAATCATTTCATATAAATATCTACTTGTGTGGGTGCATGCTTATGGCTAGGGTTCTCTATGCCTAATTTTATAACATTAATTTTTTTTTAATTGTCCAATTTCAATTTGAAATGATACTCGAGTATATGTTTGGTGTAGGGAAAAGGAATTTCCCCATTCAACTAGCATGACAAGGGATCATATATTGTACAAGCACAAGTTGGCTAATATACATAAATTTCCACTTTACAATATATAAGGATACGAGAGTATGGTTTGCTAGGATGTCAACAAACTCAGATTATATAACAAACTCAGATTATGTAATATGTATGTGACAAATCAACCAGTTAGATTGAGGAGCAATACCCTTTTGATCTAATGAAGACTCCACCAAGATTTCTGAAAAATTTGGCACAAATTGTCGCCCCCAGATCATGTCTAATATTAATCATAACGACTAAGAAAGACTCTTAAAACCAAATGAATCAATGACTGAGGATCCTATGAGAAGTGAGCCCTTTTTATACCCAACTCAGTTTGTGTGTTCCCTATGCAAAGCGCGAGAGAATTAGAGGGGAAGACAGCGATCGCTATCATCATGTCCACATCGCAGAATATCGGGTCCTGCTCATCGTACTTTCACGTTGTCTTCTTTGTATCATTAGAAGTGAACTGGACGTGACACTTATGGACATGGTATGCAAGAGGAGTACACAGAATGGGAACATTATACTGAGGCAATGGATACCGTCCTGATCCTCTGAGGTTCAACACCGTGGAAAAGGGGTTCGACTCCAACACCCATGCTTCTTTCTTCCATGCCGAGTGCTTCGGCCACGGCGCGTGCAACGGTGCGTTGCCACATGCCGACTATAGTAGTTGCATGAATTTTTCCCACACGGGAATCAAGAGAGTGTGCCCATACAACATTGGGGCGCAACTTCAGCTTTGCGATTGTAGGCTTGGGTATGAGTAATACGCATTCAGAAATTAACCAGAGTGTTTATTGTCTCATGATGCATCACCTCTAAGAAAATTAATAATTAATAAGATCCCATCATAGTGTGATATGAACATGGAATGAGAGGTGCCGTGATGCCACTGATCTTTATATTTGTTTGAATTGATTAATTGTCTACAAGAACGGTTCAATTTGATTTGACAATGTTTGAGCTTGACCGCACTCAAAATTCGCAATAGTAGATCTTGAAGCAACAAGATATTGTTAGGATATATTTCAAGTTTGAACTCATGAAATGAATCCAACCCAAATTGAATGAAGAAAAATTTACCAATTCAATTTTAAAACTATTGTATGGACGTTAATTTAGTAATAAAATCTCCAATCTTACTAATGTATTCATAACTCTTTATGCCAAATTTCAATGTAACTCTTCTAATCAATTGCTGCCATATATCGCTAACAAGACAATTGTCCATGTTAACATGCCATGTCGAAAGGCCATCGATCGGATGTTACATCAGGGTCAATTGGCTAGAAGAACTATGTTGGGATTTTGTGTAAAGGTTGTTGACACTTAAATTTTGCTTTTTTTTTTAGGACTTAATTGCATAAAAAATCTCTAGGCACAAAAAAAAAAATAGATAAGGTAAATAATTGTTATTAAAATGCATCGCATGTAGACATTAGGAACATTTGTACTATAATTGTGATTATTAAAAATATTTGAAAAAATTAATTAAATTGAAATTTTTTATCATTTTGAAAAGATTTCAAAAAAATAATATTATTGTAAAAAAAAAAATCAAATATGGCTGGGCTAGGGCTGGGCCTGCCCGGCCCTCCTTTATTTATTCCCTCCTTTCCTTTCCCCCGAGCGGGCCGGCCCACTTTCTCTCTTCCCCAAGCCCGGCCCCAATTTCTTCTTCCTCCTCTCTCCCTCGTCGCTTGTTTTGGACGATGCGTCGGGGACAAAACGGGGGTGTCACCAGGGAGCTGAGGAGGAAAAGGACAGCGTGTGAGCGAGGATGGAGGGGAATGTCACGCGGTCTGAGCAGGCTGGCGGCAGCCGGCACCATCCTTGGAGGGAGACGAGCTCAAAAGAACGGGGGGAGAGAAGAGAGAAGAGAGAAGAGAGAAGAGAGAAGAAAGAGAGATCCGGTCAGTTAAACCGGGAGAGAAAGAAGGAGCGAGATCGAGAGGGCCTCTTCTTCGTCTGAAAACAGAAGGAGAGAAAGGGTGAGGGCTGTTTTCTCGAGGGGTTCGGCCGGAAACCAGAGAGGGCGAGCACTGCTCGAGAAGGAGACGGTGGAGATCTGCTCGTGGGAGCCAGAGAGAGCGAGAGAGAAGCGACTGTGCGCTCGAGATCTTCAGCGGTGGCGGCGTTCGGGCGGCAGAGGAGGTGGACGTCGCGGCGATGAAAGACCGGAGGTGGGGCTGGTCAAGTGCGCTCCTCTCTCGCGCGGCCTCGAGAATCGAACAAAGGGAGATCCGAGCGAGAGTTGAGGAGGAGAGTGAAACTCGAGAGCGAGAAGGAGTTCTTCTAGCGGCTCTGCAACGCCCGAACCCTCTCCGACGACCTCTGGCCGACGCCCTCGAGCACACCATCTTTCGCATCCAAATCTCAGCGTCGCCGATGAGTCTTCCGAGCCGGAAGATGAGGACGTGAACAACATAAGAGAGGGGGAACATTGGAGAGGGGCGTGGAGGGCAGAATGAATGAGGAAGGGAAATCAGAGATTTTGGGTTGACCTCTTTAAGCGATGGGATTAGTGGGGCGTTGGACTCAAGTTGAAGGTTGGCAAATGTGGGCTGATTTTGGTATTTAGTTGAGCTTGGGCTCAGTATAATTATTTCAAAAGGTGGGCTTGGATCATTTTGTAAATGGAGCTTGTTGAAAGCCTGGTTCGCCAAACCCACGAGGCATCAGACGACAGCCTATTTTTTTTATGGGGCCTTAAGGCCTAGCCCGAGTCCCTATTTTCGGAATAAAAAATTATTTTTATTAATTATTTCGAAAATGTAATAATATATATATAATTAGAAGAATTAAAATTTTAAAATTTCCTAAAAATTCAAAAAAGCTTCTGAAAAATAGAATTCCTTGGAAAAAGCTTTAAAATAGTCTTTTCGGAAGTTTTCTCTTAAAATTGTGGAAAATCATTGATAAAAAATCATGCTCAATATTTAAACAAACTCTTTGGGCTTTGCCATTGGATTTCAATGTTTCCTTTTTTGATATGAATTACCACTTGATTACATGCTTTTCATATATATATATATATATATATATATATCTTTTGCCCTTAGTCTAGTTAGGAATGATATCTTTCTTACTTATTAGCATTAAATGCTCACTTTGCCATGCAATTTATTTGAGGTCCTTGGTTGCTAGTTGCTATAATAATAATTGTGCACCTACATGATCATTTCACATAGTAGGGTAGGTCTAAAATTAATTCAAACTACCTGATATATATCTTTTTGTGAAATGAACAACATTAGACACCAAAAGGGAACCAATCGATTAATTAGTGTAATCAAGTCATTGATTCTATGGTCTTAAGCCTATTGTGGAGTTGAAATTGGCATTGCTTTCTATGGTCTCAAGCGTGTCGTGGAGTGTACTTCATTGTGCAGTTAATTGACTACATTACAAATTCTCCTGCAAAGATGGACTACATGTTGGCTAGCGATATGTCATCCCTATAGTTTTAAGAGGAGCTACAAGAGGAGTTGCCACCCATCACTCCCAAGCCGAGTGAAGACGTTGCCATCCAACCTAGGGGAATCTTTACTGGATTTGGCCTCGTTAGATCACTCATCACCCTCAAGATCTATTAGACATGAGAATCGTTTGTGGCATGCAAAATGAGAGTTGGTGAAATGAGAGTTGCTCATGAATTGTATAACATCACTAGTAAGTTCCTCCAACCAAAGTGCTTCCTCATCCTATGCTTTTTTCAGATTGGCAGTCACTAATTTCTTAATGCAGTGCGTTAGTTACGTTGCTTTGAGTAAATTTCCACGCAAACTATCCACTCCATGACGACAATGCATTCAAACTTCTTTTCAGTTTGACCTTATGACAGTATCAACATGAGCACAGAAAAATGAGATAATTCAATGACACATGCTCAATATAATAACGTTGGCGCAGGATGGGATGATTGTTATTACACTAATTTCATCGGCTTGTAATATTCGGTATTAGCCTCAAAAAGCTTCACGTCTCCTCCGTCCTTTTCTTGCCTTCTTTTGTTTGAAAGGGTAAGCAATCATTCGCAAATTTTGGACAAACCTCTCTCGTTCCGATGTAGTAATAGCTTTGCTATTCAATGACTCTTTGCCCTCATAAACTTTGATGGGTGATCTATCACTGCATAGCTTAAATGTTATTCTCTAAATTGTCCCATCTAGTAATGAGTGTAATTAGTCGATGATTTATCTTGTCAAATTTGATTTGTTAATCACGTGCTCTACTATTCTAGGGGTTGAATTAATTATCTTGGGTCTGCTTGGCTTCATGGTTATTGATATCCATATTATGTGCTGTTCATTCAGTTCTAACGCGGGGTAGGAAATTGGTGAGCTCCAAAAACTCACTCCTAGGCAACTTCTTCGTTGATGATGGGACATTTGTTGCATTTGTTTTTGTATACATGTATCTTATGACGGCAGATTAGCATAGGGACTTTGGAAATACAAATCATGGAGATCGGAGGGAAGAAAAAAGACATAGTTACATGGAGGTACCAAGTCACAAGTAGTGATAAGCACATAGTTACTTTTTGCTTCTCCTGAATATGTTGCTTAATGAATCCATCCCAAATACTTTGCACATTTACATGTTTGAATGATTGAGCTATGAAATTATATAAGTGAAATGAGAAATCCAAAGATAAAATTGGAGGGCAAGGAGCAAGAAGGTAATGATTTGAAGTTGAAGAAATCCAAGGATAAATTTATCCATTTGAAAGTGCTCGAGGATGAAAGAAATTAATAGCTAACATCAATTTCTAATAAATGTTATAATGAGTATCATTTTAGTATTCTATTGGATAATATATAAACGCAATATAGATGAAAAAAAATCTCTAACAAGTGCACATCAAACACTAAAGCGGTCATGGTACTATAAGTGCTAGCAATGATAATTAAGCTCTAGGTATACCGGTGATGATTTAAGCTCAAGATCTTACCAGACAATTCATATAAGATGCAGGATCACCATTTTGAAAAAGTAAGGAGAGGTCTTGGAAGTGTAAGACCATAAAAAAACGAACTCAGAGTGGCTCAATCTGCATAGAGACTACTTCCCATTTCTATAATAATAGAAATAGTAAAGCTACTCCTTCCACGTTAGGGGACTTTCTTGTGATATCATATCATTTGGCAGCATGGCCAAGGGCAAGAGGGTGACTAGGGCCCTGTTTATTTGTGTTCTTTTCTTTTGTTCATGAATACAATTTCTGTTTTCTTTTTTGTTTTTGTTTCGAGGAACAAAAAAAGAATAGAAATGTGTTTGTTTGCATTTTTGTTCCAAATCTATTTTTTTGTTCCCGAGAACAAATTTGGAATAGAAACAAGAAACAATAAAAACTTGTTTCTTATTTCTAGAACACTTTCGAGAAATAATTTTTTCTCTTCTATTTTTTCTTTTTTTCTTTTTTCTTCTTTTCTTCTTTTTTTCTTTGGCTGGCGACCTCGCCGGAGCGTCGCCGGCCCTTGGTGAGGCCGAGCGTCGCCGATCCCTGGCGAGGCTCGGCCTCGTTGGATCTGGGGGAGCTCGAGCTCGCCCGGAAAAAAAAAAAAAAAAAAAAAAAAAAAAAATAGGAAAAATAAAATAAAAATATCTAAAAATTAAAAAAAAAAAAAATTATATAAGTTTACCAAACATATTTATGTTCTTTTTCTATTTCGGGAACAAATTTACCAAACACATTCTTTTGTTCAAAAATTATTCACCGGAACAGAAATAGTTTTTTCTATTTCTATTTCCCGTAACAAGTTTTGAACAAAAACATTACCAAACGCACCTTAAACTTGTATAATTTTTTTTGTTTTTTTTTTAATTTTTTAAAATTTTTATTTTATTTTTCCTATTCGGCCTCTCGAGGGCCGGCGATGCTCCGGCAAGGTCATCGGCCAAAGAAAAAAGAAGAAGACAAGAAGAAAAAAGAAAGAAAAGAAAAAAAATAGAGAGAGAAAAATTGTTTCTCTAAAGTGTTCCAAAAACAAGAAACAAGTTTTTCTTATTTCTTGTTTCCGTTCCAAATTTGTTTTCAAGAACAAAAAAATAGATTTGGAACAAAAACACAAACAACACATTTTTGTTATTTTTTTATTCTCCGGAACAAAAAAAAGAAATTGTGTTCATGAACAAAAGAAAAGAACACAAACAAACAGGGCCTTACCAAACATGTTTCTGTTCTTTTTCTATTCTGAGAACAAATTTACCAAACACATTCTTCTATTCAAAAATTGTTCCCGTAACAGAAATAGTTTTTTCTATTTCTATTTTCTACAACAATTTCGAACAAAAACATTGCGTTACCAAACGCACCCTAGAAATCCATTTTCCACAATGGAACTATGGGGAATTCAATCTTCATTTATTTCGCGAAAAATAACTTTCAGAAAAATATTTTTCAGATTTTCTAACATTCGTTTTATAAAAATGAACTAGATGGTGAAAATATTTTTGTCAATGAAAAAAAATCTTCTAAAGTAAAGGAAAATGCTTTTCACTTTTTAAGTTTAGGAAAATATTTTCCTCACTCATTACCCTTATGATCCTTCCTATCTTTCTTTTTTATTTTATTTTTTTAAAATGGAATTTTAATTATTTTTTTTCTTTTTCCTTGTATCTTGGCCAATTGTCAATGGCTAGCCATAGGCAAGCTTAGGGCTTGCCAAATTGGAAAGCTAGGCTCACCGCTCACCGATCAAGCAAGCTTTTGTTGAGTAGCAAGCTCGCTCATCGATCTAGCGAGACCTAAGGCCTTGAGTTTGAGCCTCTCCAGGTCGGTGAGCGTGAGCCTTTGGCTCGCTAGCTTGCCGATCTGGTGAGGCTAAAGGCCTCAAGCTTTTTGGCTGTCATTGTGGCCATGATGATCAACTAAAGAAGAAGGAGAAGGAAAAGAAAAAAATACAATGAAAAAATATAAAAAGTAAAAAAAAAAAAAAAATTGAAAGAAAAATGAAAAAAAAAATTGAAATTTTGATTTTTTAAAAGATAAAAATTTGTTAAAATGAGTGCACAAAGGGAAATCAAATTGAATTTTCCAAATCGAATGGTGGAAAATATTTTCTAATTCATTTTTAAGTTCAAGCAAACACCGGAAATTATTATCATTTTCCTGGAAAATTATTTCCTAGAAAATATTTTCCAAGAAAGCAATATTTTTTATGAAACGAATGAAGTCTTAGTAGATGTTGGTGTAAAAAATTGTCTAATTGACTAACCATGAATAGATATTTGCTTTGCCATGTGTGTGACATCCAGATTTTTGGGTTATGACTTTGATTAGATAAATTGGGCATTTCATCGGCATGACTATAGTGCTTTTCTCTGAGTTGGCCACGCACATTAGATAACTAGACTAGCTGGGTGAGTTATTAAGGATTTTAAGATAAATAGACTTGGGAATTCGACCGGAAATCGATTTCTCGACCATGCTCATCTTTAGAGATTATTACGGCACAGTTAAAAATCAAATTAAGATCAGAGATAGGTCGGTTCGACTGAAATGAATGACCGATCGTGGGTAACTCCACTAAATTGGAAAACTCTCATCAACTAGCACTAATTTGATTTTATTGTCATTTTGGTATCCTGTGTCCATATTTGAATTTTCGAGATTTTCACGACAATCGAGAATCGACAATGTGTCGAGTGGGTTCATCGTGGCTTAAAGAAAATTGACCACGAGTCATTTATCCTAAAAAGTTTTGAAAACTACTTGGTAGTCTAGGTCCCGCTAAAAACGCGTTCGAGTGAAATTAATTGCCAATCTGAGTCCGATTTCAGAAATTAAAGATTCTGTCTTATCACAATAAATTTTTAGGAATATCGACTCAGTCTTAGAAGATTTTTTTGACAACTGAGACTTTTTGGGAAAAAGTTAGTTTAGGGCCGTTTTATTCAATTGAAGTTGGGGATTGTGAAATTGAGGAGTATGAGGGATTCTTGGATAAGGAAAATAATCAATTTGATGATGGAAATATCAATTGATTTTTGTGAGAGTTATTTGAGAGAAATTTAAGAGGGAATTTGGATGCAAAATGCAAGTGGGGACCAAGAACTCTAAGTTGAAATTCTTTTGAGAATTTATATGCTTATTTAAAAGAAATTGAGATTAGAATTTTCTATTTGAGAAAATTCTTTTATTTTTGTGATCTTCCCATTTCTTTTCCATTTTTAGCCAAACACCTTTTCCCCCTTTCTCTCTCTCTTTCTTAATGCGGAATAATGAATTAGCTATAAAAAAATAATTATATACTTGAAAATCATGACTACTATGGATGGTTTTACAAATGTTTATCAGGATATCATTGATGTGCAAATTCTCTCTACCTCAATAGTCGCTACCCCATGTTGGCCGTCGGTCATTGCTTCCTCGTCGACCACTTACATCGCCAGTTGCAAGTCATCGGGTGCCTTTGCCACTCGCTGCTGATCATCACTAGTTATTGGTTGTTAGTCGTCGTTGCCATCGGCGGTCACTGGTTGCTGCTACCGTTGTGGCTTACCAATCATCGCCGCCACTCACTAGTCACCGCTGCCACCTGCCACCACTTGCCGATCATCGTTGCCCGCCGTTGCCTCATCGATCGCCGGTCGCCAGTCGTTGGCCACTACTGAGAGAGAGATATTTTGTGTTGTTATCAAACACATATTTTTAAACCTTCTTCTTCCTTCAACTTTACACCATGTTCGGTCAAATGGATAATGCATGGCGATTGTTTGACTATATGCCTCATTGAGAATAGCTTCACTGGGAAAATGACAATCGAAGGATACATGAGAATGGGAGAGGCGGGTAAGTCTCTAGATCCATTAGTTACATGCCGTGCAGGGATGATTTCTCTTGGAGTGTGGCAATTTCGTGTTTTGCCAATGAAATGAGCAAATGTTACTTTCCGGGAAGAATGTATTTGCTTGAAATTCCTGGGACGAGCACATGAACCAGGAATTGGACAGAAGAGCCATTGGTCTGTTAGCTTATAAGGAGTGGCAATTGCAGAGTGACTTAACCGAAAAATAGCTACTAATGGACAGTCACTTCTCAAAAAATTTGCTTTCGATTGCTGGTTAACTAAGATGGATGACTCACATGAGCCTCTTGATTTGATTAAAGCTACTGAACTGGCAAATTAGCGTGTCGGAGAGCATGAAGAAGGGAGGGCTACTACGTGGAGGAGTCTCCTGCTCGGCGAAAACTTTGTCGTCTCTGCGGCGAGGGCGAGGATGAGGATGAGAGAAATTAGCTCCCTAGGTTTGCTAAGAGAAATTAGTTGGGCAACAACTTCGTCTTCTCTCCGGCGAGGGCTAGGATGAGGATGGGAATTCACGAAGCATTTCTTCTTACGCCATATCTTTTGCTTCCACAACATCTTCTGCATTTGCTAAGAGAAATTAGCTCCCGGGGTTTGACAATTTGCCATTGATTGGCAAATAATATATCTCTAAAGCACTCTCATTGGATATTATGACATGAAAAGTAGAGTTCCCTTCGTATTATGAAAATTATGAGGTGACCAATGAGTAATGCTTTGTGAATTTTCACCACCCTTCCGATGATGAAAACATATAATTATCACTTGTTATGGCCCATACTAATTCCACCCCCATATTAATGATCATAGAAATCGTAGTTATTAATTAATTAAAGGTCACAGAAATCATATTGTTAATTAACTCCATTTTGGTTGGTCTATTTTAGTGGTGCCTATCCCCGATCTTATCTTAACGAGACATTCCCCAAAAGCTATCTCATCTTAAGAGCAGATCATCATTAGATAATGGGACAATAATGTGATTACTAATATACTTGATTGCTTCTTGACAAAAAGAATCATTATATATATTGATTGTGCCACCGAAGGCTCTAGAATTACGTATTAATAACTAAAAACATACATATGGTATATCAAAAATGATTTAAATAAAAAAAAAAATCGGCATTCTAATGTATATGTGAATGTGACTATTTCAATATATTATATTCATGACATAAACTAGTGGACATTTCGAGGTCTCATTTGAATGACCTTGGAAATGATTGGATGATAAAATGAAAGTCCGAATTTGGAACAATGTGCTACTTCCCCAAGAATTCGATGTTTATTGACTCACTTGGGCCGGATCCAAACACGGGCCAACTCCGGTCTTACGGGCTTCGCCCAAGACAAGCACAGGCTCTTATCTTAGCCTTTTCAAACTCAAATGTAAAGGAAGCCCAATCTGTCAAAATCGAATTAAGCCCAAACTCATGTAGATCAAACTCAGCCATATTCACCTAGACAAACCAAGCCCAAATTTTCTAGAACCGAACAAATTAATTAAACCAAGCTAAGCCCAAGCTCATTAAACCCATTCAAGCCTGAAGTTTATTAAACCTAATTAAACCCATCTTATTATTTCTTTTCTTCATTTTCCATTTGCTAACTAATAATACTTTTATTTCTCCCATGGTCTTCTTCTTGTCGCCTTCCTCACCACCATACGAGAAATACACAAAAACAAAATCAGACCTCTCCATACCATCGCATCAACAGTCAGGGCTTATCATTTAGAGATCACCAAAATAACGAATGTATATACATGATTGTCGATCTCACAAGACCCATGCTATTGGCTATTACCTTCGGTCACGACGGAGGCGACCTCAAAGCCTAGAGAAATCCTCGATGCCTAAGAATCCTCCTCTCCAACAAAGATCATTTCTGACCCTAAAAAGAATGCTCCCCCTTGAGCGTTTGAACCATTCACCCAAACAGAAAAGTAGTTAATTTGGACGTGGGCTGAAGGTGCATTGGACCAAGCCGATTTAAAAATCCCCTTGCCTTTTCATTATTTATTTTGACGGGTGTATTCAGATTAAGGTGTCAATAACTTAAAGTAATCTCTATTAAATTCAATCATGAGAGAATCATTTGGATGGGGCATGTAGATGCTTGCTTATGCCTTCAAATAGATAGGAGTGAAGTTAAAGACCCGTTGACACCCAAATTTTTGTCGATGTTATAGGTATTCGTTTATTTTACAAAAATATAAAAATATATGTATACAAAAAGCAAAAAAAAAATTAATAAATGAATAAAAAATGAGAACGAAAATGAAAAAAATATACATAGATAAATAATTAATTAATTAAAAAACCGAGTCAAATGGGCGGTGTGTCCGGCCCACCCCTTCAATGAGTTTTCGGCCCCACTAAACTTCTTCTCTTTCAGCCCAATTTGTATCACTTCTTTGAGCCCACGATTTGAGCCCAAAAGGAGAGAAAATCCTAGGCCTAGCCTATGTCTTCCTTTCCTTCTCTAGCATGCCCGCCTGCCTATGACGCCAGGAAGAGAAGATGCGTCTTGGCCGTGATTGAAAAAAGGCTGTGCCCGTGAGCGATGGACAAGTAACGGCGGCAAGCTAGCGCATGAGAGGACGGAAAAAATAGCCGATCACACGTGAGTTCGATCCAATCTCGTATTCGCTAATTAGCGTTAGCCTTTGAGTATCTCTCTGCTTCATCTTATGATACTCTGAACAATAAGTTGGTCTCTGTTATGAATCGTTTTGAGCGTTCGAATACATCAAAGAGCTGATTTTATGGTCAAGATCTCCTGCCTTATTCTCAGTCACATTTGGAGCACAATCTAAACCTTTGTGACATGGATTGGATGTTAAGCTCAATAATTTTATGAGTACATGTTTGAAAGTTGGTTCCTCTCACTGTCACAAAGTTTCTTGTTCATTCGCTATGGGTTAGGTGATGTAGTGATCCTGTATGTTGATGATTGGAGTCGATATGTTGATCACTTTGATCTGGGGATGGTTAGAGGTGATCAATGTTGAGGTAAAATGTATATATTATTCTCTACTTAAGATCTGTGTAGGTGATTCTATATATCAAATTCATATGTGCTGATCTTGGGTAGACTGCAGATGCTCATATGCTGTTTGTTTTATCTTGAAATGTTCAGCTAAAGTGGTTTTCAAGGAACATTGTTTATGGTTCAATAGACTCTAGATAAGTGATTTTGTATGTTTGTTACTTGAATGCATATGGATAAAGATTTGGCCAAGAATTAGAGGATTAAAAGGGAAGTTCCAGTATACTGGAAATGAGAATGAAAGAATTTTGTCGAAATGAGTTGAATCTTGTCAAAACATGCTAGAATCTTACTGAATTTTGCTTAAAGACATTTTGGAATGGAACTGGATGCATGCCTTTTTGTACGTCTTTTGTTCTATGTTTCTCTGTATTTCATGTTCCGGTGGATGTTGGTGGCACTTGTTGATGAGAAATGGCTGGATATAGAAGATAGATACAATTTATTATCCAGTTCTTCGAAGCATTTCTTGAGGAGCTACACTTGGCCATTCCTTGAAGCTTAGAGGTGGTTTGGTTAGCTCGTTTGAGCTCGACTAACAAGAAAACCAAGGTAATACTCTTTAAGCCTATGATCCGATGAAGTGAGGCCACTTGTGATAATTTTTAGATCACCCACAAGTGGATCGCAAGTGGCTGGGGCTAGGATCATCATTCCAAATGCTTAATGATGGTTTGAGATGGATAAGTGTGGATATGATGTAAATCAATGGCTGTTAATGCATGATTAGTGGATGTTGATAGTGTAAATGCGATTTCTAGACTGATTGCACGATGTTGACGATATGATGATGTATATGGCTGATGTTCAAGATGTGATCAACTAGAGAATGCTAGTAATCTTCATTAGCTTCGTTTTAACATATCATACATCATCACATAACATTGTTTGCATGCTAAAATTGTGCTGTGATCTTAGGTTTAGAATCTGAACTCTGAATGTGTTTTGTTTTGTCTGACCTAGCCGTGTTGTTGAATTTTCATGAAAGTTTATGATTCGATTTAGGTGTTGATGTCTTCACAGGATTTATTCATCACATCTAGGTCTAAATCATATAAAATTTTCATAAAAATTTGAGATGATTTAGTTGGTCGGAACACCATCCAAAAAGACATGCTGGTTTCTGGAATCTTAATTTTCAAATTGACCTTCAAGTACGCTCTGATATTTACGGAATTCTGTTTTTAGAATTTGATGATGCTTCCTTCATGAAATGTGTTCATCGCATTAATATCTGTATCGATTTTTTCTTTTTTTGGAAAATAAAAAGTTCGTTTGCTATTTTTAACATCCTCCTAAAGTTGCAGTAATATTTGGAATTTTGGTTCGCAATCAGACTTTTATGCATTCCCAAATTCTTATGAAATCATACATTCAAGATTTGAAGATACATTCTTCATGAAAGTTTAAGACAAGATTCCAAGCTTTCCAATGGCATATCCCTTGTATTTTCTGATGATCATTTGGTTGCCATGACATTAGTTAGCACATGATTAGGTTAGGTATCGAAAGGGGATACATAATTAAGTCCCCTACTTCAAAATCTCTGGTTACATAAACAATAAGATATCCTCCCATATCTTATTAGGTTTATAGCCAACCCTTAAAAAAGGCTAGTGGCAATTCTTTAGTCAAAATTTATATTAGGTTGCGACAGGACCAAAAGTCATCTCACATGAATCATCTAAGTATGAGAGGTGGCAGTTTCTAAATGATGGTAAAAACATTCCAAACTTGACATAAAATTCATTTGAGAAGCCATATCTTGACATAACACAATGTGACTCAACTCGACGACATCAGACATTGACATGTTTTCAACCATTTTTAATGAAAAATCATATTGAAACTTTATTTGTAATGACATGACAACAAAAATCGCCAAGCGAGATCATTTTGAATATTTTTTTAATTTCAAATATGAATTGTGGAGGAGCGTGAAACTAAGAGATAAGTCTCATTTCAAATAATTTCAAATACATCTTCTCATTTCATGTGAGATTAAGAAATTTCAAAAAATTATTCAACACCGTACCTACGAAACCTTCCGGTTGATTGCGAAACTGTACTATTAATCGAAGCTTCCCCCTAAATCGACAATGTCAGTTGTTGCCATAAGCTGTGGAGGTTAAAAAAAAAGAAAAAACCATGGAAAGCCAACCTCACTTGTATTTTCCTTCATTGCCATCAAAAGAGAAGGTCGATAAAATTCTTCGTTCAAAGAAAAAGTGGAGATTCTAAACGATGTGCATAAAAATAGCTGGGAGCCTCATCTTTTCCAATTTCCCACAAATTAACAATCCTGTGCCCGAGTGCTTCGAATTTAGGGCATTTGTCCACGGAAAAAGCCCCAAATCGAAACTCCAATCGGTCTTCCAATCTTCAATTTGGACTTGCTTGTTGACCCTTGTCCGCTCAAAAGCAAAGCCTATCTCCTGATTTTGCTTGTCCTCTCACACGAGAAGCTTTGTCTGCTGCTCCTCCTTTCCAAAGAATGATCGACCTTGAGTCCCAAAATGACAATTATCACATGCAAATTGTTATTTCACGTGAATTAGAGTTAGGGACGTGCCTGCAATGAGAAGTTTGGAAACGGCAATTATTAAATGCAGCAACACATCTCATTTTCATTTAATGATACTTATGCAACTATAATAATAATAGAGGATAAGAGAGCCTGAAGAGCCAGAACCCGAGGATTAGAGGGAGAAGGTGGTCCAAAGATAGAGGTGCTTAGGGAGCTAAAGGGAGAGTGCTATATAGCCTATCTCTTTAAGTTCATATTAATAGAGAATTGCTCCCCCTTGTCTATCAAATTCCAATATTTTCCGGACAAAGATTGTCTATATCAGATTCTGATATTTTCGAGAGGCATTTATACTTAAACTGGAAATCATCAGTCCCTTAAATTATGATTACTTTATTGCCTTTTTCAACCCTCTGACCGTGTGTCTTCAACCAAGTGACTCTTCGGAATTCAGCTCAATCAGCCTAAATGAAGGGGTCCTTACCAGCATTTCTGAAGATCAAGACTTTGAACACAAGATCGTCCCTACCGATGAGCTGGACACATGCAAACATTTGATGTAGACAAACTTCTCTCGCGCATGCGGGCCAACCGCCCGATATGTTTGCCCTGAAATTGTGTTGATAGGTCCTCCGCTGCCTTAGCCACGATCCATCTAAATACATAAGAGTCACAATTTCTTGTTTCTTTTGAACGGATATCTTTATGAATTGCCAGGTAACACTCTGTCAAGTAGATATTCTACGAACCAATGCATGATGAGAAAAAGAATAAATACGAACAAACCCTAAAGAAAAGCGCAAACGAGATGTCCATTTATATGCTTAGTATTTTTTAGCATAAAAATTTGAAGTCCTCAATCCAAACTCAGCAATTTGAAGCCAAAATGCCATTAATATTGGGATCTTATACTCTACAATACCGTACAAAATGCTTCATGGGTTATTAACACACTAATCATCTCTATCGCAACTAGAGGTGTTAGAATTGGAAAATTGAACCATATCGAATTTTTATGCATTTTCTGCTCAATTTGAATTTCGGTTCAGATAATGTAATAATAATCGTTTCCAGTTCAGATAGTGTCGGCTCAATTCAGTTAATTGAATGGAGTGAAAATTGCCCTTCTTCTTAACATATAATTCACACAATATTTCTCTTTTTTTCCTAAACTCCTTTTTAATATTTCAAAAAAGAAAATAAAAAAACCGAACTAATCAGAAGTGAGCTTAGTTCAGGTTCTATTTGGTTGGGGATGCGGTTTGGTTCAAATTTGATGCACACTCAAACGGTTCAGTTAAACACTCTTGATCGCAACCTCTCCATTTATAAATAATAGTTATTTTCTTTATACACTCAATTAGTTTTGAAAAACAAAGACAAAGCAAAAAAGAAAAAGAAAAAAGGACGATGTCTCCTATTAGAATTGGTAATATGACGAGCCCATTAATTAAAGAAAATGTAATTTTAAAATCACACCTGTAATCTCTCGATGAATTAAGATTGACAACGTGCATAAATTTAGTTAGCAAGCCCCGTCTCTTAAAATTTCCCGACAAATTGACAATTGCAATGCCCGATCATATCACATTTAAGACTTTACTCCACGTTTAAAAAAATAAAAAAGAGGCCCCAAATCACCACTCGAAATCATCATGTGTAAAAGTATGAGCGACCTTGTCTCATGCAGAGTCTGCCGCAACTCGAAATCATCCAAATTTTGCTGCTTCAGGCCCCACCCCTTCTTCCCAAAATTGGTCTTTCGTCGGATCTAACTGCGGTTCCGTTGGATAGTGAGTTATCCTCATTGAAGATGATGAATTAGACTTGGATCGACCCAGGGCGGGGCTCTACTTCTATTCCAGAAGCGATTTGGGACGTCCCCTAAGGAAAGGTTGGCATGCTTTCTGCATTTCATTATCCAGCGAATTTCAATTGTTCAGCCATAATTGTCTATGTCATGGTTGGAATTGAGCTCTCCAGATCGTAGCGGTGGTAGACGATGAGGACATAAAATTGAGGGTGATCTTATGACGGCACCGCCTGAGGCTATGGCATTTTGTTGTTGTTGGGAATAACGGATCCCCGAAAATCGGATTCGACACTAAATCGAACCCCTAAAACGATGCGGAAGACAAGCCCGGGAAAACAACACGTATCACCGATCCTAAAGCACACCACGGATTCGAGCATACCTTATTAGCCACAGATTAAACACCAACTCCGATAAGAGGAAGAGAATTTGGTCCCGTTCGATCCGATGACGCCAATTTGCCTTGAAGGGAAGGAAAAAGTCGTCTCGTGCTTTACTGTTTTTCCTTTTTGGGAGAGAGTGAGAGAGGGAGAGGACGTACGTACGTTTTGATTCCAATAGGTGCGTTCTCTCTCTCTCTCCTCCCTTTTATACGTCCCTCCATCCACGGGCCCTAATCCTACGAGCCGGGCTTTTAGGTCCAACATGGGCGGACAGGCCTTAAGCCCATCACTAATAAAACCATAATCTCCCACTTGCACATGGTGGGTCGAACATGATTCTTTTACCTCTCTTCAACTTTCATACCGGTGAATAATCCGTGCGACCAGCATACTTTGAGAGCTCGTTGCTATACATCTGTTAGGAATATATAGCAACTCATAATGGGCATCACACTCTGAGTAGATTTAGCATGCAGTTCCCTAGATCGATCGATCACATTTATATCTCTCCTGATCTCTTTTAAACAATTATATATATATATATATATATATATATATATATATATATATATATATATATATATATATATATATATATATATCACAATTATGATTATCCCAAAGACATTCATAATTGGTTAATCGGTGAATATAAAACTACAATGTGATTGTCGCGACCAATTTTTCGGGTGTGAACCACCTAGGGTTTTGGCTAATGGATTGTTAAGCCTAGACTTAACTCGGGCTCTCCCAAGCCCATACCAATTCGCGACTTTCGGTTCAAGTTCTTAACATGCAATTATTTTAATTAGGAGTCGCCACTGATCTATTTTTGATGGGTCGATTAGAAACCCAAGTAAAGTAATGGGAGATTTACTTTATTCCTACGAACCAGAGATTATGGGTACGGGGACTTGGTTATACTAGATTTCTCTAATGCCCTTTCGGTACCATTCTTTTAATTTTAAAAAAAATGTTTTTGCAGGCAATTTGGATTGATTTAAGTCTATTTTCCTAACATGTGAGGTGATCATGCGAGTGCGCAATCCACCAATTTAACACCCAAGTAAAAGCAATAAATAAATTGCAGGACTTACCTCATAACAACGAAAGCATCTGCATTGTTAGATCATAATTCGCATCAACAATTCTAGATATGATTTCTAATTAACACACAATTTCTTTTTGTTTTTACTTAATTAATGAGAATCATACCTTATGCGATGCATGCTACTAATTTAACGTGAAATTACATGACATGACATGGTAACATGACCTAGCTATGCAATCTCTCCTAATGAATGAAATTGATTTATTCTAAGGCAATCTTTGGCATTTTCCATGAAATTCGAAATTAGAACAATGCGAAAATTAACTAGCTAGATTAAGATTCTATCTAACTTATATTAAGGATTAGGTCAGGCTAAACCCTAATTTAAACTAAAATATTATCTTGACTTAGCAGTCTCTAACCTAAGATGCAATCTATCTAAAAAGATAATCTAAACTTAAAATAAAACATGCAATCTTATCCTAATATGGAATGACGTACAAAAGATGCCTTAATTCTACATGACATATGCATGATGTGTTTTGCTGTTTTTTTTTATTAATTTCGAAATTAAAAAATTGTCACATGCAACTTAAATTAAAGAAAAAACTAACATCCTAAACAAATGCATTTTTTTTGGATTTTTCATTTTTTTCATAAATTTCCTATTCTAAACATGCAAAATAACCCTAAAACGATGTGTATTCTAAAACGATCCTAATCTAACTCTGATTTCCAGATTTTTCCTTTCTTTTACGGGGGCAATCAAAATAAGACATCAAGAACAGCACGGCAACAAATCAGGCAAGATATCATCCATGTCCATTTTGGAAATAAATTGACAAATCGTATCTCGCACATGAGATCGGATTGGCCAATTTTAGACAAAATCACGAATCATATCTCAAGTGTGAGATCGGATTGGTGACTTTTCCGTGCGATTGCGGGTCGTATTTCGAGCATGAAATCGGACCATCAATCATATGCACGTTGCGAAATTAGGAAGATTTCCTAATTTATAAGGCTACTCGAGTTGCAAATATCATGGCATATCGGGAATTTCCATCATGTGCACCAATGAATATGTCAAATAAGGAAACGGAATTTTCAGAAATTAAAATAGACAAAATTTTTATCTATCCCAAATATTCGCTTCCAAATTTGGTCTTCGAACAGCGGCCGGTTTGTGATGACCAACTGTGCTTCAGAGCAAACCGGCAAGGCATCTTAGCTTGGGATGCTCGAGCTGGTAATTCACGGTGTGGTGTTCGGTTGACTGCAAAATCAAAACAAATACGCGGCAAGAACCAACGCAATATATGGGATTAAAGAATTAGACCACAAACCCTCGAATCTCCTTACTGCCGGCGTTGGGAGTTATTCTCTTAACCTGCAAGGGCACAAGACAATTTACTGCGAAGAGCGTCGAGGGGCGTTTGTTGTGACTCAACACCAACAGCGTCGTCGAGAGTGGGATGGCGATGAGCTCGAAGTCGCTGGTGTGGTTGAGTTGAGCGACCGGGTGTCGTTCATGGCGGAACGACAATCGTGTCATCGTTGGAGATCAAGCAATTGCAGGCGGAAGCTTCGGGCTGCAAGATTCACGACTTGTAGAGGGAGGCTGAGGCACGTGTTTGGGACAACGAGATTCACAAGGAGTTGCAAGGTGCAGCTCTGAATGTGAAGACTTTCTCTCGTGTAATGGCTGTGTGTTCAATTCTGTGGCCTCTCCCTTGACTGCAAGACGTTGACCAGAAGACCACCAACATCTACTGGAGCAATTATTGAACACTTGGACTCGTTGATGATTGCCGTGGAATTGGTAGCGTTGACCACACGGAGGGCAGCAACAATGTCGTGGGTTCAACACGAAGGAAGCAACCAGTCGTCGATCTCGTAGCTTTCTAGAGGTATCACGGCAAGGCCACCTTGTCGTCGGGAGGCGCAGCAATGGGTCGCCGTCTCGTCATGGCGCAAACAGCGGCAATCGATGTGAAGCTTAGCCACAAGATCAGCAAGGTCGCAACCGCGAGAGGCTCGGCATGTGATGCTTGGCTGAACGCTCCTCCTCCTCTCACGTGTTTTCTCTCTCGTATGAAGAATGCCCCCTCTTTTGTCCTGTAATGAGTCAATTTATATTGAAAGGGCGTAAACCAATGAGGAAAGAAAGCATATTATGTTTCCTTCTGTGCATGCGTTGAAATATATTTTCTTTCATTGATCGAATGCCGATATATATATATATATATATATATATATATATATATATATATATATATATATATATATATATATATATATTGCAAATCCATGCCCGCAATGCAGAACGTGACCAACATTCCCCTCTCATGCTGATCATCCGAATTCCCTTTGTGCATATGCTCATATCTTTCCTCTTAAAATAATGCTGGTCAATTTCTTGCTCCCCACGTTGACCGAATTAGGGGAAAGCGCATATTTTCCTTGTGATTCTCCAAAATCGATCTTCCTCTTTCCTTCAAACTCTCAATTTCAGTTCAGCTTACTTTTCTAGAAATGCCCCATTAGATCGAATCATCTCATGATCATTGGCAACATCCTAAGATAGCAAACACTAAAATTGAGGAACTCTTTTCCTCAAGAGTCTCACACGGCATAAAAGTTGAGATCAAACTTTTTGCCACTCTTATTGGTCGTCTCATACATATGTAGTATGAAATACATATTACGGTATTAACTCCTTTCCTATGGAGCGTATGTCTACACCTTTCAATACCGTATAGATAATAGTTCAGACATACCCAATGTCTAACTTGAGTTCACGTATCTACTCATTCACAAAATTCATCAGAACTCACATCCGGCATTTTAGACAGATAAAGTAAAATATGTGGGGTATTTTACTTTCGGACATAGTAAGTATTATGTCCTCATCTTAACACTCAATTAAGGCGACATATGTATTTTAAGCTTGAGCTCTCGATTATCACCTAGATAATAAACTTAAAAATAGTCCCATCTCTATTTATCACACAATAAATAGAGGCGATTACCCGTATGAGTGGGCTAATCTTATATTTGTCTGACATACTTTCTCAACTTAAAGTAATGCACTGAGCATTAAGATGCATAAAGATCAAACAAAGATTCATAGGCATTAATGATGAAAACACAAATTTATCAAATGTGAACACTTAGGGAAAATACAATATTCAGTACATCAGTCTCTACGCAATCCTAGAGATTTCATATGGCCACAAAACACATCTCTAGGTATTGGCTTTGTCATAGGATCTGCTACCATTCTATGCGTAGTATGTACTCTAAGTTCACGTCTTTTCGTGCAACCATATCCTTTACAAAATTATACTTGATATCTATGTGTTCGGTCTTGCCATGATATTTTGGATCTTTGGTGTACGCTTTTGCTACTTGGTTATCACAGTTAACCAACAATGAACCTGCAGCATTTCCAATAACACCTAAATGATCCAAAAAATCTCTTAAGCCAAACACCTTCTTATACTGTTGCTGATAATGCCACGGACTCAATTTATATCATGGATAAGGCTATACACTTTTGTTTCTTACTACTCCAACATATTGTGCTATTATTTGGTAAGAAAACAAACCTAGAGGTAGATTTCCTTTCATCTAAATCTCCTCTCCAATCAGCATAAGAATAGCCTTAGAGTCGCAGATCCTTTCCTTAATAACTCAACATATTATCAGCAGTCCCTTTTTAGATACTTCAGTATTCTCTTAACGGCTTTCCAATGTGCTTGACCTGAATTGGATTGGTATCTTCTCACCATTCCAACTGCAAAAACATATGTCAGGTCTTGTACACATCATAGCGTACATCAAGCTTCCAACAGCACTAGCATAATGAACATGTTTCATTTGTTTCTTCTCTTGTGGAGTCCTTGGACACAGTCTATGGCTCAATCCTTCACCTTTTGCAATAGGAGTGTCTATGGGTTTACAATCTTGAAATCTTAAATCCAAGAATGTATACAACATCACTCATGTCTTTCATCTCAAAGTTGGAAGATAACCAATTCTTCACAATATTAACAAACTCCATATTACTTCCGATAATTAATGTATCATCAACATATAATGATATGATCACAAACTGATCATTGGATCTTTTGATATATACACAATGATCCTTGTTAATCATTGTAAAATCATATGCCACTATGGCAGTATGAAAACGTATATACCATTGTCTCGATGACTGCTTAAGGCCATATATCGATCTTAAAAGTCGACATACATTTTCTTCTTGGCTTTTCACTATGAAACCAGCAGATTGTTCCATATATATTTCTTCCTCTAATTATCCATTGAGAAAAGCAATCTTTACATCCATCTGATGTAACTCAAGATCCATACTAGCCACTATTGCCAGAATAATGCGAATCAAGGTAAATCTCACTACAGGAGAAAATGTATCTTCATAATCAATTCCTTCCTGTTGATTATACCCCTTCGCCACAAGGTGAGCCTTATGCCTTTCTATCGAGCCATCAGCCCTTCGCTTTATTTTAAGAACCCACTTGTTCCCAATAGCTCTATGTCCTTTTGGAAGATCAACTAATTCCCAGACTTGGTTTGATTTCATTGACTCCATTTCCTCTTCCATTACATGAATCCATTTTTCCTTACTAGGGCAATTCAGAGCCTCATTATTATTTTTTGGCTCATCCTCATCTTGTGGAGTAATCATAAAAGTTTCTCCTTCAATGTCAAAACGTCGACGGGAATACTTTGGCGACTTGTTCGCCATATGGGAGATTGTACACTTAGCGCATCATTCCCCATTATGTTCCCACTAGGATTAGATAATGTTGACGTCGTCTCATCATGTGGTTGCAATTGAAAATGAGTTGAATTCAATTCATCACTTCTCATATTACTCCCACTTGGACGAATTCCACTAATATCATTATCTTGATCCAATATTACAAATAGGGAGTAATCTTCCCTTATTTCGCCCTTCTTAGGAAATTCATCCTCTAAGAATGTGACATCCCGTGATTAAAATTCAGTTATACTTCCACTTTCCTGCTCACCTATGAACATATATCATTTCGAGTGTTCCGAGTATCTTATGAAAATACTCTTCTTTTCTCTGGGACCCAATTTCCCAAACTTGTGAGAGGACTCATGAGTATAAGCAGCACAACCTCATGGCTTAAGAAAACTTAAGTCCGGTTTTCTACCTGTCCATAACTCATATAGAGTGGAAATAAATGATTTGTTAAACACCCGGTTAAGTATGTAGGCGGCAGTTAATAACGCATCACTCCAAAAAGTGATAGGTAAGTTAGCATGCGCCATCATGGACCTAACCATTTCCAATAGGATTTTGTTTCTTCTCTCTGCAACACCATTTTGTTGAGGAGTATATGGAATAGACAATTGTCTTTTTATTCTTTTTTCATCACATAATTTTCTGAACTCATCAGATAAATATTCTTGACCTCGATCAGATCTTAATACTTTTATTTTCTTGTCTAATTGATTTTCTACCAGGTTCATAAACCTTTTGAAACAACTTAATGCTTCAGATTTATGAAAAATCAAATAGACATATCCGAATCGAGTATAATCATCTATAAAAGTGATGAAATAAACAGTCTCATGCCTTCCTCTCACATTCATTAAACCACAGACGTCAAAATGGATTAAATGCAGAGGAAATTCAGCTCTTTTACCTTTTCCAAATGGTTTCCTTATCGTTTTCCCTACTAGGCAATGTTAACATATGGGCAAATCGACTTTTTTCAATGCTACCCAACAAGCCTTCTTAGGCTAGTCTATTCATATGTTGTTGGCCAATATGACCAAGTCTAGCATGCCACACATTCACATTATTATCATGTTAAGTAGAAGACGTGAAATAATGGAATAACAAATATTGACTTCACCACAGTCAACATCTAGTACAATAAAACCATTCAGAAAGTGACCACTACCATAGTAGTTTGTATCCAAATACAAATCTACACAGCTATTACAGAAATTCACACTAAAACCAAGTTTAACCAACATCAAAACAAACACTTAAATTTCGACAAATCTCAAGGAGCATATAGGAACAAAGTGCATCCACCACGCATGTTCAGTTGGCAGGTGCCAATTCCTTTACTTCAACTCTAGAGTTGTTTTCTACATAGATCCACTTAGTTCCAATTGGTATCGTCGGAATTCCACGAAGGATTCTCTATCCTTCACTACATGGTTTGTCGCTCTTGAATCTATATTCCACAAAGGATTGGATTCAGCCAATAATACAGAACTTGACACATAAGCAAAGTTCTCAAATGTACAAGAGGTGTATACCTTCTTTGGCTCACAACAGTCGCGAGCATAGTGACCCTTCTTGTCACAATTGTAACACCTCACTTTAGACATTTTCTTCACTTGAGGACGTTTTCCTCTCTTGTGTTGGTTAAATCTTGATTTTTTGCAACAAGGACTTGATCTTTGCATTCCCACATATTGAACGAATCAATATGCTTGCGCTTAGAGCTCAAAGCCCTTTCTGAGCTAGAACCAGCATTGTAAATATCTATTTTTGGCTCAAATGCCGTTAGGCGGTCCTCAGTTAGCTCAAGGTGGCACATGGCATCCTCAAGATCTTCCATAATATGGTCAAGAGCTTCTAGTGCTTCTTGCTTTTCCAGCACATATTAAATCTTCATATTCAATATTTCACAATTGTTGCCGTTCATATCAGCAATCACATTTAAAACATTTGTTGCCAAGAGACCATTGAAAAAAAACATCGATCCCGTGAGAACACATGAAACACGTGTGGTTAGTTTTGTTCAATTGCCCGGGAACATACATGCAGTGCGAATAATTAATGTCTATCATTTATGCATCCACTTTGCATAGACCCATCATATCAATGAACAATTTTAAGTAAGGTTTTCAATGAATCAAAAGGTCAAAATGTCACTATGTTTCCAATCATCCTCCAAAAATCCTAACTCAAAATTATTATTAATATAATTATCTTATGCAAAATAAATTCTATGAAGTTACAAAAACTTCTATGAGTTACCCACAATAGTCATCAATAACAAAAAGCAAATAATATTCGACATCAAAAGAATAACAATGCTTTCACATAATACAACTATCCATTACACTAAGTAATATATACAAAGAAATATCAACATAGAAAAAAGATATTCACACCCAAAAACATCTCAAATTAATCTAAGAAATAAGTAGGGAATGTCCATTCTAATCTATCAGTCAAAATATCAGAGAAATTTGAAGGCACATTTGCTAACCATGAATAAACTTTTGGAGAGCTTTCATGTCGCCTCCAAGGTGCATTCACTCTGCGCCATGTGGTGCTCAATCTAAGGGTCGAAGTCTTGGTCAACTCAATCCTGTAGTACTCTCTAACAAAAGCTACCACTAGCTTCCTATAACCCGGGACCACGTTAACTTCCCATAGCCGATCTAACACTGCTTGCCATTCAGGTGGAAGAGTGTCCATCAAAGCCGGCACCTTTTCAAAATCCGGCATAAGATAACCATTCCAGATGATTTCCTGTATCATCTTATTGACCTTGACCACATGTGATACTAAATCACCGTCATGCCACTGATAATCAGCTAACTCTGTCATCAGCCTTTTAAGTCTTGTAATTCCCTCGTCCGTTCTCGGGATTGTAAGTATCCTTGTATAACGCATCATAGTTCCTGCAACAAATGCAAAACTAAAAATGGATTACTTATAATCCATAATCTACATAAGGGAAAATACATAATTTTTCATATTTCATGCAACAAATGCAGAATTAAAAAATGGATTACTTATAACCCACATAGGCATGACTAAAAAAAGAAACAAATTCCCTTTTTTTTTTTTTTTTTTTTTTTGGGTCAACGGTCACCGGTGGTCAACGATCAACGGGTCAACGATCAACAATCAGGTCGTCGGTCGTCGGACCGGATGGACCGGCCGAACCGGTCGGGCCGGTCGGGCCAGGTCGGACGGACCGACCGCACGTGCCGCGCGTGTGCGCGGGTTGACATCACACAAACGTCAGCCGGCACGTGCCGCGCACATGCTAGGCATTCGTGGGTCGGGTCGGGTCGCCGGCCGGTGATTGCCCGGCCAACCGTTGTTGGCGATGACGTTATCGGTGACGTCATCCCATCGGTTACCGACCGTTGGGTGACGTCACGGTGACGTGATCGCGTGACGTCAGCACGCGTCGGTTCAACGACCGGCACATGCCGATTCGCCGCCGGCGGCGCGCACGTGCCGGTTCGCCGACCGGCGCGTGTGGCGCGCGCGGCCGATGCCAGTGCTTCGGGCGCGTCGCGCCCACGCAGCGGCTTTTGGCCGCGCGTGTGGGCGCGTGCAGCGTCTCCCGGCGGCGTTCGACGTATCGCCAGACTAGTCTCGACGACCTCTTTCACCTAGTGCCTTCAAAAATAAATTTCAACTTATGGAAACTCGAAAAAATGGACGAACAGCGCTCGGGTGTCGGGATTTCTTGCCCCGATCCGTACCGGCCGATTATTTTCGCAAAAAATCAATCAAAAAACATGAAAAGGGTCGGGAAAACGTGAACTAGGGCTCTGATACCAATGTTGGAGAATAACGGGTCCCCGAAAATCTGGATTCGACACTAAATCAAACCCCTAAAACGATGCGGAAGACAAGCCCGGGAAAACAACACGTATCACCGATCCTAAAGCACACCACGGATTCAAGCGTACCTTGTTAGCCACAGATTGAACACCAACGCCGATAAGAGGAAGAGAATTCGGTCCTGTTCGATCCGATGACGCCAATTCGCCTTGAAGGGAAGGAAAAAGTCGCCTTGTGCTTTACTGTTTTTCCTTTTGGGAGAGAGTGAGAGAGGGAGAGGACGTACGTACGTTCTGATTCCAACAGTGCGTTCTCTCTCTCTCTCCTCCCTTTTATACGTCCCTCCATCCACGGGCCCTAATCCTACGGGCCGGGCTTTTAGGCCCAATATGGGTGGACGGGCCTTAAGCCCATCACTAATAAAACCATCAGTTGTGAAATATGGCACTTCGGGATTTGGAGCTTCTGCAACTTCCTCTGATGGTGCATCAGGGGGAAAATGAAGACAGGCTTCCCATTGCAATCACCGTGACTATGGTATAATGTTGTAAGATGTTTAAATAGTTTTGTCAATCAGCTCCTCGTACCTTGTAATGGATGGTAATTAAGAGATATTGTTGTAGTACGCCAAGCATGGGACAACTATAGGCATATCAGCGCATGACATGGCAACGACAGTTTGGCTCTTGCATCTAGAGATTCCAAAACCTGAAGATTTTGACAGGCCGAGACATATTTTCCCATAGAAGTACAGGGAGGGTGGAGTCCTGAAAGAGCTGGGCATACAAAGACTTCTGTTGACCTCGCTGTGTTATCTGGATTGGAACCCGTGGCAGATCTTTGTGAGGTAGTGGGTGACGGTGGCCCCATGGCAAGAATACCAAAGCTTCGCAAGTTTGCACAGTGGGAGGACTTGAAATTGTATCTATTGAGAAGCTCTCATTAGATGCATAAATTTACAGGTACCACCAGAAAAGAGATAAATTAGCTGAACACATTGCTGCTGCCAGATTACCAACAATGTGGGGGTCATTCATAGCCCATTGCTATAGATCGTTGGTAGACAGAAATGAGCACATTGCAATGGTCAAGGTGAGATAAATTATGAATTAATAGCTAAAACTATTTGAAGAATTCAGAAACCAATAATAGCATAGTTTCGAATAAAGTAATTGTAAACTTTGAGAATCATGTTCATAGCAGTGCTTTTTTTTTTTTTTTTTTAACATAACTTCAATTTGTGCTTCATCTTATGTACTTCCAGTGCATGATTTGTTTGACATTATTTTCACCAAAACTAGCTGTATTGAGAAATTGATGGTATCTTTTAGGTGGAACGCCATGAAATTTATATTGAAGTTTGTTAAAAAAATGTCTAATATGTGTCAATCATAATTTGGAGAACGAAATTTATGTTGGCTAACAACATTGTTTGGATTGGAATGTTTGACATCAAGAGGAATGATTGTTAGGATATTCCTAAATTGACGAGAACAATAATTTATTTTTCACTAACAGTTTATGAAATAATTGAAAATGGGGCCGTATGTGTGCGCGATTGATATAGGAATGCCATGATTTTGATTAAAAATAGTGTCCTTAATTTTTCTTATTTAATGTTTTGTGTCCTCCCTTCAAACAGCCATATTTCTCCTCATGTGATTCAGACTTTGTAGTTTATCATCTGAACAGGGTGACATTGGAGATGGTCAAGATGTCCTTGTGAGGGTGCACTCGGAATGCCTCACAGCAGACATTTTTGGATCTGCTAGATGCGACTGTGGCAACCAGCTTGCACTCGCGATGCAGAAGATAGAAGCGGCTGGTAGGGGCGTGGTGGCGTACCTCCGAGGGCATGAAGGAAGAGGCATAGGTTTGGGGCACAAACTACGTGCCTATTGATGGGCGTGACACTGTGGAAGCAAATGTGGAGCTTGGTGCTCAGGTACTTCTTACTTAAGTGAGAAACTATTGTGAGAAGTACTGCATAATTTAGCTTCTGAATGTAGTTGGTTCATGGTCATTGTCATTATGCTTTATGGAATTGAGAAGATTAATAAACTAATATCGTCAATCTGAAATTAAAGGTAGTTGAATATCGAGCAGTGATGTTTCTTCTGATCTGGCTGTGTCTGACTAATAGGAGCAGCTGAATGTTCGACTGCTAATGATTTATTTGGGGGGACACAAGAACATTCGGATAACTGCTGACCATGAATTCTGGAAATTTATGGCTATTCAAATTATAATTATAATAAGGTTCAGTGTTGTTCTATTGATGTCGTTCATCCATTTTGTAAGGCAAAAAGGAGAAAGACTAGCCCTTTTATTGGAACTTCCGTTTGTGTTTTTGCTGGATGGCAAGATTTACCCTTTATTCACCTTTCCTTGAATCTGTTTGTATTGATCTCTAGAGACCATTGCATATTTCATGAAGACAGAGCTAGTGCAGGACATTCTTTCCTTCCTTTTCGGAGACCACCACATTGGTGACACATTTACTTGGAGGAATATAATACTGTTAGATCAACTCTCCAAGCTACGTATGAGTTGGATTTATACTTTGTCGAAGAAAGACACATGTACCCGGAATTTTTGACGATGGAATTCCCCTGTGTAATGTTCAGGAAACACATCACCATCCGGTCACTGATTTGTCATATAACAATTAATTAATTAACTTTGATGGGGTTTAAGTGGGTCTAACTTTACATGCCAAGCTAAAGAAAGGAATTGCTCATTTGCAACATAGTTGCCCATAAATAGTATTGAACTCGTTTAAGTGTGCATAAAAAAAATTGATTTCGCTCATTTGAGGGTTGTACAATCGCTTTTGCAAAAACAACCTATTCTCAAGCGACTTACTCTAATAATGATTTTCCAACTTCGTCCAGAGATTCTTCCCTATCCTCTGAGAGGTCATGTTCACTAGGACGTTATCAGCAAGGCATATCCAGATCAGGCCTTATGCCCTCCAATTACTAAATGTTCCACTCCTTCAATTCAGTGGACATGGATTCCTTCAACTCGTCCTCCTTCAGCTTCTCCTTGGTATTCTCCTCAAGTGCAATCATGTGCCACGTCTTTCTCCACACGCAGAGCCTTCATCTTCAATTTCCATAACTCAAAACCCTTTTTTCTGAATTTCTCCACTACAATCCATTATTGATCTGACGATGATATCTTCCCAAGATTCAAATTTTTTTTTTTTTTTTGTTCAAATCTCTCTTCACCGAGAAAATTTTAATATCAAACAAAGCTCTGACACCAAATGTTAGGATTCACTACACAATCACAAAGAAAAAAAAGAGTAAAAGTGAGAAAAAATTTGAGACGCAAGGATTTATCTTAGTTTATCCTTAAACTAGAGCTACATTTAGCCGATAATTGTATAGTAATTAGCACCTTGCACTTCTCTATTGCATCCTTGAATTATAAAAGAAAGAATATATATATATCAATTTTAACTTATTAATGAAATAAGAAAAAGAAGATATATATCCAAGTAGGAACTATACACACGCACATACATATGCAATAACTATTTATGAGTTCAAACTCAAACTACCAAGAAAATATGAACTTAAACTATAAAACTCTCTAATGTCGGGGCACTGCCCCACATTTTTTGTACACTTTATAAGCCTCATGAACCAACCACAAGCTTTATACTTGTGTAGGTGGTCCTAATTTAAAGTAGTTGCATGTAATTTGCATGTAAGTGTCACGAGCTAATCGCAAATTTTAAGCTTGTGTGGTAGTGCTAACTCGAAGTAGTTGCACGTAATCCGTAAGATTCAAGTAAGTGATTTATATATATTCTCTTATTTGATAACTTTACCTAGTAATTGAGTCTACTAAATTTGGAAAAAGAGAATTAAAAAAAAAAATCCCTTTTAAAGTAATCTCAAAAGAAGAAAAAAAATGATAGAGTTTGCCAAGTGCAGATAACTTTTTCTTACAATAGAATCGCCTTTCTCGTGTAACCTAGATCTACCATAGTTAACTACAGTAAGTGATTAATTAGCACTCTAGATATTGTTGGCCCATATACATTAATTGCCTTATATGTGACCAAAAGCTTATCCTTCCCCTTTCAATATATATAGAAGGCTATTGACTCCAAATTTCCAATTGCAAAATGGCAATATCAATTTCTATTGAATTTATTGCCGTTTCTATGTATTCTTATCACGTAAATGGCAATGTTGAAAAGAGAAAGCATATCGAAAGAGATTTCCCCTTCAACAATATTTGTAGGATGCCCTTAAAATCATCTCATTGCCAAAACAAGGCCTTTATTTTCTTGTATTTAAGGCCTATTGGAAGGACCTTTTGTCTCACCAAACCCCTAAAACTTCCTTTTGCAATTAAAGAGTCTAACTCTAGAGCAGATCAAGTCAATTTTGCTTGCTGCATTTGCTGGTATGGACTCCCACCTCCCCCTTTTTGGGGGAGACCCATCACTTTTCTGTACCGCGCCCCAGCAGCCTGGGGGAAGGCATCACAGGAATCAGGGCTGCCCTCCTGTCCCCTGTGAAGGGGGTTGTGGCCGGGTAGGGCAATGCGGCCGGAATTTTTATCGAGGCCCAGATCCCGGCCTCTATCCAGTCTTTCCTGGATGTCATAACCTTTTAAGGTCTTGCTAAGGACCCGAGTAAATACTCTCATACTTCACACTTAAAATTTACATATGTCGTTGCATAATCTTTTATGTCTCTCATTTCGAGATGTTAAGCGAAGTTGTTCTAGTGTTTTTCAGGTCTTCATTTTTCTCTCCACTTTTTTTGTTATCGGTAGCTCCCATTTCATGCGGAAAGAAACTTAAAAATATTGGGAAACCCGAGTTTTCCCCTTCTTTCTAATTGACTTGGGGCAGTCTCTTGGATCTATAGTTTTCAAGAATTTATGGACTAACCGGTTTCGTCCTGATACAAATTCGCCCCGATGGCTTCACCGCATACCCAGTGGTTGACAAAGCGGTGCCACCTTATCTATGATGCTATTAAACATGCGAAGGACATAGCATGGCTAAATCATTGAAGTTCACCGTAGGACACGACCGTTGTGACTGATTTTGCTTCTGAGTAGATGAAAAACGTTTTTGAAGGAAAGGAAAGAAAAAGGTACAAAGTCCGCGAAAGGGTGCTCCGAGGACAGACTTGGGCTTTTCTCTTAGTTATGTCCGTTTCGAATTTCCAAGCAAACAACATTATACCGTGTATTTTCTTTTCTTAAAATATTTTTCCGTATCTGTTCGTGACAAACCACAGTAAAATCGCGAAATTGTTTTACGGTATATAACCATGCTTTTTTATTTGATTACAACGGCACGTCGTGATATCAAACCGTAGGTCCGACATATCATAAAAGTACCGATTTATTTATTCACGTATAATCAAACGGATGCTTCTGGCACGCCAAACATTGTATTTCGTCACCTCGCCTAATGCTTTTCTTTGCTTTGGGTTGACCATTCATTACTTGAAACGACTCGGACTATTCTCATGTAAACTACACGTCTAAACTTGCTTCTCTCAAGTTGGAAAAGACGGATTGTGTCACTCGGAAGATTAGAAATCTCTTAGATTTAAACAACTTAATTTGGCGGACAAAACTCAATCTCCACTTCGATTTCATTTTAATATGAATATATTATTTCTCATTCTTTTCTTGATTTTAATATGCTTAAGGGTACGCATCAAAACAATTTTTATCGCAATGGGTTGGTGCCGTTCTCACTTAATTGGGCACATCAAAATATTGCTCTCGTCAATTTCTCAATTCACTAGAACTCGGAGGCAGCTCGGAAATGGTGGACGAGATATTGTGTTTGTCGTTAGCTTTGTGCTTACTCCATCCTTGGGAGCCTGGAAAGTAATACACAATCTAACCCACTTAGCTTGACTTAATTTTGTCCTCTTCCTCTGCTTGACTTAACAAGGGATGAGTTGGTCTTTGTCTCAAAATAACGTAATTGGAGATGTTGGCTCCTGCCCATAAGTAATCAAATCATGATTTGCTTTTCGAAGTAATTGGTGAAGTTAATTCCCATGACTGATTGATACATCAGCTGTCATATAAGAAGTTGGGAAGAAAACAAGACCATCTCTGGTGGGCATCTATATTGATGCTTCTCCATGTATCGAATGCTGCTAACTAGTGGTTTGAAATGATTGATCTTTTGCGCCTTCATTGTTAGTTTCGACTCCTAGAGAGTGGATGCTGCGCTGAGTTTAAGTAGCTTTTGCTAATGTACCAAGATTGATGCTTTTGTCCAAGCTAATCCTCATGGTTAAAATCTAACTGGCCTTATTTCATGCAGAGTTTCCAGAAACTCAAACTCATCCAATTTGCTGCTTCAGGCAAACCCCTCTTTGCAAATTGGTTTTTCATCTGATCTAACTGCAGATTTGTTGGGTAGTAAATTACCCTCCAATGGAAGGGGTGTTGTTGCAGCAAAAGCTGCAGTGATACCTGGCGGAGGTGAAACTTTGTCTTATCCTGGTGATGTTGCTTTGAGCGAGACTCTGATAGGTGAGGAATCAGTTGGCATTCAATTGCAGCCTGATGCGGTAGTGTATGGGGCGCTTGCAGCTGATACTGCGCCTATAAGCACTTCTTTCCCGAGGGAAGATGATGAATTTGACTTGGACCAACCCACAGCAGGCTTTGCATCTATTCCAGAAGCGATTGAGGACATTCGCCAAGGAAAGGTCGGTATGCTTTCTGTATTACATTATTGAATTCATTTTAATTTTTCGTCCATAAATGTCTATGTCATGATTGGAACTGAATTCCAGATCGTAGTGGTGGTGGACGATGAGGACAAAGAGAATGAGGGTGATCTATGTGTTCAGTTATGCGTGTGATGTTTGACTAACGGTGTAACCTGCGATTTTCAGTCTATATGATGTTGGTTTGGACTGAACTTGGGATTGGGCTTTAGGTTTAACTTAGGATTTTTTTTTCGGTGGCTTAGTTTAGTGGTGGAAAGTTTGGGCTTGTTAATTCGGCTTTGGGATGAGCTTGATTTGTTGGAGTTGGGCTTAGTTAAATGCTGGAGGAATTGAGCCTAATTCGCCCAATTCGTTTTTATTAACTAAAGCCTCCCGATGTATAAAGCCCATTACGTGGGGGGTTGAGGCAACCCATTTTCGGATTAAAATTAGGAAAATTTAAAAAGTTTTAAAGAATATTTTTTATTGCAAAATATTAAAAATTCCGAAAATTCAAAAAATTGGAAAAAGCTTAGAAATTAAATTTGAACTTAGTTTTATTAGATTCTTCATATTAGTTAGAGTTTAGAATTAGTTTAGCATAAAAAAAGGAAAAAGCCTTTGATCTAAAAACAAATTGTGCTAAAAAAATTAACAACTTCTTAGAACTTTACTTTAAGGTTTGAATGTTCCTTTTTTTTTAGACCAATGCTCTTGATTGCGCACTTACATGATCACTCCATATGTTAGCGGATTAGTTTCAATGTAGACTACCTAATAAAAATCTTTTTGAAATGAACAAGATTAAGAACTAAAAGGGCACTAGTTGATCAATTAGTATAACCGAGTCTCTGGCTTTATATTCTCTGGTTGTGTAGGAAGCAAAATATATTTTCGTGCCGCACTTGATTTTTAGTCAACCACAATAGATTAATGGTGACTCATCATTAGAAATTCCTATATCATCAATTTTAATACCCAACATTGCCTTAGGAGAGCTCACTTCTAAAAACGAGGGCCATAGGCCTGCTTTTTAGATAATATTCTTAAAACTATGTCTTTTTCCCTTGGGATAGAAAAGGTAGGTCGTGACACGGTAGAGGGATATCATATGAAAGGCTCTTGGGACCTTAATCAAGTGATATGAGACAATATTTTAACAATCTAGACCTGATAGCCAGTGTTGCACTTTCATTTTCTCCCGAGGACCATGATGACCAGAAGCCATGATCTTTGCAGAATGGAGAGACTGTGCACTGTTTTGTTTTTGGTGATTTAGGGCGCATTTGGTAACGTTTACTGTTAAAAAATTGTTCCAAGGAACAGAAATAGAAAAAACTATTTCTGTTCCAGGGGAACAATTTTTGACTAGAAAGACGCATTTGGTAAACTTGTTCGGGAAATAAAAAATGAATAGAAACACGTTTGGTAAATTTATATTCTTTTTTGTTTCTTTTAATTTTTTAATATTTTTATTTTATTTTTCCCTTTTTCCTTTCTCGCCGACGACCGGCCGACGGGGGGCCTCGCTCGCCCAGCCACGACGAGGCTCGCCAGCCCCCGGCGAGGCCGAGCCTCACCATCGCTGGGCGAGGCTCGGCCTCACCTTAGCTAGGTGAGCTCGAGCTCGCCAGCATTCGGCGAGGTCGCCGACCCTCGACAGAGTCACCGGCCCTCGACGGCTAGTTGCCGGCCATGGCCGAGGCCGACGATCGGCCAAAGAAAAAAGAAGAAGAAAAGAGAAGAGAGAGAAAAAAATATTCTTCAAAAGTATTTCTGGAACAAAAAAACAACTTTTTTTGTTTCTCATTTCCGTTCCAATTTTGTTCTAGGAACAAAAAAACAGATTTTGAACAAAAAAGCAAACAAACGTGTTTCCGTTCTTTTTTTGTTCCCAGGAATAAAAAAAACAAAATTTTTGTTCGTAAACAATAAAAAAGAACATTACCATGCAGGGCCTTATAAAAAGCTCTTCTGACAAGAAAAAATCTCTGTTTGGATGAACTTTCAGTGATGGAGGCGGGACCGACGGGATTGATGATGTTGATCAGACGTATAAATTTCGCCCAATTGAAGGAAAGAAACCAAAGAGGAGTACTGAAATTTATGGAGAAGCCCAAAATATAGGCATCAGGTCACACGGGGCTGGCATTTATCTCTCTCTCTCTCCGTCTACTGTTCGGGACAATCAAGAAGCATTTGGGCCATCACATACCGCAGCATGAAATATAGTTTCCATATTATTATTTACAGGAAATTGCTTAATTAGGTATTAAACTTAATGTGCATATATCAATTTAACTCTAAACTCTTCAACTTTAACAATTTAGTCCTAAATTATGTGAAAAAATTAACGGAAGGAGCACATCGGAGGTTCGCACAAAGATTTCTGATTATATTGTCAAAATTAAAAATTTTAGAGCCAAACATGCACAATTTCATCCAAACTATTTAACATGTTATAAATATTACAATCAGATTACCTTATCCCGTCCATAAGGATAAATTGCTAATTCGAAGCACACGACTTACAAAGTTAAATTTCTAGTTATAGGCGCGACCCGCCTTCCGATGATTGCAAGTAAATTACGAAAGAATCTAGAAAAATTACTGCTGGACCGTTTGCCAGGGTGGCCCCCATTTTCACACGCGCGAAAAGCTCCACCCGCTTTGTTGGTCAACACCACCCGTGCGAGTTCAACACGCAAGTCTTTACCCCCCGTGAACATGTGCTCTTATCTTCATCTGCGGGAACATATCGATTAGCCTCCTGCACTCAATTAGGAAAGGTTCAAGTGAGTGATTGTCATAGAAGGATTTATATAAAGCAATGTATAGCATTAACGGCATCCTTTGTCCCTAGGTCATTATTCAGAGAAGAGTATGTAGGATAATGCAAACTCCTGATCGGTTAATATTTCACATGCTTTCTTTAGACATTTCTCACGTGAGGCCAATTGAATTGTGGACTAGATCACCAAAGCTCAAGAAAAGTGAAGACCAAATTTAAGTCGAGTATCCCCCCTCTGGATCGCCAAAGCTCAAGAAAAGTGAAGACTAAATTTAAGTCGAGTATCCATCCCCCGGGAGCGCTTTGTTTAGAATATCATCTCTTATTGATCCCAAAAAAAAATAGAGAATTACCTAACCAGAAAAATTGGCGAGAAAGAGGGAAATTGGAAATAGAATGGCTACCTCGAAAAAAGTGTTCCTCATCTCAACCTTTGACTGTGCCCTAACAACTTCCCAAGTCTCGATACCAATTATATCACCTGCCCTCCCCATTTATCAGTGAATAAACAAGTTAAAAAGATGAAAGATATAGAAGTTATGGTCCTTAAGGTGTTGAAAAATTTGAGAAGTAGAGGGAAGCGGAAAAAAAAAAAGATGACAGTGACAGTAATTGGATCTTACTAGTTTCGTGCGCCTTTGTTTATGATGATAACTTTTGTATGGCTGTATTTAAATCACCCTCCAAGCTCACATCCCATAGGTATCGAAACAGTATCACATAACGAAGTTTTGGTGTGCTTAGTACTCCTTTAGAAAATATCTTCATTTTTGGGCACTCTTCCACGTCAATGCTATCCAACGATGGAAACCTGAAGATGCAACTTTCAGTGGAGGAGAAGCATACCAGGCTTGGTAGATTTTGTAGTCTTAATGTTTCTAGCTTCTCAAGAGAAATCACTTCTCCTCCTCCTTTTCCGTCATTTGCCATTACTTCTTTCATTCTTTCACATTCTATTATCGTCATCTCAGTAAGATGCACCAAATTTGTGATTGCTGAAAATTTTATTAGATGCACCAACCCAAATAAATTCTTCACCACTAGCTTTGTCAAATTCCCGAAGGATGCCATTGATGGAAATACTGTCGTCAAATTAGGGCAATCCCAAACCTCAAATGTTTCAATACTCCGAAGAATTTTTTCCAGCAAATAGTCTTCTCTCCAAATGTACTTTATGTTGTGTAGCTTGCTTAACTTAAGTTCACTTAAATTTTCAAGCACTGGATGTAATCCCTCATCCACAAGCCCTTCATTAGGGAATATATCTTCAAAGGAGCAACAGAAAACCTCAAGGCTTTGTAGATTCCGAAATCTCTCTAGAAGGAATCTAGGAGGAAAGACAGCCTTTCTATCATGAAAGCATGCCAATGTTAGAGCTTTTGGCTTGCCAAAGATGTCATCGGGAAATTTTCCATCCAACAACATCTGAATATCCTTATCGACCAATAAAAGTCTTTCTAAGACAAGAATGTCCTGCCAAATTGCCAATACAATGAGAGAAGTAAATTGAATAAAAGTTAGGCAATAAAGTATGTGCTGTAAAAGGTTAAATTTTAAGTTGGTTAATTGCCATGGAAGGTGGCCATCTTCTTATAGTTCATTAATACAGCTGTAAAGTCATGCTACAAAATATAACCATAACCAAATACTCTACCATGGACCATGGCCATTTGCCAACAGGGTTCGCTGTGCACTCATGTACGCTTAGATAGAAAGATAAAAAAACTGTATTGGCATATGAATGATCAAACAAACAAATGAAATTCCATTTCACCCGGAAAACATCAAAAGAAAGTTGGTCATCCCATTGTGATTTGAAAAGGAATTGCTAAATGTCAACATAGTTAAGTCGGCCCCATTAATTCAAGAACTGCCCTGACCAAATTCATCTTGTATTAAGAATATGTTATGTTGTTAACGAAAATATGTAGTTTTTTTTAGTCGGGTGACGGAATGTGCTGATAATGTTACCACAGCATCTGGGTGTCCACAAATGAAAAGTTTGCTTAAAGAGAATAGAAATACCTTTTGTTGTCATCAAACTGAAAGGTAAGGGCTTCATGTTCTATATGATATCAAATTGTGACATGTCTATGCAGTTGACATGAGATATAGCAAGTAAATTAAAGAATAAAGTAGAAATTGAAGAAGAGCATTTGCAAACATACCCTTTCAAGTGAAAAGTGTGCTTCATGATTTGAAAGGTCGTGCTGATCATCTCTTTGAGCCCACTTGTTCATGAATGCCATAATGGAGAATATGTTCAATTTGTCACAGTGAGTCACTCGCAATTCTTCCAAGAATGACCAGTTCAAAGTAGGGAAGTTAGGGCAAAAGCTCTTGAGTTGTGGCATATCATGTAACACTAGAGATGTCAGTTCGGGAAAAGGAATTGGGCATTAACAGAGGGTGGATCTCCTCTTGCAACTATTTCCTTGAGCATACAAGACTCTATGCGAAGTTTCTTAATTTGGCTTAGATTTCTAGCCACCCAAAGTGGAAATAGATTTTCAAGACTCTTACAATTCTTAGCCTCTATTTTCTTTAAACAATCAAAAGTAAGAGTTTCTTGAGGATTGTCGGTCCATATTTTGCTTAAGTCATCCAAATGGGAGAGAACCATTTTTTTAAGCTGGGGAAGTTGTACCTGCCATATTGAAAAACAATGACCCAATGAATTTGATTACATTGATTTATGACCTCAATCCTAGCTCTCATAAATGATGACAATTCTAGAGCTTGTTAGGCACATAAAAGGGGAGGAGTTGACTGATGCTTTCATTTCAGTGGACCAATGATTAAGGTCGAGTATGTTGCATCACGACAAGCATGAAATGCGGTGCTAGAAAATAAGTTAACTTACTGTCCTTTATACTTATTAATACTCACGTGCAAAAAAGAAAGGAGTAAATTTTTCATTTGAGTTATGATACAAAGAACGCAATTACAACCTCAAATACCAAATGAATATTTTTGCAATTGCCTAAGTTTCACATGACATGAAATTTTAATGCTAGCGTCACACACAAAAAAAAAAGGACCCTTAGACAAACGCGATTAGTCTTCGTGAACAAATGAAATATGTTGGTGGTACAAAAAACATAAAACCATTGCATGAGCTATTATGAACTGTTTATTTAAGTGCCCACGCGGAATTTTCATCTCATTATGAAGAAATTAAAGAATTACGGCATGCTACAACCTCAATTACCAAATCTATATTTCCTTACTTCTCCTAAGTCCATGGACCATGGAAAAAGACAAACTTGTCATGCAAGTATTAAACGGTCCACCAAGATATTCCCTTGCTTTTACCACATTCTGTTTATTTAGAGAAAAACAACTGTGTCACTATCTCTTATGACTTGTCCGTGGAGAAGCAAGTAATATATATTCTTAAGCTGGTCGCAATAAAATAAATGCAATTACAACTTGTTACAACCAAAAAACAAATCACTATTTCCACACTTCCCTAAATCAAAATTATAAATTGAGGATTACTATGAGTTTTTTAAATATTTTAACAATGTGAGGGAACACCTATTATTGCATGATAGCTCATATATGACAAATAAATGAAATTAACGTGATGACAATTTGTCTCAATAAGAAAATCGTATGACTATTTTTGCGTTTTTTACAACCTATTGGTATTCTAAATTGAGTATGACGGTTACTTTTTGAATTACGCTAACAACATGGGGTATACCATTACATGACAATTTACGCATGACAAATAAATGACACTAGAAGTAAATGCATAATCAGAGATGACTCTTATGATTAAAGAGTAAACAAGTACGTGGATACTCGATATGGTGAAATGTTCTCCTCACAAGCAACAATAAAAAATTTGGCAAAAGCATTAGAATAAAAATAAAAATAAAAACACGCGCGCGCAAGGATTTCCTCCGTTAGAAAAGAAAGCAACAATTGAAACCTCCATAGAATCTGTAGCTTAAAAAGCCCACAAAAGGGGAACAAAAAAGACTGCCTCGATCGGTCAGTACGTGTTAATTTCCAATTTAAGAAGTGACGGTAAAGATATTAGCTTATGTTTACTGAATTTGATCTAAATAAATTTGAGAATTGATTTCCCTTCTTCAAAAGATTATACGATGGCGTGTATCTGTGTGTTCCTCAACATTCTACATTGAGGGCAACCTCTCCTAAATTTTGTCGAATGAATAAAATAATTGTCGAATTTTGAAATTGTATTTTGTTTGATTTTTATAATCAATGGTATATTGAACACTAGCTTTTAATTGGCTGAATTGACAAATAATACTGGCAATGCCTTCTCCCTCTAATTTTTGGAACGCCGCCCTGACGACTTGTCAAATTCTCCAACTATCATGTTTGCCGATCACAAATAAATGCGCCACTTTAAATGAAATTTTTGAGCACTCCGATTAAAAAAGGCCGCTCTCTCCAATTCCTCCATTTTCTTCTCCAATTGCCTACCCTTTTCTAATAATGCAACATTATATAAGGAAAGAATTCTTAGATCTGTATGCTTCAAGTTGAAATTCAACATGCAAAACGGATGTAGTTTTGCCATATCTTAGATGCTATTCAATATATAATGCTTTAAAGTTCAAATTGTAAAAAGGGAATATTTTTTTATACGGTTATGTTGGTAAATTTTTTTAGAACCTTACTGCGCATGATGTGATCTTATGAGCTGACACAAAAACAACACTTCTAGAATGGGTATGTATAAACAAAACTAAAGTTTTTTTTTTTTTTTTTTTTTGGCTTTTTTGAGGATTAGAAAATTTTTAAATCTTTGTACTACTTATTAAAAGATTATGTACATAAATCCATACAATGCACATGAATATTACTAATCGTTAGATTTTTTCAATTTTTATTTTAATCCCTAAAAGAAATCTCGTTCAGTTCGTGATGTGCCAACTTGACATTGGGGCTATTGCAAGATTGCGTAGGTTGGGGAGATTGAAGATCGGGGTCTTGGAACAAAAAGGCACAGAGGAAGCTAAGTGGATTTCTGAGTGTTAAACTTTTCGTATAAGGGGAAAGCGGAATAAAAGGGCGCAGAGGAAGCTAAGTGGATTTCTGAGTGTTATACTTTTCGTATCGAGGTAAGTGAAAACTTCTTTATTGTTTCCTACCCGATATGCATCTTTATCGAGAAAACTAATTTTTGTTTATTTTTTAATCTCACGATTTCATTTACTTCGACATTCGATTCACGAATCGGGAACTTCAGATATTCGTGTTTTGATATGACAAGATGATAATCTAAAACAAAAAAACAAAAACATCGTAATAGCAAAAACATAACATTTCCTCGGGAAAAAAAAAAAAGAGACTGACTGTGGATTGAAAAGTGAAGGGGCATCGTGATCAATCTCCATCAAAGATTGCTGAGTGAAACTTCTCATTTTGGAGCAATGGGCAATGGTCAGCTTTTGTAATCCAGGACAATACAACATATAATTGTTTCCCAAGAGGAAACTAGTAAAATGGGGCAACCATTCCAACTTCATCTCACTGAGATTCATGAATGTAATCTTCTCCATTGCACTTCCCTGCCCTTCTTCCTCTGCGATTACTCCTTCCATCTGACCACATTTCTTTATTACCATTTGCTCAAGATTGGCAAGGCACTGAACCATCGATGGAGCAAAAGCATGCCTTAAGTTGCTGCAATTATAAAGGCCCAGAACTGTAAGAGAATTGAAGTGTAGCTCTCCCTGAAGATTTTTGTTCCATAGTCGCCTCAACTTTGGTAGATTGACCAAGACCAAAAGCTCTAACTGAGGTAGCACCTGAGTGCCTTTCATAGTCTCCCTTCCTTCAAGACTGAATATTTCTTCTAGTGATTCGCAATCGCACACTTGCAATGCTTTCATTTTGCCTAAAACAAGCATCAATCTGGATGGAATAGCATTAACAAACAATGGACATTTACATACCACCAGATATTTTAAGTGCCAATATGAATTGATGGGAATAAGTTCATTGTGCCATCTTTCAATCAACTTTGAGAACTCGAGACAGCCGCACAAATTTTACTCCAGCAATTATACCCTGTCAGAGATTCGTCATTAAATGTAAATTTCTAGTTAGCAAAAAGAAATCACTCTATGTTGATCAAAACAATGCAATTACATAGAATTTGATAAGTGATGCATACCATTTGTTCAAACATACTTTGGATGGTGGTGTTGAGGTTTTCCTTCCAAAACCACTCCTTTTTTGATACTTGTACTCTCTCCAACTTTGGTGCCTCTATTGGACCCTCAGAGAAGAACTTCATGTTCGGACATCTAGTAACAGTGACATCTTCCAAGAGAGGAAACATCAAAATGTGTCCACCTGAGCTGAAACATCTCAACCCTTTCAATCCATCAAGCTCCATATACTTCAATTTTTTGAAGGCCACTACATGCCCCTCTTTACCTCCCTCCTCCGTGATGACTTCTATCAACATGTGACAATTACTTATCCTCAATTTTGTGAGTTCCACCAAATTTCTTGCTATTGTCGGTGTGAACATATTTGATACATTACAATGTGACACATCAAGAGTCTTTAGATGTTGATTACATCTTGAAATTAGCGATACTACTTTTAGCTGATGACTTTGGCCTCCTACGGCTTCAACATTGATGCTCAGCTCCTCTAGATATAATTCACATATAACTAGCTCTTCTAAGTTGGTCAAACTTTGAACGAAACGACATGCGCACATTGCAGATTCTATTAAGATACAACAAAGCTCAAGAACTCTAAGCTTGCAAAAAAGTTCTTCATTGAGAAAATTCCCATGCCATATCTCCATCCACTTGGATGATTTCAATTTCAACTCTTGTAGATTTGAGAATGCACCCTGGTAAAATATCCAAATCAAAATCCAGCTTAGTAAAAAGAAAATGTTTGCATCATGGTATAAGTGTTGCATTCCACGCATAAAAAGTGCATATTAAGATATTGAGTCTCATGTGATTCAAAGGAAGAAAATGTGCCCTCATCAAATCAACATTATCGTTGATCTTTTACTTTTGACTTGTATTCATATGTGAACATAAGTGATATCTTAATACACTTCTATCATGGCAAGATCACACCACATGCCATGTGTTTTCAATCTTTGTGGTACTTAAGAGAGAGCTAAACCATCAAAATTAGCCCCCACTTTTTTAAAGGGGGATCGACGAGTGTGCATTTGATTCATTGGACAATGACAAGTATGTTCAATCAATACTTGAAGAACATATGATGTTTCAATGTTATAATATATCTATGGATTTACGGAGAGCCACATAGTTTACATTTTCGTGGGCAGAGCTACTTGCATGAGACACTAGACTGTGACCTTAATCATCACGCAAATTTTCACCAACAAAGCAAAAACTAATAATAATCTTGGGCCGTACCTTTTCTACTATGAAGAGAGGCTGTTTTAGAAGTGGCATCTCATTCTGAAGGTAAGATGCAAGTATCTCCACTTTGTGACAGCCATGCACCTTCAGGGTCTTCAATGCTGGCCAATGTGAAGTATGTTTTCCGATGTAGATACACTTCAACTCTGTTAGATGCTTAAGCTTGAGGGAGGTTAACTTTGGGAACACAAACCTGGGAACTCGTCCGTCTTCCTTGTCGATGAGTTCCACAATGCCACATTTATGGACCTCCAACTCCTCAAGTTGGGTTAGATGTATTGCTACTGAGGCTGGAAATAGAGAGGCGAGGCTCTTGCACTCAGAAACTGTAACAAAACGGAGACACTGGAATTTGACTTGACTGTGGAGTTCCTTATCCCATACACACTTTAGCTTTGGCAATTCCCTTAAGACTAGCGTTTTTAATGGCAAATCGGCAACAGGATGTGCATCTAGAGGATTCAGTGGTTGAAGTTTGAAAACGACTTCAAGCAAATCACATGATCGTACCTCCAATTCCTCAAGTTGGGTTAGATGTACGACTACTGAGGCTGGAAATAGAGAGGTGAGGTTCTTGCATTCAGAAACTATAACAAAACGAAGAAACTGGAATTTGACTTGACTGTGGATTTCCTTATCCCATACACACTTTAGCTCTGGTAATCTATCTAACTCTAGCCTTTTTAATGGCAAATGAGCAATAGGATGTCCATCTAGAGGATTCAGTGGTTGAAGTTTGAAAACGACTTCAAGCAAATCACATGATCGTACCTCCAAACTTTCCAAGCTCTTAAGCCGTCCAAGAATGCAAGAAGGAACAATGTTCAATAGCTTATTGCATCTCCGCACCTCAAGCGATTTTAGTTTGTGGAAAGAATCCGCAGCAACTTGATTGTCCCATATTATCTCAATATTATCCATGCCATTGATGTCTAATGTCTCCAAGCTAGGAAATGCAACCTGAAATATTCGCTCGCGAAATTAGTGATTCTGATAGATTAAAAGTTCATAAAGTTCCGTTACATATAGAAGAGTTTGCTTGTGGAAGAGTGTCATCATTAGAAAGTAAACAATGAAGTAGCTGCTTGCTTCAACCTTGAAATCAAATTATGAGTTTCTTAATTGTGGTAAAGAAAAAATTACGAGATGCAAGCAACACACGGAAGAAGAGATAGTCCTATCAATCTTGATCTATCAATTGTGGCCGTCTTATTAGATGAACGCTACCTCTTATTGCAAAGGTCATACCAAAGGATGGAAGACCACACAAAACAATAAGATGAACAAAGCTCTTCTGTTTATGTTTTGACACATATTAGTCTCCCCATATTTTCGAATGACGGTTCAGAAGGCAATATAAAATATATGAAAAGAAAAAAGGACAATATTTCTTAATCGCAATGGGCATTAATTTTGGCATGTTTGGTTGTGTTGTTTGTCCGCGATAATCAGGCTACTTCAATAAAGTAATTGTGGTTGATTTGTCCATATTAGTGACTTTCCCACTGCCTATTCAACCTTTCCGCCAATGGCCTCCTACCACATCATGGAAAGTCCCCACTTTCAAAACACCACCACAAAGTGTGCTGACCCCACGCACCCCCACCGCCATTTCCACCCCCATGTGAGTGACAAACCCAAAGAACTTGAGAGCAATCAATTAGCGCTATCAAAGCGCACTGGAGCGCGCACGGCACAACGGCTTAGGTTGCTTCTATGATTTGCGACTTACCCAGATATCCTCGAGATTTGACCCAAATGGGCGCGATCATGTAGGCTCGCGGAGCAGGGGAACGAAAACCCCCAAGGTCGCCTTAAATTCACAAATGTTGACTTGTCAACCACCCCTGCACAATCCTCGCGCTCTACCCAACACCCCACCCGACACACAGAAAGAAAAAACAAAAACAAAATCATCACCACCTCCTCCATAAAAATGGTCGAGCAATTAGCAAAAACTAAATTGCGCAGATTGACCTTTAACATAGAATCGGGGCTTTAGAGGTATGATTAATCTAAAAGCAAGAGCTCCCTTTCCATTGGGAAACAAATTGTAAAAGAAAAGATATATATGTATATGCATGTATACATGTCAAACTTTTGTGATCTTCTCTCTCCTCGTGTTTTTCTTTCTTTCTTATTTCTTTTATTACTTTCCCTTCCACACGCGTGCATTTATGATTGGAATTTCTCCTCTTCTTCTTTTCTTTTTTTTTTTTCTTTCTTTTTTGTTCTTTCCATATGTTCTCTCAATGCAATTTTGCTTACCGCCTGATAGTCTACTTTATAATAAGGTTTATGTTGTGATAAAACTGTCCAATATTTACAATTTCTTTTCAGCTCGCTTTGACGATATATTGACTTTTGAAACGACCCCAAAAATGTTGACTCTAAAAGAGAATATTGGAGAAGTGTATAATCTACCTTATGATGTAACAAACATTTCTATCATATTTACAAGATGGCAGCATGTTCTTTTTCGTCACTTGAGTAATGTTATTTGTGTTTATTACCAAATTTTTACATCTATTGAGTTTCAAAATACCCAAAAGCTTGTACATGCCCATGAGAACTATAAGAATTTTCTATATATAAAAAAATATAAGAATTGAAAGGGCTCACAATTCGTTATACGAATTAACATATTCGTAAATGAGTATTTGACAAATTCTAAAATGACACGAATTGATATGAACTTTAATATACGTAAATTTGTAGCAAAATTAACAAAAATATAGCGATGTCCGACGAACATAAATTGCTAGCCAGTCGATTTTTTTTTTTTGGATAGAAAGTACTTATATTTAGTTACGTTTGGATGACATATGCTAACGTGAAAGCTTCAGAATGCTCATAATACTTCTCTCAATAACCTATATGCCTACCCAATAAGCAGAAGTTGAGAGACTCCTTTGCATGATTCCTCTTTCTTCAATTACTAGGTAATTAGCAGCATTCTCACGCGTTTGTGCAGACGTGGAATCTTTCATTTATGTAAAATCGGAATATTTTTTAATACAAGTAATTAATTAAATTGTATCTCATTTCATATGAATCTACCTTTTTTTGAAGAAAAAAAGGCTAAATTCATAACTCGTATTATGTAAAACACAGGGATTTGATAACATTTAAAACTTCGCAATTGTCAATGTTATATGACAGTATAACATTGTTGTAATATTGAGAGAAAATTACAAAACTCATCAAAAGAAATATATAATAGGAAGTGTTACCTTGCTAAATTGGAATGCTAAAACTCATTAAGGCCCATGGCCTCGAACAAGGCAATCACATATGAGAAAGAGGAATTCACGTTGGAAGCAAGATGAGTGAAAAGTGCAAGAAAAGGAGAATGATCATCTTGCAAGTTTTTAGTGACTCTATTAAATATTTATAGTAGATTTTCCAGGGAGGTGATGATTCGGTAGTGAAGTGGAAATAGTACCCCATTTAGAAAATTAGCCATGTGTCTTGCACATCGATAGTTCACCGGAAAATGTCGGAATTTTTTGTCAAAGTGCATAAATTATAAAGAAATGAAAATTTATTGCCTTAGGTGATTAAATAAAAGTTCAATGACTATATTACAAAATCTTTTACTATATAGTTATCCCATAATTTTGAGAGTTAACAATTGAGCTCATTGAAGATTAATTATCCAACTTTTGTATATGTAGTGAGTCTACTTTAAATTCTTCATTTCAATTTAAAATCACACTTTGAATGGTAACTCTACTTTAACTTATCTAGATTTTATGGTGCCGTGATTACGCTCAAGGCAACCAATTTTAACCAAAGGAGGGCTTCAACGATTATGCTTTGTCTCTAGTACAACTATTTTTTTTTTTTGGTTAATTTTAATTATTTAGTTGGCTAGAATAACAATTAATCATGACTTCAAATATTCACCATCAAAGCAAAAAATAATAGTATTAATCATGGTTCATACCTTTTTTACCAAGAAGAGAGGTTGTTTATCAAATGGCATATCATTCTCAGGGTGTGATGCAAGTATCTCCACTTTGTGACAGCCCCGCATCTTCAAGGTCTTCAATGCTGGCCAATGTGACACATATTTTCCGATGTAGATGCACCTCAACTTTGTTAAATTTTGAAGCTTGACGGAGGTTAACTTTGGGAACACAAACCTGGGAACTAGTCCGTCTTCCTTCTCGATGAGTTCCACAATCCCACATCCTATGACCTCCAACTTCTCAAGTTGGTTTAGATGTATTGCTACTGAGGCTGGAAATAGAGAGACGAGGTTCTTGCATCCGAAAACTGTAACTAAACGGAGACACTGGAATTTGACTTGACTGTGGAGTTCTTTATCCCATACACACTTTAGCTCTGGTAATCCATCTAACTTTAGCCTTTTTAATGGCAAATGAGCAATAGGATGTCCATCTAGAGGATTCAGTGGCTGAAGTTTGAAAACAACTTCAAGCAAATCACATGATCGTACCTCCAAACTTTCCAAGCTCTTGAGCCATTCAAGAATGCAAGAAGGAACGATGTTCAATAGCTTATTGCATCTCCACACCTCAAGCGATTTTAGTTTGTGGAAAAAATCTGCGGCAACTTGATTGTCCCATATTTTCTCAATATTATCCATGCCACCGATGTTTGATGTCTCCAAGCTAGGAAATGCAACCTGCGGTAATCACTGCGAAATTAGTGATTATGATAGATTAAAAGTTCATAAAGTTCCATTACACATAGAAGAGTTTGCCGAGGAAGAGTGTCATCATTAGAAATTAAACAATGAAGAGATTGAGATTAAAAAGGCAACTAATCATCCATCAAAAATGGCGGTACAGAAGTAGCAGCTCGCTTCAACCTTGAAATCAAATTATGAGTTTCTTAATTGTGGTAAAGAAAAAATTACAAGATGCAAGGAAACACAAGGAAGAAGAGATAGTCCTATCAATCTTGATCTATCAATTGTGGCTGTCTTATTAGATGAACGCTATCTCCTATTGCAAAGGTCATACCAAAGGATGGAAGACCACACAAAACAATAAGACAAACAAAGCTCTTCTGTTTACGTTTTGACATATATTAGTCTCCCCATATTTTCGAAGGACAGTTCATAAGGCAATATAAAACATTTAAAAACAAAAAAGGACAATATTTCGTAATAGCAGTGGGCCTTAATTTTGGCAAGTTCAGTTGTGTTATTTCTCTACGATAATCAAGCTACTTCAATAAAGTAATCACGGTTGATTTGTCCCTATTACCAATTTTCTCACTTCCCATTCTACCTCTCCGCTAATGGTCTCCCACCACATCATGGAAAGTCCCCACTTTCCAAATGGCACCACAAAGTGTGCCTCCCCCACCCCATGTGAGTGACAATCCTGTGCACCCCAAAGCACTCGAGAGCAATTAATTAGCGCTGTCGAAGCACGCTGAGGTGTGCGCGGCACAATGGCTGAGATTGCGTCTATGGCTCACAAGTAACCTAGATATCCCCAAGATTCGACCTAGACGGGCGCAATCACGTAGGCTTGCGGAGCAGGGGAACGAAAACCCCCTAGGGTCGCCTTAAATTCACAACGTTGACTTGTCAACCACCCCAGCACAATGCACGCACTCAACCCAACCCACACCCCCGCATACACAAAAAAAAAAAAAAATCGATATCATCACCACCTCCATAAAAATGGTCGAGCATATTAGGGAAATCTTTTATGATGTTTTGAAGCTGACAAAATAAATCAAAGGCTATTAACGTGTTTAAAGGTTGAGTAATAAACTATGCAAATGATAGAATGTGTAAATGATATTATCAAAGTCTATACTTTGAAGAATCAGAAGATAAACTCTATGCTAAAGCTGAACTTATTTTATTTGTGTCCAGACCTTAAGGATAAATATGTTCTGAAGCAAAATATGTTCAGACTTACATCCAGATTGTAAAGTCTATTTCAAATGGAAGACACTCAGACTTTACTTTCGACAGAACACTCTCGAGACTTTACATACAGAACAAGACACAAGTCTAGAACAAGACACAAGTTCAGAACGTAACAGATTAAAAACAAAGCATATTCAGAACGAGTCAACTTGATAGAACGTAACACAAGCCCCAAACATATAACGGCTAGTGATCTAGTTTGGATTTTACATCAAAATAGATTTTGATTGACTCAATCTAATTGATTGACAATTGAATCTTGAAGACAAAAACTTTCTAAACAAAAAAGGCTCTACTTATGGAAACCAAGATTCTGTTTATATGGGCGATCATAATCAATTTGGGATTCTACTTCAGTCACTCAACGACCACTAAATCTTCTTAATTTCCAATGGGTAGATTGGAAGACGATCTTCTAGATACTATCCAACGACTAGTTTGGAAGTGGATGAGTATTTAAGGAGATCAAGGACCGATGAGCAAGTAAACGAAACGTAGAATTTATAATTCTAAAGTTTGAGCGAACTTCGATCATACACTTGTCTTTCGTGAGCTTAAATGTTTGTGATCGTGAGAGAAATACCAAAAGAGTGACTTAGTGAGATAGTATGATCTACCACTGAGTGTTTGCACTCAAAGTTGTAATCTCTTGTTGATCGCATAGTGGAATCCAGCCAAAAAGTTATTAGCGTGGGAGAGTGGACGTAGGGTTGATCTAAACTGAACCACTATAAATTTCATGTGCAACATTCTCTTATCTTAACTCTCATTATATAAGTCTGTTGCACAGTTATAGGTTATTTCAAAAGTCTGTTCTATGGCATAACATATTTTGAATATCTACTAGAAATCGATAGCTCGCTTTACAGACTATGATTCTTATTCATACTTTGCTTGCAACTTATTTTATTCTGCAATTATTTGTCAAGATTTCTTTTAAACATCTATTAACCCGCTCTAGGTGTTCATACTAACACTTTCAGAGCAAATAACAAAAACTAAATTGCGCATATTGGCATTTAAGATAGGATTGGGGCTTTAGAGGTATGATTAATCTGAAAGCAAGAGCTCCCTTCCATCGGCAAAAAAAAATTGTAAAAGAATATATTACTCATTTTATCGGATGATTGCTACTATCTCACAATGGAGATTACTACGATGAAAAAAAAAAAAACTATAGAATGACCGTGATTACGAAAGACATAGGCAATTTACTAACAAAGGAAAATATATCATTGCAATAAGTGATCAAACAAGTGAGATTGCAATCACGAGAAGTAAATTACTATGCTATAAGACTTAATTACGGAAGGTTTAATTTACTACCAACCTAAAGAAATTTAACAATTTTGAAAAATAATTTATTACTTCGAAAGGGAAAATTACTATTATAAAAGGTTAGTCTCTTCAGGTAACTTTTTTTTTTTTTCCTGGGCCACCTACCTAAGCCCACTTGGGCTTTATCCAAACCTAATCAATTTATTCATGAAATATTATAATTCATTCAATAAGATTCGATAAAATTTACACGAGGGGTTTCTCTTTAACAATTATCCTATAATTTGTATCTTCTCACGAATTTAGTACCTTCAATCCTTAATATTAACTATCCGGGTGTGGATGGTCTATTGCGTTCCTTACACTTATTGTCTATGGCTCGCACCAATAGTTAAGCACACGGCACCTTATTTCCTCTCTTTTTTTTTTTCTTTTTTTTTTCTTTTTTTCATTTTACCAAATCCTCATTCTCTCTCTTTACATCACCAAAAAATCAACTTCAGAAAAGCACAACCAAGGGTCATAGCAGTGTCAACCTTGCTTGTCATTCTGAATTCGTGAGAGAAACAAATAGAGAGAGAATTTGTGCCTGGTCCGCAAGGGAGATGACGAAGTGCGATGAGCATGTCGACGGTGGCGGTAAGCCGATCTAGCTCTCAGCTCTTCAGCGTGGGGTGAGTAGGAGTGACAGAAGACACAGTCCCTCTCGCAATGCTGAACAACTTTCAGACGGAGAGAGAGAGAGGGGGCCCACAAAAAGGAGAAGAGCATGATGACACGTACCGGCCATCCATACGTGCCGTAGCACAATAGGCCGCAAACGCCCATACTCAAACTTCCGTTTTATACTTCGTAAATCTACTATGACAACTTAAATTTCCACAGATCTTTATTACGCCATTATAATAGGACAATCATGTCTAGTCAACTAAAAGGCTTTCAGAAATTTTTGTTGTACAAACGGCCACGTGTTTTCCTTAATTGGACCACTGCTTATCCATAGTTTATTTCTCTTACTAACAATAATCAATTTAATCAACTATACATAAACGGCCTCAATTTCAATCATATGCCATTAATTGTTGTTGTGATGATCTAAATTATCAACTTCATATTCATAAATTCTCAAGTACATAGTGCTTCAGACAATTTTCTAAGTCCAATTTCCAGGAGATAAAGGTTTATTACATAGTATCATTTAATTAATTTTATTATGCATGTTACAGTCTACTATATATTAATTGCCATTTCATACACCCGAGCCTCGACTATATGTTGGAATGTGCTTCAAACCAATCATTCACTTGAAAATCATTTTGTTTTAATCTTTCACGAATTAAGACCATGATTTTGACCATAATGAAGAAACATCACACATAAAGTTGTTTAGAAATGAGCCAAAAAACTTAATTACGAGATTTAAATAATAGAATTAAGCCCAAATTTTGAGTAAATAAAGCAGGAAAATGACAATGATTTTTCACCACTTAACATAGAATACGTGAGTTATTTTTCAGTTAATTATGATAATCAAGGTTCCACTTTATTAGAGACCAAATCTACGTACATTCCCTTGATTTAGGTCAAAATTATACTTAACTTCATGAAAAATAAACTGCTATCATTTCTATCAATGAAGTTTGTCAACAACACTAACATCGAAACCTGATTCGCATGTATTTCAAATTGCCTGTACGACAATCTTAGAACTCCTCTCTCAACAAGCCACTAATTATTAATAGCTTTCTCCTCCTCCCTTTCTCCATAATTTCACTATTTAATTTCAACACTCTTATATTTTTCCTCATCATTATACAATGCTAATTTACAAATATAACATTCATTTACCTGCAAAAGAACACAAAAATCACGGTGAAATTACCCAACGCACTCATGAACTTTTGAGGGGAGCACACCTTTACTCCTAACGTTTTAAGTATCACATGAGTTTGTTCAACTTCGATTTTATTGTGGACGTCAACCCTTTGGACATTTTACCATTTAAATGTTACATGTGATTTTTTACAATAAAGTTGCAATTCTTTTGTATCTGCTTCAGTTAAATCATCCTTTGGCCTTTGAAGGCGCCAAAATGAGTTGGAACTTGCCAAAATAAATAAATAAAAATTGAGGAAAAAAAAGCAATGATCTTAACAGAGATTAAGACAAAAATTACTAATAATACGGTTGACTTCATGAAAAGAGCTAAACATGTACTAGGCTTTCAAATATATCCCAAGCATATAAAACAATCATAGAAAAGGCTAAATTTTTTATTTCATTATGCATATAGCCTCCCTAGTCAGCTATTTTAAAAGGACCTTTGGATGACAACATCACATAGCTGTGCTCAATACTTCATAATATATATAAACAAATTTTGGAAGTGAATGTGTACCGCTTCAAATCTTCATGGGGATTTCATGCATTCTTTTCCTAAAAGTCTCTCACTTATGCCTACAACTACGAGATATTTGCATTTACAAATTAGATTCATGGGTGGTATTACGATTAGATTTTGTTTGCAATCTATTAACAATAAGGGAAACTACAATCATCAAGAAATAGCATTAGTTCAGTTTGCTGATGACTAAAAAAATTAGTAGTCCATAAAGCAAAAGGAATTACATTCAGGGCAGATTACTTCCTATAAGATAACATGCTCCCTTGTAGGTTATGTTACTACTTCCATTACTCATTTTATCAGATGATTGCTAGAAAGTACTATACTATCTCACAATGAGGATTACTACCTTGAAAAAAATAAATGAAGAAACTATAGAATGACCATGATTACGAAAAAACATAGGCAATATGCTAACAAAAGGAAAATATCTCATTGCAATAAGTGATTAACAAGGCGAGATTGCAATCACGAGAAGTAAATTACAAGGCTATAAGAACTTAATTACGGAAGGTATGTCTAATTTACTATCTACCCAAGGAAACTTACCTATTTCAAAAAGTAACTTACTACTTCACAGGGGAAAATTACTATTATAAAAGTTCGGTTACTGCAAGTAACTTCCTTTTGACACCTGGGCTACCCGTCTTAGCCCGCTTGGGCTTGTCCAGACCCAGTCAATTTATGAGTGAAGAATTACAATTTATCCAGTTGAGATTCAATAAATTACTGTATTTTTATCCAACGACATCACATTTGGTAGCTCATTATGGCTATTACCTTCTATCTTTAGTATTAACTACCTGGGTGTGGATTATCTGTTGCGGTCCTTACACCTAGTCTCTACTCCTCGCACCAATAGTTAGACATGCACATTATTTTCTCTTCATTTTTTTTTTCTTTTTACCAATTTCTTGTTCTCCCTCTTCACGTCACTGAAGAATCGACCTCGGGAAGATGAGGCCAAGCCTTGTGCTAGCGTCGAGCTTGTTGGTCATGACAGAATTCGTGACGGTGATTACAAGCGAAGAAGAAAAACGGTTAGAGATAGAATTTGCGTCAGGTCCACAAGGGACATGACTGGGCATGAGGGTAGAATCCGCCAGCTGTTGGTGACGTTGAGGGAGGTGAGCTGTGGCCGGTCATGGTGGTGGCGAATGAGCATGGCTACGGTGGGGGCAAGCAGATCCGGTTCTCAGCCCCTTCAGCGAGAGAAGATACAGGCCCTCTCCCGATGCTGATTAACTTTTGGATATATATATATATATATATATATATATATATATATATATAGAGAGAGAGAGAGAGAGAGAGAGAGAGAGAGAGAGAGAGAGCGGTAGGGGGGTCGTGGAGGGAAGAAAAGCAAGATGACACAAGTCACCCATCCATACGTGTCATAGACAATGGGTGCATAAACGAAAAGGATCTCCTCTTAAATGTTGTCACTAAAGCTAGCTAAATAATTAACTATAATTTCCACCTACTAGTTTAGTAGTCTAATCAACTATACATAAACGGCCTCAATTTCAATTAAATACCATTAATTGTTGTTGTTATGATCTAAGTCGGATTTCTAGATGATAAAGGTTTATTATACAAAATCATTAATTTTTTCATTATGAATGTTACGGACTACTCTATCTCAATTGTCATTTCATATGCTCAAGCCTTGACTACACCTTGGAATTATGCTTCAAACCAAGTATTTGCTTGAAAATCGTTTCATTTTACTCTTTTACCTATAAAGACCAGGATTTTTTACCATAATAATGCACGAGGTAGTTTAGGAATGAGCTAAAAAAAAATCAATTACGTGAATTAGTTAATAAATTTAAGAATTTTCAATAAACAAATCGGGAAAACGACAATGATTTTTCACCACTTCACGAATTTGTGAGTTATTTTTCGGTCAATTAGGATAATCAAGGTTCCACTCTAGTATGGACCAAACCTATGTACATTCCCTTGATTTAGGTCAAAACCATACTGAACTTCACGAAAAACAAAATGTTATCATTTCTATTGATGAAATTTGTCAACAACACTAACTTTAGAACTTGATTTTCATTATTTTTCAAAATGTGAGGACTATTCCAAATAATATATATTTTGTACTCAATTGACTCTATGACTAAAATGTTAAGACTCCTAACACACTTTCCCCTCAAACATATTTAGGACTCAATTGCTTGTTACGTGTGTTTTTTACGGTAAAGTTGCAATTCTTGTGTATCTGTTTTAGTTAAATCGTCCTTTGGCCTCCGAATGCTCTAAAACGAGTTGAAAATTTCCAAAAAAAAAAAAAAAGGAAAAAGACGCAATGATCTTAACAAAGATGAAAGACAGAAATTACTAATAATACGGTTGCCTTCATGAAAAAAAGCAAAACATCCTTACAGTTCCACGCAGCAAGACTTTCCATAAGGAAAAACCAAATGCAACGCAAAGTCACCGCCCATTCACCCTTTCCCGCCCATGGTCTCCCACCACGTCATAAAAAGCCCATGCTTTCAAAACAGTACCTCAAAGAGTTCCCCAACCTCCCCCACTTTACGTGAGCGACAATCCCGTGCACCCGAGCACTCGTGACCAGTCGATCAGCGTCGTCAAGCACGCTAGGGCCCATGTGGCGCAACGCTGAGGTAGCGTCTGTGGCTCTCGAGTTAGCCAGTGCCCAGGATTCGACCGCGGCGCACGCACGTGGCGGACTCGGACGGGTACGATTACGTGGGCTCGTGGAGCAGTGGAACAGCACCCCCACGTAGCCTTAAATTCACATATGTCAAACTTATGTGATCTTCTCTCTCCTCATATTTTTTTTTTCTTTCTTTTTTTCTTTTATTACCTTTCCTTCCACACGCATGCATTTATGATTAGAATTTCTCTCTCCTTTTTCTTTTTTTGTTCTTTTCATATGTTCTCTTAATGCGATTTTGCTCACTTCCCAGTTGTCCACTTCTTAATAAGTCTATGTTGTAATAAAATTGTCCAATATTTACAAATTCTTTTTAGCTCGCTTTAATGATATCTTAATTTTTGCAACGACTCTAAAAGTGTTGTCTATAAAAGAGGATACCATGTATAAAAATATAAAAATTGAAAGGGTTGACTATTTGTGATACAAATTAACATATTTGTAATCGATTATCGACACATTCGAAAATTATACAAATTGATATGATTATAATATACGTAAATTTGTAGCAAAATTAACAAAAATATATTTTTGTCCAGTAAACATAAATTGCCAACTAGTCAATTTTATATTTTTATTTTGACCAAAAGTACTTATATTTAGTTATGTTTGGAAAAAAAGATGCTAATGGGGAAGCTTCAGATTCCTCAAAATACTTCTCTTGATAACCTATGCACCTACCGAACAAGTAGAAGCTAAGAGACGTCTTTGCATGATTCCTCTTTCTTCAATTACTAGGTATTTAGCAACATTCTCACGTGTTTGAATGGGCATGGAATCTTTCATTCATGTAAAATCAGAATATGTTTTAATACAAGTAATTAATTAAATTGCAAATTAAAGTTTAAGTGATGGTCATTAAGGATATTAATGAAGAGTACTCCGTATTAAATATTAATATAGATTTTCCAGTGAGTTGCTTCTTCGGTGATGAAGTGGAAAAAATATCACTTTTAGAAAATTAGCGATGTGTCAACCACATCAATAGTTCATTAGAAAATTTTGGATTTTTTGTTGGAGTGCTTAAATTTTTGAAGAAATGAAAGTTTATTGCCTTGGGTGATTAAATAAAAGTTCAATGACTATATTACAAAATCATTTGCTATATAGTTACCCCCTATTTTTTAGAGTTAACAAATGAGCTCGTTGAAGATTAATTATCCAACTTTTGTTCATATAGTGACTCTACTTTAAATTCTTTATTTCAATTTAAAATCACAATTAGAATAGTAACTCTACTTTGACTTATCCAGATTTTATGGTGCCGTGATTATGTGGAACACAATTAATTTTAACCAAAGGGGTGCTTTGGCTATTAGGCTTTGTCTCGAATAACTATTTATTTATTAATTTTAATTATTTAGCTGGTTGGCATGCATATATCTTCTTTTTTTTCTAATTTCTTAATAATTTGATGTGATTGATCCAACTCTTGTTGGTATGAATTGAAACTTCCAATTATTTGGAGTGGCATGTGGCAACTTGAAATGCACAACATGTAAAATTCTAAAGTGCTGTAACACATAAATTGATGCCAAGCATTTTACCCCCATCATGTTTTTGTTATATTTAAGATTTTGACATAGCGTTAATCACATACCTCTTGATTGAAGAGGATAGGAGAGTGCAATTTGACGCTGTCCTCACCTTGAGCTTTTGGTGTACCTGTCATCAATTTTTCATTAGATGAAAAGAACGTCATCTTTTGCATTGCAAGGATGAATTAATCTAAGAAGATCTTCAATGATGAAACCAAAAAAAAATCAATCTTACACTTTCTGTGAGAGAAGCACGTCAAACTTTCCAACATTCCCAAATCTAATATGGTTAACATTGGGAATACTAGAGTTTCCAATGTTTCTACTGTCAACCCTTCTTCCTCCATAATGATCGCCTCCATGTTCTTGCAATGACATACTCTTAGTTCTCTCAATTGTACAAGAGACTCAACCATGGATGGGAAAAACAGAAACCCAAGGTTGTCACAGTCATCCACCTGTAATTTCTTCAAATTATGGAATCTCACAATTCCACAAGGATTCTTGTTCCATACGCATCTCAAGCTTGGTAATTCATATATATCGATGGTGTTTAGCTCAGAGAGAGTCTCTATATTTACACCAGTGCCGTCAAGGTCAAAAATTTCTTGCACCGAAATGCAAGCTTCTATCGTTAAAGTGTGTAACTTCTGTAGCTTTATCAATGACCTAGAGTTGATAACTTTTAAGAGAGATTTGCATGAAGACACCACAAGAAATTGGAGATTGCTCAGCCCCAGTGAAGATTCATCGGTCCATAACTCTTCTAGATTGGGAAGTCTAGCCATTGTCAGGGACTCCAAGGATGGGACTGAAACCTAATGGATAAACTCATCAGCAATAGCATTTACAATTGCAAAGAGCAACCAAGAAACTATACTTGCACGCTATAGCAAGTTATTACAAATGGTTGTGGGAGGAAATTTACAAATTTAGGATAATTTTTGCATTTACATATATCTATGATAGGGAAGCTGATTTGCAATTCAAAAAGGTATGAGAAGACAACTAATAAACTTCATTTTTTTATCTACAATATAATCATGGATGTTATCATGATTATATTTTGTTTGCAATTTACTAACAATAAGGAAATTAAGGTCATAAAGAAATAGCAGTCAATCATTTTGCTAATGACTACAAAAATTAGTGATCCATATGGCGAAAGAAAGTACATTCAAGGTAAATTACTTCCTATAAGATAAACTATTCCCTATAGGTTATGTTACTATTGTGACGATATGACTCATTTTATTGAATAATTGCTAGAAAGTACTATACTATCTCAAAATGGAAATTATTACAATGAAAAAAAAAATGAAGAAACTATAAAATGACTGTGATTATGAAAGTTATAGGCAATTTACTTATAAAGGAAAATATCTTATAGCAAATAATCAATCAACAAAGCGAGATTGCAATCATGAGAATTATTATGCTATAAGACCTTAATTACTACCTACACAAGGAAACTTAGCTCTGGCAAAAAAGATGAAACTTAGCAATTTCAAAAAGTAATTTGCTACTTCACAAGGGAGGATTACCATCATGAAAGTTTTGTTACAGAAAGTAACTTCCTACGCCTAGGCCACGCACCTAGCCCGCTTGGGCTTATCCAGAACCAATCAATGCGTGATATATTAAAATTTATATAATAAGATCCAATAAAGTATTGTATTTTTAATCTAATGACATGACGAGTTTGTCTTTCATAGTCGTCGTATAAATTGTATCTTCTCATGAATGGCAATAGCTTCTATCCTTAATATTAATCATTTGGGCATGGATAGTCTACCGCAATCTAATATTAATCATCTGGGCATGGATAGTCTACAACAATCCTTACACCTACTGTTTGCAACACGATCAGTTAAACACACGGCACATTGTTTTCTCTTCGACTTTTCTGTTTTTTTCTTCTTTTTTCATTTTGCCAAATTCTTATTCACTCTCTTTACATCACCGAAGAATCAACATCAGCGAAGCACGACCACGGCTCATGCTAGCACCGAGCTTGTTGGTCACGCTGAGTTCGTGAGAGAAGTGAGAGAAATAGATAGAGATAGAATTTGCGCTTGATCCGCAAAGGAGATGACCGAGCGCAAGTGTAGAATCCGTGAGCTGTCGGTGGTGACGTTGACGGAGATGAGTTATGGTTGGTCATGGTGGTGGCGGGTGAGCTTGGCGACGGTGGGGGCAAGCAGATCTGGCTATCACCCCTTCAGCGCGTGGTGAGAAGGAGCGAGAGAAGATGCAGTCCCTCTCGCGGTGCAGAATTTTTGGGGAGAGAGAGAGAGAGAGAGCCCAAAAATAAAGAAAAGCAAGACGACACGTTTCGGCCAACCCTGCGTGTCGTAGACAATAGGTGCATGGTTGGCCGCAAACATCCGTACTCACACTTCCTTTTATATTTCGTAATAGGGCAAATTAAAATTGCAGGAATCTTTATTACGTAATTATACTAGAGCAATCATGTCTAATCAACTAAAAGGCTCTAAGCAATATTTGTCGTACAAAACGGCCAGGCGTTTTCCTTAATTGGACCACTGCTTATCCTTGCTTTACTTACTTCTCTGATTATCAATAACCAATTTAATCAATTATACATAAACAGCCTCAATTTCAATTAAATGCCATTAACTGTTGTTGTGATGATCTAAATTATCGGCTTCATATTCATGAATTCTTAATTATATAGTGCCTGAGATAATTTTCTAAATCGAGTTCTAGGTAATAAAGGTATATTATATAAAATCATTTAATTATTTTTATTTTGAATGTTACGGTCTACTATACAAAATCATACCTTGGAATTATGCTTCAACCAAGTATTCAATTGAAAATCATTTCTTTTAATCACCAATTAAGACCATGATTTTGACCATACTGAAGGGAATAAAGCACATGAAGTAGTTTAGAAATAAGCCAAAAAGAAAAAAAAAAAAAAACTCAATTACGTGAATTCATCAATAATTTTAAGCCCAAATTTTGATTAAACAAATTGGGAAAATGACAATGATTTTTCACCGCTTCACATAGAATTTGTGAGTTATTTTTTGGTAAATTATGATAATCAAGGTTCCACTACATTATGGATCAGACCTATGTACATTCCCTTGATTTATTCAAAATCATACTTAACTTCACGAAAAATAAAACGCTATCATTTCTGTTGATGAAATTTATCAACAACACTAACATTGGAACTTGATTTTCATTATTTTTGAAAATGTGAGGACTATTCCAATTAATATTTTTAGGACTCAATTGCTTGTTACATGTGATTTTTACGATAAAGTTGCAATTCTTTTGTATCTGTTTTAGTTAAACCATCCTTTGGCCTTTGAATGTACTAAAACGAGTTGAAAAGTTCCTAAATAAATAAAGAAAAATAAGGAAAAAGAATCTTAACAGAGATTAAGACATAAATTAGTAATAATACGGTTGACTTCATGAAAAAGCAAAACGTCTAGTGGACTTTCAAATATATCCCAAGCATATAAAACAATCATAGAAACGCTAATTTTTTTTATTTTTTTTTAATTTCATTTTGCAGATAGCCTCGCTGGTCAGCTATTTGAAAAGGACGAATGGATGACAATGTCACATAGCTATGCTCCAAACGTCATAATATATATAACATATTTTGGAAGTGAATGTGTACCGCTTTAAATCTTCATGGGGGATTTCATGTTGTTTTTCCTAAAAGCCACTCACTAATGCCTACGACTGAGATATTAGCGTGAGTTGAAGATTTATGTTTGTTACGCCAGAAGTGCTTACAAATATATTTATATCTTTTACACAATTTCATATGCTTGCAAGCATGAACATGCATGAAATTGTGTACGTTTATAGTAGGACCTATGCAATGTAAAGTGCTTATTCAAATACGTGATATAGAAAAGAAATGCATCACTTAGATTAGCATCGTTGCTACTATTTGAAAATTCAGTCCCCTTGCCCATTGTTCTTATTGATTTTTACCTAAGTCACCTAGACATTATATTTTATAGATAATAACAAAGTTAGATAACTAAATTCAGTGAATCCATTTCACAAGATTATGAAATCACGTTATTATGGATTATTCTAATGCCAAAATTCCCTGCAATGTTTCCCTATAAAGCCCTTCTAAGATACGTGTATTTGCAGCATGTAAGTTGAAAATTACTAAGATCCTATCACAAACTAAATTTAAATGGATTTCATTCTATTAGTTGGACTTTCTACACAATGAAGAGAAACAAAAGATTGCTTTATCTAATTGCAGAGAAGGCATGATTTGATAAGTTATTTAGGAAGAAAATGAACTGAAAATTAAAAAAAAAAAAAAAGAATAAGGATTAAAATCTAAGTTACATCTAAATAGCAAATGAGCAAAAGATTAATAAATAGTATATTCCTTTGATAGAAAGTTACCTGTTGCTCGTTGAAGAATGCAACTTGAGTGCCAACTTGGTCGTTTGATGTACTACTTGAAGGAGTTGTCCCAGTGGTGAAAAAGTTCTTGGTATTTGGCAAGTCACGCAATTCCAATACATGCAAATTACGCAACTCAACTTTTCCACAATCATCAACTTCCACGATCTCCCGCACTAAGTTGCACTTGACAGCTTGGACCTCTTCAAGCTGTGGAAGTTCTCTCAATAATGAAAGAGGAAACAAAATTTCCATCTTGTCGCAACTTTCGACTCGTATCACTTTTAATGCACTGAAGGACTTGGAGGAAATAGAGTAGTTGCATATCTTCTCTAAATTGATAAGATTCTTGAGAAATAATGACTCCAATGTCTTAAAATCTGTATGGGACGGCAATTGGAGGACATAATGGATGGAGGGACTATTCTCGACGTGCAAATGCTTTAATTTTGGAAAGCCTTCTTGGGATAACTTGCAAATACTTTGCTCAATTCCGTTTGATCCATCTAAAAATAGATAACTAGTTTTGCCTAAGAAAGTCTGCATGAATCCTTTATGAAGAATATTGCTTATTGGATCCAACTTAACCTGTAACATGCTCGACCCTTTGTGCTTTGGCCACCACTTCCATTCATCACCAATTTGGATTTTGTACTTGGTTAATTTCTTGACATTTAGATCCTTAGGGAGCCTACTTGGATCGAGAATGGACACATGCAAAGTGCAGAGATTCTTCAAGTTATTCAACTCAATAAGCTTGGCATTAGTTGGTGGCGTTTGCTCCATAGCATTCCATCGATCAAAGCTATTCTCCATATACAACTCCTCCAATTTCAGCAAGCTTCCAAGCACACCCGGTTCAATTGTTTCAAGCCGTGAGCAATGGTTTAAGTCTAGCAACCTTAGTTCTACCAAACATCCAATTTCTTTTGGCAATCGCTGAATTTTTGAGTTCACAAAACTGAGAATATGTAGCCCTTTTAGCTCGCCAATCATGGCTACATCGTCTAACGAACAACCATCAAGACACAAAGTGCGTAAATTCTCCAAGAATTGAAACGGCGAAGGTGAATGAGTGAGATGCACTTGAGAAAGATGTAAGACCATGAGTTTTCTCATAGAATTGAAATATGAATCTGGGACCTTAAGAGATTTATTGTTTGTGAACAATAAAAAGATTTGCATTTCGGGACAATCTAACTCTTCAGGAAGCTCCTTCATGTCAACATAGGGAAAGCATACTGCTGTACAGCTTTTGAGCTTGTCCTTCAGCAACTCTATCACTAACTTATCATTGTCTTTCAACACGAGAATAGGGTCATCTCTTGATGCAATCGAGGTGACAAATCCACGAACTAAGTCATGTATCTTGAAACCATCAACATCTTCATCATCTACTAACAAAAGAGAGGAGGCTTTCAAGGTTTGGATCAATGAGCGCAACCTATTTCTGACTTCTTCCACGCTACCATCTTCTCCAAATAACCTCGAACCCACGCAGTAACTCACCAAGTTTTCAAGAGAGGGCTTTGAGACACCATAAATAACACAGAGTCGTAACAATAACTTTACCTCCTCGCCATTCTCCCCTTTGAAACGATCAAAACTCAACTGCAACATCTTATTTATGCTCTGACTTATTCCTTTGTTTGTAGACTTCTCAATTTGTCTCAAAGCATCCTTCCATTCATAAATATCAGCGTCTTTAAAAATATTCGCCATTACAGTAATAAGGAAAGGCAAACCTGCACATTTGTGGACGGCTTCATCCACCAAGGATTTGAATGGGTCATTATGGACTTTGTCTCCCACCGTGCTCTCAAACAATCTTTTTGCCTCTTCATCCTTCAGCTCTTCAAGGCGGAAGTCCCTGTCGCAGCCCATTTCCCTTCGCAAAACATCTTGAAATCTTGACGTCAGCAACAACTTGCATCCTAGGACTTTGTTGCCATGTCCACAAGGAATGCCCACTGATTTCAAGTCCAGCCCCTTCCATAGGTTGTCCAGTATTATGAGGACCTTCTTTTTTGCCTTCTCTTCATTTTCCAACCTCTCGTGCAAAAGCCCCGCTCGCCCGCTGAGAGTCTCTTTGTTCTTTATCTCAGTAAGGCCCAAGCGGTCCGCAATATCTCCTTGAATCCTCTCGATGTCTTCATTTTCCGACACATCGGCCTTAGCGACCCAATCAAATGACTTCTCTTTCCTTATTCTCCTTTCCACTTCCCCCAATAGGGTGGACTTACCGACCCCGCCCATCCCATAAATCCCGACCACACTATGGTTATTATCAGCAAGAGCGGCCATGATGTCCCGAATGATAGAAGCTCTGGACTCGAAGACATCATTGTCCCTAACCTTATTCGACGTCGAGGCCAAAGAAGCAACGTTTCCTGGAGCAGGAGGGCAGGAGGAGATGTCGTTCAATTCCTTGAATCCACTGCATCTTTGAGTGAGTCGCTGAATGACCTCAATCTTGTCCTTGGCCTTCCTACTGAATTGATAGCGACACTTGGGGTCAGGAAGAGTCCCATAGCAGCAAGTCTTGCTCGACTCTGGGATGTCGCCCAACAGGTCTTGCGCCTCCTTCAAGGCCTTCTCAGCACTTGCATGCGACTCTGTGACGTGATCGTAGACATTCCAAACATTGTTTCTGGCCCTTTGAGCGAGAATGTGGACCCTATCAACCTCGAACGCAAGCTCATCGACTTCCGTCTGAAGATCTTGGGCGTGCCTCTTGGAGTAGATCACGTATCCGAATTGACGCTTGATGGGAGCAACTACGGACTTGAAGACACCCCACGCAATAGCAATAGCAGAATCGATCGACATTACTCTTTTTTCTGTTTCTTTTTTCTTTCTTTTTTTGAGAAAGAAAGGGCGAGAAAATAGGGAGACAGAGAGAGAGGACGATGGAAAAGAGAAGTAGATACCGAAGAAGAAGAGGAGGAAGGAGAACGGTTGTGCCGAGGTGAAGAAAGAGGGAAACAGAGCAAGAACGATGAGAGATGAAAGAAGGCTGAGAGATTTGAGCGCAAGGAAGGATGGAGGAAGGGGAGGAAGAGCAATCAATTTAAGCATAAAAGAGCTCGGTAACTTAACCATGGTCAAGGCCTTAACCAGACATTAGTTAATTCCTTGGGTAGCTGAAAACTTGATAACGGATTGCTCCAATTGAAACTGGCAGAAGATAAAAATTAATTAAGACCTCAATCAGGATATGAATAGGACGGTGGACTTATGAACAGTCGAGGTAACAGAAATGAATGATTTTCTGCATTACATTATTATTTTTAATTGCCCGGTCACCATCACCCATGTCTGAGCCTCCCCCAGTAATGCACAAATTGAATTTTCATTTTGTTCGAATGCTCAAATTGATTACACATGAGAAAATTGCAAAAGTAACGAAAGCCAGGCCCGCATAGTAACAAAAGACCAGCTTTCAATATTAAAAAATAAAAGAAAAGAAGATCTGACTTGAATCCTCGCCCACATGACATGTAGTTTTGAGTACCAATTTGGGATGTAAATCAATTTCTTAACTCAATTTTAATGGAGAAATAATCTAATTGATCTTAAAATTTTTAATTTTACTAATCTAATCATAAATATCTACATAAATTCTTTTGCAATCCTTATGATTAATAGGGGCGAAAATATTTGATGTAGCACTTAGTGATTATTAGTCATCCTATGTTGATGGCGAGTGACATAATTTGTTCAACTTTATTTAAAATGACATGTTTTTTTTTTTTTTTTTTTTTTCATTTTCTCATTTTCTATTATTTTTTTTATTTCTCAAAATGTTCTTAATTCGCTGTTCATCTTCTTTACTGGAAGCCTTAGCTTTTTGTTGTTTTCAGAAGATGTTGCACCCACCGTCGCTGCTGCCACCGCCATCACAAACAACTCGACCGCCATCGTCAAGATCAAACTCGGCCACCGCCACTGCGACCACCATCATACAGAAGCCGCCATCGCGTCTCTCTCTCTCTCTCTCTCTCTCTCTCTCTCTCTCAGTGTGTGTGGTCGACCTCCATTAATGGAGCTCACCTCCTGAGATCGAGGTGCGACACCTCACTTAAGGTTGCGCGCATCACATATGAGATGGCGCAATGCAGATCTGAGGTCGCTCGAGTGCTTTCATTAATAGAGGTTGACGGTGACCGACAGATGAGGATGATGATGAAGCACCGAATTAGCGCATTCAGGAAGGTAATGTTTTAGCTGGCGTAGCTCGTCCATGCGTGCCAAATAATGCCGCGTCTCTCCTTCAAACCCTCTTCATCTTCACTGCCCAATTCGCCTGTGGAGCAGTACCCAGATTCCCATGCACCGCCCTCGCTGGCAAGGTCTCTTCTAGTCCTTGTTTGAAGGATGAGTTCACCTTGTGCTCAATGTGTTTGCGACAATGCGTCAACGACCTTGGAGGTGCAACGACTTTGCCAAGTGGCATGCCAGAACCGAGCCAGGCGGTCTCGGCCGCCGTCAATCTCAGTCGGGCGTACACTCTCGCTCCTCAAACAAATTCTTATAACGAGATTCGCTTCGCGATTCACGTTCTTGAATGTGATCAGGGCAAGCAGGAAGTGCATTCTCAAGAACAAGATTCCTGCGAGCATGAACTGATTTTGATGGCGGTGGTAGCTTGCGGCAAATAATTAATATGACTAGAAAGAGATTTGGATACTAATGTGCAACTTGCTGAGCCATTCGGATAACTACTAGGTGCAAGTTTCTCTAAAAACCATGACTTAATCCAGCGTAGCATACTATAATTTGATAAAATGATGGGTCAAATTAGCTTACAAACCCTTTTTCCTCGTGTTCCAAAAATTACATCTTTAGCATAACGTTGCTAAAACCCGCTATGCTCCACTTTCTAAATCCTAGAAGAGAATGACAAAGTGACTGAACTTGAGATCCGATCCGAATAGGATTAGCTGGCTCTTGGGGTCTAACTCCTCCAGATTTATTGGAATTAAGGGGCTCCAATAATGTGTATAATTTTTAATAAATGGTGATGGAAAGAATTATATGATGAGTGTTATTATTTTTTTTCCCAGTAAGTCAGATTTTGGTGATGGAAAACACAACATTGTTTTGCTGGAATTATTGATAATCAGATCTAGTACCAGTTATTCTATAATTTAGAACCTTAGCAAAGAACCAAATCACGAGGAAGAAAGAGGAGACGGTTATAGACTATGGAGCTTATTAGGAATTAATAAAACACAAGTCAATTTCTCGAGTACATAAATTAGAAATGGATGATTTTCTGCATTATTGCTGTTTTACACGACCAGTATCATTGCCAATGTCCATGTCTCCATCCTTTCCTGCACCGCTGATTGACAGATATTGATGAGGTATACATCCTTCTGTCCTTTCCCACTGCAAATGGTCCCTTTCCCAGCGCCAAGTGCTGGTCCTTATCGATCCTTTCATCCTTTCCTCCGCAGTTAACGGACAAACATTGATTAGGTACCGGTGCTGAACCCACTCCCGGTGCAGGTCATTGAAACCATGTTTAAATATAGAAGCAACATTAGAATTAAGCTACAGGAAAAAAATTTGAAAGTTTAAAGGTCAAAAAGATATACAAATCAAAATAGTTTTAAAAAATAATATAGCCATGTTGTCCTTTTATATATTGAATAGCAATTTTTTGTAATGTTTTTATTTATTGACATAATAGACTTGGGTTAGCTTAGATCAGTTTATCCAATTCATGTTTTGACTGTTAGTTGAAAGCTTTCCCAGATTTGTTGATAGAAACCCCTCAAATCATCCCTTTAAGTGAAAAATGAAAAAATAAACTCGGATCTTAAGGAAAAAGAAGTTATTTAAATTTTTTGCCAAACATAATTGTTATATTAGAAAGTCAAATTACTCCTAACTTTGTGTGTCTTGAATTTTTATCCAAAAATCTTATGACTAATTAAAGTCGTTAGGTACTTTCTCTCTGTGATTAAGTTGATTAAAACCTTTTTGCATTTGCAAGTGTTAAAGCATTTTAAAAAATGACCACATAAAGTAAGCATTTTTTCTATAATCCAAGGATACAGACATCGAGATTAGTCTCAGGCTTTTGGCTAGGAAAAATGGCTCTATCACGAAGCAGTTTACAAGTAGTTTGTGGGATTCAAATGGGTGACATCTTGTTCTTGAACTAGAAATTCCTAACAACCCAATCAATTGCACTAATTTTTTTGGTTAAACATAGTATTTCTATTGTAAATAATGTGTATTTTGCATTATGTATTACAATTTTTAAATGACAATGCTAATAGTAATTTATCATGTTGTTGATATTCAATGATTGCAAGATAGAGATATTAAGTAATTATAATCTTTTATTGTAAAAAATAATTATATTTTGCATTATGAATAATTTCTTTAAAAAAAATCTAGTTAAATGATATGGTTTTGCTTCTTTTGGTGATTGATTTGCATAAATTTGACAAGGATGGAAAATCCACTGCAATGTTCTTAAATAGAAACATCACATATTTTTAATATCTTAATGATTAGGGAGTAAGGATGAACAATGGGCCAATTCAACGGAAAATCGAATTGAATTGATCTTACTCAATCGATTTCAAGTATATTGACATTGAGACTGATTTGATTTCCTCATACAAATTTGAGTTCGGTTCCCTATTCTTAGCCTTGAACTAATCAGTTCTACTTAGGAAGACTAGTTCCCAACTAGAATGGTTTTTAATATGTTTCAAGGCTAATTATCAAGTAGAATCGATTTCAAGGCCAATCATCGGTTAGAATTAGTTTTGAATTGATTCAAAACCAAACCCTACAAGTCTTTTAACGGAGAACTTTTGCAAAAAAAATAAGGTTGACTATTCCAACAAAAACATACATCATGGCATCCTAAATGAGAACTTTTGAAAAAAATATTGAATATGAAATAATAATTTAATAAAAAATGGAATAAAAAAAAGTAGGCCAATCCTAAGCCAACGTTGGAACTCATTGATACAGTTCTAGGTTGGTTCCGTGCGGTTCAAGTTGGTTCCAGGATCGATAAATAAATGAATGTGGCAATTTTACCCTTTTTTTTAACCACCCACCCGGGTGGCCCGCGGCAACGAGCTTCTCCCCTAACGCAAGGGGAGGAATTCGATTTCCGGGGGTGACTTACCCGGTAGCATGTGTGTGATGGCTAGCACATGTTGCCCCCACGGTTTATCCCCCACTACCCCGAGCCTTTCGGGCTGTTCGTGTTGGTATGGTACGCGAATTCCTTGGGTCACCAAAAAAAAAAAAAAAAAAAAAAAAAGTTCGTATCATTTTTACCGACAGCTTTAATCTCTCCCCATCCCCCACTACAAGGGAAATTGCTGCTTTTTCTGGTATCATTTTTTCATAGTAAAAGTTCAGTAGTGTTAAGTGAAGATGGACACACTGACGCGTAGTACAACATGGCCTTTGGTGTCAAATGGCAGTTGTCTTAGCCGCGACGCGAAGTCTTTCTTTACACTCTTCCTCTGGAGTTTATGGTGATTTTTTTTACTATGACAATACAATAATTTTTCTTTTGAACATTGAAGCCTATCTACTGAGGGGTCTAGCTCTTGGAATAAAGGGGCTCCATTGGTGAGTGTCATTTATAATAAAGGGCGACGGAAAGAAAATACATGACGGGTCTTAATGCCTGAGCATTAATTTTTCCCAGCAAGTCCAATTTTGGTTCTTGACATGTCAACAATCTTCAGATTTTGGCGATAGAAACACAATAACTTTTCACTGGAACATTTGATTTTCTGCAAAGATCCAACAATTTAGAATCTGAGCGAAGATCCAAACCATGATGAAAATTGAGAAGATGTGTACAGACTATGGAGCTTGTTAGCCAAATCTTAGTATAGGCCTTAACTAAAAATCAGTCAATTTATTGGGTATAAAACTGGATGATTATCTGCATTTTTGTTACTTTTGCTGGACTAGTCACCATCACCAATGTCATTTTCTCCGCCTAAATAGACAAACATTGAGTAGGTTTCCATCCTTTAATTCTTTCCACCGCTAATGCACTAGTCCTGATCCATCCTTCCGTTCTTTCCACCATCAGTAACGGACAAATGCCAATTAGCCCGCTTCTTACAGTCAATTAAATCGTGTGAAAAATATAGAAGTGACATTACAACTAAGCTACAGTAAAAAATGAAGTTTAATTTTATGTTTTATATACTGAATAGCAATTTTATATAATGTTCTGTTTATTGGCGTAATAGAATTGGGGTTAACCTAGATCCATATATCCAATTAATGTTTTGATTGTTAGTTGAAAGTAAGTACAATCTTTCAATTTTTCACAAAATTATTGACAAAAAGCCCCTTACATCTCCCTCTAAGTGGAAAAAAGATTAAAAAAAAAAACTCGATTCATAAGGAAAATTTGAAGCCTTCTAAATTTTTACCAACTATAATCATTAGATTAGAATGTCAAATTGCTCAAATATATTCTGACTATTTAAAAAGGTTACCATAATTTTCTAGCCAAAAAATGCAATAACTAAATAAAGTCATGAGGTACTTCCTCGTTGTAATTAAGTTGATAAGGACCTTTTGCATAGTAACTTCCTAGTTTACGAGGAATAATACATATGAAAATAAGGTTAATACCACAGAAAATTTCAAACTTGCACACACTTAATAAATTTACCATAAACTAATTTTTTTTTTATTATGAAAAACTTAAAATCTATACATATGTGACAAATTTACCAAAAATTAATATTTTTAATCATGAAAAACTCCAATCGGTACACCTATAACAAATTTACCCAAAACTAATATTTTAATTATGAAAAACCCTAAATCGGTATACATTTGATCACCAAAAATCCCAAAATTATACATTTGTGACAAATTTACTCCAAGACAAATATACCTCCGTTATAGTAGATTAACTAGTATACATATAACAAACAGAGGATAAAATCCCAAATTAGTATACTTGTCAACTACCACATGTCATGCAGCTCAACAATTTGATAATAAAATTAAATGAAAACTAATAAATGATAAATTTATCATATGTGTAGTTTTGCAATTTGAGACTTTTAGTGGTAAGAAATTAGCTTGGGGCAAAATTGTCACATATATATCAGTTTGGGGTTTTTTATAGTAAAAAAATTAGTTTGTGATAGATTTGTCACATGTGTATCGTTTGGGTTTTTTTCGTGATATTAGCCCTAAAAAAATTACCACATGAAGTAAGCATGTGTTTTTTTTTTTATAATGTAAGAATATAATGGAGACTCATCTCCCTTGTAATTCACGATATATCCTGCGAGCCCGTGACTAGTTAAGATTAGGCTTTAAGCTAGTGAAGGTGGCTTTAACCCAACATATAATTTACACGTGGACTTCCTAAGGTGGAAATCCCTACCGCCCCAATTCGGTGGGCCAACTTAATGGGTTAAGTAAGCATATTTTTTTTATTGTAAATAATAAGTGTCTTATGCATTCTATATTATTTTTAAAAATATGACAATGTAAACATATAATTATAATTGTTGATATTCAATAATTGCAACTTTAGAGATGTTAAATAAGTATAACATTTTAAAGTAAAAAATAAGTGTATTATTCATTTTGCATAATTTCTTAAGAAAAGATGGTCTCTAGTTAAATGGTATGGTTTTGCTTCTTGTGGTGATTGATTTGCATAATATTGACGAGGATGAACCCCACTACAATTTTCTTGAATAGAGCCAATCACATATTCTCGACATTTTAATGATAAGGAGTAGGGGTGAGCGATCGAGTCAGTTCAACTACAGAATCAAACTTAATTGGTCATAACCAACTAATTTCAAGTTGATTTACACGAGAACCAATTTAGTGTTTGGGTAAAATTTGGGGATTGGCCTTAACCAAATTGCTTTCCAATTCTAGGCCTTGAACTGATGGGTTCTCCTTAGGAAGACTGGTTCCTAGCTAGAACGGTTTCGAATTGGTTTCAAGGTCGGTTCTTGAGTAGAAGCAATTTTAAGGTCAATCATGGAGAACTAGTTTTGAATTGGCACAAAACCAAACCCTACAAGTCTTTTAATTGAAAAATTTTGTAGAAATAATAAGGTTGACAAACCAACACAAGTAGGTCGATTTCCTAATTGAGAACTTTTGCAAAAATAATAAATATGATAGAGCAATCAAATAAAACAATAAAAAGAAAAAGAAAGGAGAGAGGCTATTCCTAGATTGACCCTAGAATTAGCTAATGTGGCTCCAAGCCAATATAGGTCGACCACTTCAATTCCTGATTTTAAAAATAGGAAATCGATTTTGACAAAGCAAATTCCAAATTTTTGTTTTGAAACATATCTATTGGGAAACATCACTCCTAATAAGAAGATGCGGATAGAAATATAAGTGAAATATATTGTGATCTTCTTTGGGAGCTACCCCTTTTTGCAAGACAAAAAGTTCAATTTTATTTTCATCGACAGCTTTAATCTCTCGTATCATTGTTTGAAAGTCAAAGTTTGGTACTGGGAAAGTGAAGATGGACACACTAATAAGTAATACAACATGGTCCTTGGTGTCAAATGCCAATTGTATTAGCAGTGACTTGAAGTCGTTTTCACACTCTTCCTCTCCGGTGAATTTTAATGGCAGTACAATATTATGATTTATTTTAAGAACAGCAAGCCTTTTAAAAAGGGGTCTAACTCCAGATTTATTGGAATAAATTGGCTATAATAATGTGGGCCCTGGTGGTGAATTGTTGGATTAGTTTTCCCGGAGGTATAGACGCTGTAGATCCTCCATCGCGGAAGCCATAAGACCCCGAATTGACGTAAGCCGACAAGGGTATGTTTCGAGGATCTAAAAAAAATGTATCTGTTGTTTTAATTCAAGGGTGATAAAGAGAAATATGTGATGAGTCTTTGTAACTGTGAATTACATATTCATTTTGTGGCAAGCTAGATTTTGGTTCTTGATATGATGATCTTTAGATTTTGGTGATGGAAAATACAACAACTTTTATATGAAATATTTGATTATCAACAGCTGAGATTCAGAGATCCAACCATTTAGAACTTTAACAAAGAGACAAACCAAGAGGAAGAAAGAGGAGATTGGTATAAAATTTTAGAGACATATAGGATATTTCCTAAGTCATCAAGAAACAATGAATCAAATTAAATCTTAGTTTTTATTCATTTATGCCGTCATTTTTAGTCATCTCATTTTCAGTAATTTCTTCGTCAACACAATCTTTAGTCATTTCATCTTCAAAGGAAATATTATAAATATTTCTAACACATATAATGGAGCTCGGTGACTTATCCTTGGCTTAGGCCTCAGCTAAACACCGATAGGTTTCTTCAGTGATGAAATGGATGATTTTTTGCAATATTATTCCTTTGCTTGAACAGTGACCACCGACAATTTCTAGTCTCCATCCTTTCCTCCGTCGCTAATGGACAAACATTGATTGTCCACGAGTACTTGCATCCTTTGGTCTTTTTAGCTTTTTTCAAAAAGTACCTTTTTTAAAGGTGGACTCTAGAGGGAGATAGATGGGACACCCCGATAACAAATGTCTATTTGAATTATTGCATCTTCCGAACCTATTTTAGTCACTCTTTCATTATGGACCCCTATATAAGTTGACGACATCAGGCATGGGAAAATTTGTGTTCTTAGACTATGCATTGGGTACATAATATAATCTCAAGTCTTAGCCACAGGTATAAGGGAAAAAGCAAACAAAGTGAAAACTCGAGCTAAAAACAAACTAAAACAAGAGGCCACTTTTCAAATTTGAAGACATGCCACTAATGAATTAAGCTTGGGATCTTTCCATGAATCTCTTCATATAAGATGGCCCCATCACCACTTTGAAAAATGGAAGATCCTATTCAAATTTGCTTGCTAATTGAACCCTACTAAGAATAATGCATTTGGAAATGATTGACAAAACAACGTGATAGTCTTATCAGCCTATTCACATCACTTTTATAAACCAATTTTATGAATCAATTTTTTCAGCTGTAATATATCTCTTTCCTGATTACATTCAAACGATATGTGCGTAAAAATTATGAACTTTTACCTTGATTGGCACCTCACCAGACACAAGCTTATTTAGAACTTTAGACTGAGCTGACAATACAATTTACAAAATAGGAGTATACGAAAAAAAGATGAGCTTCTTCAACTCGAGGAATTGTAAAGCTAAGAACAGAAAAGATGTTCCTTGTTGCCATAGCCAAATTTTGAAGAAACAAAAAGGGTTTTTTAGTTGGACGAGCCCAGTACTCATAAGCCCAAATGATCTAACTTTGTGTTAAGTGATTTTCACATGAGACCCAAATTATATGTGTTGAACCCAAATATTGTGCAAATACTACTCTATCTAATTATTTTGGTGGTGGAGATTTTAACATATGGAAATATAAGGTTCATGACGAAGGGAGGACATAAAATATACAATCAAAATTGACAAGCTCAAATTGCCAATTTACTTGAGAAAATAAGAAACATACAAGGTTAAGATATTTCATGATCAAGATTGAGACATATAGAGAAATCTTCTATTTTCATCAAGGAGTCCTAAACCTTTTAATTGTGTTAATGTAATCTTAATCCTTCAAGGAAAATTGTGATTGAGTCATTTCAGCCAAGTTTCACTTAATTAATTTGATATGGTAGTCCAATCATACTTGGTTGTCCTACGTGTAGCAGTGATGATGTTTCATGGACTGAGGTTATATGAAATATCGCTGTTTGTTGATATAAATGGTGTCTTTGCTTGTTCGAGCGGCTAAAGCGCCAAATCACCAAAATTTTCAGCTCAATGCTTGACTTAAACAAGGTTCGACGATGGAGTCTCAAGATCCAAAATCAAGAATCCATGATTGAATCTACCAATAGCAGTGAATAGAAGCAAGCCCCAACACCCCCACTAGCAAGCAACGGACCCATCTAAAACAAGACTATTAGACAAGTGCACTAGAACAAACTCACCACAAAAGAGGCATAGAACAAAACAGAAGCGATTTCAACGGCAAAAATGAAATTGCCAACGCATATCCATTTTTTTAATAATTAATCTATTGGTTTGGTTCCACGTTGTAGCAAGAATCGCTTGCTTTTGATGCTCCTTAGGCCAAGCCATTTACAATAATCGATGTGTCTTTTTAGCTTTTTTATAAAGCATCTTTAATAAAGGTAGACTGGGATGGGAGATGAGAGACCATTCTCTAATGTTCATTCAAATTATTGCATCTCTAATCACGGGATTCTGGTTATAATGCATGGCTGCTTTCTTGAAAATAATAATTATAATAAGGATTTTGTGCTAACCAAAAGTATAGATTAACATGTCTGAATGTTAAGGCACTTTACCTTTTCCTTTATTAAAGGTGGACTCAAGAGGGAGATGGGACAACCCACTATCTAATGTCTATTCAAATTATTGCATCTTTAATTATGGGATTTTGGTGATAATGCATGGCTGCCGTGGAAAACAAAAGTATAGACTAAGATCTGCAAATGTTAAGGTGCTTTACTGCTTGGTGCTTTTTTGCAGGCCTTGCCCTTTGACTCACTGCTTTGCCGGTAAGTTTTTCCTATTTGCCATATAGATACTTCATTCATGTTATAAATTAGATATTGTTTGATATTCTTCTTCTAATGCCATAATCAATTGAGAACTTGTATCTGTATTCACTTTAAATTTCAGAGTAACGTAAATTTCTAAATCAGCAATAAAGAAAACACTCAATTAAATGTGAAATGGCCGTGTTATATATGTTTATTGAACAACAATTTTCGACGATGTCCTCCCTATTGACATATTAGACTTGGGCTAACTTAGAGCCTTATATCTAATTCATGTTGCCATTAGTTTGCACACGTTTGTTGACAAAAAAAAAAAAAAAAAAAAAAAAAAAAAAAAACCCTTCAAAGCATCCCTTTAAGTGAGAAAAAAAAAAAAAACTCCGTTCGTAAGGAAGATTTGAAATTATTTATTTTTTCTGCCAACCATAACCGTAACATTAGAGTGTCAAATTACTCATAAATCTATATATTCATTATGACTATTTGTAAAGGTTATGACTAATTTTCAACCAAAAAAAAATGCTGTGACTAAACAAAAACATCCAAACTGAATAGGCCCACGTTCTCATTCTTTAAAGGCATTCTTCCACACTTAGGAATTAAGGATTTTTTCGATACTACGACAGAATTTTGTGAACCGGATCCCGACTCAAAATTTCAAAAAATTTGAGCCATCACAATATGAATTAATGTGATTGTTAATAAGGCCCTAGGATGCATGCGAAGCCTTGGCCTAATTTGGTTATGAAGGTTAGGTTAGAAAGCCCTGGTGAAGCCCGACCTCTCTCCCCCTCCTCATAATAAGCATGGAATAATATCATGCTTTGTCATGATTCCTTGCCACCTCGGACAACCTTAAGCAAAATAAGAATCAAGGCATTCGCGGAAGGTAGGGGCTTCATCGAATCCGGATTTTCCATCAATTGTTGATGATACTCGGGACGATTTTGAGGAAGAAAAGGCAGAGATTCTAGTACATTGGGATGATCTAGAGAAAAAAAAAATTACAGGTTCAGAGTCTAATTATTGTCCTTTTCATTCTTGGTAGGTTGAACACGACCCGTCTGTAACAAGACTACTACACAAATTTGCCAATGATAAACTCACCACGAAAGAGGCATAGAACAGAATAGAAGCGATGTCAACTGCAAAAATTGAAAAATACCAACTCGGCTCGTCATTAATCTAGTAGTTTATTTCCACATTGTAGCAAAAAACTGTTGCTCGTGATGCTTGTTATGTTAAGCCATTTACAAATATTTAACACTTTCGTCTCTTTAGCTTTTTTTTATAGAGCATCTTTATTAAAGGTGGGACTCAAAAAGGAGATGGAACACCCCACTATCTAAAGTCTGTTCACATTATTGCATTTTTAATCATGTTATCCTGGTGATAATGAGTGGCTACTTTCTTGGAAATGATAATTTTAATAAGTGTGTCATGGAAAACAAAAGTTTAGACTAAGATCTCCGCATGTTAAGGCGCTTTACCTTTTCCTTATTTGTGCTTTTTGCTTTGAGTTGCGTAAGGAACAATCTTAGTATTCACTTTTGTGCTTTTTTGCACGACCCTGCATTTGGACGCATTGCTTTGTTGGTAAGTTTTTCTTATGTGCCAAATAGAGACTTCATTCATGTCGTAAATTAGACCTTGTTTGATATTCTTCTTTTAATGCCGTAATCGAGTAGCAACTTTTTATCTCTATTCACTTTAAATTTCAGAATAATGTAACATTCTAAATTAACCAAAAAAAAAAAAAACACTCAATAAAACAGCAATGTTATATACACACACATACATATATATTTATATATTAGACTTGACGTAGCCTATTACAAAAAATTGCAAATAATGTTGACCATTAGTTGAAATTAACTCTTGACTTTTCATGTACCATCTTCCTAATTTTCAGACATTTGTTGATAAAAAAAAAAAAAAAACCCTTTAGAGCATCCCTCTAACTGGAAAGATAAAACTCAGTCCAAAAGGAAAATTAGAAATTGTTTGATTTTTTTTTTCTGCCAACCATAATTGTAAGATTAAAATATCAAATAACTCCTTAATCTGTATAAATGTTATGGCTATTGTAAAGGTTATGAATACTTTCTAACCAAAAAAAAAAATGTCATGACTAAATGGAAACATCCAAATTGAACAATCCCTCGTTCTTATTCTTCAACCACACTCTTCCATTTGAAAATTAGAGATAACTTTTAGATAAAATCATGCAATTTTATGAACCTCATCGATATGCGACCTGACTCAAAATTTATACAAGAATTTTTAGTCATTGTGATACAAATTAGATGGTTTTGTAATAAGGCCCTATCATGCACTTGAAGCCTTGGCCCATTTCGGTTGTGAACGTTAGGTCTGAAAGCCCTTTTGAAGCCTAGTCTTTCTCTCTCCTTCAATCGTAATGGCATGGAGTCATACCATACTTGGCCAAAATTGCTTGCCACCTTGGACTACCTTAAGCAAAGTAAGAATCAAGGCATTTGTGGAAGGTGGAGATGCCGAAATTGACAAAGGAAAGGGGTAAGTTTTGTGCAATTGAAAAAGGAAAGGACGAATACCTTTCCTCCATGCAGCATGTAGATCAAACAAGTAGATTGCACGTAAATATACATGTGGACTGCATGTAGATTTACATGCAGCATGAACATTGAACACAACTAGATTGAGATTGAGAACTTCCTTCCAAGGACAACCATCACTGAATCAAGTCATAACTAGTTAGGCTGCGCATGATAAAATTTATGTTTCTTTATTTCTCTATTTCTCTGTTCCTCGGAATATGTTTGGAACATAAATCTGTTTGATAACGCAATTTGATTTCTCTTTCTGAAACAGATTTCTATTTCAGAAATTGATTTGGATGATAAATCAAAAACTAGAAATTGTAGCTTCTCAGTTTCTGAAATAAAAATAGAAATTATTTATTCTTTTCTCCAATTTGGGCATGTTGGGGTTCTTCTCCTCAACGCTTCAACCAAAAACCCTAGCGCTGTCAACTCCGAAGCTATCCATCCTCGCCGTCAACTCAAACTCTGTCCTCTTGTCGGTGACATCATTGCTCACCTCGCCGTCGACGAGGTGAACGATTCGCAAAGACTCTGGTAAGCACCTTTTACGCATGTAGATTAGCAATTCGCAATGCTTTGTCTTCTTGAGAACGAGAGCTCACGAGAGCTCGAATACGAGAAAGGAGTCTTTCCTTTTTTTTCTTTTTTTTTTCCCCTTGGCTAGGGTTTCGAATCAGTTTCTCCAATCTCTTCCTTTGCCCTCTCCTTCGATCGCTGGCGAGCGTCGAATCTGTCTGTCTAGATCGCGAATTCAGGCTAGCTAGCGATTTCAGTAGCTCTGCTCCTGCCGCGTCATCGGTCTTCCTCCTGCTGTGGTTCTGCTGCAATTCTGTAATTTTGATTCCGCGCCTCACTTTTTCTGTGCACGGTTACGACTTAGCAAACCTTGTTTGGCGTTTGTCAGATGGTCGAGTTGATTGAGCGCGCTTGCCTTCGTTGATGTTTTATGTGTTGGGCTCTTAGTGTAGCGAGTCAGATTCAGGTAGACACTCTGCAAATCATATGAGAAATCATCGTTATTGAGTCTTTTAACACGTTTAGTCCCTCGAGCAAAGAACGAATGAGCATCCAAAGGAGGTAGGGATGATTTTTTAAATTTTATTTAATCGGTTGATGTAGAATTTTATGCTCGTGGGATTGTTTTCAAGTTTTGGGCTACAACGACAGTTGTTGACTGAATACAAGTGATGGATGGCGGATGATTTAGGGCCTGTTTGTTAATGTTCTTTATTTCTGTTTATGAACAAAATTTCTGTTTTTTTGTTCTAGGAAACAAAAAAAGAACAGAAACGCGTTTGTTTGCGTTTTTGTTCCAAATCTATTTTTTTGTTCCCAGGAACACATTTGGAACAGAAACAAGAAACAAGAAAAACGTGTTTCTTGTTTCTGGAACAATTTTTAAGAACAAAATTTCTCTTTTCTATTTTTTTTCTTCTTTTCTTTTTTTTTTCTTTGGCCGATCGCCAACCTCGGCCATGGCCGACGATCGGCTGTTTAGGGCCGACGACGCCATTGAGGGCTGGAGACCTCGCCGAAGCGTCGCCAGCCCATGGCGAGGCTCACCGGCCTGGTGGTGGCTCGGCAAGGCCGAGCCTCGCCGGCACGAGGCAAGGCTGGGCGAGCTCGGCCTCGTTGGATCCGGGCGAGCCCGAGCTTGCCTAGCCAAGGCGAGGCCAAGCCTTGCCCAACCACGGCAAGGCTCGACCTCGGCCGGGGCCGGCGAGCCTCACGGGCCGGGCGAGGCCGCCAGCCCTCGTTGGCGGTCGTCGGCATGGCCAAAAGAAGAAAAAAAAAAAAATTAAAAAAATTAAAAAATTAAAAGAAACAAAAAAAGAACACAAATTTATTAAACGTGTTTTTGTTCATTTTTTATTCTCAGAACAAGTTTACCAAACACATTTTTTTATTAAAAAATTATTCTCTGGAACAGAAACATTTTTTTCTATTCTGTTCCCTTGAACAATTTTTAAACAGAAATGTTACTAAACGCGCCCTTAGACGATTTTTAGTCATGAGTTGATTGTTTGGAAGATGAAGTGTCTTCAGATGATGTTATGCTGTGTTCTTTTTGTTTGTTCAGTATATGTTTATTCAAAAGGTTTAGAGAGGTTTTTCTTTTCTTGTTCAAAGCAAGGTCTAGAGAGGTTATGGAGCATATCTTTTTGGGGAAGGTCTCAAAGTTATCGTTTTTGCTTGTGACTTTCATCCCAGGTCATTAGAAGCTAACATGGGTTTTTTTGGGTATTAGTGGCGAAAATTTCCATGAATGGCTGCATTACCAATACATGCTATGTTTTAGAAGGATTTTGTTGATGATAAGTGAGCATGATTGTTATGGGCATAGTATTGGTGACACTGGCAAGTAATGCATTAGGTGGTGGCAGAATTTTCTGTCGCGGTGGTTCTGGTTTTACTGTTGATTGGCAGAAGGTAAGTGATTTATATTAGTCATTAGAATATGTTTGATTGTTCCGAAAATTGATTTGGTGCTTTCAAGAGGCAATCGGGGGTGACGTTTTTATGGCAGCGAACACTTTCCCTTGAGCAGCTTTTCTCTGTTTCCTGATGATAAGAAATGGTATAGTTTTTCTTTGCATTTGCTTTATCATGATAAGAATGGGAATCATAATACCGCTTATTGTAGCGAAGCAACCCTTGGAAAGTTATTTTGATTTTTACAAGGTTATCGTATGTATGTTTATATTTTATAATTTGAGGGTTGAAGCATAGATTGCAATGTGATGAATTTAGTCAAGAACTTGAATGATTGTCTGCTTTGCAAATTACATGAGTTCTTCTACTTTTCCCTCATCTACTCTAGCTTCAGTTATGTATTGGTGGTCTAGCATTCATCTAATATCAAATTGTTATTTCTTGTTCTCCAGGGTTTTTGAGTTGTGAACAAAGATGTCGACGTCTTATCTCCCGGCAACAACTGATTCAGTTGCTCAGGCCTCAAAGGCCAGAACTCCATCAAAATCTTTGGGGGTGTATGACAAACCTTTGTTTTTGTTCTAGAAACAATTTTTCTATTTCAGACTCGTTTCTGGAATAGAAATTCGTTTGGTAAACCTATTCCATTTTTCTATTTCTAAAATAGATTATTGTTCCAGAAATAGGTTTGGAATAGAAATCGAAATAGAAATTTTCTACTTCTCTATTTTTGGAACATTAATGAGAAATAAAAATTCTTCTAATTATTCGTCAACCAATCCTTTATCCGTTGCCATCAACCACCGTTCGCCATCTTTGCTACGGTGGCGCAGTCGATCCGGTTCACCGCCATTCGAAAAAAAAAAAATTTGTGTCGTTATCAAATGAATTTCTATTTTTAAAGTAGAAATTTTGTGTCGTTATCAAACTGTTATTTTGCTTAGAAACTTTTCTAGAAATAGAAATAGAAAAATCTATTTCTCTTTCAAAACCTATTTCGGAACGAATGGTTATCATTCACCTCCTATATCTATCCGGTACCGTATTCTTGAAAACCCTTCATGAAATTGCCAATAAAATAGCAAGGGACCATAATATGCCGAAAATTCATGAAATTGTATTTTCAACTTTTATAATGTATTACTATTATTTTGACTATTATTTTGTATTTGAGGATTCCCTATGTTGTAATTTAATCAATTTCTATTCCTAGAAATAGAAATTTTATTCTATTATCAAACGAATTTCTATTCCAGAAATAAAAAAATTTAGTCGTTATCAAACGAGTTTCTTTGCTCGAAAACTTGTCTAGGGAATAAAAAATTGAGAAATCCATTTCTTGCGTAAATCAATTTCTATCCCAGAAAATTTTGTCATGCGCACCCTTAGAAATTGAGAACTTCCTTCAAAGGACAACCATCACTAAATCAAGCCGCAAAGAAGTTAGTAGAGACGCAGTAATAAGAGAAAATAGAAAGTGGAAAATCCGAGGTTTTGGGATTAGTCTAATTTACATCAAGCTAATATTGGAGATCGATTTGTGGTCCGATTGAGCTGAAATTTTGTCAATGTGTTCATGACGAACTCTTCTTGAATTTGAACAATTTAATTTTTGTTTGAAGCTCCCTACATCAGGTTTTTTGTGGGTTGATCACAACTTGCGCTTTTTGGTCATATTTATCATTGATTTCTTATGAAATTTATGCGTATTGCCAATAATGATATTCTTGAGGTCCTTGCTACTATGTACCTCTTTTATTTACTAGAGAATAATTTTGCTCACCCCATCTTATTGATAGTGAAGATTTTTGGGTGGACCGATCAGTTCAAGAGGGGGAAGATCATTTTATTCCGCTACTTTAATCCGATATTGTTTAAGTTGTTACTGTTCTCCCATCACATTTCACAAGAATAAAGCTAGAGAATCAAATGTGTCCTTTTCACTATGATTAGTGAGATGATGATGATGTGGGGTTTGGCAAGACGAAATTGTCATACCAAATTCAAGAGTTGACATCAATTCATCTTGACCCCGGGGTCGAGATTTTTCGCCATTCAACAATTGACATCAGTTTTCTTTTATCTGACGGCTTAGATCATGCATGTTTCTTAGCCGCCCAAACAAGCATGGCACCATAAAAAAGCCCATTGCCTTGTTATATCAATTTCTGTTAATTAAATTTGTGCATTACTTTTCTTTTCATAATAGTGATGTTCAAAAGATGTTGTGGATACCTAAGCCACGCACGGTATACTTTATCACGATTGGTTCTATGAAAAAGAAAAAATGAACACACTATCGAACCGGGAAAAAAAAAACACGCTACCAAGTGAAGTTATATTACTGACATAAAATTTGTAGAAAATGCGCAATTAAGCCATGTGTAATTACGAACTAATTGAATATTCCAAGCAATGCAATCCAACTCTAAAATTTATTTTAAAAATGATTAATTAATTCTCATTTTCTCCTCTATTTTGAGCTACCATAATTCAATGTGGTCTCTCCAGATACTTTTCATTTAATTTGAAATTGATGTGGCACCAAGTTAGTACTGATGCGGTACACGGATCAACCAACTCTGTGTAGCCAACCTTGGCAAGGCTAACCCTCGTCGGCGGTGATGAGCAGTGCGACACCACATAAAGAAGGCGAGAGGTGGCTACCTTCAACCCTCGCCATCATCTTGATCAAGGCAGGAGGGGCTGCAATGTTGGCCCCATCACCTCTCTCTCTCTCTCTCTCTCTCTCAATTTTACTACAAGTTTCTGGGCTATTGCACCTGCTTGGCGTTATATTGACACTACATATTTAGAAAATATTTAAAAGTGGTCCGTTCAATAGTCATAATTGACGAAACTAACTAAACCTTTTGGTTATACTTGTTTAATAAACTTTATGATTTGATTGTATTTACAATAAATAAAAAAATTATAGTTTCTCTTGCACTTATCTCTATTTCATATAAAATCATTCCATGTATAGACTCAAAAATCATAGTATCTTTTTCATTTACGGACAATAAAATCTCATGAACTCAACAATTGGTTGCTGTGAAACTTTTGAGATAAATGTCATGTGATTAAAAGATACATAGTCCAAGTTACTTTGTGGATTCTCCCTGGATGAAGTAAAGACATAAAGAGATTGTGTAGTGTTAAATTATGAATTGATGTGTATTTATGAAACAATTGGTGCAACTAATATGTCTAAATATATGACAAATCTTGTTGTGCTCCAAAACAATATTAGATTTTTCCTTCAATATAATATTAATTTGTTTTTATTACTTGCAAGTGTGGTGTCTATAAATTTATTTTTGGTTAGCATATGTTTCGTGGATAGTTCCAGAAATTAAGTCTATTTGTACCGTCCAATTATGTGCATACCCAAACATTATGATTTCTCCAGTAATATTAAACTTAGTGTAATAGCTATTATAAAAATATTTTCTTTACAATTATCAAACGTTGACATAGCTAAGATAACAAAGGAATACATACAAGTACATGGGAGTTCTTGTACATTAGATTATAACTTTTCGTTGGTTGGGCAGAGTAAGTATCCCCTTGACATTTTCGGCCAGATCATATATCCAGACTTCTAAATGGGCTAAACTGAAGGACATAACTAGGAAAAGTAGGGACAGCAGATGGGCCGTTTCAGCTTGGGCCAAGTACGGCTTGACCCAGCACCTAACCAGTAAACCATCAACACAACCTTTCTAAATAGAGTTGACTGATCAACCCACTTGATAGCCTAATAGTGATTTTAAAAAAAAAAAAATCAGAACACCTCATAGCCAAACTTTTGACTTGTCAACCCGCTTGGTAGCCAGTGTTGAAATTAAAAATCTAGCACTTTATTATATTAAGCTTGTTAAACAACTCGAAACAACTCTAAATAGAGTTGACTTAAAAGATTCAATTAACTTAGAAAAGGGTTACCTAATTTGTTCAGTGGAAGAAATAATTGATGTTAATTAGAATCTTGCCAACTATATGGTTAGACCCTACCCATTATGATTGATATTCTATGTTTGGAAAGAATTATAGATATTTAGTAACTGTCAAATATCTTTTTCTTTCTATTTTAGCACTTAAGATTGTTAACACTTAAAAATGAGTTCATAGGTTCTTAACATTAATCTCTCAATTTTGTCAATAAACCTGATGCAGTTTTATGTTACATTCATGTAGATTGAATAAGGCTCCTCCAATAGAGTGGTGGGCGTGTCCTTCTATTAAAGATCACTTCCACTTGAAAAATAGCTATAAATTTATTACACTTTGTAACAATTTAATCTTAAACTTTTTTATTTATCAATAAAGTCATAACCATTTTATATTTGTGTCAATTCAATCTATGGCTACTGACAATCCTACATGGCATAGCTATCGTTGGGTTGGCAAGGCTTGCCCTTGCCTAGCGGAGAAGGGAAGGGGAAAAAAAGAAAGTGAAAGAAAATGAAAATGAAAAAATTAAGAACACATTAAAATATTATTAAAAATTGTTTATGTCAAGATCGGTCTGCCATGTAGGATAGTTGGCGTTTATATCAACAATTTTTAGCTAAAATTGACCGGATCTATTGAATTGACACAAATGTAAAAGTTTTAAAACTCAATTGGTAAAAAAAAAAAAAAAAGACTAAATTAGTATGATCGCAATAGGTTTAAGACTTTTTTGGTAATCTCCCTAAGAATCTATTACGTATAATCAAGCCTTACCCATGGAACTTTCTCAAACCATTTATTTATGCATTTTTTTTTTTCATTTAGCCATAAAACAATATAAACATAATGTTCATAGGCTAAAAGGCAAAAATGCAAAAAGCAAACGCATGGACTGCTTTCTTTGCATTGTTATTTTCTTACAAAAAGCTTTGGTTTAACACCTAATAAAAAGATGTTACGAAAATACATATGAACCCTTTAGGTCAGATCAGCAACCAAAATCCTCAAAAAAGCACCAAATCTGAGGGATTCTCGCCAAAATGGAAGCACAGGATCGAAACTAGCACCAAAAAACAAGAAATCATGAACAAATTAGAGTCTTCTTTTCCGTTGATTTTCCAGCTGAATAAAGGAGGCACAATTAGGAATCCTGGATTCATATTAATGCTGTGAACGGCCTAAAGTAGCACGTCCCATGATCACCTCAATCAATGTGAATCCGGCCCTTACCACCGTTACCGAAGATGGAGATTTTGAACACAATATCAATCAGCTCAAACACGCAAGCATTTCCTACACACAAATGAGTTTGTCTTGCAAATGCAGGCCAATCAGCAGAGAAGAACACTCAGATTTCCAGCATATATCTTGAGAGCTTCACTGGGCATGACCTGTCTGAATACCTAAGAGTTCTCTTTTTCTTGTTTCTTTGAATATGTTGCCTGGTGAATTGACCAGGATGTGCTACACATGGGGAGATGTTTGAACAACCAATGTATGTCGAAAGTAGGACAACAACGTAAGCATGCGCTCTTGGAAAGAAAGCACACAAGGCCAGCTTTAGTCGACAGTCTTAAGAGGCTCACGAAAGCCATCAATGTTAACCCGCAATGTAAAAAGCATTCTTAAACAAATTACTGCCATTAATTGCCATTTTAGGTTAGTACTCAATTCAAGTGACTGTCCATCCTTTGACTCAGACAGTGATGGAGCAGCTTGTCGAAGATATCCAAGTGAATGGGTAGTCCCGACCTAATTATAGTCTTTACTACTTTTTTTTCTTCTTTTTTTCCTGATTCCGCGTTGCTCCACCATTGGGATGCCTCGCTATAACTTCAGGAAAACTAGCACGTCATATGGTTCCCAATACAAACCAAAACAAACAGGGAAAACACAATATTGAGGCAAGATTAGATAGAGATCATAATCGAACTTGAGATATGGCAATGATGGATCGGGCTTGGGATTGTACCATTTTCTTAAAAGGAGACTGTTGTATTACCAGTTTGAAGAAGGGATGCTCTGAATCAAATTTGCTGGCTCAGGAGTAATGAGAGGCATTGAAGGAGTAGGATCACGAAATACTGGCTCAAAATGGATTGTTCTGCATTTAGACTGTTTGTTCCTGCCTGGAATTAAAATGAGAACTTTAAGAGACATTATCAGTGCAAATGTTTCTTTAATTGACTATGAAGATCTTCAGCATAGAACTCATGTCATGCCATAACCAGCCTAAAGTTTCACTCAAACAACGTAAATCAAGTTTCTACCTCCTCTGCTGAAAATGTGGACTTTTAACACATTATCATCCCTATCAATTAGCTTGAACATGCAGAAATTTCATGCACGCAAGCAAGCTCCTCTCACAAATGCGATCCAACCAGAAGAGAGCATTCCCCCACGTTGACAGCTCCTAAGCTTCACCGGCCATGATCTGTCTGAATGCTTGAGAGTTGCGATTTCCTTGATTTCCAGAATGTGCTGCATTGTGAACCAACGAGGAACGTTCTGCCCATACATGTTTGAACAACCCATGCTTGGTAAAGAAAGACTGGGGAAGCATTCCCTTATTCAAGCAAGCAAGCAAAATGTAGATTGATATGGTAGTTTAAGTTACTCCAATCAACAGTCTTTGCAGGACAAAAGTCAAAATGTCAAGTCTCTGCTCTTATAACTAGCATGAGGGGTAGAGAGGATCTTTGCCCTTCCAAAGAAATGGGACTGAGCAGATCCAAGGAAAACGGTAGGTAGTTTCCTACAGAAATCCAATCAGCTTAAGAAAAAAGCCAAAAGAGTAATGAATTCTCAATGTTACCACAATAGTTTGTTTAATATAAGATGGCTGGATCACCACCTTAAAAAAAGAATACTCCGAGTCAAATTTGCTGGCCAGTTCAAGACTAGGGAGAGGCCACGTACTGGTAGGACCACCAAAAGCCTGCTCAGAATGGCTCGGTTTGCATGTAGGCTGCCCGATCCCTTCTGTTCTTAAAAAAAAAAAAAATGTTTAGATGATGCCACTTTGAACTTTGCATTAATTAATTTATTCACCATGAAAAGATTTAGTGCAGAATGGAAATTAATACAGTGACGGAGACCAAGACTTAGATAAGTTCACCAAATGAAAAATTCAATTCGCTTCACCTTAGAAGCTGTAACTAGTTTATCACAATAAGCAATTACCAAAATCATTATGCTATCCCTTACCAAAAAAAAAAAAAATCATTATGCTATTAGTTAACATATACAAACTTATCGAAAAGTTCCTCAAGTACTTGAAAAGGCACTAACAAAGAAGAGAGCGATGTGAGAAGAAACATGACTTCTGAAAAGATAAGTCACACCTTCGAGATCTTGCAATGTGCAGCTTGGACTCAGCTGACAACATGGTGAATGGGGTTCAACCGTCATTTTTTGATGAGGAACGAAATCCTCCGACTCTTCAACTTCAACGACATCCTCACTCTTCGGTGAAATAAATCCACTCCCAAGGTTCGATATGCTGCTTGACAAATAACCGATCTCTGAAGCACTCCTATTGAATATTAAACGTGAAAAGTGGAGCTCCCTTTATATTTGAAAACTACGAGTTGACCCATGACCAATGAAGTAATGCTGCATAAATTCTTGCCACCCATTCCACAACCAAAATGTGCCGCTGTTACCCTTTTCTATTCATATAGTCTAGGTTGAATTGCCTGTAGCTTTGAGTAGCACCAAGCTCAAGAATCCTTTCCATATCTTCCGAAGAATTTTTTCAGAATTCCCTATTAAAAAGAACTCAAAATTTGTAGGTCTAGGACTCTAATTGGTCGAAGTTAAACCAAAAGTGCAGGGAACAAAACGAAGAACACTGAGCAAATTTTGAATTCTGTGACATGGCGATGAAAGGTCGGTTTGCACACAAGCAGGGTGTCAGCGGGCAATTGCAAATCGAATTTTAGTTATGGTCGCTTCATTTGACTAGAGAGACCCAAGGCCTTTTGAAAGTGCTAGTATGAACACCTAGAGGAGGTGAATAGATGTTTAAAATAAATCTTAGCAAATATATGCGGAATAAAATAAACTTCGAACAAAACAAAGGAGTTAGGGAAGATAATAAAAACACAATATTTATAGTGGTTCGGCTTAGATCAAGCCTACGTCCATTCTCCTACACTAATAGCCTTCTTGCTGGATTTCACTATGCAATCAACAAGATATTACAACTTTGAGTGTAAACACTTAGTAGTAGATTGCACTATCTCACTAAGTCACTCTTTTGGTATTTCTTTCACGATCACAAACATTTAAGCTTACCAAAGACAAGTGTATAATTGAAGTTCGCTCAGACTTTGGAATTATATATTCTACGCTCCGTTTCTTACTTGCTCATTGGTCCTTCATCTCCTTAAATACTCTACCACTTCCAAATTAGCCGTTGGACAGTATCTTGAGATCGTCTTCCAATATACCCATTGGACAAATCTGTATCTAGAAGATTTGGTAGCCGTTGAGTGACAAAGATAGAATCCCAAATTGATTTGGATCGCCCATACAAACAGAATCTTGGTTTCCATAAGTAAAGCTCATTCGTATAGAAAGTTCTTGTCTTCAAGATTCAATTATCAATCAATTAGATTGAGTTAATTAAATCAATTTTGATATAAAATCCAAACCAAATTACTAGTCGTTTTACATTTGGGCTTGTGTTACGTTCTGTCAAATCTGGATGTAAAGTCTGAGAGCAATAGACTTTACAACTGAGTTTGAGTACAATAGACTTTATGATCCGAGTCTGAACATATTTTGTTTCAAAGATAGAGTCTGTCTTCTAGTTCAGCTTCAACATAGAGTCTGTCTTCCGATTCTTCCAAATATAGACTTTGATAATATCATTTATATGTTCTATCATCTGCATAGTCTATTACTCAACCAATAAACACGTTAGTAGTCTTCGATTTATTTTGTTATCTTCAAAATATCATAAGGGATTTCCCTAACAATCTCCCCATTTTTTATGATGACAAAACAATATCTGAATATGCAAATGTGTAATCACACTTTCTAAAATAATGATAAATCAATCATTAAATTTTAGATTTTCAAAAAATGTGATTTGAATCAAAAGACAGCAAATAGATTGAGCATAACAATATATAGAAAAATAATCACAACTCAATATTATGCAATAATATCAACCAATCAACACATATGCATATTTATATTCTCTCCCCCTTTTTGTTATAATCAAAAAGCGATTTCAATGGAAATAGTATCATGTACAGAATATAAAACGATAATACATGTATTGTAAGAAACACAATTTCAAAAAAACAGCTTTTATAAAGTAAATCAAATATTAAAGATATGCAATATAGCTCACTTCGATCATATATAAATATATATAAATAAATATAAATATATATATATTTATATATAATCAGCAAATATTCAATAAAAATCACAGATGCATCATAAAATTCACATACCCTTTTTGTCATAATAAAATGATAATATCAAAAAAAGATTTATTAATGACAAAAGGTAATAAAAGATACACTAACCGGATTTTTTAGAACTTAACAAATTTTGACACATTTACCTTTCCTTCCTTCCATAATAATCAAGATCACGATCGATTCAAAAAGATCTTTCCATAATTGATCAATGCTCCCCCTCAATTTGTTGCCTTTTTGAGGTGATCTCGATTCTTTTCCTTTTATTTTTGGATTCACTTTCTTCCCTTGTCATTATGACAATATTTGTGAATAGAACAATTGTTGCTTGTCCACGTTGAACATAATATTTTTCTATTATTCCCTTTGTAGCAACAACATCTGCAACAATCACTTGCATTTTGAAATTCGAGACAAAAAATTATTTTCTTCAATCAGTTCTTATCAAATTCAACCTGCATAAACTTAACAAACTTTTTGCACAAATAAGCTATAATAATGTCCACATAATATATAATGTCCTTTATTCAAATAAATAAATTGAATAGCATATATAAGATTAAAATTCAGAACTACTCAACCTTTTGTACGAAGCATTAGGGATTTCCTTAACAATTTGCAAAAACTTTGCACAAGGAAGGGAATTTTTTAGCCTCAGAAGATAGTATAAAATCTCCATAATATTCTGATCGAGCTTTCCAAAATTCATATGAAAGATTCTATTGCCACCTGCAAAATCTAGTATAATAGATAATAATCTTTGCAAAAAATGTCACGTAATATCTTCATTTGATTTGTGGATCAAATTTGCTAGATATAAGATATCTTCTAAGAATACATCAAGAATATCCATAAATATGCAATAATATCTTTAAGATCAAAGGGATTTCTTTAAGCATAATCTCAAAAATATATTATTGAATTATTTCGCAAAAAAGAAAGTTGATATTTTTGTCACGGGCCAAATCAAGTAATAACTTGCAATGCCTTATATTTATGACAAAAGATATTTGCAATATAATAAAAAATCATCCAAAATTATGATAAATGCATGTAGAGATTTGCAAGGTAGGAAAAAGAAATTCTCTTACTCAAGGTATATATTTGCAATATACCAAAAAGAAATCATTACCAATCTTCACCTGAAATACCTTTTTGATTGCACCTACGTAAACTTGCAATCATTCTTCCTTTTATAGAATTTCCTGCAATGCACTCATTTCCTTTTTGGTATCCATCAATTTGGATCCTTCTATTTCATTAGAGCAAAATATAAAATTTCCATAGATAATCAAATATTCTTTCTTAATTCATCATAACAAAGTATTCAAAGAAAGAATATTATGCACAATGATATTTTGAAAAATAAATTCTCACTTAGTGATAGTACGATAAAAACAGAGAGAATAAAATCCTTGAGTATCTAAGAATGTCTTGCCTAATAAACATCACGTAGAATCAGATTTTTACTTTGCAAAATATGACAATTTGAGAGCATAAAATCAAACCAAATAAACTCAATTGTTTCTAAGCAAGATATGAAAAATAATTACACAATTCTTTCTTCAAATCATAGACGGTCATGATAAAATCTAAATCAATCAAGCATATGTCGAATATGAGAATTATGTGCCCAAATCTAATTAAAAAAATTTACCTTCTTTACCAAATTCTCTTCCTTCTTTCTTCTTTATATCCTGCAAAAACAACTTACATTTTCTTTGGTACTCATTTTTTTCTTGGGTCCATGAGAGTTAGTAGAGTATGCTGTTTTTATCCAATCTTTCTTAACAGATCTCCAGACTTTAGGACATTCTATCTCAAAGTGTTTTGAATTTCCACAATTTGAACATTTAAGGGCATTTCGACCAACAAGTTTTACAAACACTTTTTGAAAATGATTTTTATAAAATGCATTTGGAGGTCTTTGTCTAAATATCTCCTTGACTGTAGGAAAATCAATTAGAGAATCACTTTCCTTATTAAAACCAAGTCCCAACTTATTATAGTAAGGTACTTGTATAGAAAGGATATGCTTTAATGTTTTTGATCCATTTGAAAATCTTGTCGAAATATTTGAAAATTTTTTCTTCAAAGAATCATTTTCTTTAATAAGTAAATCTTGACTTTCTTTTGTTTGTAGAAAATCTTTTTGCAAAATTTCAAAATTTTCTTTTTGAGAAAGATTCTATTACCTAAGCTGAGAATTCTCCTTTTTAAGTTCGTAGATCATTTTAAGAGAAGATTTGAGATTTAAGCACAGCTCATTTATATACTTTGAAAGTTTGAGAGGAATTTTTGAATGGCTTACATCGATTTCCTCATCGAATTTTGAGTCTGTGTCCGATTCATACTCTGATTCTGAGTCTGTGTCTAAATTAGACTCAGATTCTAAATGTGCCATCAAACATATATTTCCTTGCTCATCATCTTCTTTCATTGTTCTTTTCTGCTAATTCTGCTTGTATTGTCTTCTTTCATCAAATTTCCTTTATTTTCTACTCAGCTTTTTGAATTTATTGATCATAAAAGCAAGTTCTTCGCCATCCATATCATTTTCTGAGTCTATATCATTAGAATCAGCATTAGATATTAAAGCGATGGACTTTTTACCTTCGGGATCTTCATCGTTGATTTGTTCCACTTCATAGGATTGAAGAGTGCCAATCAATTCATCAACGGAGAGTGGCATAATCCTCTGAATCTCTCGGATTGAGGTCTTAACATGGTTCCAATCATTTAAGAGACCTCGCAAGAGTTTGTTGACATTCATTGGGGGCAGAAATTAGTTATCCTTGATATGCTAAACCGTTTACAATTTTTGTAAAACGGCTGAACATATCTCCAATCGACTCTCTTTGCTTCATCTTAAAGGATTCATATTTGCTGAGCAGGAAATTTACTTTTGCCTTTTTTACACGATCGGTCCCTTCATATGTAACATGAAGTCCATCCCAAACTTCTTTTGCTATTTCACATGAAGAAATTTTGTTATATTCAACAGGAGACAAAGCGCAATATAAAGAATAAATGATTTTTGCATCAAGCGCTTTTCTTTTGGACATCTCCGTCCGAGACATAGGAGCGGGGGGTTTGGTTTTTTTGTCTTTGCCATTTTTATTTGATGTAGACGCAACAGTGAGATTGATTCATTTTTCCACGACATCCCATTGCAAGGGATCTCTGGATCTTAGGAATGCTTTCATTTTGTTCTTCCACACATTGTATTCCTTCCCATCAAAATATGGTGGCTTGGTGTTGCTTTACCCTCCCATAAGTTCTGGTGCCAAGATACTAGCTATAGAAGATCTTTAGCTCAAAAGTAAAAACACTTTTATAAACTTAGCACTTGGCTCTAATACCAATTAAAAGTGCTAGTATGAACACCTAGAGGGGGTGAATAAGTGTTTAAAATAAATCTTGGCAAATATATGCGAAATATAATAAACTTCGAACAAAACAAATGAGTTAGGGAAGAGAATAAGAACACAATATTTATAGTGGTTCGGCTTAAATCAAGTCTACGTTCACTCTCTTACGCTAACAGCTTTCTTGCTGGATTCCACTATGCAATCAACAGGAGATTATAACTTTGAGTGCAAACACTTAGTATTAGATCACACTATCTCACTAAGTCACTATTTTGGTATTTCTCTCACGATCACAAACGTTTAAGCTCACCAAAGACAAGTGTATGATTGAAGTTCGCTCAGATTTTGGAATTATAAATTATACACTCCGTCTCTTACTTGCTCATCGGTTCTTCATCTCCTTAAATACTCATCCACTTCCAAACTAGTCGTTTGACAGTATCTTGAGGATCGTCTTCTAATATACCCATTGGACAGATCTAAATATAGAAGATTTGGTAGCTGTTGAGTGACAAAGATAGAATCCCAAATTGATTTGGATTGCCTATACAAACAGAATCTTGGTTTCCATAAGTAAAGCTCATTCGTATAGAAAGTTCTTTTTTTCAAGATCTAATTGTCAATCAATTAGATTGAGTCAATTAAATTAATCTTGATGTAGAATCCAAACCAGATAACTAGCCGTTTTACATTTGGGCTTGTGTTACGTTCTGTCAAATCTGGATGTAAAGTCTAAGAGTAATAGACTTTACAATCTGAGTTTGAGTGCAATAGACTTTACGATATAAGTCTGAACATATTTTGCTTCAAAGATAGAGTCTCGTATTCTAATTTAGCTTTAGCATAAAGTCTGTCTTCTGGTTCTTCCAAGAATAGACTTTGATAATATCATTTATATATTCTATTTTGAGTGCAATAGACTTTACGATATAAGTCTCGAACATATTTTGCTTCAAAGATAAAGTCTGTCTTCTAGTTTAGCTTTAGCATAAAGTCTGTCTTCTGGTTCTTCCAAGAATAGACTTTGATAATATCATTTATATATTCTATTTTGAGTGCAATAGACTTTACGATATAAGTCTGAACATATTTTGCTTCAGCATAAAGTCTGTCTTCTAGTTTAGCTTTAGCATAAAGTCTGTCTTCTGGTTCTTCCAAGAATAGACTTTGATAATATCATTTATATATTCTATCATCTGCATAGTCTATTACTCAACCAATAAACACGTTAGTAGCCTTTGATTTATTTTGCCATATTCAAAACATCATAAGGGATTTCCCTAGCACCTTTGTCTAACACCATCCTTAGCCAACCAATCTTCAATTCAAAGTAAAAAAAAAAAAAAAACAATTTTTACTAGGAATAATAAAAAATAAAGGGTTTTGGACTTATCTTCCTTTCACTAAAAAAAAAAAGGGTTTATTCAAAGCGAAGCGCATAGAAAGTTTTCCAAATTGATGTACACAGCAAGAGGGCGATAATAATAAATCACAAGAGAAACTCTGCTAACATAGTGTTGAATCATAAGAAGTAGACAGCAAAAACGTGGAACTTACGAGCTTTCCGGATTCAAGGGTGTCGGAGAGAATGATCTTGAAGAAGTGAGGACTCTCAATGTTGTGAAATGCAAGCAATTGAACAATAATATAGACAGAAGAAGAAAATAAATCAAACACTAGATTTGAAGACCCATGTCCACGGGGAGAGCAGCATCGAATTTCATTATAAATCAAGCGATACGAAGAGATTACACACTCGAGTCACTCAAACATTCTCTTGGTGTTTCCCAAGCCCCAATTACACCCAATAACGCAAGCAAGGTTTAGCCCCGAAATTCCTCAATAAATAATTTCTCAATCTTACGAAGGAATTACACGCAAATTTTACCATAAGATTTAATTAGCTTGAACACTAAATCTTTCTTGGATGTAATTCATGAACAAGAACGACAAAGAAAAATCCCTCCCAAGCACTCGACGACGAGGCGGTGCTCAAGTCTATATATATATATATATATATATATATATATATATATATATATATATGTGTGTGTGTGTGTGTGTGTGTTGAAAAAGTATTAGAATACATAAAATAATAATTATTATTAGAAATACATTACAAAAGATTAGAAAATAAAAAGAAATGTCTAAGGCATGCAAACACTGTCCTTAAGGATAATTCCGCTTCTCGGAGTACAAAACTCGATGCGTAAGGCTTCAGCAGCTATCCTTCCATGATACAACATAACTTCCTCTATATTCTGTATAGAATATTAGAAGGAAACAAAACAACTTTTGTGTATAACCAAGCAAAAAGAAAAGGAAAGATGTAAAAACATATTATATCTACTAAGATTGTGGTTTGAAGTTTAATTTATATTTAAATAAGGAAAAGAGAGAGCCATTAGGAGATCATCATAAATCAATTGGTAATTAAAAAGATGACCGTTATAAAATAATGAAAAGTTTATGAAGTAATAAATTAAAAGTTATAAAGTCGTTAAACGACCGTTATACAACCATTAGAAGGCCGTTATATGACCATTGAAAAACCGTTACAAAAATGATGACTTTCATGACGATCATAATTTCTAATAATATTTCAAAACTATTGAAATATCTAACAATCCCCCACATATTTCAGAAAGTTTTGACAAGAAAATAGAATAATGCTGGGTTATTGGAGAGTAATGCATTGGAATTGGTGTTTGTTAGGTTACGAACCAACCCTAGAAAGAATGAAATATAATTTACGAAATTATTGGCGAAGTTTGAAACTTCTATGAATCAAGAATTTCTTTTTGTGAATTATAATTTTCACCAATCACATTACACTCCCACAAACTTTGTTGTTCAATGCGGTTCTGCGCTAATAAACCATGGGCATGATTGGTTTATTCATAAGTGCTTTAGAGATTTTCGTCAAAAATTCTCATAAGAGCAGCTCCACTCCACACTTATGTAGGTGATTCCATCAAGTGTATATTACAAATTAATACACCACCAATAATGGCTATGGAATTTCATTAAGAACTTAACTCAATCTCTTTTTCCTTGCAATTTTGCACTATTTTCACCTTAGGATGGACAATAATTTTTAATAGTGCATTAGATCAACAAATGACTTGTTATTACCTATATGAACCTAATTCATGGGATCGCCAATCACATAGGTTGGGTTACTATCATTGTTAATTTTCTTCAGTTAGCTTGTCCATTCCCCTCAATGTATAGTCAAAGGATTTGCCAAAATCCATTTTCGACTTCATATAATTAATAGACATAATTCCATTATTAAGCAGTTGCTTTACCACGTCATCTCTCAATTGGATGTGTCAATTTTTATCATATCTATGCATGGCTATTGCCTCTTGGCAATCATGATGTATAAACACAAAATGTGTCATTTTCCCAAAGGAATATCTGCTAAGAGTTTCTCAACTACTCAGCCTCATTTTCATATATGAGTTTGAGAAGAATTTTTTTTTTTTTTTAAGAACTTGAATAGTTCTCAATTTACCAAAGAATAGTAAATATTTTATTCTCCTTCACCTATTGAAACTTAGGAGGATATGACATTTTGTTTACATATATATGCCTAGTAGCACTTGAGTCTACCATCAATTCCTTTCCATTTGCCAAAATATTGGCTTGGAAAATGATTAAAATAATTTTATCATCAGATCATCTGCTTCAACCAAGTCAAATTTTGGTTAGTAGGATTGTCATTTCGCCCACATTTTTTTTTTTTTGGCTAATTTCAAAGTTACATCATCTCCACCAAAGGTAAACACATATCTTATAGTGGATTTTGTCTCATCTGAATTCGAGATTCAGTTAACATCACTGTATCCTTTTAATACAGCAGAAAATCCACTATGTATGATGCCACAATTTATGGTTTCCTTCAGATATATCATTACTGCTGTCAATAGTACATGGTGCTCCAAAAATATTAACAAAAACTTAGAGGTTAGCATAAATCCAAAATGAATTAATAATTTTACAAAATAACTATAAGACTTCCTCCGAGTGTTATATATGAATCACCAAAAATGTCTCAACAATGCATACTCAATACAAAACATTTATGCAATAAAATACTATTTAATAATTCTATCAAAAGTTATGCGTGAAAAATTCAATTATTGCAAAAGAGACATTATAATCTTTAACCCATAAATTTTTGGCTATTATAAAATATAAACCTCTTTAGTTGTTTCAAACATAAGTGTGAATCTAATAAATTCAGGAATATAATTACAACAATTTTGACAAGAAAATGTTTGGACTAAAACTTTAATAGTCATAAATATAATGCCAACAATGTTTTGCACATGTAAAACTCAAAGTAGACTTTAACTCTTTAAGCAACATTTAAATGACTGAAATGTGAAATATAAAAAATATCACATAAGGCAGGATGCAAAAGGCATACTCACTAAATTGTCGATTACGCTAATTTAGCTAGAAAAGTAATAAATGGCAAAAATTTGGGTGTATCATTAGTCAATTGAATAGTTGTTGCCCAATTATTCTCTCAGCTTATGCTTGCTAAATTGGGCCTCCATTTCCTTCTCTTTCTATCAAGCATAATTATATGTCGTCAAGAAGGCAAGAATCTGCCACCATTCTAATGCAAGAGAAGTTCTATATATGCATGGACGAGAGAGATTTATCATATCTTCATGTATTTATCAAACATACACATTGTCAAACAGCAAATACCAAAACATGTATGAGCATATACATAGATAAAGGCCTGTGCTGCACTCCCAAGCAAGCATGAATAAAGACATGCCACCAAATACCAACACAAGCTCATGTCTACACTTACTTGAGCATATTGGTATGGATATCACCAACCGACTAATGATTGTACGCACTCTAGCATATTCCCAAGAATGACAGGACAACACTGTGAGGAATACTGAAGAATTTTATTCCAAAGTCAAATGACACCTATTTTCAAAATCTATAAGCACAATAATATAAGGTAAAAAGAGCGTAATTTTAGTGGTAAAACACATAAATCCCACATGACAATATCCATTGTTTTGCTGAAAACAATTATATATAACGTGGTCCAACATTGGCAAGCTTGATAAGATTATATAGAGATGGAGCCAAAGACAAATTAAATAGCAGATAAAAACAGTTATAAACTAGCTTCATGAATGTACATGAAACAAATTTTAGCAGGAGAATAGGAAGAATTAATGACAAATGGAAACTATTTTGAGTAATAGAGAAGCGCCCCAATTTCCAATCCTAAATGGATGATTATTAAAATAATCACAAATTTGAGAGAGAAAACACCTACACACGTCTGACTTTCTATTGGAAAATCAAGTATAGGTATTGAAGCCCCAAAATAAAAAATAAATATATAAAAGAAATATTAGCCCGATTTCTTTCCATTTCTTTTATGGTTTTCCTTTTCTATTTCTTTTTAAGTAGCCACACAGAATCACTATGCTATTTTTAAAGATTTTGTACAAAGGTGATTTGAAAGTAAGCATCTTCCGTAAAAGTATAAAAGCACACATTCATGGAATATGTCTAACATGATCACATCAAATCTAAAGAGAATACACAAGCTTGTGACGCCAAGTTTCTAATATTAGAATGAAAGGATCTTGACCTATGTGATGATTCCTCAAAATGTGGAAATAGCGCACCAAAATGGCGATTACGCCATTCAAGCATTAATTTAGAGTTTTCAAATAACGACTTTACTTGAAACTCAATAACCTTACCAAAATGACCAAAAGCTATTTTGTGTTAATGCTTGATACTGTCCCATGACAAACCACCCAAGAATATGTGATACTTGTCCTTCACAATCTCCAAATCCTTGTTCAATTCCAAGGTCGGTGGAAGCACCAGCAATTCCAATTTTGAAAGCTACAAGGCACTTATCCTTAAGATTGTTGGAAAGTATTAGAATACATAAAATAATAATAATTATTGGAAATACATTACAAAATATTAGAAAATAAAAAGAAATGTTTGAGGCGTGCAAACACTATCCTTAAGGATAATTCCGCCCCTCAGAGTACGAAACTCGGTGCGTAAGGCTTCAACGGCTATCCTCCCAAGATACAACAGACTTTCCTCTATACTCCGCATAGAATATTAGAAGGAAACAAAACAACTTTTGTGTATAACCCAGCAAAAAGAAAAGGAAAGATGTGAGAACATATTGTATCTACTAAGACTGTGGTTTGAAGTTTAATTTATATTTAAACAAGAAAAAGAGAGAGTCGTTAGGAGATCATCATAAATCAATTGGTAATTAAAAAGATAACCGTTATAAAATAATAAAGAGTTTATGAATTAATAAATCAAAAGTTATAAAGACGTTAGACGACTGTTATACAACTATTAGAAAGCCATTATATGACCGTTGAAAAAGCCATTACAAAAATGATGACTTTCATGGCGATCATAATATCTAATAAATATTTCAAAACTACTGAAATATCCAACAATATATAAAAGTGAGATCCTTATTCTTTTGCCAACTTCTCATAGGATTATGTTTCCTAGCTTGCCTATTTTAACCCAAATATATCTCTATATATTTTAAATAAAATCTAAATCTACGTCAAAGTTGAACTTTCCTGTATCAGCGCCAAATTCTCCAACGTAGATTCAAATTTTGGGAAGTTGATATTCGGATCTTCTTTGCTCAATTTTGAACGTCCGCAACATTTCCAATTCGGAATATTTTGAATTTTACATCGGGCTCAAACTTAAAACATATTTTAACACTCAAGATGAGGACTAGTCGCCATTTCTGGCTCGACACCTCCACCATCTCCCAGGTGTCTCACAACAGGGAGAAGGAGAAGAAAGGTGGTTTGTGAAATTTGCCTCTGTTTTGGAGGCAATCTTCTTAAAAAAGATTGTACAGACGATATGATAAAGCTTTATAATAGTTATGTTCTGACTTATTGTGTACTGTTATTTTTATAAGAACTAATGAAATCCTAGAAAGGCACAAATTCTGTACTACAAACGGAAAAAGTCCAGACGTCGATACAAATTAAAGAGGCATATGAAGTTTTTTGTTTTTAAAAATCAAAATTTAGCCTCCATTATCCGATTCCTATGAACCGGGGATTCTCTACATTAACCGTTTCACGCACGTGCGTTGGGTAGAGTCCATTTGCAAGATCATAGGCCACATCCTCCGTCTAGTTGGTGGAAACTTCCTCTAGTCGGTTTTATTGAATTAATAATTAATAAATATAAATATCATTCACATTTATTTACAAGTAAATTGGCATGTAAATGAGTTCCATATTTGTAGCTCACCAATTAAAGGCATGGTCACAAGATTTCCTCCAACTAGAAATGGAGTGAAACATGACCTTGAGGCTGGGATGGCAGTATTTGAAGTCTACCTTCGTTCTTCAAAACTATAGATGAGATGAGCAGGATCATTTCAGTTTTTCTCCATAGTAATAGCAGCCCTCTTCCACAATCAAACTATGTCAAATTATTTCCTGAAGAGCAGGTTGAAGTTGAGCCATGATGCAAGTGAAACCTTAAGAAGCATCAAACATGAGAGATACTCCCCAGAGAAGGAATGTCATAAACGTGTTGCACTTCTCATTGATACATCAAAAGGCAAATACTTCTACTGTGCGTTTCCCGTCGGCATAAATGAGTTCTGGAACTAAACACCGCAAATGGAGGCTTTAAACATGAAAAAACCACGACGGATGAGCTCAAACATGCAAATGTCTCTTACTCGCAGCATGTTTCTCTCGTAGATAGATACCAGCCGCCAGAAAAGATCCCCAGTGGGACATGTCGGTAGAACCTGAACTCCACCGGCTACGATCTGTCCATGTGCCTCAAAGTCACAGTTTGCTTGTATTCCTTCCATAATGTCTTATTTGATGAATCCATGAGAAACACTGCCATGTATGATGAAGACCAAAATCATTTATACGCACATGCGCTCATGAGAGAAGCACACAAGATTAACGTTCATGGCTTAGTAATTGCAAATGAAGACATGTATGACTGTCACCTTGGATATGTTCCAATCAAAAATTAAAACTTGACAAATACAGCGCATAACCCGGCTTTCTTTCATTTCATTTCAACCATCTAATTAAAAAGGGTCAATACTACATGCATACACACACAGCAATCTTCTTTTCATACATCTGATCGGGTCCAAATAAAGTGACCAAAATACAATCTGATAAAGAAACTACTGTTCATCATTAGATTAATGTAATATTAGGCAAGATGCATAGTTATAATTCATAATTAATTAAATTTGAGATGATCTAGTGGTGAATTAACAGCTAAGACCTTACATGCTTCCCCTTATATAAGTTGGCCGCATCATTGCCTGGAAAAATGGGTTCTCCAATTCAAATATACTAGCTAACGTGCAGAACGGCATCTAGATTGTTTGATCTCCGCTATATAATGAGGATATAGAAAATTTATAATTTTAAAGACACTGGCATGAATGTTTCATTGATTGACTTTCTTTTTAAAGTATGTGGGAAACTAAAACTATTTTGACTAATTAAATTCCATAGCAGCATTGCAATCAGCCTAAAGCGACCCTTTCGGTTTTCTTCTAAATCAACATGAATATGAGGCACTTACCAGCAGAATTGTGGTAACTTAGTCCCTTAAATCTGATTGATGGGAACAGCAAAGGCGTGGCCTCCCTCTGTATGTTTTGCGCTTCGCTAACCTCCACCATCGCTTCGCCTATCACCACTGCTCCTCTTTCTCTCTTTCAAACAGCGCACCAGGTTTATAGCTCACTTACGTTATAATCGTGACAGCTGTTACATCATAATCTTAACCATTAGTGTGGTTTCACCAAACATGCAATCACAAGTTGATTTACAAGGGGATAGAGTAGTAGGCCAGAGGAAAAGTAGTAATCTTGCTTCTCAAGATTACTATGGCAACCTCCATGAACTGCAAAGGATCAAAGTGAAAGGGAGTCTGATAGCAGCTTAGTTCAAAAGGAATACTCTTCATATAAGGAGGAATATAAAGAGGCTAGGCAAAACCGAAAGGAGCTGAGGGAAAGAATTAGAATGATGGAGCTTGATTTTGTTGCATTTTCCGATTAATGCCACAAGAAGAGATAAAAGCTATGACGACTGAAATGACGAACCCGTTACTCCCAGAAACAGTGAGACTGACGAGGATTGGAATAGGAAAAGGTTCTCCTTGTATAATCCAAGGTGTGACCATGGTATTCGATATAGTGAAAAAATAATTCCAAGGAACCTATCACTCATTGCAGCATACACTTATTAAACTACCAATTTAGGAGACTATCGAGCTTTCAATGCACTAACTTTCAGTGTTCTCATGTATGTTTAATTATTGCAATTTAAATTATTTTAAATTAAGCATGTTTAATATAAATGAATTGGGAGCAGTGCACTAGTTAACACGTTCACGATAACATATAACAATGCTACTTTACTCAGACTGTTATGTAACGCAACTTTTATATCTGATTAGAGGGGTGCGTTTCTACTTTGAAGCACAAGATGAAGAGACTATTGACCTGTCCAATGGGAATGGAGATCCTCACCTTGAAATTTTATTGGTGTATCAATCAATTATCAACTAGCAAGTTATATAAATGATTCTTGTATTAATGGTTGTGGTACGTGGACACACCCACGATAGGAATATGTGGAGTATAGAATTCACATTCATCCAATAAAATTTCACTTCAATTCGGCTATTTTTCATTCTTACAAGGCCATAAAGGATTTTAATCGTAAGAGACACACATGAATGTAGTAAAAAATCTGAAGTTATCAATCTTCTTTTCATACACTTCAATCGGTGATAGAATAATACAAAGCTATCTTGTAACTCTTTAGAACTTGAACCTTTCCTGGTCATTGCATCAAAATGGCCAAACCGTATAATCACAATTTGTCAACCCTCACCGAGTTAAACACACTGTTTGCCGGGTTAATGAGTCCTCATCAACATAGTTTCCTTGTTTGATTTACCTCTTATGAACGTGGGCCAACCACGGATATGTTTGCTGCAAAACTGTGTTGATAGTTCCTAAGTTGGTGTGAGCATGAGAAATTTTGTGAGACTACGCCGATTGTTCTAAGACTACTGCCAACTGTTCTAAAAGATTAAGCTATTAGATGAATGCATAATTTATTTTATTATTTAAATATTTTAGTGATCCCCTCATGCTTGGTTTTTTACTTAGTACTAAGCATGTAAATTAAATTGGAGAGGCAAATAAGCCCTAGTAAAATTTGAACTCAAGATCTCTAGCTTTGATATTATGTGAAATTAAAAGTTTAAGTTGTTAGATAAAGACGTGATTTATTTTATTATCTAAATATTCTAACAAAGCAAAAGAAATCATCCAAATCAGGAACTGATTAGACCCTACCAACCGGTTGGTTTTGGACGATTCCTTGGGATATTGGTCCGGTTTCAAGATTAGATGCCTAGTTCATTGTTCCTAGGTGGGAATCAAGCACCCCTAGTCCCAAGCTGGCCTGGCCACAATTTGTCTAAATACCTAAAAGTCGCAATTTACCAGTTCATCTTAATGTCATCTCTTTACGAATTCACAAGTAACATTATGCCAAGTGGATATTATGCAAACCAATATACGATGAGAAACTGGATAAATAAAAGCAAACACCAAAGAAGAAAAGGCCAACTAAATGTACATTTATGCTGCTTTTTTCTAGCATAAAAATCTAAAATCGTCAATCCCAATCCGGCAATTTGAAGCCAAAATGCCATCAATATTGTGTCCTCGAACTCTACAATAGCGTACACTATTTTTGAACTCCCATGGTAACTGTTAGGGAAATCCCTTATGATGTTTTGAAGATGACAAAATAAATCAAAGGCTACTAACATGTTTGATGGTTGAGTAATAGACCATGTAGATGATAGAACATGTAAATGATATTATCAAAGTCAGAAGATGACCAGAAGACCGAACGTATGACCAAAGTATATTCTGAAGATTTCCAGACTTCTGTGTCAAAGTCTAAAGACTGCCAGACTCAAGACTCAAAGTCTGAAGATTGCTAGACTCAAGACTCAAAGTCTGAAGATTGTCAGACTCGAGACCCAGATTGTAAAGTCTAGAGACCCAGATTGTAAAGTCTAGAGACTCATATTGTAAAGTCTAAAGACTCAGACTTTACATCCAGATTCGATGAATCGTAACTCAAGCCCAATCATACAACGGCTAGTGATCTGGTTTGGATTCCACATCAAGATTGATTTGATTGATTCAATCTAATTGATTGATGATTGGATCTTGAAGACAAGAACTTTCTATACGAAGAAGCTTTACTTATGGAAACCAAGATTTCGTTTGTATGGGCGATCGGAATCAATTTGGGATTTTACCTTTGTCACTCAACGGCTACCAAATCTTCTAGATACAGAGCTGTCCAATGGGTATATTGGAAGACGATTCTCCGGGATACTGTCCAACGGGTAGTTTGGAAGTGGAGGAGTATTTAAGGAGATGAAGGACCGATGAGCAAGTAAGAGACGGAGCGTAGAATTTATAATTCCAAAGTCTGAGCGACTTTTGATCATATACTTGTCTCTTGAGAGCTTAAACGTTTGTAATCGTGAGAGAAATACCAAAAGAGTGACTTAGTGAGATAGTGTGATCTACTACTAAGTGTTTGCACTCGAAGTTGTAATCTCTTGTTGATTGCATAGTGGAATCCAGCCAAGAAGGCTGTTATCGTGGGAGAGTGGACGTAGGCTTAGATTAAGCCGAACCACTATAAATCTTGTGTTCTTATTCTCTTCCCTAAATCCTTTATTTTTTTCATACTAGCACTCTCAATTGGTATCAGAGCCAAGTGCTCGGTTTATAAAAGTGTTTTTACTTTTGAGCTAAAGATTCTTTATGGCTAGTATGTTGGCACCAGGACTTATGGAAGGGCAAAGCAACACAAGGCCACCATATTTCGATGGAAGAAAATACAAGCAGAATGGCCAGAAAAGAACAATGAAAGAAGATGATGTGCAAAGAAATATATGCTTGACGGCACATTCAGAATCTGAGTCTGACTCAGACATAGACTCAGAATCAAAGTCTGATTCAGAACTAGACTCAGAATCCGATGAGAAAATTGAGGGGGAGAAAGCAAATCCAAAAGAAAAGGAAAAGAATCGTGATCATCTCAAAAAGGCAACAAATTGAGGGGGAGCTTTGATCAATTATGGAAAAATCTTTTTGGATTGATCATGATCTTATTATGAAAGGAATGAAAGGTAAATGTGTCAGAATTTGTTCAAAAAAATCCGGTTAGTGCATCTTTTATTACATTTTGTCATTAACAAATCTCTTAGTGATATTATCATTTTATTATGACAAAAATGGTACGTGCAAGTTATGATGCATCCGTGATTTTTATTGGATATTTGCTGATATAATCGAAGTGAGCTATATTGTATATCTTTAATATTCGACTTGCTTTATAAAAGCTGATTTTTGGAAATTGTGATTCATGCAAGATATTTATTATCATTTTATATTCTCTACGTGAATCCATTATTATCGCTTTTTGATTATGACAAAAAGGGGGAGAAGATATGAATATGCATATGTGCTGATTGGTTGATATTATTTATTGCATAATATTGAGCTGCACTATTTTTTATATATTGTTATGCTCAATCTATTTGCTATATTATGATATCCTTTGATTTAAATTAATATTTTTTGAAGTATGTTTACAAATCTGCATATTCAGAGATTGTTTTGTCATCATCAAAAATGGGGAGATTGTTAGGGAAATCCCTTATGATGTTTTGAAGATGACAAAATAAATCAAAGGCTACTAACATGTTTGATGGTTGAGTAATAGACCATGCAGATGATAGAACATGTAAAGGATATTATCAAAGTCGAAGATGACCGAAGACTGAACGTATGACCAAAGTATATTCTGAAGATTTCCAGACTTCGTGTCAAAGTCTAAAGACCGCGTACTCAAGACTCAAAGTCTGAAGATTGCCAGACTCGAGACCCAGATTGTAAAGTCTAGAGACCCAGATTGTAAAGTCTAGAGACTCATACTGTAAAGTCTAAAGACTCAGACTTTACATCCAGATTCGATGAATCGTAACTCAAGCCCAATCATACAACGGCTAGTGATCTGGTTTGGATTCCACATCAAGATTGATTTGATTGATTCAATCTAATTGATTGACGATTGGATCTTAAAGACAAGAACTTTCTATACGAAGAAGCTTTACTTATGGAAACCAAGATTTCGTTTGTATGGGCGATCGGAATCAATTTGGGATTTTACCTTTGTCACTCAACGACTACCAAATCTTCTAGATACAGAGCTGTCCAATGGGTATATTGGAAGACGATTCTCCGGGATACTGTCCAACGGGTAGTTTGGAAGTGGAGGAGTATTTAAGGAGATGAAGGACCGATGAGCAAGTAAGAGACGGAGCGTAGAATTTATAATTCCAAAGTCTCGAGCGACTTTTGATCATATACTTGTCTCTTGAGAGCTTAAACGTTTGTAATCGTGAGAGAAATACCAAAAGAGTGACTTAGTGAGATAGTGTGATCTACTACTAAGTGTTTGCACTCGAAGTTGTAATCTATTGTTGATTGCATAGTGGAATCCAGCCAAGAAGGCTGTTATCGTGGGAGAGTGGACGTAGGCTTGGATTAAGCCGAACCACTATAAATCTTGTGTTCTTATTCTCTTCCCTAACTCATTTATTTTGTTCATACTAGCACTCTCAGTAACACTTCATGGGTTACGAACACTGATCGCCTCTACTACACCTCTCGGTTATAATGCAGTGAAAACAGAGCAGGCCCGTCAACATAATATCAGATTTGTCAATGAAAACAGAGCATGAGCATCGCCATCCACGTGTGTCTCTTCGAATTTCCCTAGAAATTGACAATGCAGTGCCTAACCTTCTTAGTTAGGGCCCTTTGTTGACGCAAGAAGAGGCCTTGTCTCATGCAGAGTCTGCAGAAATCTCAAAATCATCCAATTGGCTGCTTCAGGCCCACCTAACTGCGGTGATAACGGCCGGTGGTGAAACTTTGTCTTACCTTGGCAATGTCGCTGTCAGCGAGACTCTGCTCGGGGATGAATTAGTTGGCATTGAATTGGAACCCGATGCAATAGCGCTTGGAGCGCTTTCAGCTGACACTACGCTGCATGATGACTTGTTTCCACGTCCAATATAATAAATTTGACTTGGACCGACCCAAGGTAGGCTTTGCTTCTATTCTAGGAGCGATCAAGGATATCCGCCAAGGAAAGGTTGGTGTGCTTTTTGCATTGCATTTACGTTATCGAGTGCATTTTAATTGTTCATCGATAACTGACCATCTCATAGTCGGAACTGAATTCCATATTGTAGCTGAGGTAGACGATGAGGGAAGAGAGAATTGAGGGTGATCTTATAATCGCAGCACCTTAGGCTATGGCATTATCGCGGGGTATGGCACTCGGATTGTTTGTGTGAACATGAAAGGCAAAAGATTTGAAGAGCTTGCAACTTTCTTTGATGGTGAATTGGAGGGAGAATGGCACGAAGCTTCACCGTGACTGTGAAATGTGTCATAAGATGCTTAGCAATTATTTTTCAATCATCTTTTCTCGTACCTTGTAATGTGTTTCATCACGTAGCCAGAGACTTTGCCCAATGGTACTGTCAATCTGATGGTGTGGTGTTGCATAATCCCTAGGAAAGCCGAGGTAAGTGTCGTCTCTCCCCTTTTGATTCTTAAATCGAAGTGGAAGGAGGTGCCGATTCAAGTCGATTTTGGGTTTGTTCAGTTGTTTTGGTGGGTGGGAGTGAATATGATCAGCATGAGTAGTTTGTTCCGTGCTTGCTTTCGCAGGCTCTAGTATGATAGAATGGATTTGCATGATTGATTTGTTTGGGTGAGGGACAAATTTGGTGTTGCCATCTTGATGTAGAGCGAACACGGCTGTAAATTGATTGAGAATTTCTAATGGTCAAATTTATATGTATCGTTTAAATATGTGCATATCTAAATATGATTGATTTGTCTAGTCTAATAACTTAATGTAATAACTATCACAAAACTATTATTTTAAAATGTTCAAAAACTATGTAATAGCTCGTATAGTAAAGGAATACGTATGAGTACACATGAGTTCTTGTACACTATATTCATGCTTCTTCATTTTTTTAAATACCACACGTCTTCTCGGAGCAGCGTCTCCAGGCGAGTGTGTAGATGAGTGGAGGAAAGTAGGGATGGCGGAAGGCAGTTCAGTCGGGCCCAGTACGGCCCAGATCATTTCGTGCCAGCTCCTTTTGTATTTTTTGTTAATTTTTTGGGGCCCAGTAGAAATTTTCTTTTAATCATTAATCTTTGAAAAAAAAATAATTCTTAAGTGGAGACTCTCGTCGTCAAGGGAGAAGAGAAAGACTCTTCTTATATTGTAACGTCTGTTGCAGTGAGCTTAGCCATCGCAAAGCCCAGACCCCTTTCCCTCCTCTTCTTCCCCCATCTCCCTCCATCCATCTTCTTTCCATCACCACTTCAAATCTGAAGGGAGAAAGATGGTCCAAGTTGATATCACTGGAGAATCGCTCTTACTCGTCATATTCTAATCTCCATCAGAGAAAGACTCTCCAAAAAGCGACCTTCATCAAACGCTTGCATTTTCTGCTGAAAGATTCCCCGCAAATTGACAATGCCAGTGCCTGATCGTTTCGAATTTAGGGCTTTTGTCGACGGCCGGAAAAGCCCCAAGTCCAAACTCCAGTCAGTGTTCGACCTTCATGGCGAAGATCCGAGCGGCCTTGTTTCCTGCCGAGGCTGCCGAAACTCGTAATCCTCTGATTCTGCTGCTTCTGGCCGACCCTTCTTTGCGAATTGGTCTTTCGTCTGATCCGACTGCGGAGGTACCGAAGAGTAGGACGCTTCGGATTCCAGATTTGTAGTGGCGGTCGGCGATGAGGACGGACGGAATTGAGGGTGATCTTATAATGGCAGTGCCTTAGCTATGGCATTTTGTGGTGAAGTATGGCGCTTTGGGATTGGTTGTGCGAGCATGAAAGAGGGAAGATTTGGAGCGTTTGCAACTTCTTGTGATGGTGCATCAGAGGGAGAATGAAGACAAGCTTCGAACTGCATTCACCGTGATCGCGGTATGTGCTTTTGTTACCCTAAATCTATTTTTCAATCCTTGATTTTTTTTTTTTTTATCAAAATTTAGTTGAAGATAAGTGACTGGTACTAGTTCCTTCAGGTAGGGATAATCAATTTTCGAAAGTAATGATAGATAACGCGCACTTTTATAGTTCAGTAGAACAATATTGTTTTCTCGAATTCTTAGTTTCCTAATAGCCTTCGATCAGCTTAGTTATTTTCTTTAATCATCTCGTCTCTTGCTTTGTAATGGATGGTAGTTAAGCAATATTGTTATAGGATGCAGAGCATGAGACGACTACAGGCGTATTAATGCGTGACAGGGCAGCAATAGCTTTGGCTCTTGCGTCTAGAGATTCCAAAACCTGAAGATTTCAACAGGCCGGGACATGTTAGCATAATCCTATATAAACTTATAAAACTAATAAAAATAAAAAATACCGAGGAAAAACAAAGTCGTCTTGATATTTTTAATAAGAGTGAAGTGAGGCATATCTAGACTTCTTTGAATTTGGAATAGTTTGAGGAATCCACTACTTTATCAAAAAAGGCGAAGAGAGAGTCACAAAAGTTGATTAGGTTTAGGTAAACTACGATCTCATTTAATACTCATATATTTTGGACTTTGACATTCTAAACCTATTTCTGATCTATTTTCTAAACATAAATAACTCATATAATGATTTGCCCATTAAACATGAGTCCATTTTGACAAGATCTCCTAAATTGCATGCTATGTTTATTTTAGTGATTGCCTTTTTGTATAACTATGCGTCATCATAATATGTCCCAAGCACTCTCATTGAATAATATCAAGAGGAGTTCTCTTGATATTTAAAAATTATGATGTGAACATGACAAATGGACTAATGCTCTGTGATTTCCCACTACCCTTTCCACGGCAAAACTGTGTCATTATTTTGCATTTCTAGTTCCGTAGTTGAGGCTGAACAGGCTAGAGCCTTGAGAAACACCGATTTCTAGAGATCCTTTCCATATCTTCTCAAGGAACTTCTTGGAATTAATTCTCTATTATAAAAAAAAAAAAAATTAAAGCCACAAGTCCACGACAATAAGTCATCATAGTCAAACCGAAGTGCAAAAAGGAAAGAAGAAAACTTAGAAGTTTCAAATTCTGCAACATGGATGCAAGATCAGTTTCCATAGGCAATGTGCTTCAGTATGGATCCGCATTGATTTTTAGCGATAATTGCTTCATTTCAAAAGTATAAAGCTGGAGAATCCAAACTATAGCCTACACAGTGATCATTGCAAATAATGATATGGGGCACCTTATTTATTTTTGGCGTGAGGTGTGGGACAGTGGAGTTCGGTAGGATAAAATGGTCTTTGCCAAATCCAACCGTTGACATCAATTTTCTTTTATTCGATGGCTGAGATCGTGCGTGTAACTTTGTGCCTAAAGAAGCAGGGGACTGCAGAATATCTGTGAATCCGTGCACCTGCTCTTGTTGTCAGAATAGTAAATAATTGTTACAAGGATGTCGTGGAAATATGAATTATGCATAGTATACTTTATCGCGATTGGTTTACGATCCAAAAAGGACAAATTAATTGCTCTGTGACCGAGACCGAGATGTTTGATGGTAAGACATTGAAGCGACGTGAGAAAAGGAGCGACTTTTCTCGCGACGAGGGGTTCGAGAAATAGTAAGACACTCACAAGGTTACATGATGAATGCCCTGTATCGATAGACCGACCCGTGACAAGTTTAGTTGAATGAAGCGATGAGCGAAGGTTGCTTCATAGGATAACTTTAGGCCGGTTTTCATCCGGGAAATATATAATCCCATTTTCTTTATCGATTCTCCTTGAAAGAGCTAAAGGCATAAATATATTTTTAAAAAAAAGTATGTAATATTAAATTTAAAAATGACATGAATTTTATGAAACATTTAGTGTAACTTTGGCAAATCTTGTGCTCCCAAATGAAGTAATTTAATGCATCCATGTTATCGCATCTATTTTTTTAGCATCGTATTAGTTATTTGGATTCACAAGTGCAATGTATCCAAATTTATATTGAGTTAGCATGCGTCTCATGAATGAGTTAAAAATGCGAGCCTAGCGGGCTCTTGCCAATTCTTTGGCCCGTCAAAACATACGTGGCTTGGGATATTCTAGCTCGAGGACCTGGCCTAGATTGAAGCCAAGCCATTTGGCCCAGACCCAATACGATTGTGGCACAGCCCGAAATCTGTAAAATGTGTATTCGTTTTTTGTCTTCGTTTTTCCTTTTACTTTCCATCAGAAATTCATATGGCACGTCCTAAAACCAAAAACCATGAAGACATCAGAACAGGCTAGTAAGGACCTGTTTTGCTACTTGCTGGAGGGTGGGGGAGCGTGAGGGAGACCATGGCACAAGCGAGCATATAGTGAGTGGTGGGGCTCAACGGTGCCGTGGTGGCTGCTTAACGGGGATTGGATGACTCAATGAGCATGAGAGGAGAGAATGAGAGAGGTTGAGACCAATGTATTCATGAAAAGGTAAGATGGCGGAGCTTTGGGAGAAGGGAAATTAGACATTATTTCTAGTTTATGAACAGGGCGGGTAGAGAGCTTTAATTAAAATCCAAATTGCTTATGTTAGGCCGAACCAAAAGATTTTTTCGAGGCATGGTGGCCTGGCTTGGGACTATTTTAGCCCAAAAAAAGTTGGCCCTTGATTTTCCGGCCCGTGTTTTTTTCTTTTTTTTGGGCACACCCCTGGTTGTAATATTAATAGTAGTGGTATAGTGTTGTGACGATTATATGACTCATGTTTACAACATTGCATTATAAAAATGGATATAAAGAAAGTATTGAGTAGTTAGAATGTACCACATCTTATGCTGACGTGGTATGCAAATTGGAGGTCCCATCATAAAATGCCACGTGTTGATGATGTGGAATAAATAAAAAATAAAAAATCTCACTCTCTCTGTTCTTTTTTTTTTTTGCTCTCTCCGTTCTACGCTGTCCCTAGCCATCCGCAGCCATGATCCTCTGATTTCCAGATCTCTGCGAGCATTGGCAACTCCGCCAGTGGCCAGAGACCTCGTGTTTCCACCGTGAGCTCTGATGACTCCCGCCGGTGGCCATGGACCTTGGATTTCCAAGTTTTCTCCAGCGACCGTGGACCTTGGATTTTCATGTTTTTGCGAGCGCCCAGAATTCCAGATCTGGATGAACGACATCAACGATGGCCATGGACGAGTGATGACATCGCTTGCTGGTTTCGTATAATCATATGAAGAGTTGTTAGACAGATTTAGAGTAGCGCCCATTTCCAGATTTGTACAGAGACATATTTGATGGCCCTTTAAAGATATCAACCTTGAGTCTTTTTAATATTATGGACCTTCACTCCAGTGTCGTGTGCTTTAATGGCTACGCCATTGATGGTCTCAAAGTGAGATTAACATGAAAGTCTCTACTTTGCTCGGCCATGAATGGGCAACGAATGCGAGTCGGCGTGATGACAGAGCAGGTGGCTCGACCATAGACGGTCGCCCTAGATGTGGATCCGGCGACTCTGCTGATGACTGCAGATGGACGAGCTGCCTATGAACGGCGAAGGGAGAAGAGAGAGAGAGAGAGAGAGAGAGAGAAAGTGAGAGTTCTAATTTTTTTATTTATGTCCACATCATCGACAAGTGGCATTTTTTGATTGGACTTCAACAAAAATGCCACGTCCGCTATGACATGGTGCATTCTAACTACCGCGTACTTTCTCGTGAGGGAGAAACGTAAGTTTAAAGTAGTAGGGGAAAGAGGCCAAAAATTTGCAGTGGGTCATTTATCATAATGTGAATTTATTTTCTAAAATTAGAGGATCCCACCTTTAGACTAAATTTTTCATGCATACATACATACATACATACATACATACATATATATATGTAGAGAGAGATTTCATACAAAAATTGATTTAAAAAACATCTATATGACATGATATAGGACCAAGAGTGAGATTTACTTAGCCTAAAAACAAAAAATGAATGACGAAGTGCACCATAGAAAGGACCCTATTTATAAGCCAAACTCAATTGGGTGTTTTTTTTTACAGTAAACCAAATAAGAACCAAAAGGGAGGACCAAAGGACTATAGGATGACAGAAGTATGCATCACATAGAATCACACTTATGTTCATGAGAATTCTATAGGGTCCGATTCTCATGAGAAGTGACCTAGACGTGACGTTTGTATACAAGGTGTGCAATTGGCGATCGGTATTGTGAATTGGAAGATTAGGTATGAGCTTTGAATCAAGTACTAGCTAATCTAAGGTCCAACACCGCGACCTGAGACTACTATGCCTGTGCTTCTTATGGTGACGCCCAATGCTTTGATTGTAGAGCATGATTGTAGAGCATGCATTATTGAGTTGGTACAATCAGAATGTGTTATAGATATGACTTTTTGCTTATGCTCAAATTAAAGAGTTAAGCCCGTCTAGCGTCGGATCACAGCTTCAATGTAATACGAATTCATTAAATGATCAATCAGTTCATTTAAATTTCAGACGAGGTTGCAAGTCCATTTTTAAAGATAAAGGGTCTCCATGAGTTTTTCCTCCCTTGCGTTGGTTCAATAAGGAGGAAAGAGGCCGCGAAGCTTTCAGATTACAAAAGCTGACAATTAATGAATAAATGAGGGCACATAAGATTCACTGATATGTAAGTAAAGGACGGCCTTTAGAGTTTCATCCTCGTTAGCACATGGATTTTTACTGGCAATAAATAATTAAGTAACAAAAAATACAGATGAAAGAAAAGAAAAGAAAAGAGAGGAGAAAATAATAAAAGTTCTTAGTTCCTTCGTCGGTCTTTGTCTCTCTGTCTCTCTGTCTCTGTCTCTCTCTCCCTGTCTCTCTCTCTCTCCTTGATCTAATCTCCACTCCAGCGTTGCGCATTGAGCAGAGAATAGTCCCCTTCTCTCTCTACGAAACCAAAAATATAGTGAAGCTGTCAATTGGAATCTCTCTACAGCGGACGCTTCCCTGCATCCACGAATGGAGCTCCCACTAGCTATTCATCCAGATTAAAAAACATCGGTTGCAATGTGGAGGAGGGAACCGAGTCTGCAAGGAAGGTGTTCTGTGGAATGACAAAGCAGGGCTTCGTTTCGAAGAATACCTTTTTCAAGAGGGAGAATTAGTGAGCTTTATCTGGCGGTGAGAGCAAGTTCGAGTTCGAGAGCACAAGATGTGGTCGATTGTAAGGCGAAAAGCCACTGCCAAAGGCTTGAATGCTCTGTTGTTGAGAGAGAGGTTGCGGAGGAGTCGTGCTGCGGAGATGCAGGTTTGCAGAATTATGGTGCTGTGGCGAAAGAGATGAGTGTGAGAGAGGTATTCAGCGCTTGATTGCATTTTTGTGCAATTGTACATCATCATAATGGGACTTTCAAGATCATACCGTTCGAATAAATTAATAATCATCTTCCCATGCAACGTTAAGTGTCCTTGCAATAGGTCTTTGCCGAATGCGAAGCAATACACGATCAGGTCATCAAAAGCAAATTACTCATTCTCATAGCAAGATTTACAATATGCATATTAAACAAACCCAATGAAAACCAACATCACTAACACCTTTTCCACCGGAAAGAGAAGATTGATAAAATCCTTGGTTTGAAGAAAAAACAAGGAATCTATTTACACTTAATCAATCAAAACAACATGCATAGAATAGTCAGGAAGCCAAATCTCTTCAAATTTCCCACACAAATTGACAGTGTAGTGCCCATTTTGAATTTAGGGCTTTGTCAATGGAAAAAGCCCCAAATCCCAAACTCTAATGGGTTAAAGTGTCTTCCTTGTGCTTCCAATCTTCCATTTGGACTTACTCACTTTCGGCTCAGAAGGGAACCCTATCTCAGGTTTTGCTTACGCTCTTGAAAGAATGATAGACCTTGCGTTCCAAAATGAGAATTATTATATTCAAATTGCTTCACATATATTAGAATTCGCAAGGAGAAGTGAGAGTGCCAATTTAACAAATTTTTGTCAATAATGCCAACATAGAATTTAAATTGGAATTTTAGACTCTAAAATTTGATTAATTTTAGAAAGGGAAGAGCCTTTTCTTTCCGCCCTTGTCATCATTTTTTGCTCTTTTGGAAAAATATTTCCAAGGAGTGCTGTAATCAATGCAAAATGCACTTGTCAAACAACCAAATTACGAATGTGTCAAGCTTTCAATAGCATTAATTTTAATGTTATCATGTATGTTGTTGACACTTGAACTTTGTCAACAATTCAAGCTTATGAGGTTGTAAAAGTACCCAAAAAGAAAAGAAAAGAAAAGAAAATAGCGAGAAAAAACACAAAAGAAAAAAAGGGCGAAAAAAGAATAGATAAATAAATAAATAATGAACTAATTATATAAATCGGCTCCAGCCCATTTCATCCACCAAGTAGGCGTTCCCTTCTTTTCCCTGCCCTTTCCGAAGACTAGAGTTGTGCACGGAAGCCGAGGGGGAATCGCAAGATACGCCGAACGGAGAGCGCAGTGAGGGGAACGAGTTCAGCAAGAGAGAATTTCATGAAGATGTTTGGGAATAGCTAAGCATGACATTAGAAGGTGTGGTTTATCTCATCCAATCACGTGTATCAATTAAAAATAATCCCACTCCTACAAGGACTAGGAATGGTACCTTAGGCCAGGCTCCATGCCAAGGACATTTAGGAGGGATAGGGCAATGGGACCCTAGTGGTGGCTCAATGGTGGTTGGTAGGTGGCAAAGATAGACACTCTAAACGACCTAATTTTTTGTTGGAAAGTGACTTAATTTTTTTGGTGCAAAATTATCTGATGAAGAATAATACAAATTTAGAAAAATTTAATTTTGAGATTTCAACATCACAAATAAAATTTCACTATAAATTTATCCCAATAAATCTACTTTGAGTTTTTGATGGCTCTTTCAAGAATAAGAAAAAGTAAAAGGAAATGATCGTGAGATATTGGATGAATATTCTTCTCAATGAATTCCATCTTTTGAGCAAGTCTTCCTTTGGAGGGGCTTCTTGGACCGGTGGGAAATCTAAGAGTGGAACCAAAAAATCTCATCCTTCAAATAGGCGAATCTTGTTATCCGTCTGACCTCAGCTTGGCGATTGGATAAAGCTCTTGTCAAACAACCACCCTGACATCCTTGAAACAAAGGATGCGAGTGACGGCATTGGAATCTGAAAGACGGCAATGAAGTGGGAGAGAACATAACAAGGCAAGAATCGACGGAACGTATTTGGAACGAATCGAAATATGAAACGACCTTGATGGGGGAAGACTTGGTGAAAAATGGAAGATGAATAGAGAGAAAACGATGCTTGGCCGAAGATAGAACATGCTGCATTCCTCTTAGCAAAGGTGTTCGATGAATTGCACTAGAGAGAAATAGAGAGCGAGATGATTTTGAAACACTAGGTGGAGGAAGTAAGATTGTGCCATAAGAAATTTTCACAAACAGCCGGTTCCTCATGACATTCAGACGATGATGATGTCTATTGATCGATAGTCGTCCTTACCACTGGGTCATTTTCATCTCCGATTTGACTCTAGAATTAATTTCGATAAGTTTTGACTTCATTCGTTGAGATCCGTTTCATTTTTTTTTTCTCCAATTCTCTTGTTGTCTTCCGAATTCCCAGTGGGTTAATGGTCCAAATGCTCACAAAAAGTGTTAATGCTTGATATTCTCATGGCAGGCAAGACAACTTCTAGAACCAACTAGGTATAAGGGGATCCCAAATCTCATATATTAAGACATTCATGTCCTTGCAATAGAGATTTTCACCACGAAACAGCTTCCAGCCCATTTGAGGGATTCCAAAGAGAATTTCATCCCTGAAATACTTTGATAAACAAAGGGAAAGGGAGTGCAAATGAGCAAGTAACGTAGGATAAGTTACAGAGTTTATAATCATCAAGAAACCTTCTTTGCATATCACCAAAAAAATTGGCTGGTGTATTCATTATGATTTTTTATTTTTTGGAAAATATTTTAGGGGAATTTGTTAGCTAATGCAGAATGCACTTGTTAACCAACCAATTCACAAAAGTATTGGGCTTCCCATAGCACTAATTTTAGCGTTATCATGTATGTTGTCGACACCTAAATATTTATCAACAATTCAAGTGTCGGTCTCTATGAAAGTAAAAAATAGCAAATAGCAAAAACAGCAAAACAAAGCGAAAAAGAATAGATAAACAAACAAATACTAAACTAATTAGGAAAAAAAAAAAAAAACGTTTAGAAAATGATGGGTGTTCAAAAGGGGGGCTTTTCTGGTTTGTGGCCCAATTCACATAGCTCTGACAAGATGAAATTTCATCTTTAAGTCCATCAAGCCTAATCGGCTGCAGCCCCTCTATAGCCCACCCTACATGCTAATAAAGCCCTGACCCATTCCCAGCTGAAGATCGCTTGAAATCTTGGAATCCCTCATTTCCGACGCCATTCGTCGTCGTACGCCATTAGCCAGAAATGATATTGGGTCAATTTTTCAATAAGAGGAAATTTAAATAGAAATATGAAGTCGAAAGACATGTGGAAATTAAAAATATTTCTACGGAATTGAAGTTGCGAGGGATAAAAGTGAAATTTTCATTTCACAAATGACATCAAAACACCGTTCATTCAAATAAGAACGAGTTATAGGCGACAGATTTGCATGATCTATGAAATTAAATTTCAAGCCACATATTCAACATCCGAGCAATCTAGAGACGAAAGCACTTTCCTAATACTAAAAGGGACAAAAACAACTAACATAATCACTACCAAGGACATTGAGGAGGGAAAGGGCGATGGGAGCCTAGCGGTGGCCAATAAGTGACAAGCAAATGGACTTGCTTTCATGAGAGAGACCGACATATTCTCAATCATGAGTTCTGACTAATTATTAATGAAGCCAAGAAAAAAAGGGAGAAAAACCATCAAAAATTGCAAATTTTGCTTACTATGACACATTTACCTTAATATTTTTAACCTATTTACCCTCTATCAATAAGTATGGTTAAAAAAGTTTGCTTATATAAATGATGGAAAATGAACGATGTTGACGTCAAATGAAATAAGAACAACTTCAAAAAAAAAAATATTAAATTATCAAACGAAATCTTAATAGACGGTGAATGTCATACTGGTACAAACTTAGGATTTTTTATGTCATGAGAAAAAATTTAGGATAAATATGAATATAATTTGGAGTTTTTTACTGGCGTTTTTTTCGAAAACAACGATGGGTTCTTTTTTTACCTTATATATATATATTTATTTTCAAACTCAATTCCTTTCTCATCTAGAACAACCCCAGGCTTCTCCCGTTTGCGCCGTGTTCCCACACAACATCCGAATCATCTACATCCCCCGCTTCGCTCTTTTTCATTCTCGTTTGTTTTTTCTCTTCATGCTCGCCGCCGCCAATCTTCACGCTCGGCGTATCGTCTCGGATGATGATGACAGACTCAGATTGGCCTCGGCTGCCGCGGTTGACGAAGCGACGCCGGACCGGCGGGAGTGCCGAGAGTGGGACCGAAGAATCTCATCCTTCAAATCGGCGGATCGTATCCAGATGATGATGATGATGATGATCCATCCAACCTTAGCCTTGGCAATCGGATAAAGCTCTTGTAAACAGTTAACACCACCGGGCACCCCCATTTGCGCGCGGCGTGGATGGGCGAAATAATGGAATCCGAAAGACGGCGGTGAAGTGGGAGCGAACAGAACGAAGCAAGAATCGACAGCACATATCCTGGAATGAATTGAAATTTGTCTCGGAAATGAAACGGGCCTGACGATGGTTCAGCGGCGATGGCGGAATGAGCCGGAGATGGCCCGGCCACAGATAAATCTGATCCAGACATGGATAAGGACAGGAAAGCGACGACTTGAATCAGAGTGGCTGCGACTCGAGTGTGGAATCTGATGGTGTCGTTCATTGTGGGGTGATCTGAATTGCTGGAGATGAATCAGGGGAATCCAAAGCCACAGAGAGAGAGAGAGAGAGAGAGAGAGAGAGAGAGATATGTGAAAAAATAAACCATATTATGAAAGTCATCAATTTCATCCCGCAATCTGAAGTCAAAATGTCAAAATATATGCTCCTAGAGGGCAACAGGGTAGAAGCCTTCCATTTCCTATATATATATATATAACACATGCATTTCAACCACACAGACCACACACAAGTGCAGGGTAAAAGGCGAAGACATCAATGACCAGAACACGGATGGAAGTGAAAATTTTAATGTAATATGTTCAATTCTTTCAAGCGCAGCTCAAATTTTATCAAACTAATGATTCAATTTGACAAAGTAAACTCATCTTTTTTTTCCCTTCAAATATCATATTAATGTCACAAAATAAGACAGTATCTCCAATTTGACATTAAAATATATCATTAGATCCACGATGAAATTTCAGAATCATAGCTAGCCACCTCCTTATCTTTCAAGTCTTTCCCTTTAGTCACGGAGGTAGCAACATTCTTTGCAATTTACTTGTCCTTATCAACTAGTCTCCTTGTGTGATGATTTACATATATAATCTAAATTTACAGCATCAAATAACATCGTCAAATTTCTCCATATAAGAGGACTTGGATTCTAATTCTTTAAGACTTGCCTCAGCAATATCTTTCCAAAACAAAAGATTGCGCACGGCTCGAAGTAACTCAAGGATGGTTTCATTACAAACAAAATATGAAAAAGAAGATGATGAAGAAGAAGAAAGAAACCAATCACATAATTTTGCGGACACAATAGAGCCTGCCCTAATAAACCTTGAATTATGGAGGAGAGGAATCGAAGGGATAATGCACGTGGAGATTGCCCCAGAACAGAAGCATAAGAAAAGCAAATGTAAGAATTCGCATTACATCCCATGATTCATAAAAGCTGGTAGATCATCCTGCCAAGTCCATGGACGGAGGCCGTTTTATTCGACAAGCAAACAGCAAAGCGAGCACAGCAGTACATACTTAGTCTACATCGGTCCATACTTAGTCTCCATCGGTCCCTGAGTGGTCGTTCAATCATCGTAGCTCAAGGGCGAGCGCAGCAGGTTCGCAAGCGGGCATGTACGGTGGAGGGACCTTTAGGCTCGTCTCCGGCGTGCTGCCGTCCTTCACTATCAAGACCGTGTTCATACCCCAGGTGAAATGTCGTTCCAGATGACTGCCATAACCAGACACCTAGAGGGAGAAAAGGAGGAGGAGGAGAGAGGGATGATCAATCACCCGTATATTGATAAGATTAGATTACCATCTACTTGCGATCGTGCGTACCGGGATTAGTTGCTTTGAATCTGACGGCAACCCATCCGTTCCTCGGGATCGAAATAGTGTTCAGCTGAGGTGGGTCGATCAGGTTGAACGTCTCCGGGTCGGTCTCCGTGTCGTAGTTTCCTCCCCCGACCCCGACCACGTAGAAGGTGTAGCCGTGCAGGTGCATCGGGAAAGCTATCGAGGCGTTCAGAATGTTGGTCCCTTGAAACACCATCTCCACCTCTTCGCCATAGTTCAGCACCTTCACTTTGGTCCCCTTGATCGGCTCCGTCGTGTTGACTGGAAGATCGTCTGCCGTGAAATTGAAGAACGTCGGTGGCTGGTCAGGGAAGTCGGTCGTGTAGAATCCACTCGTGTTCCTTTAACAATCGCGCGGTCCACGTTATAGCGATATCAAAATACAAAAAAAATCTCATTTTTATAGGTAATGAGACGCTGTCGATCCTGTTTATATTGCTTGTATATGACCACATTATATAGTGGGCACATGGGTTCTCCACCTTCTGCGCCTCATTAAATTTCAATCATCGATTTGTGAACATGAAATTCTCATCGACGGTTGAGATTAGTTAAGATACCAAAAGAATTATAAGTGTGGAATAGAGAATTTTCACCCCCTCGAAATGGATGAGTTACTTGGAGTAGGCTGAGAGTACATCAGTGTGCGGGTTGAACCAAGAAATATTATTCAAGCTCACACCCATCCGTTCACTGGCATACCAAAAGATGTTTATCGACGCCGTGACGTACATTCTGGTACTTATGTCCAGCGGAACATCAAGGGGGTGGTCCACGCTGGCTAAGCTTCGAAGTTTCCGAGTAAATTGGATTTGAGCATCGATGTCATAGTAGGATGGGAGGTGAAAGGGGAACTCGGGTTCCTCGGGAGGGGCATAACTCCCGCGGTACTGGAGGATGGCGGACGCGTTTGTCATGTCGAAATCGGTGAATAGCAGTTTCCCGGAGTAGTACTGCCGAGCGACGATGTAGTAGTGGCTGAGCGACTGATTGGCCACAAGCAGCACGTCGATAGTCTGCCCTGGAGAGATCATGATGTAGTCGGTGACGAAGGGCTTCACGTACCCTCCGTCCATGCTGACAACCACGAGGTTGTGGCTTGCGATGGCTAGGAAGAGCTCCGCGTTCATGTCCGCGTTGACTATCCGAACTTGGTAGGTCTTCCCGTAGTCGATATACCAACGGTAAGTCGATTCTGCAACCATGCAAGAGACAAAAAAGAAAAGAATACAAGAATTTGTAACATATGTAATGGATCTAGGCATGTTCCAATTTGGTAACGTCGTTTTGGACTGCAACATGCCATTGGAGCAGGGGCAAAAGTCCCCTGGCTGGCCATTGATAGTGTATGCATCTGAGGTGGGCAAGTCTGTACCTTCAGCCAAGTCATAGTCAACCAGCTCTTGATAATCATCTATGCACCAGGACCCTTTAAGAGAAAAAAAAGGAGGAACAAAACGCTTAATAATCCACCATCAACTACAAGTCGAAGATACCCTTTTTGTCTTAGAAACCATATCATGAAATCATTTTAAATAGAACATAATGCAATAGCTCTTCTTTATCTATGGTTAAACAACTCCTTTTTCTCTCCCTGAGAGAGAAAAGACTCGTTATATCCTCGAAATACTTAACTCTTTAAGGTTCCTGCTCATGAGCACGAGCGCCTTATGACATTCGTTAATTATACCTGATACATAATTGGTTTTATTTCCAATGCATTAATTATGCATCACGAGAAATGCCATGCTTTAAAAATAATGAATTGATTTTATTTTGGATAGTGGACTAGTACCTGACAAAATCCTCCTCTTTTTTTTATTATTATATTATTTTATGATATTCTATTTATAAACAAAACGTGCACTCTTATATTACTATATAATAATGAGAAATCAAACTAGTCCAACTTTTCGAGGGCTCGCTATGATATTTTGACAGGCAAAAAATTAATACATCCGAAATACATAATCCTGGGCACCCTATATTTGCTAAAACCTTCAAGTCATATGACTTACTAATAACCATATAAGTAAGTTCGTTTTATTTCCATTTTTTGAGATTCCATAAATCTCTTGCACATTTAAAAGGCAAAATGGCAAACTATCATTTTCCACAAAATCATTAACCTATTGGTGGACGCCTCGCTTTCCACTATATGAAAAAAAAAAAAAAATTTTAGTTGCTACCGAAATACTAAATTGCGGTATAGGTTCTAATTTATCAGCACTTGAAAAAACTATTGTTCATTTTAGGAGAAAATGGAAATATATGAATATGCATAAATGCCTCCTTTCTTCTTGCGGCCTTACCGTTTCCTTCATTGAGAACAAAGGGCAGAGGTGGGTAAATGTGCACCCACTGAGAATGCTCTAGTACGTACCAAATTTCATGCATGCCATGCAAAATGAACCTAAATAAATTTTCCTCAAATTAAATTTTCTCGGATTACGGATCTGGAGTGGCGGTCGGCGATAAGGACGGACAGAATTGAGGGTGATCTTATAATGGCAGCAACCTTAGGCTATGGCATTTCGTTGTGAAGTATGACACTTTGGGATTGGTCGTGCGAGCATGAAAGAGGGAAGACTTGGAGCGCTTGCAACTTCCTCTGATGGTGCATCAGAATGAGAATGAAGACAAGCTTACGACTGCACTCCTGCGGTATGTGCTTCTATCCCCCTAAATCTATTTCAATCCTTGAGTTTTTCTCTCAAACATAGTTGAAGATAATTGACTGGTACTGGTTCCTTCAGGTAGGGATAATTTGAACTTTTTGTTTCTTATGGCGTGTATTTGTTGTTAATTCTGCGTTGGTCTCTTAGATGTTCATGTTCTTAAGAAATGGCCCTTTGGAGAGGAAGACACTTCGGATTGTTACTTGTCCACAGTCGGTAGATAATCAATTTTTGAGAGCAATGATGGATAAGGTGCACTTTCTTTCATAGTTCAGTAGAACAACATTGTTCTCTTGAATTCTTGATTTCCTAATGGCCTTCGATCAGCTTAGTTATTATCTTTAATCATCTCTTACCTTGTAATGGATGGTAGTTAAGCAAAGTTGTTATAGGATGCAGAGTATGGACAACTACGGGCGTAATAGCGCGTGACAGGCCAATGACAACTTTGGCTCTTGCGTCTAGAGATTCCAAAACCTGGAGATTTCAAGAGTGCGCATGACAAAATTTCTGAAATAGAAATTGATTTTTAGCCAGAAATTGATTTCTTAATTTCTATTTTAGAAACTGAGAAGCTAAAAATTTTAGCTTCTGATTTATTCTTCAAATCTATTTCTGAAATAGAAATCTGTTTCAGAAATAGAGAAATCAAATTGCGTTACCAAACGGATTTCTGTTCCAAATCTGTTCCGGGGAATAGAGAAACAGAGAAATCAAGAAACATAAATTTTATCATGCGCAGCCCAACAGGCCGGGACATATTTTCCCATTGAAGTCCAGGGAGGGTGGTATCTTGAAAAGAGCTGGGCGTACAGAGGCTTCTATTGACCTTGGTGTATCTGCCGGATTGGTGCCTGTGGCAGTTCTTTGTAAGTTAGTGGATGATGATGGCTCCATGGCAAGATTACCTAAAGTTTCGCGAGCTTGCACAGCGGGAGAGCTTAAAGATTGTATTTTTTGCTGATCTAATCAGGTATGTATTCTCTTCCCAGCAATCCAATGCAAGTACTTTTTAAGGACATGTAGTCCCCAATCGAATCCAATTTCAGCTGCAACTTTCACTTCTTAAGTATTGGCTTTTTTGGCCAAGATGTTGTCCCAGCGGCATCGCCCCTTTTTGGGAGTGGATAAATGAAGAGTAGAGAACTTGGAACCCTAGGTGGTGTAGGAAAAAAGCGTCTCTTATGGGTGGCTGTTGGGCTGTTGTTTTACTTAGCAAAAGGAGAGAAGCATAAGCTATTTTGGTCTATTCATGTCTCAACTTTAGTTTATGCTTTAAGCCTGTGGTTGTTATTCCCGCTCGTCAACACCATGCGGATCAATGATTTTGGGTTCTGAAGAGTTTTCTCTCAATTTTTTTTTTTTTTTTTGTGCAATGACGTTAGATTAGTATATGGTTATAAATGGCCAGGATTCTTGCCAAATTATGTCAAAGAGCCTGTGACCGCAGTTACTTTTATGTACATTTTCTTGTATTTACCTCTTTCAAAACTCATGTCTAAATGGCAGTTGACCGCTAACTGAGGCAGACTTTGAGGTGAATTCTCAGCAGTATCACCAGGAAATAGGGATAGAACATCTAGATTGTTTTCTGACTTGTATATTGAGAAGCTTCTTATACTGTGTGATTAAGAAAGTTTCACTGCTCATAAATTTATGTGTACCGCCAGAAAAGAGATAAATGAGTTAAACGTGCTGCTGCTGCAAGATTACCAACAATGTCGGGCCTTTTACAGCCCATTGCTGTAGGTCGATATTAGATGGAATTGAGCAAATTACAATGGTCAAGTTGAGATAAATTATAAGTTAATTGCTAAAACTGTTTTAAGAATTCAGAAACTAACGAACAGAGAGTTTTGTATGGATTAATTGTAAACTTTGAAGATCTTGTTTGTAGCAGTCCAATTTTTCAACTCAACTTACATTTGCACTTCATCTCATGTACTTCCATCGCATGATTTGTTTGACAATGATTTTACTAGAACAGGCTGTCAAGCTCTAGAGTTGAATAATCACACCACTGAAAAATTGATGGCATCTTTTGGGTGGAACTCCATCAAATGTATTTTGAAGCATGTAAAAAAAATGTCTAATCATGTGCCAATCATAATTTGAAGTACCAAATTTATCTTACTTGGATAACAACGTTGTCTGGACAGGAAAGTTAACATCAGGAGAAATGATTTTTAGGATATTAGTGAACTGCTGGGAACAATAATTATTTCTTATAGTTCCTGTATGTGTCTGCAATTGATATAGGAATGCCATGATTTTGATTAAAAGCAGTATCTTAGTTTTTCCTATTTTAGGTCCTCTTACAGACGGCAATATTTCCCATCTGAACAGGGCAACATTGGAGATGATTGGGATGTCCTTGTTGGGGTACACTCGGGATGCATCCCAGGAGACATATCTAGATCTGCTAGATGCCACTGCAGCAACCAGCTTGCACTTGTGATGTAACAGATAGAAGTGGCGGCAGGGGCATGTGGTCCACCTCCGAGGGCACGAAGGAAGAGGAATAGGTTTAAGGCACATATTACGTGCCTATAACATGCAGGAAGATAGGCGTGATGCCTTGGAAGCAAATGTAGAGCTTGGTTTGCCCGTTGACTACAGGTAGTATGGAATTGGTGCTTGGGTATTTTTCCCTTAAAACAGAAACTATACTAATGTGAGAGGCAACTGCTCCAGAGATTGTAAAACATTTTATAGGACTACTAGACGAAGCTGGTGACTAAAGCAGAGCTTCAAGTTCCCGTCTTAGAAAGACATGATCTAAGTTAATCTAAAGAACCACTCCATTGTTAATCTTTTTATAGCATTTGTATTAGTGTTTAACATATTGACTAATACTGCAGATGTTGCGTGACCTGGGAGTCAGAACTATGGAGCAGATGAAGTACATCGGTCTTATGGCTTGATTATTGCTGAGAGTCCCTCTAGTATCTCCCGCAACAAAGGAGAACAAGAGATGCTTGGAGACAAAATGCTCCCAGATGGGCACATCTATGGAGCGGACAATGGCCTCTTCAGAAATCTCATCAGCAAAAACGGCAAGGTGAGCAGCCCTGTCTCTTTCGATCCAGCTGTGTCTGACTCTTAGAACCTGAGGAGAACAAGAGATGGTTTGAGACAAAACAGTCCAAGATGGGCACATCTATGGAGCGGACAATGGCCTCTTCAGCAATCTCATGAGCAAAAACGGCAAGGCGAGCAGCCCTGTTTCTTTCGATCCAGCTGTGTCTGACTCATAGAACCTGCTAAGTAGTTTGACTGCTAATGATTTACACGGGGGGTCACAAGCAAGTTCACTAACAGATGGTGCTATTACTTAATTTTAAAAGCACTAAGGTAAAGAACATTGGGATACCTGCTGACGATGAGTTCTGGAAATTTTATGGCAATCCAGTTTTATAATTAGTCTAAGATTTATTATTGTTCTATTGATGTCATTCATCCATTTTGTGAGGCGAAAAGGTGAAGATTAGCCATCTTATCTAAACTTCCTCGTGTAATCGATGGCTTGCAAGAGTTATCCTTAATTCAAGTTCACGGAATATGCTAAAGTCTTTGTTGTTGATCAACTCTCCATATTGGCGTTAGATAAGGATTGCTTATGACCTTTTATTTGTCGAATGAATGCGCAATGCGCAAAGAGGTTGGAAATTAGTCACACACGTACCTGGTATTTTGGAAGATGCAATGTCCAGTTGTAATGTCCACCTCTTTCCGAAATACATCAGGAAATACATCACCATTCAATTACTTGCAGCAGGGAGTTTTGCTTTCTTTGACCTGATTAACAAAACAAAATATAGCGAAGAATAGAATTTTCTGTAGGCATATCAAAGTTTACGCCTAAGTCTTGACATTCCTTTTGAAAATGGATACTTTAAGTTCAATAGTATCAATGCTAACAAGATCGAAAACACAGACATCTCCTTCCTTTAGAGTAGTTCCTCTCTGAGATGCAGCTTGACCGGCAAAGACCTTTCTCGAGCCACGTTGTGGGGGTAGTACAGGAGCTTCACTTGCTATGATCAGTCCGAATATCTAAGAGCTACGATTGGCATGCTTCCCTTGATGCGTTCCCTTCAAAATCGCCAGGGACAGTCTGCAGAGTTTATTCTTGATCAACAAATGATGACTAACACAAGAAATGCTAATTGCAAAGTCACTTCAGTTGTCTCAACAATTTAAAATATTCGTACAATTCGGGAAACCACAACCATTACAACCTTTACAAGTAATGGAGAAACACCATTACAATCCCTAAGATCCACCTTTCCAACAGAAGTCCAGCTTCTATTTAAGTAGAATACTAAATGGCACGTGTACATATGCAGGCCCGTAAGATGTAGGAGAGAAAAAGTTCTTTCAGATTTACTAATGAGATCAATATTCATCCAATGTGCTTAAACACAGCAAAGCAGATGCAACTCGTGCAATTTCCACAAGTTTAACTGGAAAAGCTAGTAGAGAGAGAAAATCTAATTGAGTAGAACTGAATTCCTACTATCTAGCATCATTTTTGTAGTATCAGTGCCAGAAAATCTTGGACAAAAAATGAACTTTGTGGATTAAGATTCCAAGATTTTAAATTTTATGAGGATGGAAATTAAATGGTGGATGGAGGAATCATTTCCAACGTTAGATACAATTTTGAAACTTGAAATTAAAAAAAAAAATGGAATGAAACGACAGTTTCACACATTTGGATGAGAAAAAAGAACGGAAATGGGAGATGCTTAGAGGATGGTATGTTTTAGGTTGTTATGCTGAGGTGGCAAATTGTGAGAAAATTATGTATTTACCTATTTGTCATCTTTGTCATATGACACAGGATTTGCTTAATTGCCACAAATTCTTTTTTTTTTTGGTCGGTGCTTAATTGCCACGTCAATGGCCAATCAATTAGCAATGGGTTAGTCATGTTAGAATTCATTTATCCACTTACCTAATTTTATTAGCTAATACGAACCACTTTTTTACCATGTAAAAAGAAAAACCCGTTACTGGAAATTGACTGTTAACAGATTATGGGATGATCTATCTTCACAGCCCACGTGACTAATCCTTGGTTGCATCTTGGATCCTTTTCGCGTCGCATCTGAGCATCCCGGGCGATTCCATCGCTGGATTTCCATGGTTACCTAGCGTCGTCATCATTCAGTGGATTCAAGGAATCGACGAAGCAAAATGGTTTCAAGATTAGGAGCCTGAGAAGCTTGCCAGAGGTTCCGAAGTGATGGCGGTGGCAGAAATCTTGTGTTCCGATCCTACTGTGTGACTTGGCGCCTGGGCGTTGCAATGATCTCGTCGTCATGCCGAGTATCCGTTGCTGGGTTTTCTTCATCAATGCATCCTCGTCGCCGTTTGTTCTGATTGAGAAGTTTGAATCTCTTCTTCGACCATAAAGGTCTACCTCTGTCCCGCTCGGTTGCTCTGTTCTTATGTCCTCATTGGGGTAACCACACGTTTGACGAAACGCCGGAGAGAGAGAGAGAGAGAGAGAGATCCAACACTTCTTCAGTTCGGTATTCGCTGTTCCAGCTCTAGATTTCACCTCTGTCACTGCCACTCATCGTCGAGAATTAAGTTGCCATGGTCTGTCCTAATTTGCGGTTGGTTATGAAGGCCTCCTTATGCTTTGTTCCTCCGTGCTTTTTCAAGAGAAGGTAATTAGTCTCTCGAAGACTCGAACTGCACCGTCATGCTCGCAAACCATGTTCGGTCAAACGGATAATGCATGGTGACTGTTTGACGATATGCCTCATAGGAATAACTTTTTTTTTTTTTTTTTTTTTTGGTCGAAACTCATAGGAATAACTTCACTCGGAAAACGATGATCGAAGGATACATGAGGATGGGAGCAGTGGGTGAGTCTCTGGATCCCTTAGTTACATGCCGTACAGGGATGATTGCTCTTGGAACACTGCGATTTCGTGTTTCGCCTATGGAATGAGCAAATGTTAGCTTCCGGGAAGAATGCATTTGCTTGAAATTCCATGATTCATGGTTATGGCAAGAATAGGACACCCATGGAAGCCCTTCCTCAGGTCGTGTTAAGGACATGAATTTGGATGCTTTTGAGAGATGATCGGTGCATCAGCTTATGAGGAGTGGCAATTGCATAGTGACTTAACTGAAAAATAGCTATTTATGGACAGTCACTTCCTAAAAAAATGATTTTGATTTGCCGGTTAATTAAGATCGATGACTTTCATGAGCCTGTTAATTTGATTAAAGCTACTGAACTAGCGAATCAGCGTATCAGAGAGTATGAAGAAGGGAAGGCTACTACTTGGAGGAGTCTCCTGCTCAGTAACAACTCCGTCTTCTCTCCAGCGAGGACGAGGATGAGGACAAGGACAAGGACGAGCCATGACGTTGAAGGAATTATGACAAGGACAAAAGATAATGGGCTTCAAGGAGCTGCAACCTGCAAGTGCAATCACATGAGCTTTCAAATGAAGCACACCAATGCCTCTTGCTCTTGAAATTAAATCTATCTGGAGCTCGAGAAAGAGATTTTTTTTTTTTTTCACTTCATATCTTCTGCTTCCACGACATCTTCCGCTTTTGCTGAGAGAAATTTGCTCCCGAGGTTTGATAGTTTGCTGCTGATTGGCAAATAATCTATTTCCGAATCGCTCTTGTTGGATATTATTTTGCGAAAAATAGAGTTCCCTTTGTAATTGAAAATTATGAGATGACCATGACCAATGAGTATTGCTTCGGGAATTTCTGCCACCCTTTCAACGATGAAACCATGTAATTATCACTTGGTATGGCCTATACTAATTTCCCAACCCCATGTCAATGATCACAGAAATCATAGTTAGGCACAAATTTAGACGGGCATCCTACTTTTTCTATTAGTAATTAGTTAATGGTCACAGAAATAAATCATAAGGTTAATTAACATCTTTGGGTGGTCTAACTTGGTGGTGCTTATCTACGGTCTTATCTTAAAAGGACGTTCCCCAAAAATATGTTATCTGAAGAATGGACCACCATTAGATAATGCGACAATAATGTGATTATTTATACACCTGATTGTTCCTTGAGACAAAGAAGCGAATTAACCACTCATTTGATCTCATTTTCTATTCTTTTTCCATTAATATATCTATCACTAGTTTCAACTGTGCTGTCACAGACTCTGAAATTACTGATTAGCATGTGAAAGTTTACATAATTGGTATATTGAAAATAATAATAGTAAAAAAGGAGACTTTGAGTTCAATATTATCAATGCCAACGAGCTCGAACACGCGAACATCTCCTTCCTTTAGAGAAGTTCCTCCTTGAAATGCGGCCCAACCGGCAAAGAGCATTTTTCATGCCATTTTGAGGGTAATAAAGGAGTTTCACTGGCCATGACCCGTCCAAATATTTAAGACTTGCGATTTGCATTCTTCCATTGATGCATACCTTTAAAACCCCGCCCGGGAAAATCCACGAAGTTGATTTTTGATCAACAAATGATCTATGAGTAAGAACATACTAGGTAGTATGACTAACACAAGAAATGTTAACCAGACCACATGTGCATAATCTCATAGGCAGACCCAAATCATATAGGAATATGATGAAAAGACTATTGGCATGTCCAATGAAAATGGAGATCCTCTGCCTTGAAATTTTATTGGTGTATCAATCAATTATCAATTGGCAAGTTATATAAATGATTCTTGTATTAATGGTCACGGTACGTGGACACACCCACGATAGGAATATGTGGAGTATAGAATTCACATTCATCCAATAAAATTTCTCTCTGCTTCGACTATTTTTCATTCTTATAAGGCCATAAAGGATTAATCATAAGAGACGCACATGAATGTAGTCAAAAATCCGAAGTTATCAATCTTCTTTCAATACACTTTAATTGGTGATAGAATAATACAAAGCTATCTTGTAACTCTTTTTCCCGGTCATTGCATCAAAATGGCCAAACCGTATAATCACAATTGTTCAACCCTCACTGAGTTAAACACACTGTTCCCCGGGTTAATAAGTCCTCATCAACATAGTTTCCTTGTTTGATTTATCTCTTATGAACGTGGGCCAACCATTGGATATGTTTGCTGCAAAACTATGTTGATAGGTCCTGAGTAGGTGTGAGCATGTGAAATTTTGTGAGATTACTGGTGACTATTCTAAAAATTTAAACTGTTAGATAAATGCATAATTTATTTTATTATTTAAATATTTTAGCGATCCCCTCATGCTTGGTATGGTTTTTTACCTAGTATCAAGCTTGGAAATTGAGGAGGCAAATGGGGGCACGGTAAGATTTGAACTCAAGATCTTCAACTTTGATACTATGTGGGATTTTATGGGACTATTGTTGTTCTAAAAATTTAAGTTTATATGAAGGCGTGGTTTATTTTATTATTTAAATATTCTAACAAACCAAAAGGAACTGTCCGAATCGAGAATTGGTTGGACCCTACCAACCAATCAGTTTTGGACAATTCCTTAGGATATTGGTTTGGTTTCAGGACTAAATGCACTAGTTCACTGTTGCTAGGTGGGAATCGAGCACCCCTAGTCCCGAGCTGGCCTGGCCACAATTTGTCTAAATACCTAAAAGTCTCAATTTACCAATTCATCTGAATGTCATCTCTTTACGAATTCGCAAGTAACACTATGCCAAGTGGATATTATGGCAACCAATATACGATGAGAAACTGGATAAATAGAAGCAAACACCAAAGAAGAAAAGGCCAACTAAATGTACTTTATGCTGCTTTTTTCTAGCATAAAAATCTAAAGTCCTCGATCCCAATCCAGCAATTTGAAGCCAAAATACCATCAATATTGTGTCCTCGAACTCTACAATAGCGTACACTATTTTTGAACTCCCATGGTAACGCTTCATGGGTTACGAACACTGATCGCCTCTACTACATCCTCTCGGTTATAACGCAGTGAAAATAGAGCAGGCACGTCAACATGATATTAGATTTGTCGATTATAAAACAGAGCATGAGTATCGCCATCCACGTGTGTCTCTTCGAATTTCCCCAGAAATTGACAATGCAGTGCCTGATCTTCTTAGTTAGGGCCCTTTGTTGACGCAAGAAGAGGCAGTGTCTCATGCAGAGTCTGCAGAAATCTCAAAATCATCCAATTGGTTGCTTCAGGCCCACCGGTGATAACGGCCGATGGTGAAACTTTGTCTTACCCTGGTAATGTTGCTGTCAGCGAGACTCTGCTCGGGGATGAATTAGTCGGCATTGAATTGCAACTCGATGCAATAGCGCTTGAAGCGCTTTCAGCTGATACTGCTCTGCATGAGGACTTGTTTCCACGTCCAATATAATAAATTTGACTTGGACCGACCCAAGGCAGGCTTTGCTTCTATTCTAGGAGCGATCAAGGATATCTGCCAAGGAAAGGTTGGTGTGCTTTTTGCATTGCATTTACGTTATCAAGTGCATTTTAATTGTTCATCGATAACTGACCATCTCATAGTCGGAACTGAATTCCATATTGTAGCAGAGGTAGACGATGAAGGAAGAGAGAATTGAGGGTGATCTTACATTCGCAGCACCTTAGGCTATGGCATTTATCGTAGGGTACAGCACTGGGATTGTTTGTGTGAACATGAAAGGCAAAAGATTTGAAGAGCTCGCAACTTTCTTTGATGGTGAATTAGAGGGAGAATGATGAGAAAGCTTCACCGTGACTGTGGTATGTGTCATAAGATGCTTAGTAATTATTCTTCAATCATCTGTTCTCATACCTTGTAATGGGTTTCATCGAGAAGCTAGAGACTTTGTCCGATGGTACAATCAATCTGATGGTGTGGTGTTGCATAATCCCTAGGAAAGCCAAGGGTAAGTGTCATCTCTCGCCTTTTGATTCTCGAATCGAAGTAGAAGAAGGTGCTGATTTGAGTCAATTTTGGGTTCGTTGAGTTGTTTTGGTGGGTGGGAGTGAATATGATCAGTGTGAGTGGTTTGTTTCGTGCTTGTATTCGCAGGCTCTAGTTTGATAGAATGGATTTGTTTGACTAATTTGTTTGGGTGAGGCATTGTCTCTCACGAGGGAGTAACACCTACGGGGCTGATAAGAGGAAGAATGACACGTTTTAGGAGGTTCACAGAAAAGGGGCAAGAGAAAATTTTTTATATTGCCTTGATGCGGAGCGAGCACAACTATAAATTGATTGAGAATTTCTACTTATTAAATTTATAGGAATCGTTTAAACATGTGTATATCTAAATATGATTGATTTGTCTAGTCTAATAATTCATGTAATAACTAACACAAAAGTATTTTTTTAAAATGTTCAAAAACTATATAATAGCTAGTATAGTGAAGGAACACGTATGAGTACACATGAGTTCTTGTATATTATATTCATGCTTCTTCTTTTTTTCAATCCCACACGTCTTCTCTAGGGGTGTGCAAAATGCTCGGGAACTGCTCGAATCGCCCGGAACCGGCGGTTCTTGAGAGAACTAGTCCGGTTCCCTTGCCCAATATATGGGAACCGGTGGGTACCTCGGTTCCCGGTTTCATGGGCGGATTCGCCCGCCCGCCCACCTGACCGGACCGGAACCGTTTTAATATTAAAAAAAAAAATTACTAAAAGAAACCCTAGATCTCATCTCACTCCTTCTAGGGGTGTGCAAAATACCCAAGAACCGTTCGGACCGTATTTGTAAATTCGCTACGTTTACTTCTCCCGTCGTCCACATCTCCACGTACTTAAATTTGGTTTTTCTTTCTTTGGCATGCTTTGATGTCACGTAGTCGTTTTATGTTGAAAACCAAAATTGTTTCGCGTCAAGATCGGTTCCATGGATTCACCCCGGGTCCGGTTCCATGGTGGATCCATGCAACAAACGGGTGGATTCCGGTTTCAATTTTTCGGAACCGATCTTTAGCGAGCGATTCCCAGTTCTAGGTCGAAAACTGTTTGTCCGGACCATGCACACCCTTAGTCTTCTCGGAGCAGCGTCTCCAGGCGCGTGTGCATGGATGACTGCAGGAAAGTAGGGATGGCGGAAGGGCAGTTCAGTCGGGCCCAGTACAACCCGGATCATTTCGTGCCACCTCCTTTTGTATTTTTTGTTAATTTTTTGGAGCCCAGTTAGAAATTTTCTTTTAATCATTAATCTTTGAAAAAAAAAATTATTCTAAAGTGGGAGATCGTCGTCAAGGGAGAAGAGAAAAGACTCTTCTTATTTTGTAACGTCTATTGCGGTGAGCTCAGCCATCGCAAAGCCTACACCCCGTTTCCTCCTCTTCTTCCCCCACCTCCCTCCCTCCGTCCATCTTCTTTCCATCACCACTTCAAATCTGAAGGGAGAAAGATGGTCCCGGTTGATATCAGTGGAGAATCGCTCTTTTATTGTCTCGTCAGATTCTATTCTCCATCGCAGAAAGACTCTCCAAAAAGCGACCTTCATCAAACGCTTGCATTTTCTGCTGAAAGATTCCCCACAGATTGACAATGCCAGTGCCCGATCGTTTCGAATTTAGGGCTTTTGTCGACGGCCGGAAAGGCCCCAAGTCCAAACTCCAGTCGGTGTTCGACCTTCATGGCGAAGATCCAAGCGGCCTTGTTTCCTGCCGAGGTCGCCGAAACTCGTAATCCTCCAATTCTTCTGCTTCAGGCCGACCCTTCTTCGCAAATTGGTCTTTCGTCTGATCTGACTGCGGTGGTACCGGAGAGTGAGACGCTTCGGATTCCAGATTTGTAGTGGCGGTCGGAGATGAGGACGGACGGAATTGAGGGTGATCTTATAATGGCAGCACCTTAGGCTTATGGCATTTCGTTCTGAAGTATGGCGCTTTGGGATTGTTTGTGCGAGCATGAAAGAGGGAAGAATTGGAGCGTTTGCAACTTCCTCTGATGGTGCATCAGAGGGAGAATGAAGACAAGCTTCGGACTGCATTCACCGTGATCGCGGTATCTGCTTTTATTCACCCTAAATCTATTTATCAATCCTTGAGTTTTTTTTTTTATTATTTATCAAAACTTAGTTGAAGATAATTGACTGGTACTGGTTCCTTCAGGTAGGGATAATCAATTTTCGAAAGTAATGATAGATAACGCGCACTTTTATAGTTCAGTAAAACAATATTGTTTTCTCGAATTCTTGATTTCCTAATAGCCTTCGATCAGCTTAGTTATTTTCTTTAATCATCTCTTCTCTTGCCTTGTAATGGATGGTAGTTAAGCAATGTTGTTATAGGATGCAGAGCATGGGACGACTGCAGGCGTATCAATGCGTGACAGGGCGGCAACAGCTTTGGCTATTGCGTCTAGAGATTCCAAAACTTGAAGATTTCAACAGGCCGGGACATGTTCTCCCATTGAAGTACAGGGAGGGCGGTGTCCTGAAAAGAGCTGGGCATACAGACGCTTCTGTCGACCTTGCTGTGTTCGCTAACCTGTGGCAGTTCTCTTTGTGAGGTAGTGGGTGATGATGGTTCCATGGCAAGATTACCTAAGCTTCATGGGTTGCCGATCTAATCAGGTAAATTTTCTCTTCCCAGCAATCCAATGCAAAATACTTTTTAAGGACAATCAAATCCAACTTCAACTGCAACCGTCACTTCTTAAGTGTTGGCTCTTTTGGTCAAGATGTTGTCACTGCGGCATCTCCCCTTTTTGGGAGTGGATAAATGAAGAGTAGAAAAATTGGAACCCTGGGTGATGTGGGAAAAAAGAGTCTCTCATAGGTGGCTGTTGGGCTGTTGTTTTACTTAGCAAGTAGGAGAGAAGCATAAGCTATTTTGGTTTATTCATGTCTCAACTTTAGTTTATGCTTTAAGCTTGTGTTGGTTATTCCGCTCGTCAACACCATGCGGATCAATGATTTTGGGTTTGGAAGATTTGTTTCTCTTAATTTTTTAAGTGTGGTGTCGTTAGATTAGTATATGGTTATAAATGGCAAGGATTCTTGCCAAATTATGTCAATGAGCTTGTAACTGCAGTTAAGAATTCAGAAACTGATAAACAGAGAGTTTTGAATGGATTAATTGTAAACTTTGAAGATCTTGTTTGTATGAGTCCAATTTTTCAACTCAACTTCAATTTGCGCTTCATCTTAAGTACTTCCATCGCATGATTTTGTTTGACAGTGCTCTTAGTAGAACAAGCTTTCAAGCTCTAGAGTTGAATAATTACACCACTGAAAAATTGATGGTACCTTTTGGGTGGAACTCCAAATGTATTTTGAAGCTTGTAAAAAAAAGTCTAATCATGTGCCAATCATAATTTGAAGTACCAAATTTATCTGACTTGGATAACAATGTTGTGGACAGGAAAATTAACATTAGGAGAAATGATTTTTAGGATAGTAGTGAACTGCTGGGAACAATAATTCCTTCTTATAGCTCCTGTATATGTCTGCAATTGATATTGGACTGCCGTGATTTTGATTAAAAGCAGTATCTTAGTTTTCCCTATTTTAAGTCCTCTTACAGACAGCAAGATTTCCCATCATGTGATTCATACTTTCTTGATCATCTGAACAGGGCAACATTGGAGATGATTGGGATGTCCTTGTTAGGGTACACTTGGGATGCATCCCAGGAGACATCTGGATCTGCTAGATGCCACTGTGGCAACCAGCTTGCACTTGTGATGTAATGGATAGAAGCAGTGGTAGGGGCGTGCTGGTCTACCTCTGAGGGCACGAAGGAAGAGGAAAAGGTTTAAGGCACATATTTCGCGCCTCTAACACACAGGACGATAGGCGTGATACCATAGAAGCAAATGTGGATCATGGTTTGCCCATTGACTACAGTGACTATGGAATTGGTGCTTGGGTATTTTTTCCTTAAGTCAGAAACTATACTAATGTGAGAGGCAACAGTTTCAGAGATTGTAAAATATTTTATAGGACTACTAGACGAAGCTGATGACTAAAGCAGAGCTTCAAGTTCTCCTCTTAGAAAGACGTGATCTAAATTACTCAAAAGAACCACTCCATCGTTAATCATTTTATAGCATTTGTATTAGCACTAACATATTGACTGATACTGCAAATGTTGCATGACCTGGGAGTCAGAACTATGAAGCAGATGAAGTACATTGGTCTTAAAGGTTATGGCTTGATTATTGTTGAGAGAATTCCTCTAGTAACTCCCGAAGGAGAACAAGGGATGCTTGGAAACAAATCGCTCCAAGATGGGCACATCTATGGAGCGGACGATGGCCTCTTCAGCAATCTCATCAGCAAAAACAGCAAGGCGAGCAGCCCTGTTTCTTTCGATCCAGCTGTGTCTGACTCATAGAACCTGAGGAGAACAAGAGATGCTTGGAGACAAAACGCTCCAAGATGGGCACATCTATGGAGCAGACAATGGACTATTCAGCAATCTCATCAGCAAAAACAGCAAGGCGAGCAGCCCTGTTTCTTTTGATCCAGCTGTGTCTGACACATAGAACCTGCTAAGTAGTTCGACTGCTAATGATTTACACAGGGGGTCACAAGCAAGTTCACTGACAGATGATGCTATTACTTAATTTTAAATGCACTAAGGTAAAGAACATTGGGATACCTGCTGACGATGAGTTATGGAAATTTTATGGCGATCCAGTTTTATAATTAGTCTAAGATTCATTATTGTTCTATTGATGTCATTCATCCATTTTGTGAGGCGAAAAGGTGAAGATTAACCATCTTATCTAAAATTCCTCGTGTAATCGATGGCTTGCGAGAGTTATCCTTAATTCAAGTTCAAGTAATATGCTAAAGTCTTTGCTATTGATCAACTCTCCATATTGGCGTTAGATAAGGATTGCTTATGACCTTTTATTTGTCGAATGAAGACGCAATGCGCAAAAAGGTTGGACATTAGTCACACACGTATCTGGTATTTTGGAAGATGCAATGTCCAGGTGTAATGTCCACTCCTTTCCAAAAAATATCAGGAAGTACATCACCATTCAATTACTTGCAGCAGAGAGTTTTGCTTTCTTTGATCTGATTAACAAAACAAGATATAGCGAAGAAGAGAATTTTCTGTAGGCACACCAAAGTTCACGCCTATGCCTCGACATTCCTTCTGAAAATGGAGATTTTGTATTCAATAGAATCGATGCTAACACAGGCATCTTCTTCCTTTAGAGAAGTTACTCTCTGAAATGCAGCTTTGACCAGCAGAGAGCTTTCCCGAGCCATGTTGGGGGTAGTACAGGAGCTTTACTGCCCATGGACAGTCCGAATATCTAAGAGCCGCGGTTTGCATTGCTTTCATTGATGTGGTCCCTTAAAAATGGCCGGGGAATGTGTGTAGAGTTGATTTTTTAAGAACAAATGATGACTAAAACAAGAAATGCGAATTGCAGAGTCATTTCAGTTGTCTCAACAAATATTTTCATGGGCAGTTGATTCATGTGAATTTAAAATCCATTTGGACTTGAAATTACTTGATTAGCTCCAACTTTCTATAATAAGACTTCTAAGCTGTTTATTCTAACATTTTTGTAATTTGTTTGTGCTTAAATGGTGGATGGTCATATAATTTGGGAAATCATAAACATTGCAATTTTTAAAAGTAATGGATAAGCACCATTACAATCCCTAAGATCCACCTTTCCAACGCAAGTGCTGCTCCTATTTAACTAGAAAAGTAAATGGTACATCTACATGTGTAGATCCATAAGATGTAGGAGAGATAAAAAAAAAATTCTTCTAAATTGACTAATGACATTAATATTCATCCAAGGTGCTTAAACACAAGTCGATGCAACTCGTACAATTTCCACAAATTTAACTGGAAAAGCGAGAAGAGAGAGAAAATTTAACTGAATAGAACTGAATTTCTATTATCTAACATCATCTTTATAGTATCAATGCTAGAAAATCTTCCACAAAAAATGAACTTCGCGGATTACGATTCTGAGATTTTGAATTTTATGAGGATGGAAATCAAATGGTTGATGGAGGAATCATTTGCAACGTCAGATACAACTTTCAAAATTGAAATTAAAAAAACAATGGAATGAAACGACAACTTTCACAAATTTGGATGAGAAAAAAGAAAGGAAATGGGACATACTTAGAAGATGGTGTGTTTTAGGTAGTTATGCCGAGGTGGCAAATTGTGAGAAAATTATATATTTACCTATTTATCATCTTTGTCATATGACAGAGGATTTGCTTAATTGCCACATCAATGGCCAACAATGGGTTAATCATGTTAGAATTCATTTATCCACTTACCTAATCTTATTAGCTAATACGAACCACTTTTTTACCATATAAAAAGAAATAAACCGTTAGTAGAAATTATCTCTGTCGGGCGATTCCATCGCTGGATTTTCCATTGTTGCCGAGCGTCGTCATCTTTCAGTGGATTCAAGCAATCGACAAAGCAAATGGTTTCGAGATTAGGAGCCTGAGAAGCTTGCCAGAGGTTCCGAAGGGATAGCGGCAGCAGAAATCTCATGCCTTTTCCGATCCTCTGTTGTGACTTGGCGCCCGGGCGTTGCGACGATCTCGTCGTCGCGCCGACGCTCCGTTGCTGGGTTTTCTCCGTTGATGCAACCTCGTCGCTGTTTGTTCTGATTGAGAAGTTTGAATCTCTTCTCTTATCGCAAAGTTCCTACCTCTGTCCCGCGCGGTTGGTCTGTTCTTACGTCCTCATTGTGGTAATCACACGTTTGACGAAACGCCACAGAGAGAGAGAGAGAGAGAGAGAGAGAGATCCGACACTTCTTCAGTTCGGTATTCGTCGTTCCAGCTCTAGATTTCACCTCTGTCACTGCCACCCATCGTCGAGAGTTAAGACATTCAGCTAGTTGCCATGGTCTGTCCTGCTTTTGCGGGCGGTTATGAAGGCCTCCTTATGCTTTGTTCCGGTGTGCTTTTCAAGAGGAGGTAACCAATCTCTCGTTATGCCCCAGAGGAATCTTCTTCTTCCTTCGGCTTTACGCCATGTTCGCTCAAATAGATAGTGCGCGGTGACTGTTTGATGTAATGCCCCAGAGGAATAACTTCACTGGGAAAACGATGATCGAAGGGTACATGAGGGTAGGAGAGGCGCGTGAGTCTCTGGATCCCTTTGTTACATGCCGTACAAGGACGATTTCTCTTGGAACACCGCGATTTTGTGTTTTGCCCATGAAATGAGCAAATGTTAGTTTCTGGGAAGAATGCATTTGCTTGAAATTCCATGGTTCATGGTTAAGGCCAGAACAGGACAACCGTGGAAGCCCTTAGGCTGATTAAAACTACTGAACTAGCAAATTAGCATATCGGAGAGTATGAAGAAGGGAGGGCTACTACTTGGAGGAGTCTCTTGCTCGGCAACGACTCTGTCTACTCTCCGGCGAGGACGAGGATGAGGATGAGCCATGATGTTGAAGGAATTACGGAAAGGACAAAAGACCGGGGGCTTTCAAGGAGCTGTAAATGTAATCACATGAGCCTTCAAATGAATTATACTTTGCTTGCCTCTTGCTCTTGAAATTTAATCGACTCGGAGCATGAGAAATTGATTAGTTTTTTACTCAAGATCTGTTGGCTGGGTCCACCTTCATGTGGGGCCCAGCCAGCATTTAAAAAAAAAAAGGAAAAAGAAAAGAAAAGAACAAAAAGAAGTGGAAGTTGTCGTACGTGGTGTGTGCGCCCAAAAAGTGACGAAGAAAGAGAGAGAAAACAAAAACTGCACAAAGGAGAAAGAGAAGAGAAGAAGAGTGCTGCAACTTTGCGACTTTGATTCGAAGGCCAAATATTGTCGGAATCGGCTCAAATTTCAGTATGTTGTTCGTGAGACCGAGGGCTATGAGATGATGGTTTTTGTTCGTCGAGAACCGTCTCCAAATTCTCCGGTTGCGGTTAAGGTTTTCTTCTTAAACTTGTTTGTCTACCTATGTGGTGAGAAGAAGATGATTGTAATGTTGATGTTGAGCCTCTAGTTGTGACTAGAGAAGAATACTTTTGTATCCGCTATTCTTGGTGATTAGTGGATGTTTTTTGGGCGGTCCGTGGTTTTTCCGCATCGGGTTTTCCACGTTAAATCTTTGGTGTCGTTATTTGCTTTGTCTACTTATTATTTTGGCGTTATATTTGCATTTTGTGAGGCTGTACATTGCTGGTTGTTGCTGGGGGTTAAGAAATTCTTAGTTGATTTTGCTTTGAGGGAGAAATTGATCCTGGATTGCATTTAGAAGTGGTGAATTGTTGTACCCGAGTTCTCCCAACAAGTGGTATCAGAGCACGGTTAATTTTAGTGTTAAATGGAAGAAACCAGCAGCACCATGTTTAAGTTAAATGCCTCGAATTATTCTATTTGGAAGCCTCGGATGGAAGATGTGTTATATTGCAAAGACTTATTTGATCCTATTGAGGGTGATGAAGCCAAAGGAGATAAGGAAGATAAAGAATGGGATAGAATGAATCGGAAAACAGTTGGGTTTATCCGACAATGGATTGATGATAGTGTGTTTCATCATGTTGCTCAAGAAACGAGGGCAGACACTTTGTGGAAGAAATTACAAGATCTTTATGAGAGAAAAACTCCACAAAATAAAGCTCTTCTAGTTAAGCGACTTGTGAATTTGAGATACAAGGAGGGGAGTAACATGGCGGAACACTTGAGTGAATTTCAAGATGTTGTAAATCAATTGACAAATCTTGAAATTGATCTTGGTGATGAATTGCAGTCATGCTTATTACTTGGTACTCTTCCTGATAGTTGGGACACCTTGGTTGTGGCATTAAATAACTCGGCTCCTTTTGGTGTGCTTTCTATGAGCATGGTTAAAGAAAGCTTATTCAATGAAGAAACAAGAAGAAAAGGCTTGAATTATCCTTCTACATCGGATGCTCTTGTTATAGAAAACAGGGGGAGAAGTCAATCAAGAAGGTTTCAAAGAAATGATACCCGAGGCAAGTCAAGAGGAAGGTCGAAATCGAGACCGAGGAGGAGTGTCAAGTGTTATAATTGCGGCAAAATGGGACATTATGCAAAAGAGTGTTGGTTGCCAAAGAGAGATAGATTCCATGATAGAAATGGAGATCAAAAGAAAGAAGAGAAACAAGCTACAACAGCGGTTGCATCCGATGGCGATATTGTGTTTGTATGTGATGACGGATATGTGAATTTTACATGCCAAGACTCTATGTGGGTTGTTGATTCCGCGGCTTCTTTTCATGTCACCTCACGACGTGATTACTTTGCTTCTTATCGCAGCGGCGACTTTGGTTGCATAAGGATGGGAAATAGTGATATTTCCAAGGTTATTGGCATGTGAGATGTTTATTTGGAAACTGACGTCGGATGTAATTTGATTTTGAAAAATGTGAGACATGTTCCGGATATTCGACTTCACTTGATCTCTACGGGTGCCTTGGATGATGATGGTTATCGTAATTCATTCTTTGATGGCAAATGGAAGTTGACTAAAGGTTCTATGGTAGTGGCAAAAGGTAAGAAGACAGGCTCTCTCTACACCATGCAAGCTGACTTGATTAAAGAAGAGGTAAATGCAGTGGAGGATTCCTTGGTTGATTTATGGCATATGAGGCTGGGTCATCTTAGCAAGAAAGGACTTGAAACTCTTGCTAGAAAGAACCTTTTACCTTTGAAGGAGAAAAATCTAAAGGAATGCACTCATTGTCTGACTGGTAAGCAACATAGATTCTCATTTCATAGTTCCTCTCCACACAGGAAATCAGATGTACTTGATTTAGTTCACACTGATGTTTGTTGCATGGATGCTAGAACTCTTGGAGGTGCATTATACTTTGTGACATTTATTGATGACTGTTCTAGAAAAGTGTGGGCTATTGCTTTGAAATCTAAAGATCAGGTACTTGCGGCTTTCAAGCAATTTCATGTCAATGTGGAAAGAGAAACCGGGAAGAAGTTGAAATGTGTTCGGGCTGACAACGGTGGTGAATATAGAGGCCCATTTGAACACTATTGCAGGGATTATGGTATCAAGCTTGAGAAGACCGTTCCAAAAACACCACAAAGCATAATGGAGTGGCGAGAGAGAATGAACCGGACAATTAATGATCGGATTCGGTGTATGCTTTCTCATGCGAAGTTGCCTAAGCCATTTTGGGGTGAAGCGATGAGAACAAAGTGAGACTTGATAAATCTATCTCCATCTGTTCCTCTTAAGGGGGATGTTCCACAAAGAGTTTGGAGTGGCAAAGATGTTTCCTATAGCCATCTAAAAGTGTTCGGTTGTCGGGCATTTGTGCATGTTCCAAGAGATGAAAGATCTAAGCTTGATGACAAGTCTAAACAGTGTATCTTCTTAGGTTATGGACATGAAGAGTTTGGCTACAGGTTATGGGATCCAGTTGCAAAGAAAGTCATTAGAAGCCGAGATGTGGTGTTTTGTGAGTATCAAACTATTGAAGACATTGACAAGGTGGAGAGACCAAATAATACAGCTCAACGTTCAGTTAGTTTCAGCCCAAATCCTTCTAATGTTGATAGAAATTATGGGGGAGAAGTGCATGGAAGTCATGAAGATGGTGAGTCCTCACATAATGTTGATTCTTCAGCTGATGCAGGTGAAATAGCTGAGCAAGAGCAATTAATCCTACCTCAAGTTAGAAGATCTGAAAGAGAGCGTAGGCCTTCTCAAAAATATTTACCGCATGAGTATGTGTTACTCACTGATGCAGGGGAGCCAGAAACTTATGAAGAGGCTATATCATGTGAACGAAAGAATGAGTGGCATGAAGCCATGCAAGAGGAGCTTAAATCCTTGCATGAGAATCACACATTTGAATTGGTGAGGTTGCCTCAGGGTAAGAGAGCACTCACAAATAAGTGGGTGTATAAGTTGAAGACGGAAGAAAATAGTTTGCAACCACGATACAAGGCCAGACTTGTTGTGAAGGGCTTTCGTCAAAAGAAGGGTATAGACTTTGAAGAGATTTTTTCACCGGTTGTAAAAATGTCTTCTATTCGAGTTGTTCTTGGGTTGGCCGCCAGTTTGAATTTAGAAATTGAACAACTTGATGTAAAGACGGCTTTTCTTCATGGAGATCTAGAAGAGGAGATATATATGAAGCAACCAGATGGTTTTGAAGTTGAAGGCAAGGAGCACCTTGTATGTAGATTGAGGAAAAGCTTATATGGTCTCAAGCAAGCGCCTAGGCAATGGTATATGAAGTTTGAGTCATTCATGGAAGAACAAGGATATGGTAAGACAAACTCCGATTCTTGTGTCTTTATGAAAAGATTCTCAGATAATGATTTTCTTATTCTCCTACTTTATGTGGATGATATGTTGATTGTTGGGCATGATGCCAAGAAAATCAAGAGCTTGAAAAATGAGTTGAGTAAAGCTTTTGCAATGAAAGACCTAGGCCCGGCTAAGCAAATCTTAGGCATGAGAATTACTCGTGATAGGAAGAATAAGAAACCGTGGTTATCTCAAGAGAAGTATATTGAGAAGGTGCTTGAAAGATTCAACATGAGCACATGTAAACCGGTGAGTACTCCACTTGCAGGCCATTTGAAGTTGAGTAGTAATTAGTGTCCTTCAAGTGAGAAAGAAAAGGTTGAGATGAAGAAAATTCCTTATGCATCGGCTGTGGGTAGTTTAATATATGTCATGATTTGTATAAGACCTAATATTGCTCATACAGTTGGTATCGTGAGTAGATTTTTCTCAAATCCAGGTAATGAGCATTGCACCATTGTTAAATGGATTTTGAGATATCTTAGAAGTATTTCTACACTTTGCTTGTGCTATGGAAATGCAAAGCCTGAGTTGAGTGGCTTCTCGGATGCGGACTATGCCGGTGATGTTGATTCCCGAAAATCTACATCGGGTTTTATAATAATCTTTGCAGGGGGAGCTGTTTCATGGCAATCGAGATTGCAAAAATGTACCGCTTTGTCTACAACTGAAGCGGAGTATATTGCTATTACCGAAGGAGGTAAAGAACTTTTGTGGATGCAAAAATTCCTACAAGAGTTGGGCTTGAAGCAAGAGAAGTTTGTTCTATATTGCGATAGCATGAGTGCCATCCATCTTAGCAAGAATCCGGTGTTTCATTCAAGATCGAAGCATGTTGATGTGAAGTATCATTGGATCCGAGAAAAGCTAGAAGAGAAGCTCTTCCTACTTGAGAAAGTTCATACCGACAACAATAAGTCCGACATGATGACCAAAGCCTTGCCCGTGATGAAGCTTGATGCTTGTAGAAGAAAAGCGGGCATGACGAATCTTCCCACATGAGGTGGAGGGGAGATTTGTTGGCTGGGTCCACCTTCATGTGGGGCCCAGCCAGCATTTAAAAAAAAAAAAAAGGAAAAAGAAAAGAAAAGAACAAAAAGAAGTGGAAGTTGTCGTACGTGGTGTGTGCGCCAAAAAGTGACGAAGAAAGAGAGAGAAAACAAAAACTGCACAAAGGAGAAAGAGAAGAGAAGAAGAGTGCTGCAACTTTGCGACTTTGATTTGAAGGCCAAATATTGTCGGAATCGGCTCAAATTTCAGTATGTTGTTCGTGAGACCGAGGGCTACGAGATGATGGTTTTTGTTCGTCGAGAACCGTCTCCAAATTCTCCGGTTGCGGTTAAGGTTTTCTTGCTCTAAACTTGTTTGTCTACCTATGTGGTGAGAAGAAGATGATTGTAATGTTGATGTTGAGCCTCTAGTTGTGACTAGAGAAGAATACTTTGTGTATCCTGCTATTCTTGGTGATTAGTGGATGTTTTTGGGCGGTCCGTGGTTTTTCCCGCATCGGGTTTTCCACGTTAAATCTTTGGTGTCGTTATTTGCTTTGTCTACTTATTATTTTGGCGTTATATTTGCATTTTGTGAGGCTGTACATTGCTGGTTGTTGCTGGGGGTTAAGAAATTCTTAGTTGATTTTGCTTTGAGGGAGAAATTGATCCTGGATTGCATTTAGAAGTGGTGAATTGTTGTACCCGAGTTCTCCCAACAAGATCATCTGCTTCTATGACATCTTCCATTTTAGTTGAGAGAAATTTGCTCTCGAGGTTTGATATTTTGCCGCTGATCAGTGAATAATCCATTTCTGTAGCACTCTTGTTAGATATTATTATACGAAAAGTGGAGTTGACTTCGTATTCAAAAATTATTAGGTGACCAGAACCAATGAGTAATGCTTGGTGAATTTCAGCCACCCTTTTTTGACGATGAAATCATGTAATTATCGCTTGATATGGCATATACTAATTTCCCAACCCCATATTAATGATCTCAGAAATCATAGTTAGGGACAAATTTAGATGGCCATCCTCCTTTTTTATATTAGTAATTAGTTAATGGTTGCATAAATAAATCATTATGTTAATTAACTGCATCTTTGGGTGGTCTAATTTAGCGGTGCCTATCTACAATCTTATCTTAAAAAGGACGTTCTCCAAAAATATGTTATCTTAAGAATAGACCACCATTAGATAATGGGACAATAACTGATTATTGATACATCTCATTGCTCCCTGAGAAAAAAGAAGTGATTTAACCACTCATTTTGTCTCATTTTCTATTCTTTTTCCATTGTTATATCTATCACGGTTTTTTGATTTGTGCTACCACGACTCCAAAATTACTAATTAATATGTGAAAGTCTATGTGGTATCTCAAAAATAATAATTAAAAAATGGAGACTTTGAGTTCGGTATTATCAATTCTAATGAGCTCGAACACAAATACATCTCCTTCTTTTAGAGAAGTTCCTCCTTGAATTACAGCATGTGACATCCTCGATCCGTCCCCTATCTACGGAGTAAAAGTATGACGATAATCGACATACCACAAGAAAGTAAAGGATGGTCACTTTAGGATGAAAACTCAAATTTTCATTGGCGGATCACGAAATTCTGGAAAACTAGAAATAGGCTGCAAATGAGGAGCCACGAGGGCCCAAGCCACAAGCAGGCCCAATGGGCCTCACACCCACTATAGCCGGCCCAAGAGGGCTCATTAAGCCATTCAAGCTCATTCTTGAATTCTGGGAACATATGCATTAAATTGGTCCTTGTGCATGAATAGTGAATTGGACTATAATTTAGTTTAATTCCCATTTTACTCCTTTTAGAAGCTAGTAGGCTAATGAGACAAATATGTGGGTATGCAAGAAGGAAAAGTGGCGCCTGAAGTGAAGAAGAAAGAGAGAGAAGACCTACCTAGCTAGTCGACCTAGCTCATATCCCAATTCTAGCACATGTGGGATATCTTGTCATTAATGGACTTAGATATAAAGGCTTCATGAAGCAATATGAGCCAAGTAAAAGCTTAGTCATAAGCAAATTAAGGAGAGTTGTACATGAACTCATTAATGCTTGAAGAGAGAAGATAAGCTAAATTTCACTCATTTCTCTCTCTCTCTCTCTCTCTCTCAACCGAACCCCCATACCCATTTCTGTCTCTTGGTTCATCTCATCTCATTCCCATTTTCTCTCTCGGTTGAGCCGCCATCTACCGTCCATTGCCGTAGCCGAGCCATCCTCCCTGCTGTGAGTCATGCTTATGCCGCCTCGTCGTGAGCCACACCCTCACCGCCCTCATGCCGTTCCATGGCAGTGAACCCTCACCACAGTGACGCCGTTGCCATTCACGTTTTCATCACGTCGTGAGCCGCTATTGTCGTTGCTAAACCACCGTTCACTGTCCCTTACCACTCACCACAAAGCCGCATCTCACACTGTGACCCATGCCAAGCCGCACCTCATGCCGCCACCCATGTCAAGCCGCCGCCGTGCCAGACCATTGTCCACACCGTAAGCCTCGTCGCCGCCGCTCACTGTCAAGCCTTGGTCCAGTCTTGTGAGTAACTTCCTAACCCTTATTTAGGGTGGTAGTTACACTTAGGATTAGGGTTAGATTAAGGTTTATGATAGTTAGATTAGATGATAAGTGGATTAGGAGGATAGGTTATTATTGATAAGTGATGAGTGGGGGTGATAAGTTATCATGAAAAGTGATAAGTGGATATGATAAACTAGCATGGAAAGTAATAAGTGAATATGATAAGCTATGAAAAGTGATAAGCGGATGTGAGAAGCTATCATGATAAGTGATGAGTGCTAGTGATAAGCTATCGTGATTAGTTATAAGTGCAAGTAATAGGATATCATGATAAGTGATGCTAGTAATAACTTATCATGAATAGTGAATAATGTATGTGATAACTTATCAAAAAGGTGATAAGTGTTTATTATATTTTAATTTTGAATGTGATAAGTGCATATTATATTGCAATTTTAAATATGATAAGTACTTCTTAAATTTCAATTTTTAGAATGCTAAGTGCTTATTATATTCTATATTTAAAGGTGATATGCGTTTATGAAATCCTCATTTTGAAAATGATAAGTGCTTTCAAAATGTTATTTTGAAAAGTGATGCGCCAAGTTGGTAATTGAACTCATGGTGTGATATTATATATTATGAGGTTGATGCATGATTATTTCGGTGGTTAAATAATCATTATTTCATGGCATTTTTGTGTGCAAATATTGCTAAAATATAACGTATGAGCACTAAACACTCTTGCATTGGGTAATGAGAAAGATAAAAATTGGCTTGAGTGGTTCATGTACTTGTATGATCACATAATAGTTCCGTACTCATATGATTACGATGGACGATGCCCGATGGATTTCGGATGCCCTTCACATCAATGGGATGCCATTCACAAATAAATTTCAAAACAAAGCTCTTTATTTGGAATGCCGTCTTCAAGTGAGGTCGAGACATTGCTGTGCTCGATGGGGCGGGACTATGTCCGGTTACGTCGGAAGACCACTGATGCGAGTGTTAGTCGTGGTCAAGAGCGGTCCTAATAATATGAAATTATAGTCTCAAGAATAGTATGATAGTATGGAATGCCATGTGATTCTCGAGACACTGCGTCTGCAAAGTGCATGAGTGCTAAATATATATTATGAGAGTGATGTTATGGCTTGCACATGTATGGTGTGGATATATATGAGTCGCATGAGATTTGCACGAGTTAATTATCGTATTAATGATTTATGTGGCACATGCATGCTTGATCGACCTTGTCTATGATTTGAGAGGTACGTGGATTGTGCATGTTTAGGGCGTCTCCAAGGCGAAGTACCTTCCTACGTGAGGATTAGGGAGTTTACTTACTAAGTATATCTCATTTGTTGTTGCTAAATGTTCCAGGCCCTCGTCATGACTAGCCCATTTCAACATGTTTGCTTTGGAGTGCCTGTCGACTAGGATTCCCAGGTGAGCCCATCCTCAATCGAGGGTACTAACGTAATCTATGAGAAGCATGTGTCCACCATCTGAGTCAATAAGGGGTTCCCTAACCTAGTGCCCCCATAGGTTGGTGGCCTGGTATGTTTGGTTTGGAGGGGAGCTCTAGGGCCCTCTCGATGGACTTAATGGACCACCAGGTGGGGGATCCGAGGGTGTTGCTTGGGACCCCATGGTCGTGGATGCCGCCGATGGCGACGTCACTAACCCGGAGGTGGACCCTGATCTGCAGTCGAACCCTAAGCCTAAGCCGTGGCATTATAACCTAGACGCATTGTGACATCCAGATTTTTGGGTTTTAATTTGACTGGATAAATAGGATCTTGTCTCGTCGCTCGTCAATTTATTGATGGGTCCGAAATTTCAATAAAGAAATTATCGGAGGAAAATTTAAGATCAAAAAGAAAATAAAAAGGGAAAGAGAAGAAAATTCAATAGGAAAAGTAATGTTATTTACTTTTTCTTTTTCTCTCTCTCCATTCTCTTTTCTTTTCTCTCTTTCTCTCTCTTCTTTTCTCTCTTCTCTCCTCTCCCCTCCCATCCGTGCGAACACCCCCCACCGCCTATTCTCTCTCTCTTTTCCTCTTTGACTAGTCAAGACTTATCCCTTCTCTCTTCTCTCTCTCTTCTCTCTCCTCTCTCTTCTTCCTTCTCGTGCACGATAGAACCAGCTTCTTCTTCTCCTTCTTTCTTCACGCTCGAGCGAACCAGGCCCGAACCGGGGCCGCAGCTCGCCCCGCCGCGCATTGCACCGTCGCCGCCCGTCCCGCCGCCGCACCGTCGCCGCCGCACGCGCTCGACGCCGCGCGCGCCCAGCGTCCCTCTCCCGCTCGGCGCAGCTCGTTCGCTTCTGTTCCAGCTCCGTTCGGCCACGATCCGGCCACCTCCGCCACCGTGGCCACCGCTCGGCCTCGCCAAGCCACCACCCGCTCTCCCGACCTCTTGCCGCCCCCAATCCTCTCTCTTTCTTGCTGTTTTGCGGCCGAACCAGCAAACCCACGGAGTGGGTATCCAGCTGTTCGTGGGCCGTTTTGGGCCGTTTCCCGGCCCCGAACCCGAGGCCCGCTTTGGGAAGAATTGTTCCTCGCGTCGCCGCCGTCGGATTGATCCGATTTGCGCGCGATTTGGTGAGTAATCTCACTAATCCTGGATTAGTTGGCTAATTATGCTTTAGGTTGGTTTAGTTTTAATTAATTATATTTAGGTTGTTAGATTATAATTAATTAGCAATTATTAGTCAATTGTGATGCGATTTAAATAAATTGATTGTGCAATTAACAAGTAGACGTGGTCTACTATTTATTGGGAGTGTCTCGGGAATTTTCGGACCCCTAATTGAGCTTCAATTTGATGATTCGGGCCTAAGTGAGATTTTTGGCATTTAAATATTAATTTTCGGAATTAAATTAAATAATTATTTATTTTCCGAAAAACCAAGGAGATGGTCTGGAACCGGAATATTATGCTGATGACTGTGGTGAAGTCCGTTTATTTAATTGGGCTTTAATTGAGCTAAACTGGATTTATTGAAATTAATTATTAATTTTCGAAATTAATTAATTAATTATTTATTTTTCGGAAATTAAGATTTATATGGCCGACGACCGAAATTTTGCGCTGATTGTCGTGGCGCAGTCCGTTTATTTAATTGAGCCTTATTTTGTGCTAAATGGAATTATTTGTGAAATTGGAAATTATTCTTTAATTGAATAATCTCTGGTTATTAATTGAAAAATAACCGGGCATCGGTTGATGATGCCAAAAATATTTGAATGGACTACAGGAAAATGTGGGAGTTATGGAAATGATAGTATTATATTTTGGCTAAGGCCAGTCGTGTGCCCACGCACGTTATTTTATCGAATATTTTTGATACGAAGAAATGAGGCCAAGACAGTGCGAGGCACAATGTCATTGGGCCGTGAGGGATTAATCGTATGTTGACTTACAGTTATAGCAAGAGGATTATCGGAAGTGATGTGATGGGCGTTGTGTTGAGGGAAACCAATGAATCATGAGCAGGTAAAGGACTAAGTACTACACAAGTAGAAGACTTAGTGTGAGTTACCTCTAGCGCCTTATACCATTGCTTATTATAGTTAAGGACTAAGTATTACATGGCGACCTGAGTCGCATGGGAATTACCTCTAGCGCCTTGCTGCATTGTTATGCATAGTGGAGGGCTAAGTGCTACACGATGGAAGATCTCGTGTGAGTCACCTCTAGCGCCTTACCCTATTGCATTTTGTAGTTAAGGACTAAGTACTACACGATAGCGAGATTTCGTGTGAGCTACCTCTAGCGCCTTATACTATTGTTAATTGTGGTCAAGGACTAAGTACCGCACGATGACGAGACTTCGTGTTGGGGTCACCTCTAGCGCCTTGAGCCTATATTTGAGCGGGAATGTTGAATGGGAATGTTGAGATTAATTATCGAGTATAGATGAAATCATCGATATGGTTTGATTCGTTTGTCATGGATTGACTGATTGAACTGAATTGGCCAGGGAAAGGTCATCGTTGACATGTAATCGACTAAGTCGATTGATCATTGCCTAAAGTCTGATGTTGCAAATTGATTGACTGAATGGAAATGACCGTGAGTGGTCTTGTTGGCTTGTAATCGACTAGGTCGATTTGATCGATGCTTCGATCCGTGATATGATTGCTTGGGTGCCTAGTATGAATTGTGCGACTTGCGGGTGGGATATGAGGCCAAGGTGCACGTCTTTCGCCCTATGCGTGTATAGGCAGCCTATAGTATAATAGTTTACTAATTGGGCTTAGTGGGGTAGAACTCGCGAGACGTAGTCTCATCCCAGTTTGGGGAAAACATTTCGGGACCCCGTTGAGGAGCCGAGGAGGAATGCGAGAAGGAGAACTAGGAGGTGAAACCGAGTAGAAGGACTTTTGGAAGAAGAAGATAATACCGAGAGAGATTTTGAGTATGACCTGAAGGGATTGAGATTTCATCTTCTTTTGTGAACTCCAATTGATGTGAATGGTTATGAAGTTCTCTAGTTGATGTCATGTACAAAAGTTTGGTTATAAATTTCAATATGAAAAATATGGCCCTGCTTTTCTATCCCATCGTTTTATTGTCTGGGGATTTTAACTGCTTCCGCATGTGCTTAAAAATGAAAGGGTCGGCGATACATTGTCCTGGGATATCGCATTATAAAATCGACCAAGTGAGACGGATGTGTGCGTGCCTGAGGATCGGGGCGTGACATCCTGTTTAAGTGGTATCAGAGCGAAGTTGAAGATTGGAGTGATAAGGAGCGTTGACCATGGGATAGTTAGTAGGAAAGGCCTTTAAATTCATGTTGGTGCATGTACGTGTTAATGGATGCTAGAATTGATTGTCGTGTGAGGATCGCTCATCTTCTAATCCGGTGTGGATGTGGAAGACGGGTTTGTATAAAGACCGAACCATGAGCGGCGTGAGCCGAGAACTCCTAGTAAGAGGACAATGTCCTCTGTGACTCGGGATAATGTACTGACAAAGGTCGGTACCCGAGGTGGTTGTGGCAGAGTGTCGGCTCTGGCTAGCTCGAGTGTAAGAGTACCACTATAGGTTGGTACTAGTGTAGCAGCGTCGAATGATCCTAAGTTCGATAGGATCGTTTTGATGCTAGTGTTCCTTGGGAATTAGATGAGCCAGGAGGTTCAGGATCGAACCGCCGTCAGTGTTGTAATCATCGTTGTCGCTTCACCTGCTGAGATTTAGAGTGGAGATGTGATCCGGGAGCGAGTCATTGCATTCGAGCTGAGGTATAGATCCAGTTCAGGCAGAAATGGAAATCGGTCAGGGAAAAGATCGAAGTCGAGAGCGGTTCTAGTAAACCGATGGGACAACCAGAAAGAGTGTGTGCTGTCACTTGGCATGAGATAGAAGACTCACCTGATGAGTGCCGAAAGTATGGAAGGAATGCATGGATTAATCCTGTGTTCGAGAATGAATAGAACATGCTTTGATGGTAGTGAGCACGGCCATCAAGTGAGGGACTATTGGTTGGGGTTTAAGAAGAACACCAACACTGTTACTACCGTTAGAACACCAGCAAGATGGCAAAAGGAACAGGAACGGAACCGACTATACCTTATTCAATGAGAGAATATTTTGAGATGATTTTATCAGAATAGTGCCAGAGAATGTTAGGATTGCAAGTGTGGAATTTCAGTTGTTTGTTAAGGCTGTAGGAAAAGAACCATTGACTAGAGTTACACTTGATTGGCTGTTGGTGTATGACTTATTCGTCAAGTGTAGAAAGAATTGGTTCTTGAGCATTTTATGGTGATGAATTGTTATGGTAGAGTAACCCAGCTTATTCCAGGAGCATGTAGAAGTACCAAGTTTTATTGAGAGTTGAGAAGGGTCCTTGATTTCTTTGATCTCGTCACTTGAGGTAATCTGGTTGTCAGACAGAAGTTATCGAGATTAGTGGGCAATGATCTTAGATAAGACAGATTGAAGAAAAAAAAAAAAAATTTGAGAACTCCTTAGTAGTCCAAGAATTCTTGGAAGTGTTGCCAAAAAGTGGTCAGACCGTTGCCAGAGAAAGAGATAGAATTACGATCGAGTTAACATTTGGAACATAACCATTCTCTAAAAGTTCTTACCGGTTGTTGTTGTTTGAATTGATAGAACCGAAGGTACGGATGTGAAGATTGATGAATGAGGAATTCATACATATTAGTGCATCGCTTTAGAGATCATCAGTTTTGTGAAAAGAGAAAGAAAGATGGTTCGTTGCAATTATGCATCAACTATAGTCGACCCAATCAAGTGACAATTAAGGATAAGTGTTCATTGTCAAAGATTGACGAATTGGGTGACTTGTTATAAAAAGTGTTAATGTCTTCAAGGATCGACTTGAGGACAAGTTATTGTTAGTTGAGAACCAGGAAGGAGGTTATATTGAAGACAACATTTTGCACTTGATTTAGCCCTTGTGAGAATAATGTAAAGCCATTTGATTTGACGAACACTCCAGTTGTTGTCATAGATTTGACAAACCAAGTGTTCAAAGAATATCTAGATCAATGGTGATCGTGTGATGTAGTGACGTTCTAGGGTGTTCATTAAGTGATGAGGATCACGAGAGCCCTTAAGAATGGTCGTGTGGTTACAGGTAAAGGAATCTTCATGGACCCAGCCAAGATCGAATCAGTTGTTAATGAACCGAGACCGACATCAATGTCAGAGATCAGAAGTTGTGGGGATTGGACAAATTACTACTGGAGGTTTGTGAAAGAATTTTCAGCATCAGTATCATCATGGGCTTGACCTCTTGAGAAAGAAGAGAAATTCATTGGCATAGACAAGTACGAGGATAGTTTCCAGAGCTTCAGTAAGATCAGGCTACCGCACTTGTGCTAAACTTTTCTTTTGGCTCTGGAAAGCATGAAATCTCTAGTGATGTGTCTTGCCAGCGACTGGGTATGTATTGATACAACATGAGAAGATTGTCCCGCCAGTTGAGACCCGACAAGTTGAACATGAAACAGTGTGGTGAATCAGAATTTTGGCAGAACTATAATGATGTTATCTGGTATTATCTTGGGAGAATGAAAGAAGTAATTCGTGTGTTGAGCCAAGAGTCTTCGATTATACATAGGCTGGCTAAAGTATAAACTTTACTTAAAAAGGGTTCGAAATTTGGTTTTCAAATTTGAGGTAGGCTACCTTTTAAATTTTATAGCCGCCCTCAAAATTGAGCCAAATGTTCAAGTTAGAATCGGCACTTAATTAACAGATAAAGATGTTCAGAAGATCTCATAAGAGGATACTGGCAAGAAAGAATCTGACTTTAAGAATTATGAGAATGGAAAGTTCAGGTTCCATGAGTGATTGAATACACTTGACAGTGTAGCACTCAGGGAAAAGATCTTGTCGGAAGTTCACTACAGTATTGCAGTTTTGACCAGATGGGGCAAGTAAGTCAGAATCGACGTCAGCTAAATTGGTAGACCGATATGAAGGTAGATATCGCCAAGCAGGTTGCAAGTGTCAGAGGTGTCAGTAAGTGGAAGCTCCGTAATGCGAACCGGGAGAATTTTTACCATCACTTGAGAGTCCCAAGTGGAAATGGAAATATATGGCTTACTAAAGATTCAGGGGATTACTGATACCATTTAAGAATAGTGGTTGATCGATATATGGAGTTGGTCCCCTTTAGTACAGTACGAATATATCTTGTTTTGAGTGTATGATATCCAGATTTCGGGCTTTGATTTCGATTAGATAACTTGGGCATTTCATCGACACGATTACAGTGTTTTTCTCTGAGTTGGCCACTCATGAGATAACTAGATTAGCTGGGTGAGTTATTAAGGACCTTAAGGCAAATAGACTTGAGAATTCGACCATGGATCGACTTCTCGACCGTGCTCATCTTTAGAGATCATTACGGCACAGTTAAAAATCGAAGTAAGATCAGAGATAGGTTGGTTCGACTAAAATGAGTGACCAATCGTGGGTGACCCCACTAAATTGGAAAACTCTCGTCGACTGACACTAATTTGACTTTACTGTCGTTTTGGTACCCTGTGTCCGTACTTGAACCTTTGAGATTTTCACGACAATCGAGAGTCGCCAATGTGTCGAGTGGGTTCATTGTGGCTCGAAGAAAATCGACCACGGGTCATTTGTCCTAAAAAGCTCTGAACACTACCCGGTAGCCTAGGTTACACTAAAAACGTGTCGGAGTGAAATTAACCGCTAATCTAAATTCGATTTCAGAAATTGAAGATCCTATCTTGCCACAAAGTGGGTATACCGAAGTGTGTGTGTCTCGGATAGTTCACCGACATGGAGTGTCGAGGATGAATTATATCTCGAATCTAGATCAGAGATTATAAGTTGGCAGAGTTTTCAGAGAGTTCTTTATTAAGCAGTGTATAGCAGAGGGTACAGAATTTCAGTGGTGAAAAGAAAGTGAATATTGATGTCAGCTCAGTAATCAGTGTTTGCAGTTGTCAGATCAGTGTCAGAATAAAGATTGCTCAGAATTGTCAGAAATTTTGAATCGTTGAGGTTCGAAGGTTTATTAGGGAGTCGAGAAAAAGAGATCAGACGTGGATGACAGAATGTCTTATGTGAGAAGCTCAGTTCAATTGTTGGTTCAGAAAGAGCAGATATTGTGTACAAAGATGATATCCTTGGTCAAAGTGGTTAGACAACGCCACGAGACTGAATGATCAGCGTGGAAAAGTGAGACTCGATGAGACGGCGATACCCCCACCTTTTGTTTATGGATTGGTAAAGGTTTAAATTTCGAGGACGAAATTTTTATAAGAGGGGAAGAGTTGTGACATCCAGATTTTGGGTTTTAATTTATTTGGATAAATAGGATCTTGTCTCGTCGCTCGTCAATTTATTGATGGGTCCGAAATTTCAATAAAGAAATTATCGGAGGAAAATTTAAGATCAAAAGAAAATAAAAAGGGAAAGAGAAGAAAATTCAATAGGAAAAGTAATGTTATTTACTTTTTCTTTTTCTCTCTCTCCATTCTCTTTTCTTTTCTCTCTTTTCTCTCTCTTCTTTTCTCTCTCTTCTCTCCTCTCCCCTCCCATCCGTGCGAACACCCCCCACCGCCTATTCTCTCTCTCTTTTCCTCTTTGACTAGTCAAGACTTATCCCTTCTCTCTTCTCTCTCTCTCTTCTCTCTCCTCTCTCTTCTTCCTTCTCGTGCACGATAGAACCAGCTTCTTCTTCTCCTTCTTTCTTCACGCTCGAGCGAACCAGAAGCCCGAACCAGAAGCTGCAGCTCGCCGCCGCTGCACCGTCGCCGCCCGTCCCGCCGCCGCACCGTCGCTCGCACGCTCGCTCGACGCCGCGCGCGCCCAGGCGTCCCTCTCCCGCTCGGCGCAGCTCTGTTCGCTTCTGTTCCAGCTCCGTTCGGCCACGATCCGGCCACCTCCGGCCACCGTGGGCCACCGCTCGGCCTCGCCAAGCCACCACCCGCTCTCCCGACCTCTTGCCGCCCCCAATCCTCTCTCTTTCTTGCTGTTTTGCGGCCGAACCAGCAAACCCACGGAGTGGGTATCCAGCTGTTCGTGGGCCGTTTTGGGCCGTTTCCCGGCCCCGAACCCGAGGCCCGCTTTGGGAAGAATTGTTCCTCGCGTCGCCGCCGTCGGATTGATCCGATTTGCGCGATTTGGTGAGTAATCTCACTAATCCTGGATTAGTTGGCTAATTATGCTTTAGGTTGGTTTAGTTTTAATTAATTATATTTAGGTTGTTAGATTAGAATTAATTAGCAATTATTAGTCAATTGTGATGCGATTTAAATAAATTGATTGTGCAATTAACAAGTAGACGTGGTCTACTATTTATTGGGAGTGTCTCGGGAATTTTCGGACCCCTAATTGAGCTTCAATTTGATGATTCGGGCCTAAGTGAGATTTTTGGCATTTAAATATTAATTTTCGGAATTAAATTAAATAATTATTTATTTTCCGAAAAACCAAGGAGATGGTCTGGAACCAGAATATTATGCTGATGACTGTGGTGAAGTCCGTTTATTTAATTGGGCTTTAATTGAGCTAAACTGGATTTATTGAAATTAATTATTAATTTTCGAAATTAATTAATTAATTATTTATTTTCGGAAATTAAGATTTATATGGCCGGATGACCGAAATTTTGCGCTGATTGTCGTGGCGCAGTCCGTTTATTTAATTGAGCCTTATTTTGTGCTAAATGGAATTATTTGTGAAATTGGAAATTATTCTTTAATTGAATAATCTCGGTTATTAATTGAAAAATAACCGGGCATCGGTTGATGATGCCAAAAATATTTGAATGGACTACAGGAAAATGTGGGAGTTATGGAAATGATAGTATTATATTTTGGCTAAGGCATCGTGTGCCCACGCACGTTATTTTATCGAATATTTTGATACGAAGAAATGAGGCCAAGGCAGTGCGAGGCACAATGTCATTGGGCCGTGAGGGATTAATCGTATGTTGACTTACAGTTATAGCAAGAGGATTATCGGAAGTGATGTGATGGGCGTTGTGTTGAGGGAAACCAATGAATCATGAGCGGGTAAAGGACTAAGTACTACACAAGTAGAAGACTTAGTGTGAGTTACCTCTAGCGCCTTATACCATTGCTTATTATAGTTAAGGACTAAGTATTACATGGCGACCTGAGTCGCATGGGAATTACCTCTAGCGCCTTGCTGCATTGTTATGCATAGTGGAGGGCTAAGTGCTACACGATGGAAGATCTCGTGTGAGTCACCTCTAGCGCCTTACCCTATTGCATTTTGTAGTTAAGGACTAAGTACTACACGATAGCGAGATTTCGTGTGAGCTACCTCTAGCGCCTTATACTATTGTTAATTGTGGTCAAGGACTAAGTACCGCACGATGACGAGACTTCGTGTTGGGGTCACCTCTAGCGCCTTGAGCCTATATTTGAGCGGGAATGTTGAATGGGAATGTTGAGATTAATTATCGAGTATAGATGAAATCATCGATATGGTTTGATTCGTTTGTCATGGATTGACCGATTGAACCGAATTGGCGGGGAAAGGTCATCGTTGACATGTAATCGACTAAGTCGATTGATCATTGCCTAAAGTCGATGTTGCAAATTGATTGTTGAATGGAAATGACCGTGAGTGGTCTTGTTGGCTTGTAATCGACTAGGTCGATTTGATCGATCTTCGATCCGTGATATGATTGCTTGGGTGCCTAGTATGAATTGTCTGACTTGCGGGTGGGATATGAGGCCAAGGTACGTCTTCTGCCCTATGCGTGTATAGGCAGCCTATAGTATAATAGTTTACTAATTGGGCTTAGTGGGGTAGAACTCGCTGAGACGTAGTCTCATCCCGGTTTGGGGAAAAACATTTCGGGACCCCGTTGAGGAGCTGAGGAGGATTCGAGAAGGAGAACTAGGAGGTGAAACACGAGTAGAAGGACTTTTGGAAGAAGAAGATAATACCGAGAGAGATTTTGAGTATGACCTGAAGGGATTGAGATTTCATCTTCTTTTGTGAACTCCAATTGATGTGAATGGTTATGAAGTTCTCTAGTTGATGTCATGTACAAAAGTTTGGTTATAAATTTCAATATGAAAAATATGGCCCTGCTTTTCTATCCCATCGTTTTATTATGCGGGGATTTTAATTTGCTTCCGCATGTGCTTAAAAATGAAAGGGTCGGCGATACATTGTCCTGGGATATCGCATTATAAAATCGACCAAGTGAGACGGATGTGTGCGTGCCTGAGGATCGGGGCGTGACACGCATACTTGATGCATAAGGGATACCACCTTTTTTAAGGCACTCTAGTAGTATAAAAGTGCTAGGCTAACCTCAACCCCTTTTGATAAATTGGAAGGAATCCGCTTCGCGGATGTATATATGCTAAGTTTTTGGTGTATTAAAGTTAGTGTGTAAATGTTAATATAATTGATATATGTTCTATGCTATCCCTATTGATATGAATGATTGGAGTGGTCAAAGAATGATATTGCAGCTCGTACTGTTAGTAATTAAACCAAAACCATTGGAAATTGTTGATCAACAACTAGCTTAGCTCATCATTACGATGTAAATAGTTAATAAACAAGTGAATGCTTTAGGATGCTTATTAAGAAGAACACATAGGGAATCGGATGAATAAATAAAGAGATGATTTGTCAGTTGACCAAAATTGTATCAAGAATATTGTTAGAGATGCTAAGACTAGTATGTAGTGTTAGAGATAATAAGAGTGAATCTGATAGAATTGATGTACAAAGTGATGTGCAAGATTTTAATTGATTGTTTGAATATGATCCGCTTACTCTATGCCTAGTACTTGTGATGTCTTTAGCATGACTCGTGCATTAATAAGTGATCAGTATGAACATTGCCACTAGATATTCAGCCCACTAGTTTGAAGACATCAACGGTAAGCAGGTTGATTCAGGCACTAGGTATAAATAACCTTGCAAAGACTTGCCGATGATTAAATAACTAATTAATTTAAAAAATAAAAATAAAAATTGATGGGGATCTGAGCGGGTATTGCTCTGTGTGCCGACCTAGAGAGAGACAATGTTTATTTTGGGATTTAGCTATGTTATTGCGGGGGAGAGTCTCACTAGTAATTCCTATAACAAAGGATCGAAAGTCAAACATTCGGCTACCTGCAACAAACTGAAGATCTTTGGCCTTTAGAAATTCCTTAGCCGTGAGTCCTGCATTTTTAAGGCGATTAAGTCTAATTTCTTTTCAGCTAATAGTCAGGTAAGATTCATGATCATTCTTATCAATTTCATTCATCGTCACATAAGTTGAAAAGGGGAAGACGAGTCCTCTTATTGAACTTCCTCCTTCAGATGTTAAGCTTCGTGGATAAGTCATGAATATGTCTCTTCAGGAATCCACGAGGACTACTCTGCCCATGCACGTTTTCAAACAGCCAGTGTGATAAAGAAAGACCGTGTATACTCACGAGAGAAGTACACAACATGTAGATTTAGGACAATAATTGCAAGTTTGAGAGCTTGTGCTTTTAGACTCTAGGGTAGCCTATATGATTTGAAGTCACAAAAATAAGGCTCCGTTTGTTTCATGGATTAGGAATGATTTGAAAAACATTTTCCTAAAAATAAACGCTTATATTCCTTACAAAAACAAATAAGTGAAAATATTTTTATTATCTACAAAGATATTTAAAAATAAGTTATTTGCAATAATAAAAATATTTTCCATTAATTAATTATTTTAAATGATACAAAAAATAATTTTTAAGAAATGTTGTCCAAACTATTCATTTTTCGTAAAACAAACCGAGCCTAAGATAACTATAATGTGGAATGAATCTGGTCAATTTCTTTAATAGCAAAAAGTGAAGATAATTGGTCTTAGAAAGACAAATTGTTTTCTCCTTTCTTCTTATAGAAAAAAATTGAACTTTTGTAAAGATAATAAAGCCCCTACCTTACCTCCTCTCTTCCATGAGAGCTTCAATTAGTAATTTACAAAATGTAGTTATCTAATGTCCATTGTTCAACTCGAATTTGGTGTCCACGTATCTGTTTCTATAGAGGATTTCTCCCAAGCGTGATTTTTTTGTTTACCGTTGACCTTGCCCCCCCAACTCTCTTTCTCTCTCTCTCTCTGAATTAGAGTCCACAGGTCCACATCCCATAGAACAAAACAGGGCCCCCATTGCCAACATTACGGGCGAGCTAGTAGTTTTCAAGAAGCAGTGGGCTGAGAAATTTCTCCTCAAGCTAGAGAGAGAGAGAGAGAGAGAGGAAGGAGCTGAAGAAGACAAACGATTGAGGAAGGTTTATAAAACCAACTTCCAGCTTCAACTAATATATGCGGAATTTGGAAGAAATTTCGGCAGACTAAAAAGATGATGTGTGAACAAGCATGAACTTGCAAATTAGCCGGGTTCAAGTGTGGAAGAGAGTATAATCATGAGATCAACCTAAAAGTTTAAGTTGCTAAAAGTTTAAGTTGTTGGATAGAGGGAGATCACATGAATAGAAAATGTATTTAGGATCTTAATCAAGCGATTTTGGACAATACTTCAATAGTCTAGACCCGACCGGGCAATATCCGGTGTTGCACTTTCATCTTCTCTCTAGGACGACGATGACCAGAAGCCATGACCTTTGTGAAATGGCGGGAAAGCGCACTGTTTTGCTTTTGCTGATCTATAAAAAGCCCTTGTAACAAGAAAAAAACTACTGTTTGGATAAGCTTTCAGTGATGGAGGCGAGACCAATGGGATTGATGATGTTGATCGGAGCAACGGTAAAATTTCGCCCGATTGAAGGAAAGAAACCCAAGAGTACTGAAATTTATGGAGAAGCCAAAAATAGAGGAATCAGCTCACACGGGGCTGGTATTTACTTCTCTTTCTCTCCATCTACAGTTCGGTACAATCAAGAAGCATTTGGGCCATCGCATGCCACAGCATGAAATATAGTTTCTATATTATTATTTACAGAAAGTTACTTAATTAGGTACTAAACTTATTGTGCGGATATCAATTCAGCTTTAAACTTTTCAACTTTAACAATTTAGTCATAAATCTTTGTGCAAAAATAGTTTAGGACTAATAACACAATTTCCTCCAAACTATTTAGCATGTTATAAATTGCTAATTTGAAGCACGACCTACTAAGTTAAATTTCTAGCTATAGGTGCGACCCGCCTTCCCATGCTTGCTAGTAAATTAGGAAAGAACCTAGAAAAATTACTGCTGGACCGTTTGCTAAGGTGGCCACCATTTCCACACGTGCGAAAAGCTCCACCTGCTTTGTTCGGTCAACACCACTCGTGCGAGTCCAACAAGCAAGTCTTCACCCCCCGTGAACACGTGCTCTATCTTCACCTGCCGGAACATTTCAATTAGCCCTCTGCACTCGATTAGGAAAGGTTCAAGTGAGTAATTGTCATAGAAGGATTTATATAAGGCATTCTATAGCATTAACGGCATCCTTCGTCTCTAGGTCATTATTCAGAGAAAAGTATGTAGGATAATGCAGACTCCTGATCGGTCAATATTCACATGCTTTCTTCAGACATTGCCACGTGAGGCCAATCAAGCTATGAACCAGATCGCTAAAGCCCAAGAAGAGCGACGACTAAATCCAAGTCGAGTCTCTTTTGGACTGATGGGAATATGGAATAATTTGTGCTGATATTTCATGGATAGGGCCAAACACACCCCGCTTTGTTAGAATATCATCTCTTATTAATCCTAAAAAAATAGAGAATTACCTCACCAGAAAAATTAGCGAGAAAGAGGTAAATTGGAAATAGAATCCCTACCTCAATTAAAGTTTTCTTCATCTCAACCTTTGACTGTGCCTCAATAACTTCCAAATTACATCACCTGCCCTCCCCTTTATCAGTGACTAGACAAGTTAAAAAGATGAAAGATATAAAAGTTATAGTGCTTAAGGTGTTGGACAATTAGAGAAGCAGAGGCAAGCGGGAACAGAAAAACGATGACAGTGACATTAATTAGATCTTACTAGTTTTATGTGCGTTTGTTTATGTTGATAACTTTTGTATGGCTGCATTCAGATCACCCTCCAAGCGCACATCCCATGCGTGTCGAAACAGTCTTGGATAACGAAGTATTGGTGTGCTTACTATACCCTTAGAAAATATCTTCATGCTCGGGCACTCCTCCACTTCAATGTCATCCAGTAATGGAAACCTAAAGATGCAACTTTTGATGGAGGAGAAGCATAACAGGCTTGGCAGATATTGTAGTCTTAGTGTTTCTAGCTTCTCAAGAGAAATCACTTCTCCTTCTCCTTTTCCATCGTTTGCTACTATTTCTTTCATTCTTTCACATCCTATTATCGTCATCTCAGTGAGATGCACCAACTTTGTGACTGTTGAAAAAGTTACTAGATGTACCAACCCAGATAAATTCTTCACCACTAAGTTTGTCAAATTCCGAAAGGATGCCATGGCTGGAAATATTGTCGTCAAACTAGGGCAATCGCAAACCTCAAATGTTTTAATACTTTGAAGAATTTTTGCCACCAAATAGTCTTCTCTCCAAATGCGCTTTATGTTGTGTAGCTTGCTTAACTTAAGTTTCCTTAAATTTTCAAGCACTGCATGTAAGCCTTCATCCACAAGCCCTTCATTAGGGAATATATCTTCAAAGGAACTACAGAAAATCTCCAGGCTTTGTAGATTCCGAAATCTCTCTAGAAGGAATCTAGGAGGAAAGACGGCATTTTCATCATGAAAGCATGCCAATGTTAGTACTTCTGACTTGCCAAAGATGTCATCAGGAAATTTTCCATCCGATATCATCTCAATATCCTTATCAACCAATAAAAGTCTTTCTAAGATGGGAATCTCCTGCCAATTTGCCAATTCAATGAGAGAAGTAAATTCAATAAAAGTTAGACAATAAAGCATGTGCTGTAAAAGGTTAATTGAGTTGGTTAATTGCCATAGAAGGTGGCCATCTTCTTACGGTTCATTAATACAACCGTAAACTCATACTACAGAATACTATCATAACCAAATGCTCTACCATGGGCCATGGCCATTCGCCAACAGGGTTCGCTGTGCGCTCATGTACTAATGCTTAGATAGAAAGGAAAAAACTTATTGGCATAGGAATGATTAAACAAACAAATGAAATTCCATTTTACTCAAGAAACATCAAAAGAAAGCTGGTCATCCCACCACGATTTGAAAAGGAATTGCTAAATGTCAGTACGGTTAAGTTGGCACCGTCAATTCAAGAATCACCCCGACAAATTCATCTCGTATTAAGAATATGTCATGCTGTTAATGAAAATATATAGATCTTTGATTTGGGTAATGGAATGTGCCACTAGTGTTGCTACAACATTCGGGTGTCCACAAATGGAAAGTGTGCTTAAAGAGATTAGAAATATCTTTTGTTGTCTTCAAAATGACAGGCAAGGGGTTCATGTTTTATATGATATCAAATTGTGACATGTCTATGCAACTGACATAAGATATAGTAGGTGAATTAAAGAATAAAGTAGAAATTGAGGAAGAGCATTTGCAAACATACCCTCTCAAGTGGCAAGTGTGCTTCATGGTCCGAAAGGTCGTGTTGGTCGTCTCTCTGAGCCCATTTGTTCATTAATGTGGTAACGGAGAATATATTCAGTTTGTCACAGTGAGTCACTCGCAATTCATTCAAGAATGGCCAGTTCAAAGTGGACAAGTTAGAGCAAAAGCTCTTGAGTCGTGGCATATCATGTAACACCAGAGATGTTAGTTTTGGGAAAAGGACTTCAGCAGTATTAGAGGGTGGATCTGCTCTTGCAACTATTTCCTTTAGCTCACAAGACTCTATGCGAAGTTCCTCAATTTGGTTTAGACTTCTAACCACCCAATGCGGAAATAGATTTTCAAGGCTCTTACAGTTCTTAGCCTCTATTTTTTTTAAACAATCAAAAGTAAGAGTTTCTCGAGGACTGTCAGTCCATATTTTGCTTATGTTGTCCAAGTGGGAGAGAACCATCATCTCAAGCTTGGGAAATTGTACCTGCCATATTGAAAAAAATTACCCAGTAAATTTGATTACATTGAGTTATCACCTCAAATCCTAGCTCTCGTAAATGATGACAATTTTAGAGCTTGCTAGGGACACAGAGGGAGGAGTTGACTGATGCTTTCATTTCAATGGACCCTGATTAAGGCCGAGTATGTTGCATTACAACAAGCATGAAATGCGGTGCTAGAAAATTAGTTACCTTACTGTCCTTAATAATTATTAATAGTCGTGCGCAAAAAAGAAAGTAGAGAATTTTTCAGTGAGTTATGATACAAAGAACGCAATTACAACCTCAAGTACCAAATAAATCAATTTCCTAAGTTTCACATGACATGCAGTTTTAATGCTAGTTTCACACACAAATAAGGACCCCTAGATTACCGACCCAAAAAAAAAGGACCCCTAAATGAACGCGATTTGTCTTCGTGAACAAATGAAATATGTTGGTGGAACGAAAAACATGAAACCATTGTATGAGCTATTATGAACTGTTTATTTAAGTGCCCATTTGGAATTTTATATCTCATTATGAAGAAATTAAAGAACTACGACATGCTACAACCTCAATTACCAAATCTATATTTCCTCACTTCTCCTAAGTCCATGGACCATGGAAAAAGACAAATTTGTCATACAAGTATTGAACGGTCCACCAAGACATTCTCCTCCTTTTACCACGTTCTGTTTATTTGGAGAAAATCAACTGTGTCATGACCTCTTATGACTTCTCAATGGAGAAGCAAGTATTATACGTTTTTAAGCTGGTTGCAATTAAAATAAATGCAATTACAACTTGTCACAACCAAAAAACAAATCACTATTTACACACTTCCCTAAATCAAAATTATAAGTTGAGGATTACTATGAGTTTTTTAAAAAAAATTTAACAATGTGGGGAACACCTATTATTACATGATATCTCATATATGACAAATAAATGAAATTAACACAATGACAATTTGTCACAACAAGAAAATCGTATGACTATTTTCGCCTTTTTTACAACCTATTGGTATTATGAATTGAGTATTACGGTTACTTTTTGAATTACCCTATCAATATGGGGTATACCATTGCAAGACAATTTACGTACGACATATAAATGACACTAGAAGTAAATGCATAACCAGAGATGACTGTTATGATTAAAGAGTAAACAAGTATGTGGATACTCGATATGATGAAATGTTCTACTCACAAATAACAATAAAAAAATTTGGAAAAAGTATTAGAATAAAAAAAAATACAAGCATTTCCTCCATTTGAAAAGAAAGCAATAATTGAAACTGTATAGAATCTGTAGCTTAAAAGGCCCACAAAGGGAGAACAAAAAGACTGCCTTGATCGGTTGGCATGCGTTAATTTCGAATTTAAGAAGTGATGTAAATTAAAATAAATTTGGTAAAGATATGAGCTTCTGCTTACTGAATTTGATCTAATAAATTTGAGAATTGATTTCCGTTCTTTAAAAGATTATATGATGGCGTGTATCGTATGTTCCTCACCATTCTATATTGAGGGCAACCTCTCCTAATTTTTGTCGAATGAATAAAATAACTATCGAATTTTGAAATTGTATTTTGTTAGAATTATTTTTTATCAATAGTACATTGAACACTGACTTTTAATTGGCTGAATTGACAAATAATACTGGCAACGCCTTCTCCCTCTAATTGTTGGAAAGCTGCCGCGACGACTTGCCGAATTCTCCAACTTTCATGTTTGCCGATCACAAATAAATGCGCCACTTTAAATGAAAATGCACTCCGATTAAAAAGGCCGCTCTCTCCAATTCCTCCATTTTCTTCTCCATTTGTCTACCCTTTTTTTGATAACGCAACATTATATAAGGAAAGAATTCTTAGATCTGTATGCTTCAAGTCGAAATTGAACATGCAAAACATGTCGTTTTGCCATATTTTGGATGCTATTCTATATATAGTACTTTAGAGTTCAAATTGTAAAGAGGAAAGTTCTTATACTGTTATTTTGGTAACTTTTTTTAAAAATTTTAATGTGCATGATATGATTTTATGAACTGACACAAAAACAACACTTCTAGAATGATATGGAGAGATACAAACTAAAGTTTTTTTTTTTTTTTTTTTTTTGGGTTCTTTTTTGAGGATTATAAAATTTTTAAATCTTTGTGATAATTATTAAAAGATTATGTACAAAAATCCATACAAAGCACGTGAATATTATAATCGTTAGAATTTTATTTTATTTTATCCCTAAAAGAGGTCTTGTTCAGTTCGTGATGCGCCAACTCGACATTGGGGCTATTGCGGGATTGCTTAGGTTGGGGAGATTGAAGATCGAGATCTTGGAATAAAAATGCGCAGGGGAAGCTAAGTGGATTTTTGAGTGTTATACTTTTCGTATCGAGGTGTAGCGAAAACTTATTATTGTTTCCTATATGATAAGCATCTTTATGAAGAAAACTAATTTTTGTTTATTTTTTAATCTCACAATTTCATTTACTTCGACATTCGATTCACGAATTAGGAACTTGAGATATTCGTGTTTTGATTTGACAAGATGATAATCTAAAACAAAAAAAACAAAAAAACAAAAGCATCATAATAACAAAAACATAACATTTCCTCTTAATGAAAAAAGAAAAAAAAAGACTGACCTGTGAATTGAAAAGTAAAGGGGTGTCATGATCAATCTCCATCAAAGATTGCTGAATGAAACTTCTCATCTTGGAGCAATGGGCAATGGTCAGCTTTTGTAATTCAGGACAACACAACATATAATTCCTTCCCAAGAGGAAACTAGTAAAATGGGGTAAGCATTCCAACTCCATCTCACTGAGATTCATGAATGTAATCTTCTCCATAGCACTTCCTTGCCTTTCTTCCTCTGCAATTACTCCTTCTATCTGACCACATTCCTTTATTATCATTTGCTCAAGATTGGCAAGGCACTGAACCATTGATGGAGCAAAAGCATGCCTTAAGTTGCTGCAATTATAAAGGCCCAGGTATGTTAGAGAATTGAAGCATAGTTCTCCCTGAAGATTTTTGTTCCATAGTCGCCTCAACTTTGGTAAATTGACCAATTCCAGAGACTCTAACTGAGGTAGCACCTGAGTGCTTTTCATAGCCTCCCTTCCTTCAAGACTGAATATTTCTTCTAGTGATTCGCAATCACACACTTGCAATGCTTTCATTTTGCCTAAAACAAGCATTAATCTTGATGGAATAGCGTTAACAAACAATGGACATTTATACACCACCACATATTTTAAGTGCCAACATGAATTGATGGGAATAAGTTCGTTGTGCCATTTTTCAATCAACTTTGAGAACTCAGACAGCCGCATAAACTTTACTCCAGCAATTATACCCTGTCGAGAGAAAAGTCATTAAATGTAAACTTCTAGTTAGCAAAAAGAAATCACTCTATGTTGATCAAAGCCATGCAATTACATTGAATTTGATAAGTGATGCATACCATTTGTTCAAACATACTTTGGATGGTGGTGTTGAGGTTTTCCTTCCAAAACCGCTCCACTTTTGATACTTGTACTCTCTCCAACTTTGGTGCCTCTATTGGACCCTCAGAGAAGAACTTCATGTTTGGACATCTAGTAACAGTGACATCTTCCAAGAGAGGAAACATCAAGGTGTGTCTACCAGAGCTGAAACATCTCAACCCTATCAATCCATCTAGCTCCATATATTTCAATTTTTTGAAGGCCACTACATGCCCCTCTTTACCTCCCTCCTCCGTGATGACTTCTATCAACATGTGACAATTACTTATCCTCAATTTTGTGAGTTCCACCAAATTTCCTGCTATTGTCGGTGTGAACATATTTGATACATCACAATGTGACACATCGAGAGTCCTCAGATGTTGATTACATCTTGAAATTGGTGATATTACTTTTAGCTGACGACTTTGGCCTCCTACGGCTTTGACATTGATGCTCAACTCCTCTAGATATAATTCACATATAACTAGCTCTTCTAAGTTGGTCAAACTTTGAACAAAATGACATGTGGACATTGCAGATTCCTTAAAGATACGACAAAGCTCAAGAACTCTAAGCTTGCAGAAAAGTTCTTCATTAAGAAAATTCCCATGCCATATCTCCATCCATTTGGATGATTCCAATTTTAACTCTTGTAGATTTGAGAATGCACCCTGGTAAAATATCCAAATCAAAATTCAGCTTAGTAAAAAGAAAATGTTTGCATCATGGTATAAGTGTTGCATTCCACGCATAATAAGTGCATATTAAGATATTGAGTCTCATGTGATTCAAAGGAAGAAAATGTGCCCTCATCAAATCAACATTATCGTTGATCTTTTACATTTGACTTGTATTCATATGTGAACATAAGTGATATCTTAATACACTTCTGCCATGGCAAGATCACACCACATTCCATGTGCTCTCAACCTTTGTGGTACTTAAAGAGAGAGCTAAACCATCAAAATTAGCCCCTACTTTTTTAAAGGGGGATCGACGAGTGTGCATTTGATTCATTGGACAATGACAAGAATGTTCAATCAATACTTGAAGAACATCAATGTTGTAATATATCTATGGATTTACAAAGAGCCACATAGTTTACATTTTCGTGTATAGAGCTACTTGCATGAGACGCTAGACTATGACCTTAATCATCATGCAAATTTTCATCGACAAAGCAAAAAATAATAATAATCTCAGGTCGTACCTTTTCTACTATGAAGAGAGACTGTTTTAGAAGTGGCATCTCATTCTCAGGATAAGATGCAAGTATCTCCACTTTGTTACAGCCACACACCCTCAGGGTCTTCATTGCTGGCCAATGCGAAGTATGTTTTCCGATGTATATGCACTTCAACTCTGTTAGATGCTTAAGCTTGAGGGAGCTTAATTTTGGGAACACAAACCTGGGAACTAGTATGTCTTCCTGCTTGATGAGTTCCACAATGCCACATTCACTGACCTCCAACTCCTCAAGTTGGGTTAGATGTATTGCTACTGAGGCTGGAAATAGAGAGGCGAGGCTCTTGCACTTGGAAACTGTAACAAAATGGAGACACTGGAATTTGACTTGACTGTGGAGTTCCTTATCCCATACACACTTTAGCTCTGGTAATCCATCTAACTTTAGCCTTTTTAATGGCAAATGAGCAATAGGATGTCCATCTAGAAGATTCAGTGACTGAAGTTTGAAAACAACTTCAAGTGAATCACATGATCGTACGTCCAAACTTTCCAAGCTCCTGAGCCATCCAAGAATGCAAGAAGGAACAATGTTCAATAGCTTATTGCATATCCGCACATCAAGCAATTTTAGTTTGTGGAAAGAATCCGCGGCAACTTGATTGTCCCATATTATCTCAATATTATCCATGCCATCGATGTATAATGTCTCCAAGCTAGGAAATGCAACCTGCAGTATTCGCTCGCGAAATTAGTGATTCTGATAGATTAAAAGTTCATAAAGTTCCATTGCATATAGAAGAGCTTGCTTGAGGAAGAGTGTCATCATTAGAAAGTAAACAATGAAGAGATTGAGATTAAAAAGGCAACTAATCATCCATCAAAAGTGGCATTACAAAAGTAGCTATTACAAAAGTAGCTGCTCGCTTCAACCTTGAAATCAAATTATGAGTTTCTTAATTGTGGTAAAGAAAAATTATGAGATGCAAGGAAACATGTGGAAGAAGCGATAGTACTATCAATCTTGATCTATCAATTGTGGCTGTCTTATTAGATGAACGCTACCTCATATTGCAAAGGTCATACCAAAGGATGGAAGACCACACAAAACAATAAGACGAACAAAGCTCTTCCATTTATGTTTTGACACATATTAGTCTCCCCATATTTTGAAGGACGGTTCAGAAGGCAATATAAAATAATTGAAAACAAAAAACGACAATATTTCTTAATATGGGTGGACCTTAATTTTGGCAAGTTCGGTTGTGTTGTTTCTCTACGATAATCAGGCTACTTCAATAAAGTAATCATGGTTGATTTGTCCCTATTAGCAACTTTCCCACTTCCCATTTTACCTCTCCGCTAATGGCCTCCCGCCACATCATGGAAAGTCCCCACTTTCCAAACAACACCACAAAGTGTGCCTCCCCCACCCCTCCCCGACCCCCACATCAGTGACAATCCCATGCACCCCCAAAGCACTCGAGAGCAATCTATTAGCGCTGTTGAAGCACACTACGGCGTGCGCGGCACAACGGGTGAGATTACGTCTATGGCTCACAAGTAACCTGGATATTAGGATTCGACCCTAACGGGCGCAATCGCGTAGGCTTGCAGAGCATAGGAATGAAAACCCCCCAGGGTCACCTTAAATTCACAACGTTGACTTGTCGACCACCCCAGCACAGTGCACACACTCAACCCAATCGCCCCCTAGCGTACACAAAAAAAAAAAAAAAAAAAAAAAAAAAAAAAAAAAAAAATCGATATCATCACCATCTCCTCCATAAAAATGGTAGAGCAAATAGCAAAAACTTAATTGCGCAGATTGGCATTTAAGATAGGATTCAGGCTTTATAGATAAGATTAATCTAAAAGCAAGAGCTCCCTTCCATCGGCAATAAAAAAATTGGAAAAGAATATATTACTCATTTTATCGGATGATTGCTACTATCTCACAATGGAGATTATTACGATGAAAAAAAATAAAGAAACTATAGAATGACTGATCATGAAAGACATAGGCAATTTACTAACAAAGGAAAATATATCATTGCAATAAGTGATCAAACAAGCGAGATTGCAATCACGAGAAGTAAATTACTACGCTATAAGACTTAATTACGGAAGGTTTAATTTACTACCTACCTAAAGAAATTTAGCAATTTTGAAAAGTAATTTATTATTCACAGGGGAAAATTACTATTATAAAAGGTTAGTCTCTACAAGTAACTTCTTTTTTCCCGGGCCACCTACCTAAACCCACTTGGGCTTATCCAAACCTAATCAATTTATTCATGAATTATTATAATTTATTCAATAAGATTCGATAAAATTTACACAAGGGGTTTCTGTTTAACAATTATCCTATAATTTGTATCTTCTCACGAATGGAGTACCTTCAATCCTTAATATTAACTATCCGGGTGTGGATTGTCTACTGCGATCCTTACACTTATTGTCTATGGCTTGCACCAATAGTTAAACACACAACACCTTATTTCCTCTCTTTTTTCTTTTTTTCATTTTACCAAATCCTCATTCTCTCTCTTCACATCACTGAAAAATCAACTTCAGAAAAGCACAACCAAGGGTCAAGCTTACTTGTCACGCTGAATTCGTAAGAGAAACAAATAGAGATAGAATTTGCGCCTGGTCCGCAAGGGAGATGACGGATCGCGATGAGCGTGTTGACGGTGTCAATAAGCCGATCTGGCTCTCAGCCCTTCAGCGCGGGGTGAGTAGGAGTGACAGAAGACGCGGTCCCTCTCGCGATGCTGAACAACTTTCAAACAAAGAGAAAGAGAAGGGAGGCCCACAAAAAGGAGAAGCATGATGACGCGTATCGGCCATCGATACGTGCCGTAGCACAATAGGCCGCAAACGCCCATACTCAAAACTCCCATTTTATACTTCGTTAATCTACTATGACAACTCAAATTTCCACAGATCTTTATTACGCCATTATAATAGGACAATCATGTCTTGTCAACTAAAAGGCGTTAAGAAATTTTTGTTGTACAAACGGCCGCATGTTTTCCTTAATTGGACCACCGCTTATCCATAGTTTATTTCTCTTACTAACAGTAATCAATTTAGTCAACTATACATAAACGGCCTCAATTTCAATTAAATGCCATTAATTGTTGTTGTGATGATCTAAATTATCAACTTCATGTTCATAAATTCTCAATTACGTAGTGCTTCAAACAATTTTCTAAGTCCAATTTCTAGGAGATAAAGGTTTATTATTTAGTGTTATTTAATTAATTTTATTATGCATGTTACGGTCTACTATATATTAATTGCCATTTCATACACCTAAGCCTCAACTATATGTTGGAATGTGCTTCAAACCAATCATTCGCTTGAAAATCATTTTGTTTTAATCTTTCACGAATTAAGACCATGATTTTTTGAAGAAACAGCACACATAAAATTGTTTAGAAATGAGCCAAAAAACTTAAACGCACATAAAGTAGTTTAGAAATGAGCAAAAAACTTAATTATGAGAATTAATTAATAGAATTAAGCCCAAATTTTGAGTAAATAAAGTGGGAAAATGACAATGATTTTTCACCACTTAAGATAGAATACGTAAGTTATTTTTCAGTTAATTTAATAATCAAGGTTCCACCTTATTAGGGACCAAATCTATGTACATTCCCTTGCTTTAGGTCAAAATTATACTTAACTTCATGAAAAATAAACTGCTATCATTTCTATTGATGAAGTTTGTCCACAACACTAACATTAGAACTTGATTTGCATTGTATTTCAAATTGCCTGCACGACAATCTTAGAACTCCTCTCCTTCTCCATAATTTCACTATCTAATTTTAACACTCTTATATTTTTCCTCATTCTTAGGACACAAAAATCACGGGGAAATTACCCAACCCACTCATGAACTTTGAGGGGAGCACACCTTTACTCCTAACCTTTTAAGTATCACATTTGTTCAACTTCGATTTTATTATGGACATCAACCCTTTTGGGCATTTTACCATTTAAATGTTACATGTGATTTTTTACAATAAAGTTTCAATTCTTTTGTATCTGCTTCAAGTTAAATCATCCTTTGGCCTTTGAATGCACCAAAATGAGTTGAAAATTTTCAAAATAAATAAATGAAAATTGAGGAAAAAATGCAATGATCTTAACAGAGATTAATACAAAAATTACTAATAATACAATTGACTTCATGAAAAAAGCAAAACATCTAGTGGGCTTTAAAATATATCCCAAGCACATAAAACAATCATAGAAAAGGCTAATTTTTTTTACTTCTTTATGCAGATAGTCTCCCTGGTCAGCTATTTAAAAGCACTAATGGATGACAACATCACATAGCTATGCTCCAAACATCATAATATATATACACATATTTTGGAAGTGAATGTGTACCGCTTCAAATCTTCATTGGGATTTTGTGTAGTTTTTCCTAATAGCTGCTCACTTATGCCTACAACTATGAGATATTTGCATTTACAAATTAGATTTGTGGGTGGTATTACAATTAGATTTTGTTTGCAATCTATTAACAATAAGGGAAACTACAATCATCAAGAAATAGCATCAATTCAGTTTGCTAATGACTACAAAAATTAGTAATCCATAAAGCAAAAGGAAGTACATTCAAGGTAGATTACTTCCTATAAGGTCACATACTCCCTCTTAGGTTATGTTACTACTTACATTACTCATTTTATCATATGATTGCTAGAAAGTACTATACTATCTCACAATGGGGATCACTACCATGAAAAAGAAAATGAAGAAACTATAGAATGAACGTAGTTACAAAAGACATAGGCAATTTGCTAACAAAGAAAAATATCTCATTGCAATAAGTGATCAACAAGGCAAGATTGCAATCACGAGAAGTAAATTATGATGCCATAAGACCTCAATTACGGAAGGTATGTCTAATTTACTACCTACCTAAGGAAACTTAGCTATTTTAAAAAGTAACTTACTACTTCATAGGGGAAAATTACTATCATAAAAGTTCAGTTACTGCAAGTAACTTCCTTTTGACGCCTGGGCCACCCATCTTAGCCCGCTTGGCTTGTCCAGACCCAATCAATTTATGGGTGAAGCATTACAATTTATCCAATTAAGATCCAATAAATTACTGTATTTTCATCCAATGACATGACATTTGGTAGCTCATTATGGCTATTACCTTCTATCTTCAATATTAACTACCTGGGTGTGGATTATCTGTTGCGGTCCTTACCCCTATTGTCTACTGCACCAATAGTTAGACACGTGGCATATTATTTTCTCTTAATTTTTTTTCTTTTTACCAATTTCTTGTTCTCCCTCTTCACGTCCCTGAAGGATTCACGTCAAGAAGATGTGGCCAAACCTCGTGCTAGCGCCAAGTTTGTTGGTCATGACAGAGTTCATGACGGTGATTACAAGCTAAGAATAAAAATGGTTAGCGATAGAATTTGCGCTAGGTCCGAAGGGACATGACTAGGGGCGAGGGTAGAATCCGCCAGCTCTTGGTGGTGACGTTGACGGAGGTGAGCTGCGGCCCGTCATGGTGGAGGCGGATGAGCGTGGCTATGGTGGGGCCAAGAAGATCTGATTCTCAACCCCTTCAGCGAGAGAAGATGCACGCCCTCTCCTGATGCTGATTAACTATATATATAGAGAGAGAGAAGAGGCAGGGGCGTTCGTGGAGGGAAGAAAAGCAAGTGACACATGTTGCCCATCCATACGTGTCATAGACAATGGGTGCATAAACGAAAAGGATCTCCTCGTAAATGTTATCACTAAAGCTAGTTAAATAATCAACTATAATTTCCACCTACTAGTTTAGTAGTCTAATCAACTATAGATAAACAGCTTCAATTTCAAATAAATACCATTAATTGTTGTTGTTATGATCTAAATTGTCAACTTTACATTCATAAATTCTCAATTACGTAGTGCTTGAGACCATGTTCTAAGTCAGATTTCTAGGTGATAAAGGTTTATTATACAAAATCATTAATTATTTTCATTATGAATGTTACAATCTACTATATCTCAATTGCCATTTCATATGCTCAAGCCTTGACTACACCTTGGAATTATGCTTCTTGAAAATCGTTTCATTTTAACCTATAAAGACCAGGATTGTTTTGTTGGAAATTTCCTATAATATGGGCTTACATTAATTAATTGATTTTCTATTTTAAATAATCGGGTTAATGGAAAATCGTTTCATTTTACTCTTTTACCTATAAAGTTATCTATATCGAAATAGGATAGAGAGGAAGATTTTTACACGATTATCATAAGTGAAGCAAACGCTTTAATTCATTTGTATTTATGCACATGTATGGTAGTTTAATTGATTAAATGAGAATAATATTCTACATGTTTACCATAATAATGCACATGAGGTAGTTTAGAAATGAGCTAAAAAAATCAATTACGTGAATTAATTAATAAAATTAAGCCCAAATTTTCAGTAAACAAATCGGGAAAATGACAATGATTTTTTACTACTTCACGAATTTGTGAGTTATTTTTCAGTAAATTATGGTAATCAAGGTTCCACTCCAGTATGGACCAAACCTATGTACATTCCCTTGATTTAGGTCAAAACCATATTGAACTTCATGAAAAACAAAATGTTATCATTTCTTTGATGAAATTTTCAACAAAAACTTTAGAACTTGATTTCATTATTTTTCAAAATGTGAGGACTATTCCAAATAATATATATTTAGTACTCAATTGACTATGACTAAAATGTTAAGACTCCTAACACACTTTCCCCTCAAACATATTTAGGACTCAATTGCTTGTTACGTGTGTTTTTTACGGTAAAGTTGCAATTCTTGTGTATCTGTTTTAGTTAAATCGTCCTTTAGCCTCCGAATGCTTTAAAACGAGTTGAAAATTTCCAAAAGGAAAAAAGAAAAAGGGAAAAAGACGCAATGATCTTAACAGAGATTAAGACATAAATTACTAATAATACGGTTCACTTCATGAAAAAAGCAAAACATCCTTACAGTCCCACGCAGCAAGACTTTCTATAAGGAAAAACCAAATGCAACGCAAAGTCACCGCCCATTCTCCCTTTTCCGCCCATGGTCTCCCACCACGTCAGAAAAAGCCCCTACTTTCAAAACAGTACCCCAAAGGGTTCCCCAACCTCCCCCACTTTACGTGAGCGACAATCCCGTGCACCCGAGCACTCGTGACTAGTCGATCAGCGTCGTCAAGCGCGCTAGGGCCCACGTGGCGCAACGCTGAGGTTGCATCTGTGGCTCTCGAGTTACCCAGTGCCTAGGATTCGACCGCGGCGCACGCACGTGGCGGACTCGGATGGGTACGATTATGTGGGCCCGTGGAGCAGCGGAACAGCACCCCACGTAGCCTTAAATTCACATATGTCAAACTTATGTGATCTTCTCTCTCCTCATATTTTTTCTTTCTTTTTTCTTTTATTACCTTTCCTTCCACACGTGTGCATTTATGATTGGAATTTCTCTCCTTTTTTTTTTTTTGTTCTTTTCATATGTTCTCTTAATGCGATTTTACTTACTTCCTGGTTATCACTTCTTAATAAGATCTATGTTGTAATAAAATTGTCCAATATTTACAAATTCTTTTAGCTCGCTTTAATGATATCTTAATTTTTAAACAACTCTAAATGTGTTGACTATAAAAGAGGATACCATATATAAAAATATAAGAATTGAAAGGGCTGACTATTTGTGATACAAATTAACATATTTGTAATCGATGATCTAACACATTTGAAAATGATACGAATTGATATGATTATAATATACGTATATTTGTAGCAAAGTTAACAAAAATATAGTGTTGTCCAATAAACATAAATTGCCAACTAGTCAATTTTTTATTTTTATTTTGACCGAAAGTACTAATATTTAGTTATGTTTGGAAAAAAAAATGCTAATGGGGAAGCTTCAGATTGCTCAAAATACTTCTCTTGATAACCTATCCACCTACCGAACAAGTAGAAGCTAAGAGACTTCTTTGCATGATTCCTCTTTCTTCAATTACTAGGTAATTAGCAGCATTCTCATGTGTTTGTATGGGCATGGAATCTTTCATTCATGTAAAATCAGAATATGTTTTAATACAAGTAATTAATTAAATTGCAAATTAAATTTTAAGTGATGCTCATTAAGGATATTAATGAAGAGTACTCCGTATTAAATATTAACATAGATTTTCCAATGAGTTGCTTCTTCGGTGATGAAGTGGAAAAAATAGCACTTTTAGAAAATTAGCGATGTGTCAGCCACATCAATAGTTCTTTAGAAAATTTTGGATTTTTTGTGAAGTGCTTAAATTTTTAAAGAAATGAAAATTTATTACCTTGGGTGATTAAATAAAGTTAAATGACTATATTACAAAATCATTTGCTATATAGTCACCCCCTATTTTTGAGAGTTAACAAATGAGCTCATTGAAGATTAATTATCCAACTTTTGTTCATATAGTGACTCTACTTTAAACTCTTGATTTCAATTTAAAATCACAATTAGAATAGTAACTCTACTTTGAGTTATCCAGATTTTATGGTTTTATGGTGCTGTGATTATGTGGAACACAATTAATTTTAACCAAAGGGGGCTTTGGCAATTAGGCTTTGTCTCCAAAATAACTATTTATTTATTAAATTTAATTATTTAGCTGGTTGGCATGCATATATCTTTTTTTTTTTTTCTAATTTCTTAATAATTTGATGTGATTGATCCAACTCTTGTTGGTATGAATTGAAACTTCCAATTATTTGGAGTGGTATGTGGCAACTTGAAATGCACAACATGTAAAATTCTAGAATGCTGTAACACATAAATTGATGCCAAACATTTTACTCCATCATGTTTTTGTTTTATTTAAGATTTTGACATAGCATTAATCACATACCTCTTGATTGAAGAAGATAGGAGAGTGCAATTTGACGCTATCCTCACCTTGAGCTTTTTGTGTACCTATCATTTTTCATTAGATGAAAAGAACGTCATCTTTTGCATTGCAAGGATGAATTAATCTAAGATCTTCAATGATGAAACCAAAAAAAATCAAATCTTACACTTTCTGTGAGAGAAGCATGTCAAACTTTCCAACTTTTGCAAATTTAATTCGGTTAACATTGGGAATACTAGAGTTTTCAATGTTTCTACTCTCAACCCTTCTTCCTCCATAATGATCGCCTCCATGTTCTTGCAATAATCTATATTTAGTTCTCTCAATTGTGCAATAGACTGAACCATGGATGGGAAAAATAGAAACCCGAGGTTGTCACAGACCACACCTTTAATTTCTTCAAATTATGGAATCTCACGATTCCACAAGGGTTCTTGTTCCATATGCATCTCAAGCTTGGTAATCCATTTATAAAGATGGTGTTTAGCTCAGAGAGAGTCTCTATATTTACACCAGCGTCGTCAAGGTCAAAAATTTCTTGCACCGAAATGCAAGCTCCTACCGTTAAAGTGTGCAACTTCTGTAGCTTTATCAATGACCTAGAGTTGATAACTTTTGAGAGAGATTTGCATGAAGACACTACAAGAAATTGGAGATTGCTCAGCCCCAGTGGAGATTCATCAATCCATAACTCTTCTAGATTGTGAAGTCTAGCCATTGTCAGGGACTCCAAGGATGGGATTGAAACCTAATGGATAAACCCATCAACAATAGCATTTACAATTGCAAAGAGCAACCAAGAAACTATACTTGCACGCTATAGCCAGTTATTACAAATGGTTGCAAAAGGAAATTTACAAATTTCGGTTAATTTTTGCATTTACATATATCTATGATAGGGAAGCTATTTTGCAATTCGAAAAGGTATCAGAAGACAACTAATAAACTTCCATTTTTTTTATCTACAATATAATCATGGATGTTATCATGATTATATTCTGTTTGCAATCTACTAACAATAAGGAAAATTATGGTCATAAAGAAATCGCAATCATTCATTTTGCTAATGACTACGAAAATTAGCGATCCATATGGTGAAAGAAAGTACATTCAAGGTAAATTACTTCCTATAAGATAAACTACTCCCTCTTAGGTTATGTTACTATTGTGACAATATATGACTCATCTTATTGAATAATTGCTAGAAAGTACTATACTATCTCAAAATGGAGATTACTACAATGAAACAAAAAAAACTATAAAATGACTGATTATGAAAGTTATAGGCAATTTACTTATAAAGGAATATATCTTATGGCAATAATCGATCAACAAAGCGAGATTGCAATCATGAGAATTATTATGTATATGTGACATCCAGGAATTTTCAACCCTGTCTTCTATTTGAATAAATCGGGCATTTCATTGACGCGTCTATAGGGTTATTCTCGGAAGCCGATCACTCTCGAGATAACTAGACTATACGGGAAATGATTAAGGAATTTTAAAGCAATAGACTTGAGAACTCGATCGGAATCGGCTTCTTGGACCGTGTCCATCTTTAGAGGTCACTACGGTACGTGATTAAAAATCGATTTGAAATCGAGAGATAGACTGGATCGATAGAGATATGCGATTAATCGTGGGTGACACCACCGAATTAGAAAATTTCGTCGCCGACACTAGAGCGATTTTCTTATTGTTTGGTACCACTGTGTCCGTAATTGAATTCTCGAGATTTTCACGACAATCAAGAAGTCGCCATTGAGTCGAGTGGGTTCATAGTGGCTCGAAGAAAATCGACCACTGGGTCATTTGCCTTAAAAAGTTCGAAAACTATCCGATAGTCAGGTCACGCTAAAAACGCCAAATGAAAATTAACCGCCAATTCGAGTCCGATTTAAATTGAAGTTTTGGCCATGTCACAATAAATTTTAGGAGCATCAACTCGGTCTCGAAAATTTTAGGAGATTCGGGAAATTTTACGAAATTAGGTTCGGACGTCGCGGAAAATTGGCAAAAGTTCAGATTGGCTAAACTAATGGGAAATTGGACTAAGTGACTAAGCCGTTGTGTGTCGGAGATTTATAGAAAATTTCTTGGGATTTTTCTACGTCGAAATTGGATCTCAATTTGGGAATTTATTGGAGAAATTGAAGTTCAAATAGTGAAATTCGTAATCCCCTTAGCAAGAAATGGGAATTTGGGAGGTTATATAGGACATTTGGGTGGAGCATTGAAGCCAAAGTATTAATGCATTACAAGAATGGCCTTTGGAAGATATTTTGCAAAAGATCCAACCAAGTGGAGCCCAACTCTTCCTCATCCTCTCCATCTTGCTGCCGTGAACTACTTCTCTCTCTCCCTTCTCACTTTCCTTCGTGCGACAACCTCCTTTTTGCTTTCCATTACCGCTTCTTGTCTTCAGCCAGCCCACGCTCGGTCAACAACGAAACCAGAAGAAGCTCCATCGTTGACCCCTCTTCGACCCCATCTCTGCTTCGGTTTGTAGTCTGCGTCGCACATCCACACGCCCCACCGAAGCTACCCCATCTCGCACACCACCGAAGCAAGGAAATCTGCAAAAGCAAGAACGGCCGCACGTCTCCACCATCGAAGACCTTTGCTTCAGCCAGCGCCTTCACGTGTCCTCAGCTGGAGCTCCTTCGGTCAACACTTCTCTCCGTGAAGCTTTGCTGACCAAGAGCTTGCAGCGGCATCCACGAAACCTTGAAGACCGAAACTCCACCGAAGCAGTTTCTTCTTTGTCGCTGCCATTTGGCCGTAAGCCGACAAACGGTGTCCTCCTCTCCACGCGGCTAGAAGTTCAAGCGGACATCTCCACTATAAATTGTCCCTTTGGTCAACAACAAGCCATAGAAGCTCCTTGATTGACCGAATCAGCGACCTCACGTCCCAGCTGCAGCTCCTTCGTGCGTCCAGTGAAGTCTCCACGCGTCCGAGTCTTCTCTTGAGTCGGTTAACAACAGCAACACCGAAGCTCCTTGGTTGACTCCCTACTGCCAGCGAACTGCCTCCATCCGTGTCTTCCTCCGTCTCCGCCACGTCCCGATCAACCGAAGCCGCAAGCCCAGCCCAACGTCTCTTGCGGATTCCCTTGTTCGGCCCAGCAGCTGGACCACTTGAAGTCCACGCAAATTCCAGCCTAGTGAATTTCTTTTGGGCCACAAGTTAGGCCCAGCAAATTTAGCTCCAAAGCCCAGCATAAATTGGATTAGAAGCCCAGCAATTTCAGTCTTCAAGCCCGCAGGATTGAGGCCCAATTTCAGTCCACAAATTGAAGACCAAGTCAGTTCAGTCCAGAAATTCTGCAGGCCCAGTCCAATTTAGGTCCAGCCCATTCCAGTGCAAGAACAAATCTCATTTGGGCTGAGATTTGTTGGGCCAAGTCCAAGGCCCGGTCCAAGCCGTGGGAGTCGTCGCGAGCCCGTTTTCGGCCGCCGTCGCGTCGCCGTCGCGGTGTTCCGATACCCGCTTTTGATCAAGTGAGTTTTACTCACTAATGCTTTATTAGTTTGCTAATTATGTCTTAGGGTTGGTTAGATTTAATTACATGCACTTAGGTGGTTAGATTAGGTTAGAACAATTAATTTAGTGACTTAGTGATGCATGTTAGGTGGTTAGACCTAGCTATTAGCAAGTAGAAATGTCTGGTTATTTATTGATTGTATCTCGGGATTTTTCCCGACCCGTTTTGGGTTCCAATAAGGCAATATGGGCCTAAATTGGATTTTTAATATTTATTTATTTATTTTTCGAAATTAATTATTTAATTATTTATTTTTTCCGGAAATTCAACTAGGGATGGCGGTGACCGAATTTCGTCTTTGATTGTCGTGGTGCAGTCCGTTTATTTAATTGAACTTCAATTTTTATGGAATTGATTTAAATTGTGAAATTTGATGAATTGTTCCAAATTGTTTGTTATTGAGTATTTGATTGGTAATGGCCGAGCATGGTTATATAGCGCCAGTACGTTGATGGGCTATATAGTAGAGAGAATGGTGAGAGCTAAGCGAGAATGTTATCGGGTCGAGACCAATCGAGTGCGATATTATTGGACATACGTGGTTCGGTGATTGAGAGTATCACTGGCGAAAACGGCGCTTTAAAGAACGCACGTAAATGACTTATAGACAAACGTGGTTCGGTGATTAAGGAAATATCATTTGGTGAAAACGACGCGCTTAAAGAACTCACGATGTTGTCTATAGCCGATGTCACTGGCGAAAACGGCGCCCTAGAAAGGACACGTGGTTCGGTGATCGAGGATATCATTTTGGTGAAAACGGCGCTTAAAGAACGCACGGTGTCGGTGATCGGTATGTCATTGGCGAAAACGACGCCCGAGAAACACATGTGATTTGGTGAATGAGTACACCACTGGGAAAGCGTGGTATGAGTGGGAATGACCTAGAGAGGGTCTGATTGACATGTAATCGACTTAGTCGATTGACCAGTGCTTGATCGGAGATTGTTTGAATATCTGTGTTTAACCTTGAATTGCAGGTTGGAACTGAGGCCAAGGTAAGTCCTCCTCTGACTCGTGTTGTGCTTAGGCAACCGTTTGGCGTATTAGTTTATTAATCGGGTCTTAGGGGGTAGGACTCGCTGAGACGTGGTCTCATTGGTTATTGAATAACCATTTCAGGACCCTGAAGAAAAGCTGAGGAGGAAGAGCCTGAAGGGGAGAAAGTATTTTGAAGTAGAAGATGATCCAGAGAGGGATCTTGAGTACAACCCAGATGTGGATTGAGATCCCATCCCTTTTGTGAACCCTGTCTTAGTGTAGATAGGTGTGAGACTTTTATACTGTAAATAGTATTGTAAATATACTATAAGTTATGTTGTTAATGAAAGTGTGGTTGTGAGTTTCAATATGAAAAATATGGCCTGCTTTCCTATCCCATTGTTTTATTGTCTGGGGATTTATAACTGCTTCCGCATGCGTAATAAAAAGAAAGGGTCGGCGATAATTAGTCCTGGGATATCGCACTTTAATAATCGACCAAGGAGAAGGATGGGCGCGTCCTCGAGGATCGGGGCGTGACACTATAAGACCTTAATTACTACCTACATAAGGAAACTTAGCTCTGGCAAAAAAGATGAAACTTAGCAATTTCAAAAAGTAATTTGCTACTTCACAAGGGAGGATTACTATCACAAAAGTTTTGTTACAGAAAGTAACTTCCTATGCCTAGGCCACGCACCTAGCCCACTTGGGCTTATCTAGAACCAATCAATTAATGCGTGAAATATTATAATTTATATAATAAGATCCAATAAAGTATTGTATTTTTAATCTAATGACATGACAAGTTTGTCTTTCATAGTTGTCGTATAAATTGTATCTTCTCACCAATGGCAGTCGCTTCTATCCTTAATATTAATCATTTGAGCATGGATAGTCTACCGCAATCTAATATTAATCATCTGGGCATGGATGTCTGCAACAAGAATCAATTAAACACATGGCACATTGTTTTCTCTTTGGTTTTTCTATTTTTTTTTTTTTTTTTTTCATTTAACCAAATTCTTATTCACTCTCTTTACATCACCGAAGAATCAACATCAGCGAAGCACGACCACGGCTCATGCTAGCACTGAGCTTGTTGGTCACGCTAAGTTCGTGAGAGAAATAGATAGAGATAGAATTTGTGCTTGGTCCGCAAAGGAGATGACCGAGCGCAAGTGTAGAATCCATGAGCTGTCGGTGGCGACGTTGACGGAGGTGAGTTGTGGCTGGTCATGGTGGTGGCGGGTGAGCGTGGCGACGGTGGGGGCAAGCAGATCTGGATCTCAGCCCTTTCGCGCGTGGTGAGAAGGAGCGAGAGAATATGCAGGCCCTCTCGCGGTGCAGAATTTTTGGGGGGAGAGAGAGAGAGCCCAAAAATAAAGAAAAGCAAGATGACACGTTTCGGCAAGCCCTACGTGTCATAGACAATGGGTGCATGGCTGGCCGCAAACATCCATACTCAACACTTCCTTTTATATTTCGTAATAGGGCAAATTAAAATTGCGGGAATCTTTATTACGTAATTATAATAGAGCAATTATGTCTCATCAACTAAAAGGCTCTAACCAATTTTTGTTGTACAAAACGGCCATGTGTTTTCCTTAATTGGACCACTGCTTATCCTTGCTTTACTTACTTCTCTTACTAACAATAACCAATTTAATCAACTATACATAAACAGCCTCAATTTCAATTAAATGCCATTAAATGTTGTTGTGATGATCTACATTATCGGCTTCATATTCATGAATTCTTAATTACATAGTGCTTGAGACAATTTTCTAAATCGGATTTCTAGGTGATAAAGGTTTATTATATAAATTCATTTAATTATTTTTATTTTGAATGTTACAATCTACTATACAAAATCCTACCTTGGAATTATGCTTCAACCAAGTATTTGATTGAAAATCATTTCGTTTTAATCACCAATTAAGACCATGATTTTGACCATATCGAAGGAATAAAGCACATGAAGTAGTTTAAAAATGAGCAAAAAAAAAAAAAAAAACCTCAATTACGTGAATTCATTAATAATTTTAAGCTCAAATTTTGATTAAACAAATTGGGAAAATGACAGTGATTTTTCACTTCACATAGAATTTGTGAGTTATTTTTCGGTAAACTATGATAATCAAAGTTCCACTCCATTATGGATCAGACCTATGTACATTCCCTTGATTTATTCAAAATCATACTTAACTTCATGAAAAATAAAAAGCTATCATTTCTGTTGATGAAATTTATCAACAACACTAACATTGGAACTTGATTTTCATTATTTTTGAAAATGTGAGGACTATTCCAATTAATATTTTTAGGACTCAATTGACTCGTTACTAAAATGTTAAAAGACTCCTATGACACTTTCCCCCGGACATACTTAGGACTCAATTGCTTGTTACATGTGATTTTTACGATAAAGTTGCAATTCTTGTGTATCCGTTTCAGTTAAACCATCCTTTGGCCTTTGAATGCACTAAAACAAGTTGAAAAGTTTCAAAATAAATAAAGAAAAATAAGGAAAAAGACGCAATGGTCTTAACAAAGATTAAGACATAAATTAGTAATAATACGATTGACTTCATGAAAAAAGCAAAACGTCTAGTGGGCTTTCAAATATATCCCAAGCATATAAAACAATCATAGAAAACGCTAATTTTTCTTCTTTTCCTTTTTTTTAATTTCATTATGCAAATATCCTCCCTAGTCAGCTATTTTAAAAGGACCAATGGATGACAACATCACATAGCTATGCTCCAAACGCCATATATATATATATATAAAACATATTTTGGAAGTGAATGTGTACCGCTTTAAATCTTCATGGGGGATTTCATGTTGTTTTTCCTAAAAGCCACTCACTAATGCCTACAACTGAGATATTAGCATGAGTTGAAGATTTATGTTTGTTATGCCATAAGTGTTTACAAATATATTTATATCTTTTACACAATTTCATAAGCTTGCAAGCATGAACATGCATGAAATTGTGAACGTTTATAGTATTAGGACCTATGCAATGACAAAGTGCTTATTGAAATACATGGTATAGAAAAGAAATGCATCACTTAGATTAGCATCGTTGCTACCATTTGAAAATTCAATCCCCTTGCCCATTCTTCTTATTGATTTTTACCTAAGTCACATAGACATTATATTTTATAGATAATAACAAAGTTAGATAACTAAATTCAGTGAATCCATTTCACAAGATTATGAAATCACGTTATTATGGATTATTCTAATGCCAAAATTCACTACAATGTTTCCCTATAAAACCCTATTAAGATAGGTGTACTTGCAGCATGTAAGTTGAAAATTACTCAAATCCTATGACAAACTAAATTTAAATGGGCTTCATTCAATTAGTTGCACTTCTAGACAATGACGAGAAACAATTGCTCTATCCAATTGCAAACAAGGCATGATTGGATAAGTTAATCAGGAAGAAAATGAACTGAATTTTAAAATATAAAATAAAATAAAAGAATAAGGATTAAAATCTATGTTACATCTAAATAGCAAATGAGTGACAATCCGTGCACCCCTGAGCACTCGAGAGCAGTCAATTAGCACTGTTAAAGCACGCTGGGGGGCGCACAACGCAACGGCTTAAATTGCGTCTATGATTTGCGACTTTCCTGGATATCCCCGGGATTCGACCCAACACAATGTCTACTCTCAACCCAACCCACCCTCCCCGGCATATAAAAAATATATCGAGCAATTAGAGCAAAAACTAAATTGCGCATATTGGCATTTAAGATAGAATTGGGGCTTTAAAGGTATGATTAATCTGAAAGCAAGAGCTCCCTTCCATTGGAAAAAAAAATTGTAAAAGAAAAGAAAAATATATATGTATATGTGTGTATACGTGTCAAACTTTTGCGATCTTCTCTCTACTCATGTTTTTCTTTCATTCTTATTTCTTTTATTACTTTCCCTTCCACAAGCGTGCATTTATGATTGGAATTTCTCCTCTTTTTTTTCTTTTTTTCTTTTTTGTTCTCTTAATGCAATTTTGCTTACTTCCTGATAGTCTACTTCTTAATAAGGTTTATGTTGTGATAAAACTGTCCAATATTTACAATTTCTTTTTAGCTCGCTTTGATGATATATTTTTATTTGAAATGACTCCAAAAGTGTTGACTCTAAAAGAGAACATTGGAGATGTGTATAATCTACCTTATGATGGACCAAACATTTCTATCATATTAACAAGATGGTAGCATGTTCTTTTTTTGTCACTTGAGTAATGTTATTTGTGTTTATTACGAAATTTATACATACATTGAGTTTCAAAGTACCCAAAAGCTTGTCCATGCCCATGAGAATATTTCAATTTTATATGTAAAAAGATATGAGAATTGAAAGGGCTGACAATTCATTATACAAATTAACATATTCGTAAATGATTATTTGACAAATTCAAAAATGACACAAATTCATATGAACTTTAATATACGTAAATTTGTGGCAAAATTAACAAAAATATAGGGATGTCTAATGAACATAAATTGCCAACTAGTCAATTTTTTTTTTTTTTTTATTTTGATAGAAAGTACTTATATTTAGTTACGTTTGGAAGACAAATGCTCACATGAAAGCTTCAGAATGATCATAATACTTCTCTCAATAACCTATATGCCTACCCAAGACTCCTTTGCATGATTCCTCTTTCTTCAATTACTAGGTAATTAGTAGGATTCTCATGCATTTGTGCAGACTTGGAATCTTTCATTTATGTAAAATTGGAATATGTTTTTAACACAAGTAATTAATAAAATTGTATCTCATTTATATGAATCTGCCTTTTTTTTTGAAGAAAAAAGGTTAAATTCATAACTTTTATGTAAAACATAGGGATTTGATAACATTTAAAACTTCGTAATTGTCAATGTTTTATGACATAGTGTGAAAATATAACATTGTTGTAATATTGATATAAATTATATAAAAATCGTTGTAATATTGAGAGAAAAAATAACTCATTAATATACAATAGGAAGTGTTACCTTGCTAAATTACAATGCTAAAACTCATTAAGATCCATGGCCTCGAACAAGGCAATCACATATGAGAAAGAGGAATTATTGTTGGAAGCAAGATGAGTGGAAAGTACAAGAAAAGAAGAATGATCATCTTGCAAGTTTTTAGTGACTATTATATAATTATAGTAGATTTTCCAGTGAGGTGATGATTCGGTAGTGAAGTGGAAATAGTAGCCCATTTAGAAAATTAGCCACGTGTCTTGCACATTGATAGTTCGCCGGAAAATTTTGGATTTTTTTGTCAAAGTGCATAAATTATAAAGAGATGAAAACTTATTGCCTTAGGTGATTAAATAAAATTTCAACGACTATATTACAAAATATTTTACTATATAGTTACCCCATAATTTTGAGAGTTAACAATTGAGCTCATTGAAGATTAATTATCCAACTTTTGTATATGTAGTGACTACTTTAAATTCTTCATTTCAATTTAAAATCACAATTTGAATAGTAACTCTACTTTGACTTATCTAGATTTTATGGTGCCGTGATTATGCTTAATGCAACCAATTTTAACCAAAGGGGGGCTTCGGCGATTATGCTTTGTCTCTAGTATAACTATTTTTTTTGTTAATTTTAATTATTTAGTTGGCTAGCATAACAATTAGTCATGACTTCCAATATTCACCATCGAAGCAAAAAATAATAAAAATAATCATGGGTCATACCTTTTCTACCAAGAAGAGAGGTTGTTTATCAAATGGCATATCATTCTTTGGGTGTGATGCAAGTATCTCCACTTTGTGACAGCCACACACCTCCAGGGTCTTCAATGCTGGCCAATGTGACACATATTTTCCGATGTAGATGCACCTCAACTCTGTTAAATCTTGAAGCTTGAGGGAGGTTAACTTTGGGAACACAAACTCGGGAGCTCCTTTGTCTTCCATCTTGATAAGTTCCACAATGCCACAGTCATCAATTTGCAATTCCTCAAGTTGGGTTAGATGTACTACTACTGAGGCTGGAAATAGAGAGGTGAGGCTCTTGCATCCAGAAACTCTAACAAAACGAAGATATTGAAATTTAACTTGACTGTGGAGTTCCTTATCCCATACACACCTTAACTCTGGTAATCCAAATAATTGTAGCCTTTTTAATGGCAAATCAACAACAGGATGTCCATCTAGAGGATTTAGTGGCTGAAGTTTGAAAACAACTTCAAGCAAATCACATGATTGTACCTCCAAACTTTCCAAGCTCTTAAGCCGTCCAAGAATGCAAGAAGGAACAGTGTTCAATAGCTTACTGTAGCTCCACACCTCAAGCAATTTTAGTTTGTGGAAAGAATCCACAGCAACTTGATTGTCCCATATTATCTCAATATTATCCATATCTCTTATTTCTAATGTCTCCAAGCTAGGAAATGCAACCTGCGGTATTTGCTTGCGAAATTAGTGATTCTGATAGATTAAAAGTTCATAAAGTTCCATTACATATAGAAGAGCTTGCTTGAGGAAGAGTGTCATCATTATAAAGTAAACAGTGAAGAGATTGAGATTAAAAAGCCAACTAATCATCCATCAAAAGTAGCAAACTACAGAAGTAGCTGCTCGCTTCAACCTTGAAATCAAATTATGAGTTTCTTAATTGCGGTAAAGAAAAATTACGAGATGCAAGGAAACACATGAAAGAAGCGATAGTCCTATCAATCTTGATCTATCAATTGTGGCCGTCTTATTAGATGAATGCTTTCCCCATATTGCAAAGGTCATACCAAAGGATGGAAGACCACACAAAACAATAAGACAAACAAAGCTCTTCTGTTTATGTTTTGACTCATATTAGTCTCCCCATATTTTTGAAGGACAGTTCAGAAGCAATATAAAATATTTGAAAACAAAAAAGGGCAATATTTCTTAATAGCGGTGGGCCTTAATTTTGGCAAGTTTGGTTGTGTTGTTTCTCTATGATAATCAAGCTACTTCAATAAAGTAATCGCAGTTGATTTGTCCCTATTAGCAACTTTCCCACTGCCCATTCTACCTCTCCGCCAATGGCCTCCCACCACATCATGGAAAGTCCCCACTTTCCAAACAACACCACAATGTGCCTCCCCACCCCCACCCCCACCCCCACCCCCATCTGAATGACAATCCCATGCAACCCAAAGCACTCGAGAGCAGTCAATTAGCGCTATCGAAGCACGCTAAGGCGCGCGCAGCACAACGGCTGAGATTGCGTCCATGGCTCGCAAGTAACCTGGATACCCCCAGGATTTGACCCAGACGTGCGCAATGATGTAGGCTTGCGGAGCAGGGGAACAAAAACCCCCCAAGATCACCTTAAATTCACAACGTTGGCTTGTCGACCACTCAACCCCGCACTCAACCCAACCCCCCCCCAACACGGGTCACAAAAAAAAAAATAATAATAAACCACCTCCTCCATAAAAATGGTTGAGCAATTAGCAAAAACTAAATTGCGCAAATTAGCTTTTAAGATAGGATTGGGCCTTTAGAGGTATGATTACTCTGAAAGCAAAAGCTCTCTTCCATCAAAAAAAAAATTGTAAAAGAATATATTGCTCATTTTATCATATGATTTCTACTATCTCACAATGGAGATTACTATGATGAAAAAAAATATAAAGAAACTATAGAATGACCATGATTACGAAAGACATAGGCAATTTACTAACAAAGGAAAATATATCATTGCAATAAGTGATCAAACAAGCGAGATTGCAATCACAAGAAGTAAATTGCTATGCTGTAGGACTTAATTACGGAAGGTTTAATCTACTCTCTACCTAAAGAAATTCAGCAATTTTGAAAAGTAATTTATTACTTCACAGGGGAAAATTACTACTATATAATGTTAGTCTCTACAAGTAACTTCTTTTTTTTTTCCTGGGCCACCTACCTAAGCCCACTTGGGCTTTATCCAAACTGAATCAATTTATTCATGAAATATTATAATTTATTCAATAAAATTTGATAAAATTTACACGAGGGGTTCCTCTTTAACGATTTTCCTATAATTTGTATCTTCTCACGAATGTAGTCCTTCAATCCTTAATATTAACTATCTGGGTGTGAATGGTTTATTGCGATCCTTACACTTATTGTCTATGGCTTGCACCAATAGTTAAACACATGGCACCTTATTTCCTCTCTTTTTTCTTTTTTTCTTTTTTTCATTTTACCAAATCCTCGTTCTCTCTTTACATCACCGAAAAATCAACTTCAGAAATGCACAACCAAGGGTCATAGCAGCATCAAGCTTGCTTGTCACGCTGAATTTGTGAGAGAAACAAATAGAGATAGAATTTGCGCCTGGTCCGCAAGGGAGATGACGGATCGCAATGAGCATGTCGACGGTGTCAGTAAGCCGATCTGGCTCTTAGCCCTTCAGCGAGGGGTGAGTAGGAGTGACGGAAGATGCAGTCCCTCTCGCTCGCAATGCTGAACAACTTTCAGACAGAGAGAGAGAAGGGGGAGGCCACAAAAAGGAGAAGAGCATGATGACACGTATCGGCCATCGATACGTGTCGTAGCACAGTAGGCCACAAACGCCCATACTCAAACTTCCTTTTTATACTTAGTAAATCTACTATGACAACTTAAATTTCCGCGGATCTTTATTCCGTCATTATAATAGGATAATCATATGTAGTCAACTAAAAGGCTTTAAGAAATTTTTGTTGTACAAGACGGCCGTGAGTTTTCCTTAATTGGACCACTGCTTATCCATAGTTAACTTCTCTTACTAACAATAATCAATTTAATCAACTATACATAAATGGCCTCAATTTCAATTAAATGCCATTAATTGTTGTTGTGATGATCTAAATTATCATCTTCATATTCATAAATTCTCAATTACATAGTGCTTCAGACAATTTTCTAAGTCCGATTTCTAGGATATAAAGGTTTATTATCCAAAATCATTTAATTAATTTTATTATGAATGTCACGGTCTACTATTATATCAATTGCCATTTTATATGCTTGAGCCTCGACCATTTGTTGGAATAATGCTTCAAACCAAGCATTCGCTTGAAAATCATTTCATTTTAATGTTTCACCAATTAAGACCATGATTTTGACCATAATGAAGGAACAAAGCACATGAAGTAGTTTAGAAAACTTAATTGCGAGAATTAATTAATAAAACAAAGCAGGAAAATGACAATGATATTTCACCACTTAACATAGAATTCGTGAGTTATTTTTCTGTTAATTATGATAATCAAGGTTCCACTCTATTAGGGACAAAATATATGTAACATCCCCTTGATTTAGGTCAAAATTATATTTAACTTCATGAAAAATAAAATGCTATCTTTTCTGTTTGTCAACAACACTAACATTAGAACTTGATTTGCATGTATTTCAAATTGCCTATACGATAGTCTTAGAACTCCTCTCTCAACAAGCCACTCATTATTAATTGCTTTCTCCTCCTCTCCTTCTCCATAATTTCACTATTTAATTTTAACACTCTTATATTTTTCCTCATTCTTGAATGATGCTAATTTACATAAATAGAACATTTATTTACTTACAAAAGAACATAAAAATTACGGGGAAATTACCCAACCCACTCATGAACTTTGAGGGGAGCATACCTTTACTCTTAACCTTTTAAATTTTACATGAATTTCTTCAACTTCGATTTTATTGCGGATGTCAACCCTTTGGGCATTTTACCATTTGCATGTTACATGTGATCTTTTACGATAAAGTTGAAATTATTTTGTATGTGTTTAGTTAAATCATCCTTTGGCTTCCGAATGCACTAAAATGAGTTAAAATTTTCCAAAATAAATAAAGAAAAATGAGGAAAAAATGCAAAGATCTTAAAAGGGATCAAGACAAAAATTACTAATGATATGGTTGACTTCATGAAAAGAGCTAAACATCTACTAGTCTTTCAAATATGCCCCAAGCATATAAAACAATCATAGGAAAGGATAAATTTTTTATTTCTTTTTGCAAATAGCATCCCAAGTCAGCTATTTAAAAGGACCATTGGATGATAACATCACATAGCTATGCTCGATACGCCATAGTTTATATAACCAAAATATAAAGTAAATGTGTACCGCTTAAAATCTTTGTGGGGGATTTCATGTAGTCTTTCCTAAAAGTCGCTCACTAATGCCTACGACTATGCGATATTAGCACAAGTTGAATATTTTGTTTATTATGCCAAAAGTGCAGGCAAATATATCTATACCTTTTATACAATTTCGTATGCTTGCAAAGCATGAACGTGCATGAAATTGTGCAATTTTATTCTTATAAGACCTTTGCAATGACTAAGTGCTAATTGAAATAAAAATATGGAAAAGACATGCATCAATTAGATTAGGACCGTTTCTACTATTTGAAAACCCAATCCCCTTGCCCATTCTCCATATTGATTTTTAGCTAAGTCACCTAGATAATACATTCTATAGATAATAACAAAGTTAGATAACTAAATTCTAAATTCAGTGAATCCATTTCACGAGAATATGAAATCACATTATTATAGATTATTCTAATGCCAAAATCCCTTCAATGTTGCTCTATAAACCCTATTAAGGTAGGTGTACTTGCAGCATGTAAGTTGAAAATTACTCAGATCCTATAACAAACTAAATTTACGTGGATTTCATTCGATTAGTTGAATCTTCTACACAATGAAGAGAAACAAAAAATTTCTTTATCTAATTACAGCAAAGGCATGATTGGATAAGGTAAATAGGAAGAAAATGAACTGCAATTAAAAAATAAATGAATAAGGATTATAATCTATGTGATGTCTAATTAGCAAATGAACAGAATATTAAAAAATGTTTTTTTTTTTCATAGAGAGTTACCTGTTGTCCGTCGAAGAATGCAACTTGACTACCAACTTGGTCATTTGATGTACTACATGAAGGAGTCATCTTAGCAGAGAAAAAGTTCTTGACATTGGGCAGGGCATGCAATTTCAATACACGTAGCTTAGGCAACTCAACATTGCCACAATCAACTTCTACAATTTCCCACACTAAGGGGCAGCGGACAACTTTGATCTTTTCAAGTTGCGGAAGTTCTCTCAATAATGAAAGAGGAAACAAAACTTTCATCTTGTCGCAATTTTCAACTCGCATTACTTTTAATGCACTAAAGGATTTGGAGAAGCTATGGTTGCTGCATATCATCTCCAAGTTGACGAGCCCATTGAGATATAACGACTCCAACATCTTAAAATTTGTATGAGATGACGATTGGAGGACGTAATGGATGGAGGGACTATCCTCAATGCATAGATGCTTTAATTTTGAAAGCCTTCATGGGATAATGAGCAAATACTCTCAATTCCATTTAATCCGTCTAAAAGTAGATGGTCAGTTTTGCCTAATAAAGTTTGTATGCATCTTTTTTGAAGAGAATCGCTTATTGAATGTAACTTAAGTTCCAGTACGCTCGAACCTTTGTAACGTTGATAGCAACATGCACCACCTATCCAGATGTTGTACTTGGTTAATTTCTCGACATTTAGATCCTCTGGGAGCATCCTCAAATCGGGAATGGACACATGCAAAGTGCGGAGATTCTTCTTGTTATCCAACTCAATAAGCTCGGCATTAGTTGGTGGAGTTTGCTCCATAACATTCCACTTATCAAAGCTATCCGACATATACAACTCTTCCAATTTCATCAAGCTTCCAAGCACACCCGGTTCAATTATCTCAAGTTGTGAGCATTCACTTAAGTCTAACAACCTCAGTTCTACCAATTGTCCAATTTCTTTTGGTAATCGGGGAATATTGGAGTTCACAAAGCTGAGAATATGTAGCCCTTTTAGCTCGCCAATCATGGCTACATCCTCTAACGAACAACCATCAAGACACAGAGTGTGTAACTCCTCCAACAGCTTAAACGGCGAAGGTGAACGAGTGAGACATACCTGAGAAAGATGTAAGACCATGAGTTTTCTCATAGAGTTGAAATATGAATCTGGGACCTTAAGAGAATCATCGTTTGTGAAAAACAAGAAGATCCGCATTTCGGGGCAATCTAACTCTTCGGGAAGTTGCTCCATCTCAACGTAGGAAAAGCATAACGCTGTACAACTTTTGAGCTTATCCTTTGGCAACTCCATTACTGACTTATCATTATCTTTCCACACAAGAAGAGGTTCCTCTCTCGAAGCGATCGAGGCAACAAATCCACGAACCAAGTCATGTATCTTGAAACCATCATCATCTTCATCGTCTAACAATAGGGAAGATGCTTGCAGAATATAGATCAATGAGCTCAACCTATTTCTAGCATCTTCGATGTTGTCAATTTCTTCAAATAACCTCAAACCCATGCCGTACCTCACCAAGTTTTCAAGAGAGGGCTTAGAGACACCATACACAACACAGAGCCGTAACAATGACTTCACCTGCTTGCCTTCCTTACCTTCAAAAGAATCATAACTCAATTGCAACGTCTTATTTATTGTCTCACTGAGTCCTATATTTGTAGACATCTCAATTTGTTTCAAAGCATCCTTACATTGACGATAGTTAGCGTCCTTGAAAATTTTGGCCATCGCGATAATTAGGAAAGGCAAACCTGCACACTTGCGGAGTGCTTCATCCATCAAGGATTTGAACGGGTCAACATGAACTTTACCTCCCACCGTCCTCTTAAACAATGTTTTTGCCTCTTCATCCTTCAGCTCTTCAAGGCGGAAGTCCCTGTCGCAGCCCATTTCCCTTCGCAAAACATCTTGAAATCTTGACGTCAGCAACAACTTGCATCCTATGACTTTGTTGTCATGTCCGCAAGGAATGCCCACTGATTTCAAGTCCAGCCCCTTCCACAGGTTGTCCAGTATTATGAGGACTTTCTTTTTCTCCCTCTCCTCATGTTCCAACCTCCCATGCAGAAGTTTTGCTCGCCCGCTGATAGTCTCTTTTTTCTTTATCTCAGTAAGGTCCAAGGCGTCCGCAATCTCTCCTTGAATCTTCTTGATGTCTGGATTTTCCGACACGTCGGCCTTAGTAACCCAATCGAACGACTTCTTTTCTATTATTCGCCTTTCAACATCCGCCAAAAGTGTGGACTTGCCGACCCCGCCCATCCCGTGAACCCCGACCACGCGATTGCTGGCATCGGCAAGAGCGTCCATGATGTCCCGCATGATAGAAGCTCTGGATTCGAAGACATCATTGTCCCCAACCTTATTCATCGTCGAGGCAAAAGAAGGGGAGGCCGTCACAGTGGCCGACTGTACGACATCTTCGCCCTCTCTCTTGGACGGAGTCAGAGCAGCAACGTTTCCTGGAGCAGGATTGCTGGAGGAGATGCCCTCTCTCTTGGCCGGAGTCAGAGTAGCAACGTTCCCTGGAGCGGGATTGCTAGAGGAGATGCCCTCTCTCTTGGCCGGAGGCAGAGCAGCAGTGTTCCCTGGAGCAGGATTGCTGGAGGAGATGCCCTCTCTCTTGGCCGAAGTCCGAGCAGCAACGTTCCCTGAAGCAGGATTGCTGAAGGAGATGTCGTTCAATTCCTTGAATCCACTGCATTTTTGAGTGAGTCCCTGAATGACCTCGATCTTGTCCTTAGCCTTCCTAGTGAATTGATAGCGACACTTGGGGTCAGGAAGAGTCCCATAGCAGCAAGTCTTGCTCGCCTCTGGGATGTCGCCCAACAGGTCTTGCGCCTCCTTCAAGGCCTTCTCAGCACCTGCATGCAACTCCGTGACGTGATCGTAGACATTCCGAACATTGTTTCTGGCCCTTTGAGCGAGATTGTGCACCCTATCAACCTCGAACGCAAGCTCATCGACTTCCGTCTGAAGATCTTGGGCGTGCCTCTTGGAGTAGATCACATATCCGAAATGACGCTTGATGGGACTAACTGCCCACTTCAAGACATCCCACGCAATAGCAATAGCAGCATCGATCGACATTTCTCTTTTTTTCTTTTTCTTTTTTCTTTTTTTGAGAAAGAAAGGGTGAGAAAATAGGGAGACAGAGAGAGAAGACGATGGGAAAGAGAAGCAGATACCGAAGAAGAAGAGGAGGAAGAAGAACGGTTGTGCCGAGGTGACGAAAGAGGGAAACAGAGCAAGAACGATGAGAGATGAAAGAAGGCTGAGAGATTTGAGCGCAAACAAGGATGGAGGAAGGAGAGGGAAGAGCAGTCAATTTAAGTATAAAAGAGCTCGGTAACTTAACCATGGTCAAGGCCTTAACTAGACATTAGTTAATTCCTTGGGTAGCTGAAAACTTGATAGCATATTGCTCCAAGTGGAAACTAGCAAAAGATAAAAATTAAATAAGACCGTTCTCAGTCGCCTCAATCAAGAAACGGCAACATTGGAAAACATTCTAGTTATTGACAAGTTAGTCTTGGACTTAACTTTGACTCTTAAATCTTCTTATTGACAAAGAACTACTCATTCCAATAATGAGATGTCATTACCTAACCTTGTTATTTAAATGAGTCATTCTCATCCATAGTGCTAAGAAGATGACAAACCTACAGAAGAGGACAACTCGTCCCTAGATATGGCCAATCTGAATAAAACACCGAAACCAAAATCACAACCAAATCTCGCGGCAACATTCGGCAAATGTGCCAAGAAGAACGGTTTTCCATTTAAATTAAGACTCCTAGGTTGTCTTTATTTCAATCCAACATTGACAAAAATAAACGAGACAAAACCAGCAAATGGCCCATCTCTTGTTTTATCGCCACTACGAAGAGATTTTCATTTTTTTTTTCATTTTCCTGACACGACAGTTTATATTTAATGAAAAGATTATGACAAGTAATCCAATCAGGGAATACTCGCGTGACATCACGAATCGACATACGCGTTGCCGCAAGCCTTACAATAAAAGTTTATTTATTTTTGTTTTTGTTTGAGAGGGCCTTGATCGGATGCTATTGCTGGACCACCTTCTTGACCTGGGGCTGCTGCATCTCCAGTGTACCTAGAGTTCAATTATAATTGCTAGCACCTACAATGTCATGATCACACCAGCTGTTGATGTCCACTTGGTGAATATTCCTTTCCATCCATATAGTATTTATAATATAGTTCAATAATTTGCAAGAGTAATACACATTAGCATCACATATTAGAAAAGGATGTCAGCCGGCAATTTCTTTCATCCTCAACCACTTTAAAAGGATAGATTTATACTTGGATTTCTACGACCTCAAATCATTACCATCTTGCTCTTTAGAACTAGTGATCAAATGATTTAGAATCTTAACAAAGACCGAAACCACAAAAAAGAAAGGAGATGGGTATGAATTATGTAGCTTGGCAATCTCACCCTTAACTAAGCACCAATCAATTGCTTGCGAAGTTGAAAACTAAGTGGCACACGACTCCAAGTCATCGTCCAAAGATAAAAACTAAAGAATGATTACTTCTCAATCATAGAGTGATTTCTTTTCATTATAAATTTTAAATTGGAGTTCCATCAAGTGGCCTATAAAAATCTAGAACAAGTTATTACAAGCGATTAAAGTAAGAAAATGATTCGCCTTGGATTATAACTTGTCTGATAAATACTTTCTACAGCCTGTCTTCACCAATATAACAAAATGTAATTAAGAGAACAAATGGACAAGCACAGACTACACCATCACATGCACGTGATGAGTAGCATCTTTAGTGTTTTTCATAATAACAATATTTTCATCAATATTTGTATATGGGGTCTTCTGGGAATCAAAACGGAGGTGATCACACTTTGAAATGTATATGACACTTTCAATCAAAATATAATTAATAAGATGATTCTACTTCAAATCACGGCTCATATACAATTTGTCAACATCCATATAAAAATGTAATTAACAAATAGAATAAATGGGCAGAGACAGGCTGGACTCACGTGACATGGAGTTCTATCTAGAGGTGACAACATGTGTCCGAAATCCTTTTTTGAACTCAAATTTTGCGCAACATGTTCCATATCTTAAAATTTTAAAACCTGACCGAAATGAGATTAAAAAATCAAAGCCAACTCCATCTGAATTTATGTGGGTTTGCACCAGACTCATGTTCAACTTGTTGTAAGCCTAGTAATATGAGCAAATAAATTTTTACTACTATCTTGGGGGAGATCTCCTTTCCGTGGGGAAAAATATTTTAAAAAGTTATAAAATTGTTGGATTGATACCAAGCAGTCCTAAACATTTTTATCAGACCAATTTAGTTATAAACTTTTTCTTAATAGTATCAATTTAGTCCATCGACCAATTTAGGCTGGAAATTCTTGACATGGACTCTAGTTGTTGGATCAATTTGACAAGTTTTTGAACTTGATTGTATTCTTTGAAAGTTTTATGACTCAATTGCACTTTCATGATAAGTTTTATGACTTAATTATACATTTTGAAAATTTTAGGATATTTGTACTTTTGTAATAAGTTTTAGAACTTCCAATATACTTATCCTATCTTTTTATTAAAAAGAATAACTTTCTTTTGCATTTTGTACAGTTTCGTAAGAAAAGATGAGAGATTTATGGAATATTTGACAATTATTTTAAATCAAAATTTAGAAGGTAAAAGATTCACTGGTTAATTACCTATCTTTCTAAATATATATACAAGTTTTCACATGGAATTTTCTTTGTAAACACGTGAGGTTGAACTGGCCATTGGTTTTCCCAATCGATAGTATAGATTGATATTCCAAAGCGTATTTTTACAGCAATGTCATGTTTAAACTATAGTCTGCATCGGTCTTCAAGGTGTATTTTACCGCAACTTTATTTAATCTTCTAAGCAATATCTAATGCTTTTTTCAATTTCATGCCAATTTTACTGGAAAAAGTATTTCAAAAGTCCTAAACCTTTTGTATTTGTGCTAATGTAGTCCTAAACCTTTTATAGGTGCCAATTTAGTCATAAACATTTTCACTTTGTGTTAATTTAGTGCTTTCGGGCTAATTTTAGCCTGATTTTGCTGAGTGAGCACCATTCGGCTAATGTGGTATAATCAGCATTAACGTGGACAATTTTTAATAATATTTTACTATTTTTGATATCATTTTATTTTTCTTTTTTTTTTTTTTTTTTTCCTTCTCCTCCTTCTTCTTCCCCAGTCACCGAACATCAATGACCGGCTAGAGATGACAATCGGTGAGGTCAAGGTTGATGTCCTTGTCGGCCATTAGCGAGGCTCGAGCCCTTGCCCATGGCCAACAAGGCTTACCCTCGCTAGATCCGCCGGCCAAGTGCAAAGTCGCGAACTCGACCTGGGCCACCTTGAGCTGGCCTCACCAAAGGCTAGGCAAGGCTCAACCTCGCCAAATTTGGCGAGGTCGAGTCTCGGCCATGGCCGGCAAAGCTTGACCCTTGCTAGATCCAGCGAGAACAAGCCTCGCCATTGTTCGACAAGGCTCATCGGCCGTCGCCTGCGGCTAGTTGCCAAGGTTCGGAGGCGATGGAGAAAGGAGGAGGAGAAGGAAAAAGAAAAAGAAAAGGAAAAAGAAAAATATAAAAAAATTCTAAAATATTAAAATATTATTAAAAGTTGTCAACGTCAATACGGATCATGCCACATCAGGCGGCTAGCGCCCGATTAGCAAAATTTGACCAAAATTAGCCGAAAATGACTAAATTGGCATAAAGTGAAAAGGTTTAGGACTTTATTAACATTTCCCCAATTTTACTCATAGTGAGCCACCAATATTTAGAAAAATAATCAACTTGAAGTACGACCAATGGATCCATTTTTTTTAAAGAAAACTGTTTTCGAAAAAAACTATTTTAAGACTTTTCAATGTTTGGATGATGGAAAACTAATTGATTTATGGAAAAAAAAATTTTATAGGCTAAAACCAATAAGTTTAGATTGGGGTAAAACGATTTCCCATTTTGGTAAGAAAGAAATCACTTTCCATAAAATATCAAATAAATGAAAATTAATTGTTTTATATGAAAATAATTTTTATGGAAAATATTTTCCTATATCAAGAAATATTTAGTGAAACGAACACGCTTTAAAGCAAAATAGATTAAAAGTAACATTTTTAATAATATGTAAAATTTTTAGTTTTAAACCCGAGCAACGGACGGACATCTTGGTAGTCCCAAAAAAAAAAAAGAGGGTAAATCAAGCATGAAGGGCATGGGTTTCATTCCTGTCTACCAATTTTATAGAAGGAAACTCTTGTTAGAAAGTAAAGAGTCGACACACAATTTTTTCAAAAAGTGGTGACAATCGAGACATCGTTCAAAAAGTGCTGTCTGTGCATACACCAAGGCAAAAGCACATGGGGACCCTCGGAATTTCCAGAGTACTTAAAGAAACTACATGATTTTGATGATTAACTAATACATGATTGTGATAAATAGCATCTTTAATCTCTTTCACACTATCAATACTTTCATCGGTATTTGTATGTGGGCGCTTGTCTGAATCAAAACAGGGTGGCGATTAGAATTTGCAATGTATATAACACCTTTAATGACTAATTGCAATATCTAGTTGAGAAGACAATGCTAGCATTTAGCAAGAGAAGTCCTCTGTCCTAAACGTGCGGTAAATTAGGACTTCTTATGATACTAGATGTTGTATATCAAAACACTTGTATCTTATACAATCTCACCCGAGAATCACAATGTTCAAAACCTTAATAATAGTTCAGATTTAGTATTAGCGATCCAATGATTCAGAACCTTAACAAAGCCACAAACACAACAAAGAAAACGAAGATGAGTATGAATTAAGTAGCTTGATCATCTCATCTTAGTTAAGGCCGTAACTAAGCGCCAATCAATTTCTTGGGAAGTTGTACACTTGGTAGCACACTGCTCCAAGTCATCACTAACCAAAAATAACATTAAAAAATGACTGCTCTCGGTCTTCTCAATCAAGACCACAATTGTAGATTTGAATGCTTGATGTCTTCACATAATTAAATTTCAATTACAATCAGATCAATCAGCTTAAAAGAATAAAAAAACAAAGCGATAAATGCATTGAAAGTCCTAAAACTTATCATTAAAGTATAACTGGGTCCTAAGACTTTCAAAAAGTGTATTTAAGTCCTAAATATTATTAGCATTTTCCAATTATCAACTTAGACAAAGTTAATGGAATGACTCAATTGCACCAACTTAACAAGTTGTAGGGTTTAATTGTATTTTTTGAAAATTTTAGAGTTTAATGTACTTTCATGATAAGTTTTAAGAATTTTAGTACACTTATCCCAGAAAAATGACTTATTGGTTGCTAAAGTAAGAAAATAATTCGACTTGGATTATTGCTTGTTCATATGACAAAATGTAATTAAGAGAACAAATGGAAAAGGATAGGCCACACCCACATCCGCACGTGATAAGTAGCATCTTTCACCTATTCCAGAGCACTAATAATTCCATCAGTATTTGTATGAAGGGGCTTGTGGGAATCAGCACAGGGTGACGATTAGCATTTGGAATGTTTATGACACCTTCAAACGAGGGGTAACTAATAAAATGATTAGACTTTATATTAGTACCCATGTACTATGTACTTTATACAATCTGTCATCATCGACATAACAAATTTACTTAATGAAGAGAACAAACAGGCAAGATCATCCACATTTACATGACATGTATATCTAGAGGTGGCAATATGCATACAAATCCATTTTCCAAATTTTAATGTGACAGTTTGTGTATTAGTAACTTAAAATTTTAAAAACCATCTGAAATAAGTTTAGTAACTCAACTCTACGTTGATCTTTGTGGATTTGCATCATATTCATTTGACTTTAGTGAAATGAGCAAATAATATATTACGACTATAACGGGGAAGATCTCCTTTTGGTGCCTCCCAATACTATTTAATTGGAAGTTGAAGATGGTAATGTAAGACATAAAAATTCATATGCGGAAGCCAGGATCAATTGAAGACAAACCTCCAGCCATTGTTCTTGTCCGTGTTCGTCAGAAAAACCTGAAATCAAACAAAATTGGGGACACGCTACTACCCCAATTCACTCTCATACTGATAGTGTATTCTGAATGAGAGAGTTTGAGTTAGACCTTGTCATCACCCGTCAGAAATGAACATACGTTCCTATTTATACATCGTCTCCCATCAAGACGGGCGGTTGTCACGAAAGGGTACGAAGCTTCATGTTGAACAATCGCAACTTTAAGAGAAAATTTGGGTCTAAAAAATGTGGGATCACAAAAAATAAATAAAATTCTCTCACTTGATCCCATCATTTTCATCATATGAATCATTCAACTAATTCCACGAAAACTTTATGCTTAAAGAAAAGAAACAAAACACATGGATCATGGCGACATGTCCTCTAAGAGTGAGTAATATCTTCCATGTATCACAATGCATCTTATTTCTTTAATGTCAGCCTATATGTGACAACATATCTTAATGAATAAACCTCATGTTTATTCCAGAACAAAGGATAAATGTTATTCTCATAAGCAACAAAATGTGTACACAAAAATTGAGAATCAACATTACAACTGAATAAGAGTTTCATACAACAAAAAATCGTTCATATGTCGACAAATCACATGATAGGACCTATTCCCATACTAGTTACATGATCCTTATACTTCATTGGTGGCATGCCTTTAGTTAAAGGATCGGCTATCATCAATTCAATGCTAACGTGTTCAATGACCACTTTATTCTCCTTAACATGTTCCCTTATGGCTAAATACTTAATGTCGATATGCTTACTTCGACTGCCACTTTTGGCATTTTTAGCCATAAAAACTGCAGCTAAATTGTCACAATATATTTTTAATGGCCTAGAAATAGAATTAACAATTCTAAGCCCAGCAATGAAACTCTTCAACCATACACCATGCGAGGTAGCCTCAAAACAAAAAACGAACTCAGCCTCCATAATGGAAGTAGCAGTCAAAGTCTGCTTGGCACTTCTCCATGACACGGCTCTGCCAGCTACATGAAAATGTATCCAGATGTTGATTTTCATGAATCAACGCAACCGGCGAAGTCCGCATCCGAATAACCGATCACTTCTAGGTTGTCAGTCCGTCTATACATAAGCATATAGTCTTTGGTACCTTGAAGGTATCTCAACACTTTCTTCGCAGCTCTCCAGTGGTCTAAACCTGGATTACTCTGATATCTTCCCAACATTCCCACAGCAAAAGCGATGTCAGGTCGAGTGCAAACTTGAGCATACATCAAGCTTCCAACAGCAGAAGCATATGGAATGTTGTACATTTGTTCCCTTTCTAGATCATTCTTCGGGCATTGGTTCAAATTGAACCTGTCACCCTTCACAATGGGTGTTATACTTGGTGAACAATCTTTCATCCGAAATCTCTCTAGGACCTTATTGATATAGGTTTCTTGAGATAGTCATAAAATGCCTCGAGGTCTATCTCTATGGATCTTAATGCCAATGACATAAGATGCCTCACCCATATCCTTCATGTCAAAACTCTTAGAGAGAAATTGTTTCACCTCATGTAGCAACGCCTTATCATTGGTTGCAAGTAGTATATCATCCACATACAGCACAAGGAAACAAATTTTGCTCCCACTAACCTTCTGGTATATACATTGATCCATGACATTCTCTATAAAACCAAATGAAGAGATGACATCATGAAACCTTAAGTATCATTGGCGGGATGCTTGTTTCAAGCCATATATAGATTTCTTAAGCTTGCACACCAAATGCTCACCTTTGCTAGAGGAGAATCCTTCAGGTTGTTTCATGTAAACCTCCTCCTCTAGTTCTCCATTGAGGAATGCCGTTTTCACATCTATCTGATGTAATTCCATATCAAAATGGGCAACCAATGCCAAAATAATACAAAGAGAATATTTCTTAGATATAGGAGAAAAAGTCTCCGTGTAATCAATTCATTCCTTTTGAGTGAATCATTTGGCAACAAGTCTAGCTTTATATCTTTCAATGTTACCCAATGAATCTTTCTTAGTTTTGAAGACCCATTTACAACCAATGGCCTTCGCACCATTAGGTAACTCAACCAAATCCCAGACTTTGTTAGATGCCATAGAACTCATCTCTTCCTTTATGGCATTGTACCACAAATTGGATTTATCACTATTCATGGCTTGTGAAAACGTTTCAGGATCATTCTCAGCTCCAATATTGTAGTCAGACTCTTGTAAATACACAATATAATCACTAGGAATACCCGATTTCCTTATTCTAGTAGATCTTCTCAATGTTGGATCAACATTCTCTTGAGGAGCATGTTGCTCAACTGGTTGTTCAACAATTTCTGGTAATTGCTGAACAACTGGATCCACTAGATCAATATCAGCAGGTTGTGGAACTTCAACAATGGGTTGTTCAATAGCCGGCTGAATTGTAGGGGCATTATGAGCAACAACTAACCTTAAACTTGAGGTGAAATGTTGAGTGTCTGAATGATCTTCCTTAGGAACAAGATCCCTCGGTCGATCGCTCCCACTAATCAAGTCATTTTCAAGAAATTTAGCGTTTCTTGATTCCACAATCATAATGGTGTGAGATGGACAATAAAACCTATATCCTTTAAGACCTTTCGACATATCCAATGAAATACTCACTTATGGTCATTGGGTCCAACTTCTTTTCTTGTGGATTATAAATTCTCACCTCAAACGGGCATCCCCAAACGCGCACATGATGTAAACTTGGTTTCCAACTCTTAAATAACTCAAAAGGTGTCTTTGGGACAGCCTTGGTTGGAACTCGGTTTAATATGTACACTGCCGTCTTAAGTGCTTCAGTCCATAAGAATTTAGGAAGTTTGGAGCTGCTAAGCATACTACGCACCATGTCTAATAAGGTCCGATTTCTTCTTTCCACTACGCCATTTTGGTCCGGAAAACCAGGCATAGTATATTGGGCAACTATCCCATGCTCTTGAAGAAATCTTGCAAATGGACCAGGTGCTTGTCCATCTTCAATGTATCTACCATAGAATTCTCCACCTCTATCTGATCTCACAATCTTAATTTACTTATTGCATTGTTTCTCTACTTCCGCCTTAAATACCTTAAAGGCATCTAATGCTTCATACTTATTATAAATCAAATAGAGATACATGTAACGTGAGTAATCATCTATGAAAGAGATGAAGTATTTCTGACCACATGAGTCAATATCCGGTCTATAAATATCCGTGTGTATAATTTCTAATATTTCTGTATTCCTCTTGGCACCTTTCTTTGTTTTGTTAGTCTACTTTTCCTTTATGCAGTCCACACAAGTATCACAATCAGTAAAATCTAAAGTACCGAGTACTCCATAATTTACTAATCCCTTAATTCTTTCTATGGAGATATGTCCCAATCTCCGGTGCCACAATATAGAGGAATGTTCTTTCACAACACATCGTTTCATACCAACTTTATCATGAACATGCATCGCATCATAATAGGCATTGTCTTGTAAATTAATTCGAAAAAGACCATCAGACAAAGTACCACTCCCGACAATTTCATATTTAAATGATAAACAGAAGTTTGAATCTGAAAAGTTAAAAGAGTATCCCAAAGGTACAAGTCTTGAAACTGAAATTAAGTTTCTAGAAAAACTAGGAACATAAAAGGTCTTTTCCAAATCTAAAACAAAACCACTATTGAGAACTAGTCTATATGTCCCCCAATAGCTTCTACATGCGAACGCATCTTGTTTCCTGAATAGATGCTTTGTTCACTTCCCACTGGTTTCCTATGGTTTTGAAAACCTGCAAGGAATTCGAAATATGGATTGTAGATCCAGAATCAATCCACCAAGTGTTGTGACTTACATCAGTCATATTAGATTCATAACAAACACAAGAGATTTGATTACCTTTTTCTCGAACCAGGCCTTAAATTTGACACAATCCTTCCTTATATGTCCCTTCGTCTACGAAGAAACACTTGGGTGCGAATGGTAACGTTTACGTTCTTTTTTTGTTCAAGGAACGAAACAAAAAAAAAAGTGTTTCTGTTCCGATGAACGGTTTTTGAACAAAAGAACGCGTTTGGTAACGTTTGTTCCGGAATAAAAAATGAGTAGAAACACGTTTGGTAAATTTTATTCTTTTTTGTTTCTTTTAATTTTTTAATATTTTTATTTTATTTTCCATTTTTCTTTTCTTTTTTTATTTCTTTCTTTTTTCAGCCGTTCGCCGGCCTTCGGCGGCTCGGCCCAGACGCGGCCGGCGGCCTCGCCCGGCCATGGCGAGGCTCGCCCGCCCCCGGCGAGGCTCGGCCTCACCGTGGTTGGGCGTGGCTCGGCCTCGCCTTGGTTGGGCGAGCTCGGGCTCGCCCAGATCCGGTGAGGCCGGCGGGCCCGCCGGCGAGCCCAAGCTCGCCCAGGCAAGGCGAGGCTCGGCGTCGCTGGCGCGGGCGAGCCCGAGCCTCGCCGCCCTGCCATTAGAGCCGAGCACTTGCGCCCCGAAGCCCGCAGCTCGACGCCGTCCCGATCCCGAAGCCTCTAGTGCCGTGCCGCCGTCGCACCGTCCTCCGGAGCCCCTCGCCGGAACCCTAGCCAAAGATCTTCCTTCGAGCGAGGCCGAGCCTCGCCTTGGCTAGGCGAGCTCGGGCTCGCCCAGATCCGGCGAGGCTCGGGCTCGCCCAGATCCGGCGAGGCTCAGCCTCGCCGGCGCGGGTGAGGCTCCGGCGAGGTCGCCGACCCTCGACGGCCCTCGACGGCCGGTCGCCGACCATGGCCGAGGCCGGCGACCGGCGAAAGAAAAAAGAAGAAAAAGAAGAAGAGAAGAAGAAGAGAGAGAGAGAGAGAGAAACGCTTCTTTCATTTTTGTTTCTGGAACAAGAAACAACAATTTGTTATTTTCTTGTTTTTGTTCTTATTTTGTTCCGGGAACAAAAAAACAAAAAAAGAACAAAAACGCAACCAAACGCGTTTCTGTTCTTTTTTTGTTCTCGGGAACAAAATCCGTACAGAAGTGTTCCGGAAACGTTTCTTAGAAACGTTTCCATGCACGCCCTTGGATTCTTTCTTAATGTCAGCTTGATGAGGTATTTTACCTTTTCCCTTATGCTTGCCATAGCCCTTATTCTTTCCTTGTGTTGCCAAATGAGTACTTTCTCCCAATTCCATAATCAGTCTTTCTTCCTCTTGTACACACATGGTCATGAGTTCATTAATTGACCATTTATTTTTATGTGTGTTATAAGAGATCTTAAAGGGTGCATACTGTTGTGGGAGAGTGTTCAGAATATAATACACAAAGAAGGATTTAGATATCTCAACCTCAAGGTTCTTAAGCTGAGCTGCAATGTTCCTCATTTGCATGATGTGCTCGCGCACACCTCTAACACTAGTGAGTTTCAATGATGAAAACTTCATAATCAGGGTCATGGCATGCGCCTTCTCAGAACTTTCAAACTGCGCATCTATAGCCTCCAATAAAGCCTTAGCATTGTTATGCTGAGAAACTGAACCACGAATACTAGGAGATATTTTAGCTCTTATAAATATGGCACAAACGCAGTTGGACCGCTCCCATTGGTTATAAAGAGTTATCTTAGCTGGAGTGCTCGAATCAGTAGGAGCAGGTGGTTCGTCTTTCCTTATAGCATAGTCAATGTCCATCCACCCTAATTAAAGAAGAACTGACTCCTTCCAAACTTTATAGTTCTCACCATTCAGTATGGGAACATCAAACTTAAATTCAGAGAAATTCACAGGTTGCGAAACTGCATATCAAATAATCATGCTTATGTCACAAAATTTGAGGCAAATATAAATAAATCATGTTTTACCAATGTAAACATGTCACAATATAAATCACATAACATAAAAACTACTTGTGGGCTAAATTTTTAATTTAAATAGATTCATAATTACTTCATGAAGAAACTACCATATTATATGCATTTTCTTAATCCCTGTGGGTAAATTAAGAAAAATAATATGATATTTCATCCTAATTAATCATATTAATATAATGAAAATTCCTGTGGGATAAAATTCATCATATTAATATAATTAATTACAATCAATGTCCATTTCTAAATATGATCCGGAGGCTTTTAATATATAATTTAATTAATTAAAGATGCTGTGGCCACTCCCTAATTAATTAAATATATGGACCATTGGACATTTAATTTCATGCATAAAATATTCATAAAAAATGCATGAAATGACATAATAAATAAATACATCAAGGGCAGAACAGTAAATAAATAAATTGGCCAAGGGCATGATTGCAAAAATTTTAAAAATTTGAGGCAAAATCGTAAAAAGGAGCCGAGGTAGGGAGACATCGGGTGCGTGCCGAGCACGTGCGCGTCCAGCGCACAGGCGCGTGCTCGGCACGTGCCAGAATACGCACGGGCGCGTGCCTCGCAAGCACGCAGTTCAGCGCGCAGGCGCGTGAGAGCGCGTGGGCAACTGTAGCGCACGCGTGGGCTCCACGCGCCTTCTTCCTCGCGTGAACAGAAGCCTTTCCGCCGTTTTTCGCCATTCCGCCGCGGTTTCGCCGACTGTTTCTTCTCCAGCAGCCCATTTCAGACAAAAATAAATAATGGGTTTTGAAGAACATGCCGGCACGACCACATGAGTCCAAGTTTCGGCGAAAATGAGCAAAAATTGGCCCCAAAATCAGACGAAAATTTCCCAAAAACACAATTCCTTCAACCACCGTGCCTTCCGCCGCCCAATTAGCCTCCGGCGAACACTGATATGCCGAAATAACTCATGGCTAATATTCCTCATGGCGGTGCGACCGTATGGGTCCGAATTCGAAGGGTGGGTCGCCGGATTTTTCCCGGAACCGACGAATCTCTTTTGGCCTCAAAACTTCAAGTTACTGTTCATCCTTAGAAAATGGCCGAAAATACACCGAAAACACACGAAAATATAACAAAACAAGGCAGAGGCTCTTAACATGCTCTGATACCAAATGTAAGACATAAAAATTCATATGCGGAAGCCAGGATCAATTGAAGACAAACCTCCAGCCATTGTTCTTGTCCGTGTTCGTCAGAAAAACCTGAAATCAAACAAAATTAGGGACACGCTACTACCCCAATTCACTCTCATACTGATGGTGTATTCTGAATGAGAGAGTTTGAGTTAGACCTTGTCATCACCCATCAGAAATGAACATACGTTCCTATTTATACATCGTCTCACATCAAGACGAGCGGTTGTCACGAAAGGGTACGAAGCTTCATGTTGAACAGTCGCAACTTTAAGAGAAAATTTGGGTCTAAAAATGTGGGATCACAAAAAATAAATAACATGTAATAGTTATGATTCGCTAGATTATGTAGCAATTGTCTTATTGTTCCTTTACTTGACAGTCACCATTACCAACGTCTGAGTCTCCACACCCATTTCTCCATCGCTAATGGATAAACATAGGTAGGTGATAATTCTAAAAGCCCTCCTTGCGCAGGTCAATGAAATCATAGAAGTAACATTATATTAAAGCTAAGTGAACACGAATAAAAAATTGAAATTTAATTTTAGGATTGGTATACAGATCGAAACAGCTCTTAAACATAAAATGGCGGTTTTTTTTTTTTTTTGGTTCTATATATTGAATAGCAACTTTTGTTAATGTTCTACTTATTGACATATTAAGACTTGGGCTAACTTACACCTTATATCTAATTAATGTTGTCCATTAGTCGAAAATAAGTCTTGACCTTTCATGTATTAGCTTTCAAACTTTCACAGTTTTTTACATGAAGCCCCTCATATCATCCCTTTAAGTTGAACAAAAAAACTCAATTTGCAAGTAAAAAGAAATCCAAATTATTTCTGAACCTGTATGTTTGTTAAGACTATTTGAAAATGGTTATGATGAATTTCTAACAAAAAAATTGTTATGACTGATTAAATACCATGAGGGCTGTTGTCTTTGTAATTAAGTTGATAAAGATATTTTGCATAATAACTACCTAGTTAATGAGGAAAAAGTGCATATCATCTAAGCCTCATGTGTAGGTTAAGTTCAGGTCTCTAACTTGTAAAGGTGTTTTAATTAATTCGCACGTAGTTTGTTTTTCTTTTCAAACGAGCAATCTCTAACTATTAAGTTGGAAATTCTACAACATCCCAACCCTAAGATTAAGTAAGCGTATTTTTTTTTATCATAAACAAGTTAATTTTGCATTGTGTATCCTTTCTCAAGAAAATGACAACATTAACATACAATTATCATACCTTACCAAAAAAAACATACAATTATCATATTACTTTTTATATTCAATAATTGCAAGATAGATACATCTTAAGAATAAGTAAGTATGATTTTTGTTATATTGAGAAGAATAAGTGTATTTTGCATTCTGCACTATTTCTTAAGAAAAGATTAGAATTTGATGGAATATTTGACAATTATTTTGAATCAGAAATTAGAAGGTAAGAGAATTGCTGATTACTTTAGAATCTTTATGTAGAGAGAGAGAGAGAGAGAGAGAGAGAGAGAGAGAGAGACACACACACACACACACACACACACACACACACACACACACACAGGTGAGTTCTCTTGTAAAAATGCGAGGTTGAATTGGTCGTTGGTTTCTCAGTAGTATACATTAATATTCGAAAGCGTATTTTTACAGCAACGTCGACTTTAAAGCTATATTCTATGGGACCTTTATCGTGATTTCTGTAGAATATCTCACACTCTATTTGATTTCATACCAATTTTTGTCATAGCAAGGTCAAAGTATGAGATCGTCAATATTTCTTCATTTCGACACGAATGTTTAATAAGTATTTTTTGTAGTCTGTCATAATTCATATAACAAGATGTAATTAAGAGAACAAATGTAGAAGGACAGGTTACACCCACACTCGCAGGTGATAAGTAGCAATTTTAATCTTTTTCACAATATTAATATTCTCATCGATATGGGTATGTGGCGGCTCGTGGCAGTCAACACAAAGTGACAATTAGGATTTCAAATGTATTTTAACACCTTCAATTAAAAATTTAAATAATTGACTTGAAGTACGTACAAAGGCACCATAGGTTAAAACTAACATTTAGAATAATATATGAAAAATAGTCTTAAACTCACGCAACGAACAGATTAAAGTATTGAGTGGCCTTGAATCTCTCAAATAGTTTAGAAATTGTAGTTCAACTACTACTACTGCTGCGTCTACTCATGTGAGTGAGTGCACGGTACCCAATGGTATTGCTCTTCATGTGATTCCATTCATCAAGATTGAATCACCCCTTTTTAAATCATGAAATGTGGATCATCTTACCAAGTAGGACATTCAGTTTGCTTAAACTTTTTGTTGTTTGTCGATACCCCCTTTGTTTTTTGTTTCTTTGTACTTTTTAAGGCCTTTTTTTTTCTTTCCTATTATGCTTTAAGATTCATTACAATTATAATCAAATGAAAGATTCCCTAGTCCATCTTACTGTACCCGCTTCCAAGGATTAGATTTTGGTAGAAAAACTTCTGCCAAGTGCCTAGAGGTCCTTTTCCATATACCATAGAGTATGTACTTGTAAGATACTCTTGCCTTTTCAATGTACCAAAGGACGCAAATATACACTACCAAAGGCTTGTTTGAAAATCGAATGACACCTTATACCAATCTATAGTGTAGTTTATTTATAAATGTAAATAAATTACCAATGCATAGATGGCAATACCTTTTTCTTGGCCACATGACGCCACAAGATTTAATTCACTTATTGCCAGGTGACCATGTGCACAAAGTCGAATTATGATGTAACACAAGGGTTCGTCATCCTTTGATTTTTAAGGTAAATCAAGCATGAAGGCCATGGTTTTTTGTTCCTATTTGCCAATTTTAATAGAGGAAGGCTCTTGTTAGATGGTAAAGAGTGGTCGCAAATATTTTTCAAAAAAGTGGTCACAATTGAGAGATCAATTTAGACAGTGCTGTTTGTTTTGTATACCAAGGCAAAAGTACATGTGGAACCTTGGAATTTCCAGAGTACTCAAGAAACTACATGATTTTTATAAGTAACTAGTACATGATTGTGATAAATAGCATCTTTCCATATCTTTCATACATTAATACTTTCATCGATATTTGTATGTAGGGCTTGTCTAAATCAAAACTGGGTACGATTAGAATTTTGAAACATATGTGACCCCTTCAATGATTGTTTGCAATATCTAGTTAATATGACAATGCTAGCACTGAATAAGAGAAGTTCTCTGTTCTAAACATAGTGAATTAGGACTTTCTCGTGCTACTAGATGTTATATATATCAAAACAGTTGTATTTTGCTTGATGTCACAAGAGACTCACAATATTCAAAACTTAATATTAATCTGGATAAACTGAAAGTTATTAGTTGAGCATCCTCACTAGTACTATTGATTTAATGAAGACCCAAATCACAAGGAAGAAAGAGGAGATAAGTATAAATTATGCAGCTCGATCATCTCACCTTGGTTAAGGCCTTAACTAAGCGCCAGTCAACTCCTTGGGAAGCAGGACCCTTGTTAGCGCATTGCTCCAAGTCATTACTGGCCAAAAATAACAATAAAAAATGACCGATCTCCGTCTTCTCGATGAAGACAACAATTGTCGAGTTAAATTGACTTCTTTGTTTGATTTCTTCGCATTATTAAATTTAAATGGCAACCCATCATGTGGCTTAAAAAATAAAAAATAAAAAAATATTACCAGCTGTCAAAGTACGAAAATGATTGGACTTGGATTATCACTTGTTTTTTTTTAACTAAGGATTATCACTTGTTTAATAAGTTCTTTTTATAATCTGTCATTATTGACATGATAATATGTAATTAAGAGAACAAATGGACAAGGACAGGTTATGCCCATACACGCATGTGATTAGTAGCATCTTTAATTGTTTTCACAATATTAATATTTCCATCGATATTCGTGAGAGGAGGCTTGTGGGGAATCAATACAAGGTGACGATTAGAATAAGAAATGTTTATAAAACCTTCAAAGAAGATGTAATTAGTAAATGATTCAACTTTAAATCAGTGCTTGTCTGCTTGATACAGTCTGTCATCATTGACTTCTTTGTTTGATTTCTTCGCATTATTAAATTTAAATGGCAACCCATCAAGTGGCTTAAAAAATAAAAATAAAAAAAGATTACCAGCTGTCAAAGTACGAAAATGATTCGACTTGGATTATCACTTGTTTAATAAGTTCTTTTTATAATCCATCATTATTGACATGATAATATGTAATTAAGAGAACAAATGGACAAGGACAGGTTATGCCCATACACGCATGTGATTAGTAGCATCTTTAATTGTTTTCAAAATATTAATATTTCCATCGATATTTGTGTGAGGAGGCTTGTAGGGAATCAATACAAGGTGGCGATTAGAATAAGAAATGTTTATAAAACCTTCAAAGAAGATGTAATTAGTAAATGATTCAACTTTAAATCAGTGCTTGTCTGCTTTATACAGTCTGTCATCATAGATTTAACAAATGTAATTAATAAAGAGAACAAACGGGCAAGGTCAGGCCATATTCACGTGACTTGTATATCTAGAGGTGACAATTTGTATAGAAACCCATTTTCCAAATGTTAGTGTCATAGGTTGTGTATGGATCACTTAAAATTTTAAAACCATTTGAAATAAGCTTAAAATGGCAAAACACAAACTTTACGTGAGTCTTTTTGGATTTGCATCATATCCATATTTAACCCATCTTGAGTTTAGTAAAATGAACAAATGCTATATTACGACTATAATGCGGAATGTCTCCTTTTGATGCCCCCAATACTGTTTAATTGGCAGTTGAAGATGGTAATAGTAGCATGATTCGCTAGATTATGTAGCAATTGTCTTCTTGTTCATTTGTGTGAGGGGGCTTGTGGGAAAAAAAATTGAAGTTCAATTTTCAAAATGGTATATAGATCGAAACAGCTCTTAATCATAAAATGGCCTTGTTTTTTGTTCTATATATTGGATAGCAACTTTTGTTAAGTTCTACATATTGATATATTAATAGTTGGGCTAACATACACCTCATACCTAATTAATGTTGTCCATTAGTTGAAACTAAGTGTTGACCTTTCATGTATTATCTTTCAAAAAAGAATAAGTTAATTTTACATTGTGTATCCTTTCTTAAGAAATGACAATGTTAACGTACAATTATCATATTATTCTCCATATTCAATAATTGCAAGATAGAGTAAGTATAATTTTTTGATTGTGAAGAATATGTGTATTTTGCATTCTGCACCATGTCCTAAAAAATTAGAATTTTATGTAATATTTGACAATTATTCTGAATTAGATATTAGAAGGTAAGACAATTGCTGATTAATTGGGAATGTTTTTAAATATATGTACGGTTTTTCATGGAGTTTTATTTGTAAAAATGTGAGGTTGAATTGCTCATTAGTTTTCTTAATCAATAGTGTGGTCTTTAACTTATATTTTCGAACCTTTATTATAACTTCTATACAATGTCTTGCACTCTATTTCAATTCATATCAATATTTGTCATAGGAATTTTAAAGCATGAAACCGTCAATATTTCTCTATTTTGACATGAATGCCTATATAGTTTGTACATGGTTAAAAAAAAAGTATTGACAAATATTCAGGATATATTTGAGAAGAATAACTAACTTGAAGTGGGAATGAAGGCAAAATACATTAAAACGAATGTTTGGAATAATATTTAAAAGCACAGTCTTAGATCTATATGTGCTATAAACGGACATCTTGCTATCGATGTGAGTGAGTGCCCGGTATCCAATGTCTTTGCTCTTCACGTGGTTTTGTTTGTCATTATTGAAACTCATTTTTCTAAATCGTGAAATGCGGATCTTATTTGTGCCTTTTGAGGCATTTTTTTTCTTAATCACATGGTTTTGTTTGTCATTATTGAAACTCATTTTTCTAAATCGTGAAATGCGGATCTTATTTGTGCCTTTTGAGGCATTTTTTTTTCCTTAAACTCTCTGATTTGAGGTTCATAATAATTGTAATATGATGAAAGATTCCCTTTTGCATCATACTTTCCCGAGTTCCAAGATTGGCTTTTGCTAGGAACACTGCTGCCTAGTGCAAATGCACGAATGCCAATACTTTTGTCTTGGGTACACATGCCTTCCACGATATTTAATTCACTAATTGCTTGGTGACCGTCTGCACCAAATTGGATTATTATGTAACAAAAGGGTTCATCCTCCTTGGATACCCAAATAATAATAATAATAATAATAATAATAATAATAATAATAATAAAGGTAAATCAGCTAAAGGACGAAAGAGAAGGACACTCTTGCTAGAAAGCAAAGAGTCTCGCATATATTTTTATGAGAGATCCAAGTGGGCTACAAACCTAAATGAAAAGCAAACGAGGTTGCACGAATGAAGATACTTAAAACTAAAATTGGACCGTCATCCTAATTAAGTCGCCATAATAAGCCCACTTCATTTTAGGGCCTTTGAAATGTAGGTCAGCCCAATTCACTTTAGGTCACCGGTAGCACCATAAGACGTCCCTAAGTTTTTATGGTTGATAACCAAACAATTGAACCATGGAAACAATGGCATGTTGCTTCATGTAAGAAATAACGAAGAAACAGTCAATTTGCAACATGTTAAATCTAAATCCCAAAGCTCTCGCACTTAAGAAAGCCATTGGGGCACATGGATAGTTATTAAACTCCACCAGTCATGATCTATCCGAACACACGAGAGTCGCGATTTTCTTATTTTCCAGGATATCTTTCTTGATGAATCCGTAAGGACAGCTTTGGAATACGCATGTTTGAACCACCAATTTATGACATTAGCATAAGCTGAGGACAGAAGCACAAACGATATAGATTGCTAACTTGAGTAGCTTTAAGGAGCAATCTTTAACTGACCAACAAAAGCCATCGATCTTAACCTAGTTGCTTGTCACAATTTTTCTTACTGAAATTAGACGTCAAATATGCTTTCGGAAGAGGTGGGAATGGGGCAGGGCTAAATTCTGGGTGGAAGAAAGCTACCTGATGCAAGGCAAAGGTGCACCTTGGATTAAGCTGAGAACTTTGAAGAAAATAACAGAGTTACATGTTTTCCTACACAAACCAATTCGACTTTGCAAAACTAACTTACAATATGAGGCAATATAGGTAGCGTCAATAATGGAATTGGAGATATGCCAGTGATAAATTAAGCTCAAGATCTCAGCACGCGTCTCTTCGTGACAAGTTGCTATATCACCAACTTGAAAAAAGTAAAGCTCTAATTCAAATTCGCTGGCTAATTCAAGAGTAGCGGGATGCCTTTACTATAGAGCCACAGATAACCAACTCAGGGCGACTCTGCATCTCGAATGTTTGATCTCTTATGTACTGAGATGTTTCGCTAATAAAAGAGCCTGATGTGAGCAGGAAACATGGCTTATGAATTACAAGCGATGCCCCCCCGACTGGGTGGATAGATGGTTCCCTAGCTTCACCATCCATGACGAAGCGGTAAGGCCAAAACAGGTAACATGTCCAGAGGCTGAGAATGATCATGGTGAAAAGCCAACACAAAAGAAAACTATGAGATTTGTTGCAGTTTGTGCATTAGTTGGTAAAGGGTGGACCTAAGAAAGTTGATCAATCAGCAGAAGCTGTTGCAGGATCATCTGCCGTATAGTTTCGTTTCTTTCTATTCTGCTCAAGTTACTGGTAAATGAGCAGCTTACCATTCAGATACCGTTAAGAGGTGGTGCAGGTGTCGAGAATAATTTGAGGACAAAAGCTATAACGGCACGGAATTTAAAAATACAAAGAGAGGCAACGGGTGAGTTTAATTTTTCACAAGACTTCTAAGATCCTAATCTTTCCAATAACGCTATGTCAAGTGAAGCAGATTACTCTCATCCATTTTCGACATAGACATACACTCGTCATTAATCTTCTCTTCGAGGTTCGTCATTCTCTAAAGATTCACTCTCTCTCTCTCTAGCCTCTACTAGTCGAATCTTCTCCTTCAACCACTCCTTATGAGCCATCAACATCTCATATAACTTCTTTCTTGTGACCAGAACTTTCAGGGTCTCTGCTGGAAGCGATACACAATCAAGCATCAAAAGCAATGACTAAATGCCACAGCAGGATTTGCAATATGCTTTCAAAACAAAGCAGGATCCGAGTGAATGAAAAACAGAACATGAGCATCGACGAAATATCAGATCTTTTAATTGAATGATGAGAGCATACGAGCAATCATTTGATCATAATACTGCAATTGCAAAAACTCTCTTGGTTTCTCGTGAATCTGAACTATATTACTCGAAGCTTCCCCTGAACTGACATATTCAGGCATTGCCATCAATTAGCATATAGTCAGCTTAAACAACACGCATAAAAATAGTTAGGAAAGAACAGTTTATGAAATGATTGGAAAGGGGCCGGTATATGTGTCTGCAATTGATATGGGCATGCTGTAATTTTGGCTAAAAGTAGTATCTTTAGTTTTCCTATTTTATGCCCTCCCTTCACACGGCAATATTTTCCATCATGTGATTCATACTTCATTGTCTATCATCTGAACAGGGCAATATTGGAGATGATCAAGATGTCCTTGTGAGGGTACACACGGGATGCCTCACAGGAGGACGTACTTGGATCTGCTAGATGCAACTATGGCAACCAGCTTGCACTTATAATGCAGCAGATAGAAATGGCTGGAAGCAGCATGCTGGTCTACCTCCGAGGGCATGAAGGAAGAGGAATAGGTTTAAGGCATAAATTACATTCCTATAACATGCAAGACGACAGGCATGATACCATGGAAGCAAATGTGGAGCTTGGATTGCCCGTTGACCATAGAGAGTATGGAATTGGTGCTCAGGTATTTCTCCTTTAAAGACAGAAACTATACTGATGTGAGAGGCAACTGTTTGAGAGATTGTACATCGTTCTGTAGGACAACTAGAGAAAGCTGGTGACTAAAGCAGATCTTCAGGTTCTCAACTTAAAAAGACAGAGATCTAACTACTCTAATGAATCACTCCATCATTAATCTTTTTATAGCATTTGATGCATTTGTTTTAGTGCTTAACATATTGACCAATGCTGCAGATGTGGCGTGACCTGGGAATCAGAACTATGAGGCTGATGAAGTATGTGAGACTTGAAGGTTATGGCTTGATTATTGCTTAGAGTCCCTCCAGTTACTCCCATAATAAAGGAGAAAAAGAGATACTTGGAGAGAAAATGCTCCCAGATGGAGCACATCTAAGGAGCGGGCAATCTCATCAGCAAAAAGGGCAAACTAAGCAGTCCTGTTTCTTCTGATCTGGCTGTCTGACTCATAGGAACCGCCGGATAGTTTGACTGCCAATGATTAATTTGGGTGATACAAGCAAACTCACCTACGGTGCTACTACTTTATATATTAAAGCCCTATGGTCAAGAACATTGGGATACCTGCTGACCATGAGTTTTGGAAATTTTGTTGCGGTTCAGTTTTATAATTATTTTTCTGGCGATGTCATTCATCCATTTTGTCAGGCGAAAAGGTGAAAGACTAGCCCTCTAATTGAAACTTCTTTTTGTGTTATTGATGGATGGCAAGAATTATCCTTAATTCACCTTTCCGCGAATCTGTGCATTGATCTCTAGAGACCTCCCCATATTTCATGACCACAGAGTTGGTGCAGGACATTCTTTCTTTCCTCTTCTGTGGCCACCTCAATTGTGACAGATATTACTCTAAGGAAGACACTAAAGTCTGTAATAAATCAACTCTCCATGGGGGCAACAGATAAGGATTCCTTTCGACCTTTTATTTTATCGATCCCATGCTAACAATGAGTTCGATTACTTTGTTGAATAAAGATGCAATATGCAAGGAGGTTGGCAATGAGGCACGCATGTACATGGAATTTTGGAAGATGCAATTTCCCTGTGTAATGTTCACTACTCTCCCAAAAAATCAGGAAATACATCAACGTTAAGTTAGTTGCAGTCGAAAGTTTTGCTTTCTTTGATCTGACTAATTAAACAAAACATAGTGAAGCAGAGATTTTACTGTAGACCTACCAAAGTTGACAACCAAGTCTTGACAATCCTAGAGTACAGAAGTCTCCTTCCTTCAGGTAAGTTTCTTCTCTGAAATGCGGCCCAATTCGCAGTGAAATTTTCTGAGCCATTTGTGGGAAGTACACTGGCCATTATCTGTTCAAATATTTAGGAGCCGTGGTATGCATATATTGCGAAAACCTCACAATCGAATAATAAAAAAGACAGAACAATAAAATAAATTGAACACCAAAGTGATTCGGTTATAGTGACCTACGTCCACAAGAAAGCAACAACGAATTTTACAATAAACCAAGCGATACAATATATATTACACATTCGAGTTACTTAAACACTCTCGATGTTACTCGAGCCCCGATTACATTCAATAACACATGCAGTGTTTAACCCCACAACTTCTTGCGAAATAATCTCTCAATGTCACAAAAAATTCACAAATCTTACCACAAGAATTCACGGTTACAAACGCTAGTCTTCCTTGGATGTAATTTCACGAACAAGAACAATGAGATAACCCATGTCAAGTACTCACTTGAAAATGGTGCTTCAAGAAGCCTTCACATCAACAACGGAGGAACACCAAGCACTCACGCAGCGCTTCAAGACCTCTTCGTGATCAACTCAGCCGCCCACAGCCACAATGTTAGGACCTCAAGGGAATACATTCTAACCCTTTAGGGCAGTTAAGCAACCAGAAACCTTAAAGAAGTGCCAAATCTGAGGAAGTTGCCAAAATGGAAATATAGAACCAAAACTAGCACAAAGAAACAATAAACCATGAACAGAAAAGAGTCTCATTTTCATCAATTCACAACAGCTGAAGAAAGGAGGCATAATTAGAAATCTTCAATTCATATCAACACTGTGAATAGTCTAGAGTAACACATCCGATGAACAACTCAATCAATGTGAATCTGATCCTTACCACCACTGCTGAAGATGGAGACTTTTTGAACACAACATCATCCCTATCAATGAGCTCAAACACGCAGACATTTTCTACACACAAATGAGTTTCTCTTGCAAATGCTCGCCAACCAGCAGAGAAGAACGCTCAGATTCCCCGCGTATATCTTGAGAGCTTCACCGGCCACAACCTGTCTGAATACCTAAGAGTTCCCTCTTTCTTGTTTTCTTGAATATGTTGCCTGGCAAATTGACATCGGCCACCACCCATCCTCGATTATGACTCCACAATGATGCTTATTGCGTAGCATACAAAATGGAACATACCTAGTAAAGTTGAGTCGAGGATCGTAAGAAATCAGTGTTCATCAAGAGTCTGCCGTTCATTTCCTCCCCAGTATTCACCATGAGAACAATGCACAAAACAAAACAACACACGAGTTACTCTCAGTCTTAGATTCAAATTTCACGAAATAGGAGTGCTATAAATGAATTGAAGATGCCATTGTGGTTTTAACGTGTGATGAGCACAGATTCAAGCGGCTTTTCCTCAAAGATATTTCGCAACTTCGTTGGAGCATTTTCACAAACATTTGGCTAGCATTTCGATGGGCAAGCTTAACTGTAAGAACGAAACAGAGTCTCGTCCCCTGACTATGATTGGCTTATCAAAGAACGTACACCCCACTAACAAACACTCGTTTAGAGTCAGTTTTCATACAGATCATGTTTCTACATTCTCAGCCCCAGAACTATGAAAAGACAGAGAATGGAAGAACTCACCTTGAAGATGGAATTTCTCAACACGAGCGAGGATCAAATGAAGAATCGTGGCCTCAGAAACCCGTCTCTGGTGATTCATGCTGATGAATACGCTTAGAACGACAGCTTGAGCTTATCGGACGCACGGACAGCGAGATTGTCTCAAATACGGTCCGACTGTAATGGGGGGCACGAATGTCCCCATCATCCTCAAACCAACGCAGGCTCTTGCTGTTGCTTGCCGACCATAGGTACCGCAGCTGGAAAACTCCGTCCTCGGATGAAGCTGACGCCAACTATTGTCCAAGCCCAAGCCATCGTTGCCTGAAGTTCTGCTGCCGAACAGGAACCATTTGCTGGAGAGAACACTATCCTAACAACAGCGCAGGCAAAGATGTCGAGATGAAGGAGGTGGCGATGGTGAAAGGAGAAACCGAGAAGGAGCAGGAGGTCATGACGTGTTTTTCGCAGGCGAAAAGGCCCCAAACGAAGGCTCAAACTTCTCTTATGCACTAACGGTAAAACAGGGCAAGACAGAGGACTTCTCGCCATCGGTGGGGAGGTGATCGCTGGTGACGATGGAGGACGTCCGACAACGAAAGAGAAGGAAAGGGATTTTTCCTAGATTCAGTCTTTATGAGATTTTTCTTTTTGCGTTTTTGTTTGATCACTAGTGGGGTTGAGTTTAAGGAACTCAAATCTTAAGGTGTCAAGTGTCATGCTCTAAATGATTCACCGGTTTTATAGATTAAAATTTCTTTAATTGAATCCAATGTGTCTTTCACCATCTCTAAATCAAATGCCTAAAAAAATTTAGAAACTAACGAAATTCCAATTTCTATTTTGAGTCTGAATGTCGACCTTCGGCCATTTGTATGAAAATTTAAAATTTAAAGAACCAATATTGACACCTATATCAAATTTTTTTACGTTTACAGCTGACTTTTTCTATAAGTTTGACAAAAGAATCAATCTATAAGTCAATTCTTAATTTATAGACAAATTGATGCCTAATTACTAATGGAGTTAAATGCTCCTAATCTCTACATGCAATTAAGGTACTAAAGACACTAATCTAATTTATTTATTTATTGTCAAAAAACGAGTCTTCACACATTCATAGATCACAAGTTTTGAATTTTCTAACTTTAACTTTCAAAAAATATTCAAGTATCAGCATCATTTAAAATCTATCTTTGAATTCTTAACATAGTAAAAACAAAAAAAATAGAGTGCATGTCTGATTTTCATGTTTGTAACCCCCATGGAGCAGAACATGGCTTCTTCTAGTTCACATTTATTTTGGACCATCAAGGAGGACGAATGCAGAGGCCTAACTACTTAGAAACCTGTGCCACGGCCTATTAAATTTCAGAGACGTTATTTATATATTCAATTTTTTGTTTAATTAATATTATAAAAAGAGCACACACTTTGTGTGTGAAGAGATATAGTGAGAAAATTGAAAATGTTATAGACCAAATAATAATCAAATAAAGATACCAGTGAATTTCTTGGGTGTGGACAATGGACCTTGGTAGTCTAACCTTAGTTAAGACCTTAACTAAACAACGATCAATTCCTTGAGAAGCTTCAACTTGTTATTGCTACAAGTCCAAACTATCCAATATAAAAAAAAAAAAAAAATGAAGATCATTGTTGGCCGCCTCAACCAAGATAAGAATGGCGACTTTTAAACAATCGAGTATTAGGAAAAATAAAAATAAAAAGAGTTGGTCAACTTGCTTAGTTATATTGTCATTCAATTGCTTTCATGCTAACGTGGATGGATGATTTTTTTATATTGAAGGAGGCATCAAGTTAAAAGTGAAGGTTAGTGTCCTTCATTAACTTAGAAAAAATGATTATGTTTTTTTCTCTTTTTTTTTTCAAATACGATTATATTTATAGAGGCTATTTCAAACCTAACTCGATCATATAGATACCGAGTTGCAAAGAAGCACTCATTCCATGACTTGGTGGCATGGTGCATGAGTCTTAGGAAATTTCTCCTTAGTACATTATAGTAACATGAAAGTATTTTAAAAGTTTTGACGATCGAATGGTTAATTTCTAACTTCTAAATGTGTGGATGTACGCTCGAAGAAACTCCTAAAAATAAGAAGGGTTGTTGGCACCTGAATTTTAGTCGACAAATCAACCATCGGTTTAAATGAATAAAAATGAACAATTAAAATAGACAATAGGAAGGTACAAGAAAAATAGATATTAAATAAATTGACAAAAAGAAAAACAAGAAGAAGAGAGACCAATTTGGATCCAATATATCAGCCCAAGTTCGTGTCTTCAGCCCGCTAGACGTTTAGCAAACTCAATTCCTCTCTTAAGCCCATCAAACATGAGCCCGTTTTCCCCGACCGGAGTTTCGCTGGAGGCGATCTCCGCCGCATCGCCGTCCCTTCTTCCGACCGTCGGATGGTGACGTCCGGGATTCTCCCGTGGCGGAGCTCTCTGCATGGCGCCTTCAGCCCCGTGGTTGTAACTTCGATCCGTTTCGCGTCGCATCTGAACATCTCTGTCCGACGATTTTCCATCTTTGGATTTCCATCGTCGCCAAGCGTCATCATCGCAAAATCCTCGGAATCCTTCACTGATCTTCTTTTGTTTGCAGTTCAGTGGATTCAAGCAATCAACGAAGCAAATAGTTTCGGGATTAGGAGCCTGAGAAGCTCGCGAGAGGTTCCGAAGCGATGGCTGTAGCAGAAATCTCGTGTCGTCCTCCGACCCTCAGTTGTGCCGATCTTGTCATAGCGCCGACACTCCGTTGCTGGGTTTTCTCCGTTGATGCATCCTCGTCGCCATGTGTTCTGATTGAAAAGTTTGAATCTCTTCTCGACGAAACGCCAGAGAGAGAGAGAGAGAGAGAGAGAGAGAGAGAGAGAGAGAGATCCGACACGTTTTCAGTTCGGCATTCGTTGTTCCAGCTCAAGATTTTGCCATGGTCTGTCCTGCTTTGCGGTCGGTCTGCGTGCTTTTTCAAGAGAAGGTAATTAGTCTCTTGAACTGCACCATCACGTTGCGAACCTTCTTCTTCCTTCGGCTTCGTGCCGTGCTCAGTCAAATAGATAATGCACGTTGACTGTTTGACGATATGCCTCACTGGGAATAACTTGACTGGGAAAACGATGATCGAAGGATACATGAGGATGGGAGAGGCACGTAAGCCTCTGGATGCGTTAGTTACATGCCGTGCAGGGATGATTTCTCTTGGAACGCGGCAATTTCTTGTTTTGCCCAATGAAATGAGCAAATGTTAGTTTCTGGGCAGAATGCATTTGCTTGAAATTCCTGGGACGAACGCATGAAACAGGAATTGGACAGAAGAGTCACTGGTCCATCAGCTTATAAGGAGTGGCAATTGCACGTTGACTTAACTGAAAAATAGCTATTAATGGACAGTCACTTCTCAAAAAAAAATTCTTTTGATTGCTGGTTAATTAAGATCGATGGCTTTCATGAGCCTCTTAATTTGATTAAAGTTACTGAACTAGCAAACTAGCATATCGAAGAGTATGAAGAAGGGAGGGCTGTTACTTGGAGGAGTCTCCTGCTCGACAACAACTCCATCTTCTCTCTGGCAAGGATGAGGATGAGGAGGAGCCATGATGTTGAAGGTTTTATGGAAAGGACCAAAAAAAAAAACAACAGGCTTTGAGGAGCTGCAAATGCATTCACATGAGTTTTCAAGTGAAGCATGCACTGCTTGCCTCTTTCTCTTGAAATTGAATTGATCTCGAGCTCACGAAGTTAACTTTCTTTTTACTCCAGATTTTCTGCTTCCACAGCATCTTTCACTTTATTTCATCCTTGAACACTTTCAAATGGATAGATTTATCCTTGGATTTCCACGACCTCAAATCAATACCATCTTGCTCCTTGCCCTCCAATTTTTCCTTCGATTTATCATTTCACTTAAGCAATTTCATATCTTGGTTGTTCCAACATGAACATGTGCAAACAATTCCGAGTGAATTCATCAAGCAACATGTTCTGGAAAAGCAAAGAGCTACTCTTAAGTGTTTCAACAGATTATAACTAGTGGAGCTCGTTACAAATAATGGTCAGTGAAGCTCATTAAGAGCTATGGATGAGTTAAAGAGGCTATGTCTTTGTCCCCGGTTGGCATGCATTCATGAGAGAAACTCATCCACGCGCACAAATGTCTACATGTTTGATCTAATTGATAGCGATGACATTGTTTTCAAAGTCACCATTTTGAGCGGTGCTGGTTAGGACCTTGTTTGTGCTGTTTGAAATGAGTTCTCAAAGTGTCACTTTAGGCTGATTATAGAGTGACTTGCGTTTTAGGTTTATAATTATGCCCCCCTTATTTGGTTGTGCTCCTTCACTAACAAGAACTTTCTTTTCTTTGTTATTTTGAAACATGCTAGAAATTGGTTTAGTAATAGTGCGTCATTTGGAAAAATAATGATTTAGGCAGGAAATCTAGCTAGTTTTTCTTTTTTGATATGAAGAGTAGTCATGTTTTGTCCGTCATTTTTTTTGAATTTTGGTTTTCATGTAACTTAATGTCTTAGAAAGTCATAATTTGATTTTTCATGTAATCATAATAAGTTTCCCTTCTTTTCTGCACCGCCAATGGACAAACATTGATACACTAGCCATGTTATTGATTTATATATTTTTTTGGTCGAATGTTATTGATCCAATTTTATGAACATTTTTCTACTAATTGACATATTGGACTTGAGCTAACTTAGACCATCATATGTAATTAATATGGACAATTAGATGAAAATACATGTTGACTTTTCATGTATTATCTTTCAATTTTTACATATTTGTTAATAGATAGTGTCTCAAATCATCCCTTTGAGGGAAAAATAGAAAATTTGAAGTTGTTTATTTACCAACCATAATTGTTCCACTAGAATGTCAAATCAATCCTAAGTCTGTATATTTATTATGACTATTTTTTGTCCAAAAAAATATTTATTATGAATATTTGTAAAGGTTATGACTAATTTCTAATGAAAAAAGATGTTATACTAATTAAAGTCGGGGTGACATTCTCTTTATAATTAAGTTGATAAGGGTTTATTGTTTAACAACTATCTAGATTATGAGGAATAAATGCATTCTAATATAACTATGATATAAAATTAGGATTCTCCTAAAGTAAGCATCTTTTTTTTTTTTTCTTTTTTTGTGTGTATAATCTAGGGGCATAGGCTTGGAAACCTGTCTACTAACAAGCCTATGAAATATCCTGCAAGCCAATGAATCGGTTAAGTTCAAGCCTTCCAGTTATGTAGGTGACTCAAATCCAAAGTAGTTTGCACGCAATGTGTGTGGTCCTAACCGGCAATCTCCAATTCTTAAGCTGGAATTCCTTAATTCCCCAAACAACTGCGTTAATCCTAGGGTTCAGTAAGCATAATATTTTATTGTAAAGATAAGTCTATTTTGCATCATTTATTGTTCTTTAATAAAATGAAAATGATTAAGTATCACATTATTGATGTTCAATAATTACAAGATATGATGTTAAGTGAACGTGATTATTTTACTTTGACAAAAAAAAAAAATGATTATTTTATCATAAAGAACAAGTGTACTCGCATTCAATAGAATTTCTTAAGTAAAGATAAACCCTAGTTAAATGGTATGGTTTTGCTTCGTTTGATGATTGATTTGCATATGATTGATGTGGATGGGAAGCCCATTGCAATTTCCTTAAATAGAGCCAATCACGTATTTGTCATATCTTAATGATAATGGTACACAAACATAATATAAGCAATATAAATGTAGGCGAATATTAGTTTCTTTCATTGTGACAGGTCAAGGAAAGAAAAAAGAGACAAACAAAATTATTTGACACGGAAAATGATAAGATCACATTATCTTCTCATGCTTTGAAATGATTCGATATTTACATCTCTGTTTGAGATACCATCTAATATGGCTTGCTTAGAATATGGGAGTTTATTTAAGTCCCATTACTATTTTTCCATCCTTATCAAGCCTTTGATTAGTGTGTTAGAAATATGGGCTTGATCAATATCCAAAATTTAACTAAAAAATAAAGTTCACGTTTGTAACCCCTCCCCCTCCTTTGGAGGGGAATGGCGTCTTTTAGTCCACATTTTTGTTTTGGATCATCAAGGAGCACGAATGCGAGGACCTGTGGCACAACTTATAAGCTCCATAAATCGATTAAGGTCTAATAATTTTATTTATATTTTCAATTTTTATTGATTTAATTAATATTAGAAAAAGACACTCACTTTATGTATGAAGGGATGTAGTGAGAAAAATCAAAATGCTGTAGACTAAAAAATAATTAAATAAAAATACCAGTGATTTCCCTGCGTGTGGACCATGGTGCTCGGTAACCTAATTTTAGTTAAGGACTTAATTAAGTACCGGTCAATTCTTTGGAAAGGGGAAAACTTGATAGCACACTACTACAAGTCCAAATCATCCAATGTAAAAATAAAAGAAGACCACCGCCATTGGCCACCTCAATCAAGATAAGAACAACGACTTTTGGACAATCGAGTATTAGAAAATAAAAGAGTCGGCCAACATGTTTAGTTATATAGTCATTCTGTTGCTTTCTTGTTAACGTGGATGGATGATTTTTATATTAAAGGAGGCATCAAGTTAGGTGTGGAGGCTAGTTTACTTCATTAAGTTAGAAAAATGATTATGTTTATAGAGACTATTTCAAACCAAAGTCTATCATATAGATACTGAGTTGTAAAGAAACACCAATTTAATGACTTGGTGGCATGGTGTGGAGCCCTAGGAAATTTCTTCTCTATATTTTAGGGCAACACGAAAACATCCTCGAAATACTTTATTGATCAAATGGTTAATTTCTAACTTCTAACAGTATGGGAATACATTCAAAGAAACTCTTGAAAATAAGAAGAGTTGTTGGAACCTGAATTTTAATCGACAAATGAAGCATTGGTTTAAAAGAATAAAAAATGAAGAATTAAAATAGAAAGCAGGAAAGTTCAAGAAAAATAGATATTAAATAAATTGACAAAAAGAAAAAGAAGAAGAGAAAGAGACCAAATCGGATCCATTACATCAGCCCAAGTTCTTGTCTTCAGCCCGCTAGACAATTCAGCAACTCAATTTCCATGTTTTAAGCCCCATCAAACGCAGCCCCAGACATAAGCCTAGTGGTTAGCCCGTTTTCGCCTACTGGAGTTTCGCCCGGGGGGGGATCTCCGCCGCCTCGGTGTCCCTTCTTCCGACCGGCGGACGGTGATCTTCGGTTTCTCTCCCGTGGTGGAGCTCTCTACATCGCGCCTTCAGCCCCGCGGCTGCGACTTCGGTCCGTTTCGTGTCGCATCTGAGTGTCTTTGTCGAGCATTCCATTGCTGCATTTCCTTCGTTGCCGAGCGCCATCATCGCGAAATCCTCGGAGTCCTTCGTTGATCTTTTTTTGTTACAGTTCAGCGGATTCAAGCAATCGACGAAGCAAGGAGTTCCCACTGGCATCGAGGAGATCGGGCGGCGGTTCAATAAGGTTTGCGAAGGCGACGTGTCGGGATTAGGAGAAATCTCGTTTCGTCCTCCGGTCGTCGGTTGTGACTTGGTGCCTGGCGTTGCGACAATCTCGTGATCGCGCCGACGCTCCGTTGCTGGGTTTTCTCCATTGATGCATCTTCGTCGCCATTTGTTCTGATTGAGAAGTTTGAATCTCTTCTCCGATCACAAAGGTCCTACCTCTATCCCGCGGTTGCTCTATTCTTACGTCTTCCTTGCAGTAATCGCACGTTTGACGAAACGCCACAGAGAGAGAGAGAGAGAGAGAGAGAGATCCGACAAGTCTTCAGTTCGGCATTCACTGCTCCATCTCTAGATTTCACCTCATCGTCGAGATTTAGACATTCGGCTAGTTGCCATGGTCTGTCCTGCTTTGTGGTCGATTATGAAGGCCTCCTTATGCTTTGTTCCTGCGTGCTTTTTCAAGAGAAGGTAATTGGTTTCCCAAATGCGCCCATCAAGCTCGCAAACCTTCTTCTTCCTTCGGCTTTACGCCATGTTCGGTCAAATGGGTAATGCACGGCGACTGTTTGACGATATGCCTCACTGGGAATAGCTTCACTGGGAAAATGACGATCGAAGGATACATGAGGATGGGAGAGGCGGGTAAGTCTCTGGATCCATTAGTTACATGCTGTGCAGGGATGATCTCTCCTGGAGTGCGGCAATTTCGTGTTTTGCCAATGAAATTAGCAAATGTTAGTTTCTAGGAAGAATGCATTTGCTTGAAATTCCTGGGACGAACACATGAAGCAGGAATTGGACAGAAGAGTCATTGGTCCATCAGCTTATAAGGGGTGGCAATTGCAGAGTGACCTAACTGAAAAAAGGCTATTAAGGGACAGTCACTTCTAAAAAAATTTGCTCTCGATTGTTGGTTAACTAAGATGGATGACTTACATGAGCCTCTTAATTGATTAAAGCTAATGAACTGGCAAATTAGCACGTCGGAGAGCATGAAGAAGGGAGGGCTACTATGTGGAGGAGTCTCCTGCTCGGCGACAACTTTGTCGTCTCTCTGGCGAGAGCGAGGATGATGATGAGGATGAGGGAAATTAGCTCCCGAGGTTTGGTAAGAGAAATTAGCTCGGCAACAACTTCGTCTTCTCTCCAGTGAGGGCTAGGATGAGGATGGGAATTCATGAAGCATTTCTTTTCTCCAGATCTTCTGCTTCCACAACATCTTTTGCATTTGCTAAGAGAAATTAGCTCCCGAGGTTTGATAGTTTGCCGCTGATTGGCGACTAATATATCTCTAAAGCACTCTTATTGGATATTATGACATGAAAAGTAGAGTTCCCTTTGTATTATGAAAATTATGAGGTGACCAATGAGTAATGCTTCATGAATTCCCACCACCCTTTTGACAATGAAACCATATAATTATCACTTGTTATGGCCCATACTAATTCCACCCCCATATTAATGATCACAGAAACTGTAGTTATTAATTAATAAAGGCCACAGAAATCATATTGTTAATTTTTTTTTTTTTTTTTTTTTTTTTTTTTTTTTTTTTTTTTTTTTTTTTTTTGTGGTCAAAATAGAATTGTCTATTACTAGATTAAGGAGGAGTCTTACATAACACAGATGGAGAAAGATCTGCACATAAAATATTCCATAGAGGAAATGGGGGAGAAATCAACCAATTACGTGGGAGAGTCTGAAGCCGATGGTTCTGTGCAAGCCAATTTGCTGCGGCATTTGCTTGGCGTGGACAATGGATCACCGTAATATTGTTGTTTTGATTTAGCACACTCCTACAACGTTGCACAATTTCTTTTAAATTCCATGAAGGTTCGGCCCAGCCCATTACCATTTCTACCACCGCTGAACAGTCACTTTCTATCGACCACTTCACAGTTTGACTTCGAAAGTCTCTCACGTGTGGCAACTGGAGTTCTTGGGTATATAATATGCTGTGTAAAATCGCCTCGACTTCCGCTTTGTTCAACGAAGAAACCCTAGCCGTGGCTGCGAATCCTTCAAGAGCTCTTCCAGATGAATCGCGCACAACTCCAGCCACAGAGCACAGAAATTCACCTGAACACCATGCCGCATCGACGTTTAGCTTCAGATCCTGCCCTTCCGGAGGCCGCCACTGATCATATTGTTAATTAACTCCATGCTTGGTTGGTCTATTTTAGTGGTGCTTATCCCCAATCTTATCTTAACGGGACATGCCCCAAAAGCTATCTAATCTTAAGAGTAGATCATCATTAGATAATGGGACAATAACATGATTACTAATATACCTGATTGCTTCTTGACAAAAAGAATCATTATATGTATTGATTGTGCCACCGGAGGCTCTAGGATTACTTATTAATATCTAAAAACATACTTATGGTATATCAAAAATGAAAAAAAAAAAAAATAGCATTGTAATGTATATGTGAATGTGACTATTTCAATATATATATTCATGACATAAACCAGTGGACATTTCAAGGTCTCATTTGAATGACCTTAGAAAAGATTGGATGATAAAATGAAAGTCCGAATTTGGAACAATGTGCTTACTTCCCCAAAAATTCGATGTTTATTGGCTCACTTGGGCTGGATCCAAACATGGGCCAACTCCGGTCTTACGGGCTTCGCCCAAGACAAGCACAGGCTCTTATCTTAGCCTTTTCAAAATCAAATGTAAAGGAAGCCCAATCTGTCAAAATCGAGTTAAGCCCAAACTCATGTAGATCAAACTCAGCCCATATTCACCTAGACAAAGCAAACCCAATTTTTCTAGAACTGAACAAATTTCTTAAACCAAGCTAAGCCCAAGCTCATTAAACCCATTCAAGCTCGAAGTTTATTAAACCTAATTAAGCTCATCTTATTATTTCTTTTCTTCATTTTCCATTTTCTAACTAATAGTACTTTTATTTCTCTCATCGTCTTCTTCCTATTGCCTTCCTCACCACCACACGAAAAATACACAAAAACAAAATTAAACCTCACCATACCAACGCATCAACAATCAAGGCTTATCATTTAGAGATCAATCATTCAAATATCACCAAAATATCGAATGCTTATACATGACAGTCACCCATGCTATTGGCTATACCTTCAGTCACGACAGATGCGACCTCAAAGCCTAGAGAAATCCTCAATGCCTAAGGATCCTTTTCTCCAACAAAGATCATTTCTCACCCCAAAAAGAATGCTCCCCCTTGAGCGTTTGAACCATTCTCCCAAAGAGAAAAATAGTGAATTTGGACGTGGGTTGAAGGTGCAGTGGACCAAGCCGATTTAAAAATCCCCTTTCCTTTTCATCATTTATTTTGATGTATGTATTAAAATTAAGGTGCCAATAACTTAAAGTAATCTCTATTAAATTCAATCACGAGAGAATCATTTAGATGGGGCATGTAGATGCTTGCTTATGCCTTGACAAACAGATGGGAGTGAAGTTGGGGTCTGTTGACACCCAAATTTTTGTTGACATTATAGGTATCTGTTTATTTTACAAAAATATAAAAATATATGTACACAAAAAGAATAAAAAAGAATAAAAAATGATAAAGAAAATGAAAAAAATATACATAGATAAATAAATAAGTAATTAAAAAACCGAGTCGAATGGGCCGGTGTGTGCAGCCCACCCCTTCAATGAGTTTTCGACCCCACTAAACTTCTCTTTCGGCCCAATTTTTATCATTTCTTTGATCCCACGATTTGAGCCCAAAAGGAGAGAGAATCCTGGGCCCAGCCTATGTCTTCCTTTCTTCTCTGGCATGCCTGCCCCCCTGTGAAACTAGGAAGAGAAGATGCGTTTTGGCCATGACCGGAAAAAGGCTATGCCCGTGAGCAATGGACAAACAACAACATGAGACGGCAGCTCATCCGAGAGCCTTCTAGAATGGCAAGCTGGCGCATGAGAGGGCGGATAACGGAAAAAATATTCCTTTAGCTGATCTTACGTGAGTTCGATCCAATCTCGGTATTCACTAATTAGCGTTAGCTTTTCATTATCTGCTTCAGCTTATGATAATCTGAACAATAGAAGTTAGTCTTTGTTATGAATCTTTTTGAGCGTCCGAATACGTCATAGAGTTGATTTTATGGTCATGACCTCCTGCCTTATTCTCAATCACATTTGGAGCACAATCTAATCCTGACATGGATTGGATGTTGTGCTCGATAGTTTTTATGAGTATATGTTCAAAAGTTGATTCATCTCACCGTCACAAACTTTCTTGTTCATTCGCTGTGGGTTCGGTGATGTGGTGATCATGTATGTCTGAATCGATATGTTGATAGCTTTGATCTGGAATCAAAAGGTTTATTCAAAGCCAAACGCATAGAAAGTTTTCCAGATTGAGATAAATCATGAGAGAAACTCTGCCGACACTTGAGAGCTGAATCCCAAGAAGCAGACTGCGAAAATTTGGAACTTACGAGCTTGCCTGATTCAAGGGTGTCGGAGAGAATGATCCTGAAGAAGTGAGGACACTCAAGATGGGGACCCGTCACCATCTCTGGCTTGACACCTCCACCTTCCATCCGGCGACGGCAACCACAGGCCATATAAGTAGTGTCCCAGGAGTCACTCAAGAAGGAGAAGAAGAAGAGAAGAAAGGTGGTTTGTGCAATTTGCCTCTGTTCTAGAGGCAATCTTCTTAAAGAAGATTCTTACAGATGATATGATAAAGCTTTATAATATTTATGTTCTGACTTATTGTGTACTGTTATTTTTATAAGGTCTAATGAAATCCTAGAAAGGCACAAATTCTGTACTACAAACGAAAAGAGTCCAAACGTCGATACATATTAAAGAGGGCACATGAAGTCATCTCCTTTTAATCAAAATTTAGCCTCCGTCATCCGATTCCCATGAACTGGGGATTCTCTACGGTAACCGTTTCATGCACTTGTGTAGGGTAGAGTCCGTTTACAAGACATCCTCCGTCTCTAGTTGGTGGAAACTTCCTCTAGCCGGTTTTTTAAATTGATAAGTTATAAATATAAATATCTTGCACATTTATTTCAAGTAAATTGACATGTGAATGGTTTTCATATTTGTAACTCACCAATCAAAGGTGTGGTTGGGAGACTTCCTCCAAGGATGGGATGGCATTATTTGAAGTCTACGTATGTTCTTCAAACTATAGATGAGACGAGCAGGATCATTCCTCTTCCACAACCAAACTACGTCAAATTATCTCCTGAAGAGCAGGTTGAAGTGGAGCCATGATGCATGCGAAACCTTAAGAAGCGTCAAACATGAGAGATACTCCCCGGAGAAGGAATGTCATAAACGTGTTGCGCTTCTCATTTGATACATCAAAAGGTACAAACTTTTGGTGTGCATCTCTGTCGGCGTAAATGAGTTCTGGAACTGAACACTGCAAATGGAGGCTTTGAACATGGAAAAACCACGACAAATGAGCTCAAACATGCAGATGTCTCCAACTCACAGCGTGTTTCTCTTGAAGATAAATACCAGCCGGCAGAAAAAATCCCTTCCGGCAGAAAAAATCTCCACGGGGACATGTCGATAGCGCCTGAATTTCACCAGCCACGATCTGTGCAGATACCTGATAGTCTTGTCTTCCATAATGTCTTAGTTGATGAATCCATGAGGAACACTCTGCCATGTATGATGAAGACCGGGATCATTTACACGTGCACGTGCTATGAGAGGAGCGCACCGTGCACAAGATGAAGGCTTCTGGCTTAGTAGCTGCCAATTTAGACGTGGATAACTGTCAACTTGGTTATGTACTGATAATAGATTAAAACTTAACAAATACAGAAGGCTAACTCAGTCTTTCTTCATAGTTGAATTTGAGATAGTCCCGTGGTGAAATAACGGCCAAGATCTTACGATACTTCTCCAAATATAAGTTCACCACATCGCCACCTCGAAAAATGGGTTCTCCAATTCAAATTTACTGGCTAACGTACAGGACGGCATCTAGATTGTTTGATCTTGGCTACATACTTACGTAGAAAATTTATCATTGTAAAGACGCCAGCATGAATGTTTCATCGATTGACTTACTATTTAAAGTAGTTGGGTTAGAGATAATTTGACGAATTAAGCCCTGCAAGCAGCCTAAAGCGACACTTTTGGTTTTCGTCTCAATCAACATGAATATGAGGTACTTACCGGCAGAATTGCAGTAACTTAGACCCTTAAATCCAATTGATGGGCGCAGCAAATGCACGGCCTCTTCTTTGTGTGCGTTGCGCTTGTCTAACCTTCACACCACCATCGCCGCTCACTCCCTCCGGTTACTGTCACATCATGCCAACGTCACGCATCACCAATCTACATTGCTCCTATCTCTCTCTTTCAAACAGCGCAATAGGTTTTACAGCTTAGTTACGTTATAACCATAACAGCCATTACATCATAATCTTAACTATTAGTGTGATCTAACCAAACATGAAATCACAAATTTGTTTACAAGGGGATAGAGTAGAAGACCAGAGGGAAAGCAGTAATCTTGCGTCTCAAGAGGAAATACTCTTCATATAACGAGGAATATAAGGTAGCTAGGCCAAATAGAAAGGATCTTAGGGAAAGAATAAAAATGATGGAGCTTGATTTCGTTGCTTTTTCCGATTAATGCCACAGGAGGAGATAGCAGCCGTGACAACTGAGATGATGAACCCGTTACTCCCAGAAATAGTGAGGCTGACGAGGGTTAAAATTGAGAAAGGTTCTCCTTGTATAATCTAAGGTGTGGCAATGAGAACCTTATTTTTGAAATAGGAATGATATTTGCATCTGCATCTCAAGTTAAACAGGGTATCTAAAGATATGCAAAGTATGAGATACTTTGGATGCTTTTTGAGGCAATATACATGGAAAAGTAGTGTTACATGGCATAAGATAGTCTCTGCTTTTTGAGGCAGACTGTACCTATTTTTTGAGCCAACGTGCTGTACTCATGGGGAGTTAGCAACTGGTGAAAATTCCAATTTTTTCACGTTCCTTGAGGTACACTGTGGAGTTTCATATGTGATGTTGAGGAATGGTTGACGAAATAAGACAGTAATAAGCATCGAGTTTTGTTAGTAAAAGCATTGAATTTTCATTACTAAAAGCCTGACATCAAAACAAAGGAAGAAGCTACCATTATTTTCAACTACAAAGAACTTCTATTCTATCCAACAACACTACGTCGAGCCACGCAAGACTCCCCTCCTCTGTTTTTGATATTGACAAACATGCACTTACTGATCTTCTCTTCAGGAATCGTTATTGATTAGAAATTCACATTCTCTCTACCCTCTATCAGTCGAATCTTCTGCTTCAACTTCTCCTTTCATGCCATCAACATCTATATAACTTCATTGTTGTGAATAGAGCTTTCAGAGATCAAACCATTTGAAAATTTCATTCCGCAAAGTGATGCACAACCAAGCATCAACAGCAATTGCTAAATCTCATAGCAGGATTCACAATATGCATTGACAACAAACAGGATCCTACGTCCATGAAACAGAACATAAGCATCAACATTATATTAGATTTTTCGGTTCATCATGATAGTGTACGAGCAATCGTTAGGTCTTAATATCACAATTGCAAAGCCTCTCGGTTGCTTGCGAATCTGAATTTTGTTAATCGAAGCATCCCCCACAATCTGACATTTTGAGTCGTTGCCATCAGATGTGGAGGGAAAAAACTAAAAATTCATTGAAAACCAACCTCACTCACACTTTCAGTCGTCGCCTTCAGGAGAGAAATTGGTAAAAAAAAAATTACTATGTTCCAAGAAAAAATGGAGAATCTATTTGTAACTCGGTCAGTGGAAACAACGCGACCCACAAATTGACAATGCAGAGCCCGAGCCGTTTCAAGTTCAGGGCATTGTCAACGGAAAAAAGAAGAAGCCCCAAATCGAAACTCCAATCGGTCAAAGTGTCTTCCCACATCTGTCAATCTTCAAATTCGACTCTCTTGGTTTTGCTCCCCCGCTCTTGCCCTCTGGTACTCTTTCGAAAAGTCCTCTATTTTTTCTATTTAATTATGTCTGCTTGCGTTTAGGATGCAGAAGACGTGTTTTTCTTTTGCCTGGTCAGCCTGCTGAATACATTTATAGTGACGCGTCAGCCGCCACGCGTGCTATTTTCTAACTGTAGTTTCAACGGACAGGGCACGCGTCTCTAGATCCATGTTCAAGTTCATGTTGGAGAAAGAATCTGATTTAGTCTGAAGATTGATTCAGCAAATCATAGATAATCATAGATATGATTTACTTTAGGAAAATTAATATTGTGTAAATATTTTCTGATTCATATATTATACTACAAATATAGTCATATACCTGTACATTGAAGAGTAGAGAAATACAGAATACAAAATTCCTCTCCATTTTCATAACTCTTGTCAGTTCTTTTTTTTTTCTTTATTAAATTCAGGAAACGTGGCTTGAAAAGAATGGTCGATCTTGAGTCCCTCCCCAAAATGAAAATTATTTTTAGGCCATTAACAATTTTTTTTTTTCTCGGTAGTGCCAATATATAAAGTGATTTTGATTCTGGGACTCTCATGATTGACTAATTTTAGAAGAAAATGAGCATTCCTTTCCATGGTCGGAACAATTTTTGAATAAGCGAAAAATATTTCTAAGGAATGCAGAACATACCCGTTAAACAACCAATTCGGGAAGCCATTGTCAATATAGTTTCTCGGTTTGATCTACCTCTTACAATCTAATTTGACAAAATGAAGTGAAATGCCGAATTTCTTCCAATAAGTGGTCTAGGATTTTAACTTTATTGTCAGAGTGTGGCTCTACTGTCCACCGACACAATAGCATGGGTCTTATTGAATAGTTACTGAATATACAGATATATATATATATATAGAATCTATTTCTCTTAAAATTGAGAAATGTAATAAAGAGGTGCAATGTGCTAATTATGTTGAAATCATTTGCTGGATGTACTCCAAATTTAAAGGTGAACTAGAACGAAGTTTAATGTCTCAAATTCTCTTTCTCACTTTTACTCTCTATTTTTTTATAATTGTGTGCCGAATCTTAATATATATAACTGGCCTTACCATCTGGCTTGCCGTGTTAATATCTTGATTTGCAAATAAATAAAAAAAGGCACTGAAGATACATGTGATGTAATCTGTTGGAAGCCAAAACCAAACTGTGGACAACCTCAGTAGCTACGCTTTGCATGTGGACCCTCAAATGCAGCAACACAACTCATTTTCATTTAATGATACCTGTGCAACTATATTTGAAGTGCATCTAAGATAAAACAGAGGATAGAGAGCCTGAAGAGCCAGCAGTCAAGGATGAGAAGGAGAACATGGTCCAAGGATCGAAGTGCTTAGGAGCTAAGGGAAAGTGCTATATAGCGCATATCATTAGTTCATGTTAGTAGAGAATTGCTCTTTCTTGCCTATCGATTCTAATATCTGCCGGACAAAGATTGTCACGCCCCGATCCACATACGGCCGCTCGACATCTCTCGCTCGACACTACTTTCCCTTTTGGTCATTTGCTTGTGACGTCCTAGAAGACGTCGCTGACCCAATTCACAATAACAATAATTTGCACAAGCGAAAGCGTAAACAAATCTCTAACCATTCAACAGACAGGGATAATTAAAAACATAATCATATATATATATCATAAGTCAATATTTCATACACATCAAAATCATAAATTTAACAACTAGCTTCATCACATCCAATACGCCTAACTGCCCTGCCACAACCTTCTACCAAAAAGGCCTTGGGGTACACCTAACACTTCTAATACTACAAGGATAGTTCAAAAAGTATCAAAAACCCCACTACTACCTAAGCTTCAATGGCCTCCGGGATCCATGGCTCCAGCTTGGCGATCAACTCGGGGTCAAGCTTGGGGTCGGACACTTCCCCATCGAGAATGTTTACATCCTCGGCATCCCAGCTAATGCCTCCCCTAGAGCCTTCGACACCTGGCGAACTGTCGAAGCTGCGGATGGAACCATGGCTCTAGTTGCCCACCCAGAAATACCAAGCCATGAATCGGTGTGGCACGAGATTAAGTAGACCTTCATTGACCTGGATAGTCATGACGTAACGCGTGTAATGTGTGTTGGCCCCTCTTGGTACAAGATACTCTGTCACCTCCTGACTGTACTCAATGAGGAGGTCAAACCGAATTTGACAGAATGGCTCAGCCATTCCTAGGGCCTATAAATATTCAACAAACAAATATGAGATAAACTTAATGAGTGAACTTTCTAGACCTCACGTAGGGAAGTCCTTCACCTCGGAAGTCCCTTAAACATGCAATAATCTATCGATGGAAAAACATAGCAAAGCTCCTCTCGCTTTACCCTAACTATTCACATAAAAACGAATCCATTAGTTAAGGCCATCAATATAATACATAGGTAATTTCCATCATATTCTCCATGCTCCTGAGCCAAACATAAGAATGTGCGATATAGTTATATCACGCGCATGTGCCATGCAATAATCCAAACCTAAACACTACGAATCTCATGTACTTTCCATACAAATATGTCTAGATTGTTACAACCACTTAGAACCTAAGATCAACCTAAAGGTTCGTAGTCATCCTGTGTAACCGGGCATCGTTTCACCACATCGAGCATGGTATTGTCCCACGTAAAACACATCAACATGGTCATTCTTGTAAGGAGTCTTGTTCCAAAATCCATTCGCAAACGGCATCCCGTTGACTTGGGGACATCCAAACTTAATCTGGTATCATCCCACGTAAAACGCATTGGGATGGGTTTACACTCTGCGTAAAACGCATCAGGGTCTAAGGTGATCATACTGACACATCATCATACAATTCTTTTAATATATTTCTCATTAATCCACGTGATACTCATGCGATATGCAAATCATTTGTCACATGCCATCATATTACACACGTGCATCGTATTACATTATATAAATGCACCATTTAATTCATGAACCCATGGCACGTGGGTCACTCAATAAAATAAAGTCATCATAATATTTCAAAACCATTTATCACATGCCATCATAACCAGTAATATGTCCAAATAACCAGTAATATCCCACCACATTGTTCATCCTTCAATTAATATGACGTACATATCACATACATACATCAAATACGTATGACACATAACGCATACAACCCTTTTAGCACTTATATCACATAACCTATTTAATAGATAATCCGTACCCCATATAAGCCTACATCACATAATAGTATTTTATCACATTATGGCATAATAAAATGACATATCAATTTCACTTATCATAACCCGATAGCTTATCACCCTTAATGTGATAACCTATCATCAAAACCCACTAACTTATCATTAACAATCCGATAACTTATCATTCAAAACCCGATAACCTATCACCTAACATGATAACTTATTGTTCTAGGCTCAATAGCTTATCACCCACGATCCGATAGATTATCGCCGAAAGTCTGATAACCTATCACCAATAGTCTAATAATCTATCGCTTTGAAACCCGATAACCTATCGGTAAACGTTCAATAACCTATCTAGACTAACAATCACATATCTCACAACATCCACTTGTCACATTAACAAATCATCATTTAACCACAAACAAGTCATAAACTACTCCCTAAATGCAACGATAACCCTAATCAAAAGCTAGAAAGCCACTAACAAACTAATCCAAGCTTCGTAAAGCAATAGGGGTGGTGCGACAAAGCTAGACAGTAACTGGTCGCATGTGTACAGTGCACAGGTGAGCTGGGTGATGCTCTGGCCATGGCACGGCGGCGGTACAATGTTGGTATGGCCTCCAAGCTTCGCACGGGACCAAAACAAAGAAGAAATGAGGGAGAAGGAGTGCCAGTGAGGGCTGCACAACACCGAACAGCTCTTGAGGAAGGCTGGCCAGTCGGCTTTGAGCGGGGGTGCGGTGGTGCGAGAGGTGGTCCAACGTGAGGGGTTCAACGGACAGTTGCTGGCAAGGGGAAAACAAGAGGAAAAATGGAAGAACAAGCTTGAATGAAGATGAGGATGTCTATGGGGTTTCAATCACACAAAGAGGGAGAGCAAAAAGTGAGTTTGAGTAGTTTCAAGTGAGAAAAATGAGAGAAAGTGAGAGTAAGGGGGGTGCCGATAATGAGGGAGGGAGATAAGAGAGAGTGTGATATCCTAAATTTCAGGTTTTGATTTCGATTGGCTAAGTTGAGCTTTTCATCGACGCCCCTATAGTGCTTTTCTCTAAGATGACCACTCACAAGATAACTAAACTATTTGGGGAAGCCATTAAGGATTTTAACGCAATAGACTTGAGAATTCGACCAGGAATCGGCTACTCGACCGTGCTCATCTTTAGAGGCCATTATGGCACAGTTAAAAATCGATTAGAGATTAGAGATAGACCGGTTTGACTGAGATGTGTGGCTAAACGTGAGTGACTCCACTAAATTGGAAAAATTCTCATCAATCGGCACTAGACTGATTTTTTTTTTTATCGTTTTGGTACTCTGTGTCCGTATTTGAAATCTCAAGATTTTCACAACCACCGAGAGTCACTAATGTGTTGAAGAGGGTACGTGTGACTCAAAGAAAATCAACCACGGGTCAATTGCACCAAAAATTCCTAAAAGCTACCCGGTAGGCTAAGTCATGCTAAAACCGTGTCTAATTGAAATTAACCGAAATTGAACCCGATTTCATAAATTAAAAGTTCTGTTATGTCAGGACTTATTTTAGGAATGTCAACTCATCGTCCGAAGAATTTTCGAAGATTCCAAGATTTTTACGGAAAATCGATTCGTACGTCACGGAAAAATAACAGAAATTCGAATAGGCCAAATTAAAGGAAATTTGGACTTCTAAGCCGAGCCTTTGGGTGTTGGAGACTTACAGAAAATTATATGGGATTTTTCTACATCAACATTGGACTTCAATTTTGGAGAATCGGTGAAGAAATTGAAGGATATTTGAGTGAATTTCGAAATTAAGCATGGGGCTGAAAATTTTGGCTTCAATTTGGATTAAATTGTGGATTATCTTTTAAGAAAGAAATGGGGACCAAAGGTGATATTTATAAAGATCTGGGGGACCAAGCATTAATGAATCTTAGGATATTATGGCTTAACTAATCTCCCCTCCTTCGACTTTTCTCTTTTGCACGCCAACGACAGCTGCTCACCGCCTTCTTCGTGCGATTCCTCCTCCAGCAAAAGACCAGCTGCCCCTGTTTTCTTTTTCTTTCATTTGTTCTCTCCTTTTTCCCATCCGAAACCCCACGCCCACGATCGTCTCTCCTTTAGCTTCTGCCGAACTGCCAGCAACCCATCTCCACCAAAATTTGTTCCCTTCAGTCAACGAGTAACATTCGGTTGAACCCTCAAAACCCCACTCACGTATGTGGCTTCAAGCGGCCACCGAAGACCAGCAAAATTCCTTCAGCTGCCCGTGTCGTCCATTGCTCCACCGAAGCCAGCTTCTTCGGTCATCAAAGGAAGCCCACCACAAGCTTTGACACTCGGCCCAGCTCCCATCTCCACTCCATCGTCGAGCGCTAGCAGCTGCTTCCTTCTTTGCGTTTCTCCACCGAGCTACCTTTTGCGGCCATGGGTCAACAACCCACCGAAGCTTACCCAAACGTGGACTCCTCCAGCTGCCAGCAAAGCCCGAAGTCTAGCGTCCCCTTTTGCTGCTTCTTCCTTCGTCCGCATCTTTGGCCCACCTCCAGCAAATTCCACGGCCCAGCTTGTTCGTGCCAACAGCCCATGTGAATGTCATCTTCAAGCCCAGCCATTTGAAGTCCATGTTCAGCCTTGGTTCAGTCCGGTTTTGAAGCCCAGCAAAATTAGAGGCCCGCTTGTTTCAGCCCAAATTTCAGCCAAGAAGCAGCCCATCAATTGAGTTCTTGGGCCTGCGAAGCAGGCCCAGCCCATAGCCAAGCCCAAGCTCGAAGCCAAGCTCAGCATTTGCTATGGGCTTGCAAGGCCTTTGAGCCCAGTCTGAGTGCCCCTTGGCACTGCCGCAAACTTGAGTTTCGGCCGCCGTCGGGCCACCATTGTGCCGCCGTCGCGATGTTCTGGTCTTTGTATTAAACAAATGAGTTTTGCTCAATAATCCATACTTAGTAGACTAATGATGCTTATGGGTTGATTAGATTTAATTAAGTGCAATTAAGTGGATAGATTAGAGTAAAGTAAATAATGTAGTGCCTTATCAATGCATGTTAGGCAATTGGTTAGTGCTATTAGCTAGTGAATAGTCTATAGTATTTATTGAACGAATCTCGGAAATTTTCCGGGTTCGTCTTGGCTTCCAATTAGGCATTACGGGCCTAAATTAGATTTATTGCATTTATTAAATAATTTATGTAATTATTTAAATAATTATTTATTTTTCGGAAATTAGGTTGGGATAGTCGGCAACCGGAATTTTATACTGTTATTGTGGTGCAGTCTGTTTGTTTATTTGAGCTCTAAATTGGTGTTGAATTGATTTAATTGTGTTTTTAGGATTTTATTCCTAAATTAATCCATTTCGATAATCGATTGGAAATTAACCGAGTGTCGGTTTACAATGCCAAAAATATTTTGGTGGACTATATAAAATGGTAGGATTTCTGGAAAGGAAATTATTGTATTTTGACTACGGCCAACCGTGTATCCACACACAATATTTTATCGAGTATGATAAAAATGGAAAAATGTCCTTAGAATAGCATATCGGTAGATTTGGCAGCTTCTGGTGAGCATGTATTATTTTCGGCATACTATGAAAGTATGGTTGACAGCTTCTAGTGAGCATATATTATTTTCAGCATACTATGATAGTATGTCTAGCAGCTTCTAGCGAGCATATATATAGTATATTATCTCAGAATTTGAGGCAACTTCTGGTGAGCTATACTACCTATTATCGGCTTATAATAAGCAGTCCTAGGTATGATTGGACTTACAAGTAGTATTGATTAAGATGACCGGGGAATGGTCTTGTTGACATGTAATCGACTGAGTCAATTGATCGATGATTTAATCTGGTTGGGTAAATTGATTTGTGAAGTGATTGATGGAAGTGATTTTGGTGAATATATGGATTGTATAAATTGTATTAATTTGCAGGAAGGAATTGCAGCTAAGGTAAGCCCTCTGATCCGTGTTGTGCTTAGGCAGCTCTTAGGGTGTATTGGCTTCCTAATCGAGGCTTAGGGAGTTAAACTTGCTGAGACGTTGTCTCACTGGTTATTATATAACCATTTTCAAGTCCTTAGATGATGTTGGTGGAGGACTGGAAGCCCTAGAGTTTGGAAAGGTGGATAGATCAGAATCGATGAACGGGTCTGACTAGTAGGTCATAGGATAGTTCCTTTTGGAATGAGTCGACCTTTTTGTAAATAGTCTGGTCTTGTAAATAAACCTTGTTGTTTATAAAAGGTTTGTTTTGGTTTGAAAAATTGGCCCTACTTTCCTATCCCATTGTTTTATTGTCTGAGAATTTTATATGCTTTCGCATGCGTATTAAAATAAATGGGTCGGTAATGTGTCTTAGGACATCGTTATTTAATCAACCAGTGAGGAATGGGTGCGCACTCGAGGATCGAGGTGTGACAGAGAGTGAGAGAGAGGTCTAGTCCATTCAATGCATTATATTCCAAGTCTTTCAAATCCCTCAAATCTAGGGTTCAATTAATATGGAAGTGACATCTTGAAGAGAGAAAATCCCAGGTAATTAATGAATGGATTGCACTTGAGTGTGTAAGGTTTAGAATAGGCTAGTCTAGGCTTTAAGCTTCTTCACATTACAACCCCCCTCCATGCATGTGCCGCCACTTGCCTTGCCAATTTCCATATTGGTCATTTTGTCCTTAGTCTAATGAAAGGGCATTTTGGCCTTTTCACCAAGATCTTGCACTATTCATACACTATTCATGTCCCTATCAAATGCCAAGATTATGCCATGATGGTCCTAAAGGCTAGGAGAGCCTATGAACTTCCCTTTTTGGGTCGCCCACTTCATGGGCTTAGGTCTTGGGCCGCCCATTAAAGGCGTAAGCCCAATTGGGCCTTGCTCCGCGGGCTTGGTCCCATTTAGGTTCTTGTTCGTGGCTCGCTTCCACTTCCCTGAACTTTTATGTCTCACCGATGAAAACTGAGTTTTCGCCCCAAAGTAGCATTCCCAATGCCCTCATGATTTATTGATCCTCAAGATGATGTCACCCAACGATTCTTTACTGAAACAATTCCATTTTGAAAAACCGGGTTCGAATGAGGATGTCACGAAGATTATCCAAAAGCGAACTTGATCAACATTCGCATTCGAGTAACCATCCATTGTTCTCACTAGGATAGCGATTGAAGCTACTTGTAGAGAATGTTTTCTAGACGGACGGTTTTTATGATAATCCCTTTGTAAAGCCCATTATGTCCAGGGAAAGTACCAAGACTCATTTTTGGGAGGCATTTATACTTAAACAAGGAATCATCACATTCCTAATTAATGGTTTTTCCCTTGTCCCATTACTCAGCAGTTAAGATGCCTGGTCTAACACATATAGCCACGAACACTTAAAGGAGATAGCATATCCAGAGGATTCTATAGAAAGCAAATTAACTTGGGAAAAGTCTAGACATTATGTTGCAGATATAGAATACGTGACATTCATAATGGAGATGTGCCGGTTATGAATGGAAATCGGGGCTTCAACGCCATTACCTTCTCGAGAAAACATGGACACATCACCATTTGGAAAAAGGGTCGCTCCAATTTGAATTCTCTAGCTTTTTCTCAAGGGCAATGACACGAGCATTCGGAACCCTGAAAAAGATGCTCAGGAGGGCTTGCTTGACATTTAGACTGTGTTGGTCTGAACTGCACTGTTGGGATTAACGGATCCCCGAAAACCGGATTCGACACTAAATCGAACCTCTAAAACGAATGTGGAAGCGAAGCTCGGGAAATATATGTATCACCGATCATAAAGCACACCATGGAATCGAGTGTACCTTGTTAGCCACAGATTAAACACCAATGCTGAAGATTGAGGAAGAGAAATCGATCCTATTCGATCCGATGACATCGATTGGCCTTGAAGGGAAGACGGCGTCGCCTTAAGCGTTTGTCTTTTTCTTTTGGAAAGAGAGAGGGAGAGGAACGTACGTTCGTTATGCCAACCGGTGCGTTCTTCCTCTCTCTTTCTCCTTTTATACGCCCCTCCAACAGAAAGGAACGTACCCCTTCATCCATGGGCTCTAATCCTATGGGCCGGGCTTTCAGGCCCAACATGGGCGGACGGGCCAACTTAGGCCCATTGCCTAAACCATCATGCACAAAGGAAAAATGGGAATTGTGATAGGATTGTAACTAGTTCTAAAAAAAGAAGAAGAAGAAAGCCAAAAGTAAGTGCACTTTCAATTGACTCATTACACAACTGAATAAAGGTGGCACGAATTGCTATACTATATACAGCCTCAAGTGAATTTTCCAATGTTCATCTCAATCGACCTAAATGAGGTTCTTATCGCTACCAGCATTGCTGAAGATGGAGACTTTGAACACAACATTATCCCTACCAATGAGCTCGAAGCAGACATCTGATGCAAACAAAGCTTTTCTCACAAACGTGGGCCAACCACCGAAGATGTTTGCTGCAAAAAGCTGCGTTTATAGGTCCCAAGCTGCCCCCAACCCCAATTTGTTCGATTGCCTAAGAGCCGGAATGCGCGGATTTTTCTGAATGTATCTCTTTATAAATTCACAAGCCACACTATGCCGATGAAGATATTCTACGAGCTAATATACGATAAGAAATGGAATAAACACAAGCAAACACTAAATAAAAATGCAAACATAATGTACTATTTTCCAGCATAAACATTTGAAGTCCTCAATCCTAACCTGGCAATTTGAAGCCAAAATGCCTTTACAACAGTGTACCCAATTTTTTGAACTCCCAAAGTGTAACGCTTCGAGATTGCTAACATTGATAGTCTCTATCACATTCGATTAGTTTAAAAAAGAAAAGAAAAAAATAGAGAGACCATGTCTTCTATTAGAATTGGCAATCTGATGAATCCAGAAATTAATAAAAATGAAATCGCTCAATCACACCCGTGGCCCGATGCGCATGAAAACAGAGCATGAGCGTCAACATGATATCAGATATGTCTGACGAATTATGATGGTGCACAAGCAATTGTTGGATCTTCCTACAGCGCTGCCATTAGCTGTGGAGGTAGAAACCCATGGACAACCAACCTCCCTTCCACTTTCATTCTTTGTTCTAAGGTCAACGGAATTGACAATGCAGTGTGGCCGAACGCTTCGAATTTTGGGGGCTTTTTGTCAACGGAAAAGGCCCTAAATCGAAAGGGTCTTCCAACCTCTATGGTAAAAAGCTAAGCGGCCTTGTTTCATGCAGCGTCTGTCGAAACACAAAATCATCCAATTTGCTACTTCAGGCCCCACCCCTTCTTCCCATAATTGGCCTTACCTCCGATCTAATTGCGGTTCCATTGGGTAGTGAGTTATCCTCATCGAAGATGATGAATTTGACTTGGTCAACCTAGAGCGGGCTTTGCTTCTTTCTCAGAAGCGATTTGGGACATTCCTAGGGAAAGGTTGGCATGTCCTCTGCATTGCATTATCGAGCGCATTTCAATTGTTCGTCCATTGATTTCTATGTCATGGTAGGAACTGAGGTCCAGACTGTAGTGATCTTATAATGGCAATAAATAAGGATTGCCTTTGACCTTTAATTTTATCGATCCCAATCTTCGCATGACTTCAACTTATAACGTACCTGGAATTTTGGATAGATGCAATGTCCAGGTGTAATGATGTTCACTAATCTCCAAAAAAAATCAGGAAATACATCACCATTCGATTTCTTGTAGCAGAAAGTTTTGCTTTTGTCGATATGATTAACTAAACAAAAACATTGCGAAGCAGAGATTTTTCTGCAGGCATACCAAAGTTTACGCTTGACTCTTGACATGCCCTCTGAAAATGGAGACACTAAGTTCAGTATTATCAATTCTAACGAGCTCGAGCACACAAAATCTCCTCCCTTTAGAGAGAGTATGATCATGAAGAAATGAGGTGCCTCTTGTGCAAAACTTTGCACATTTGGTCATCTTACCTCCGGCGATGGAAAGTCACCCCCGAGCACAATTTGTGTAGTAAGTTATAAAATCTAAATCTAAACTACTTTTGTGGCTTTATATGAGCCAACTTGATTAGATGAAGCATTTAATTGGAAAAGATATTCACTTCTGGGATGAAAAGTTAAAAAACAAATGAATGCTAGAGGAAGCTCATTAAGAAGAACATAAAGGGAATCAAATGGATGAAAAGATGGACAGTCTGTTAGTTGATTGAAATTGTATCAAGAACAATGTTAGAGTTACTAAGGCTAAAATCGATGGAATGGATTTACAAAGTGATGTGTAATAAATATGACCATCCGTCACGCCTTGACCCTCGAGCACGCGACAACCCCTATTTCTCTTTGGTCATTTAGATGCGACATCTCAGGATGCGTCGCCGACTCATTCTTTTTATCTTTCGATGAAATGCAAACGGAAGCAGATAATAACTGCCTAGTCAATTATAAAAGTAAGGATAGTGTAAACATAACAACAAATATTTCTGAAAGCACTACTTTTATTTATATACTTATTAACCGTAGGAAGTTTAATATTTACAAGCCCTTACAACGGTAACTTCCTACAAACCAATATAGAAATAGTAGGGGGTTAGGGTTAACCTAAACTCTTCTAACGTGAGGGCCAGCCAAAAATTAATGCATCTCATGCCCATCACAAGCCGTGGTAAAAAAAACTTATACACCCACTCGGTCCCCGGGATAGGGTATGGGGTCACGACCATTAGCTGGTCCATAGAGACCCCGAATTGAACACGTCGATTCTTCATACTACGGGCCTGAAAATAATAAACGAGTGAGATAAAATCTCAATAAATTAACAATCTAAGCCTCGTTTAGGACACTAACTCACCTTGGGTGCAACCTACACATGCACATCATATTGACAGCAAATCAATAGCAAAGCGACCGCTGCGTTGCCTTAACTATAACCATGATCAAGCCATTCAAACCAGAGATAAGCATTAAAGCCATCAAATAAACTTGTACGCATTCCTACCTCACCTTAGTACACCCCTGCATACATGCCCATAATAATGCAACAAGCATAACATATAATCAAAACACTCATTATATTTTTCCATGCACAATGCATCAATTATTACAACCACTTAAGGCCATGGCCAACACAAGAGTTAGCAATCTTCCGGCATGATTGAGCGTCGCACAGCATCATCTTAGACTCCCACCATAGACGGCATTCCATAAGAAGTATTAGCCCGACCTCAATTGCAAATGGGTATCCAGACACCTATTGGGCATCTGATAAAATTGGACATCATCCCCAAAAACTACTGTTGGGTGATGGGTTCCTTTATGTGACCACACGAGCAAACTAATTACTTAACCCAACTTCATTTTTCATTGATTGGTCAATGCAAACATGATTTATGCTCATATGACAAACTACTGCAACTTTTACACGTGAAAATGCAGTAAAATATTCACGTGATCACGTACATATAATTAACCCGTAAAACTTTGTACACTTTCATATTAAAATATCCTTACCCCATTTGACACGTAAAACATGACACCCAAATACAACACCTCGCGAATTACCATTTATATGTCCATAAAACCTTTCTTTAAAAATAGTGACCAAGGGTTCAAATTGGGCAAACATTTCTCATGGCCATCCACGCTTCCAACAACATAAAACATATATAAATTGTTCCATAACTCAAGCATAAAAAACACATATAATTACTACTTATTGTCCTATTGCAATAACTTATCAACATTAATTCGATAACTTATCGTTCTACCATCGATAGCTTATCGTCTATTTAACGATAACTTGTCATCTATTTTTTGATAACTTATATAGCTTATCACCTATTTGGTGATAACTTATCACCTAATTACCGATAGCTTATCACCCCTTTAGTGATACCTTATCATCCTTTTTCATGATAGGTTATCACTTTCACTTATTATTTTCCATGATAACCTATCACTACTACATATCACCTATCGCGATAACCTATCAACTCTACTCATCACTTATCGTGATAATTTATCCACTAAACCACCATTAATTAAAACTAACCACAATTACCCTTAATCTAAAACTACCCTTAAATGCAATTAACACCATAATCAAAAGATTAGGAAGTTAACTCACCATTTAACGGTGACAGCGAGCCAATGACGACTGTGGCATGACAGCTACGAGAACATGGTGATCGCAATTTGAACAACGGCACAAATGGCGACAGTTTGGCGAGGCTTGAGGGCACGACTTATCATGGTGGCAGCGGTGGCTTGTGGATAGTGAAGCAATGGCGACGAGCGGCATGGACAAACATCGATAGTGGCGTGAGGGACAGCAAAGCAATGGCAACAAGTGGCATGGGGGATGATGACGAGGGTAGTGAATGGTGGCGGCGGCGGCGATGCCAAGAGAAGGAGAGGAAGAAGAAAAATGAGAGAGAAAGAGAGAGAGAGAGAGAGAGAGAGAGAGATGGAAGGGCAGAGGCGGCCAAATGAGGAGGAGGAGGAGGAGGGGGGGAGAGAGAGATTTGAGTGAGATTTTTCTTCTTCAAAAAAAAAAAAAATCAATTTCCATCATGTTTTCATCACATCATCTCACTAACTCTCCTTAAAACCCTCCCATCCAAGTACTCTTCCCTTTGTCTTCATCTTCATGAATGTCAAAGTCTTCTAGAAGTGGTAATTTTGTCATTTCACCAATTCTCAACATAAAATTCCAATTTTTTCTTTGAGCCCAATTGCTTGAAATATACTTGGATGGGCTTGGCTTGGGCTTGATGGGCTTCATTGGGTCCACTTGGCCGAATCCCCCTAAGTGTGACGCCCATTGGGCCTTCACTTGGCCTGGCTTCTTTTTTCGCTTCCAATTCTAGACCTACTAATCATTATCCAAAATTTAAATTTTACTGATATAAAATTGTAGATAAATGAAGCAACATCCAATAGGTTGGTCTTGAAATCCTTGAAAGTTCAATACCCAAAATCGGATTAAAATTCATGGTTAAAATTGATCAAATGTAACTTTAGTATGACTTAAACTATCGGGAGGCTTTTTGGGGATTTTACACATTTGACTCATGGTTGATAAATTTTCAATCCATGTTTGTGCCTCTTCAAATCATGAATAACCCTTGGTTGTCATGTAATCGCGAGAACTTGATTACTACCTTAAGTACAAGATCAATAGAAAATCGGTTTACTATCGTTCGCAGCAAGTATCATAATCGTACGGAATCACCCATGAATCGACTACTTACTTCTGTTGAGTCGGTTTATATCCGTTTGCTAATTGACTTGCAATGGCAGAATATTGTCCCTTGTTGATCCTAATGGTCCATTTTGTTTATCCACAATTGAATTCTCTAAACCGCACGTTTTAATCCTTGATGGCCACTCCCAATAAATTAGTTGACTCACGAGTGATCAGTTCAGAGTAAATTTGACTAATAATGCATTGATAAAATAACAATTTCACATATCTCGAGAAAGGTTGAATTTCAGTATATCACACCATCACCATTAGATATTCAACACACTAGTTAGAAGACTTGACTAGTAAGTGGGTTTGGTACACGGTCTAGGCATAAAAAATCTAGCAAAAGTTCATTATTATTTTGCTCAATTATATTCATTTTTCTAAGTTGAAAAGGTGAAAGAGACTTTAATGTCAATGTTGACTTCTAATATTCACCGTTCATTATTTCAAAAATTCATTAATAGACTTTAATCTGAACCTAGTTGTGTATTGATCGCTAGAGAGCAACACCTATAGAAAAATTGATGTTGGATCCCAACACGCCAAGTCAGCACATTTGGTTGAGTGGTCACTAGGAAGGACTTCACTGAATTTAATTCAAAAAGCTTTATGACTTAATCGCCCTTTTTGAAAAATTTAGAACTTGATTGTACATGAAGCAGAATGTTTAAGATATTTTTATGCAAGCTCATTGAAAAAAAAAAAAAAGAGAGTGGATCAACGTGTTCATTCGTTTGAATGAGAAGAGAGTTGAAGGAAAAAGAAAGGAAATGGGATGCTTTATTAGATTTAAAAAAATGAGAATGGTGTGATCTAGGTAGTTATGTTGAGGTGGAAAATGGTGAAAAAATCATGTCATTACCTATTTATCCATCACCCACGGCTAACCCCCTTCTTTTGTAAAACTGTGATTTTATTAGCAAGAAAAAAAGAAACTAGAAATAGAATCGCTACCTCAATAGAAATTTTCATAATCTCAACTTTTGATAGTGCCTCGTAAGCTCAGATCTCCGTACCACTTGCAGCATCTGCTCTTCCCATTATCAGTGACTAGACAAGTTAAAAAGATGAAAAGTTTAGAACTTATGGTGCTTCAAATGTCAAACAATTTGAGAAGCAAAGGCAAGAGAGAAACAGATGGATGAGAATGACACTAATTGGATCTTACCAATTTTATATGCATTTGTTTATGCTGTTAACTTTTGTATGGTTGTGTTGAGATCACCCTCCCAGTTCCCATCCCAAAAGTATCCAAATAGTGTTGCAAACCATAGTGTTGGTGTGCTTATTGTACCCTTACAAAAGATCTTCATTTTCGAGCACTCTTCCACTACTATTGAACGCATGGATGGAAACCTAAAGATGCAACTTGTGGTGGAGGAGAAGCATTCTAGACTTGGCAGATGTTGGAGGGTCAAACTTTCAAGCTTCCCAAGAGAAATCACTTTTCCTTCTCCGTTTTCATCATTTGCCAGTATTTCTTTCATTCCTTCACATCCAATTATAGTCATATTAGTGAGATGCACCAAATTTGTGATTGCTGAAACTGTCACTACATGCATCAATCCAAAGGAATTCTTCACCACTAACTTTGTCATATTTTGGAAGGATGTCGTGACTGGAAATAATGTTGTCAAATTGGGACAATCCCAAACCTCAAATTTGTCAATTCTCTGAAGAATTTTCGCCACCAAATAGCCTTCTCTCCATACATGCTTTAGGTTGTGTAACTTACTTAACTTGAGTTCTTTCAAATTTTCAAGCATCGGATGTTTTCCCTCGTCAATATGCCCTTCATCAGGAAATATATCTTCGAAAGAACTACAGAAGACCTCAAGACTTTGTAAATTCTGAAATCTTTGTAGGAGGAATATGGGAGGAAAGATGGCATTTTCATCATGAAAGCATGCCAATGTTAGTGCTTTTGGTTTGTGAAAGAAGTCATCAGAAAATTTTCTGCTCCGTATCTTCTGAATATCCTTGTCGACTAATAAAAGTCTCTCTAAGTTGGGAATGTCCTACAAAATTGCCGATACAATGAGAGAAGTAAATTCAACAAGGTTTGACAATAAATCATGGGCTCTTAGTGGTAAATTTAGGTCAGTTAACTCCCATGGAGCGGGGCCTATTCTTACATTTCATGAATTTCTAGAGCCCGCATACGAGTCTCAAGCTTCTAAAGTTGAGCTACAAAATGCAACCGTAAACAAATGCTCCACTATGGCCATGCGCCCTAGGCTGTGCGCCCATAGTATAATGATTAGATAGAAAGCGAAAAAGCTGTATTGGCATAGGAATGATCAAACAAATGAATGAAGATTCATTTTACCTAGAAAACATCAAAAGAAAGATGGTCATCCTGCTGTGATTTGAAAAGAATTGCTAAATATCGTGCTCGATTCTCAATTTAGTCCATAGGAAATTCACATTTCTAAGTAGAGGTAGGTACGGTAATCACCCTAACCAAATTAATCTTCTATTAGCTATATTACCCTATCAACAAAAATATGTAGTTACTTGAAATTTCAGGTGACAAGATGCGCTCATAGTGTCACTAAAAACGTTTTGTGCGACCACGATGAAAAGCGTGCTTAAAGATGTTAGAAACATCTTATGGTGTCAACAAACATATAGCTAAGGGGTTCGTGTTTACTATATTATCATAATGTGACATGACTATGCTGTGTACATGAAATATATTGGGTGAATAAAAGAATGAAGAAGAAAGAGAGGTAGATAGTTGCAATCATACCCTCTCAAACAAGGAGCGTGCTTTGTGGTCTGAAAGGTTGTGTTGATTGTCTCTTTGAGCCCACTTGTTCATGGATGCCACAAATGACAACATGTTCAGTTTGTCACAGTGGGTCACTCGTAATTCCTCCAAGAATGGCCAGTTCAAAGTGGGCAAGTTAGAGCAAAAGCTCTTGAGTTGTGGCATATTATGGAACACCGAGAGAAGTTAGTCGCGGAAAAGAATTTCAGTAGAATTAGAATGTGAAGTGTCATCTCCACTCGCGACTATTTCCTCGAGCCCACATGACTCCACTTGAAGTCCCTCAAGTTGGGTTAGACTTTCAGCCACCCAAAGTGGAAACATATTCTCAAGACTCTTACAATTCTGAACCTTCACTTTCTGTAACTGTTGAAAAGTGAGAGTATTTTGAGGACTATCAGTGCATATTTTGCTTAAATTGTCCATGTGGGAGAGGACCATGAACTTAAGTTGAGGAAATTGTACCTGCCATATTGGAAAAATGACACAATATATTTAATTACATTGAGTGATGACCTCAAAGAAGGAATTTCCAAACTTCCCTTCCTCTCACAAATCATAACATGCTAGAACTTGTTAGTGACACAAATCAAGGAGGGGTTGCCGAATGCTTTTATTTCAATTGATTGATGACTAAGGCCAAGTATATTGCATTGGAACAAGCATGAATTGCGATGTGACAAAATAAATTACCTTACAATTCATACCACCTATCAATACTCATGTGTAAAAAAAGATAGGAAAACATTTTTCATTGGGTTATGACCCAAAGAACGCAATGACGACCTCAAATACCACATGAATACTTTTGCAATTTCTTAAATCACGTGACCTGGAATTTTAAGGCAAGTTCCTTACACAAACAAGGATTCCTAGGCAAATGCAATTAGTCTTCATGAACAAATGAAACAGCCATGCCAAAATACATTGGGATACAAAAAAATGACACCATTGTACGGAATTCTCACTCCATTATGATAAAATTACTTAAATTACGACATGCTACAATCAATTACCAAATATGCATACTTGCATAGTTCCCTGAGTCCACAAACCACGGAAAGAGACAACTTTGTCATAAAAGGATATCCCCTTAGTCAAATGATCTCTATGAGCACATTATGTTTGTTAATAGGAAATCACCGATGTTATAAGCTCTTATAATTTGTCCATTAAGAAGTGGATTGGTTTCAATAAAATTAGGGTCAATACCCTTAAAAACCACAAACTGATACATCTATGATTGATTTACCCCAAACTAATATTTTAATCTTGAAAAACCCCAAATTGATACACCCATGACAAATTTACTTCAAATGACCACAAAAAACTCTAAACTTGTACACTTGTGACAAATTTACCCCAAACTAATTTGTTTGACTGCCAAAAATTCCAAATTGGTACATTTGTGACAAATACACTATTCATTAAATTGGTTTAATACTATAAAATGGTACAACCGTAACAAGTGGAGAGTAAAATCACAAACCGATATGCCAGTCACGTGTCATCTAATTCAGCAATTTAACAATAAAATTTAATAGAAACTAACAATCACAAGTGTACCAGCTTGGCGTAAATTTGTCAAAGATGTACTAGTTTAGGTTTTTGGTAATAAAAAAATTCGTTTGGGGAAATTTATCACAAGTATACCAGTTTGAGGTTTTTAAGGATATTAACCCATAAAATAAACACAATTACGACCCACACTACCAAAAAACATAATGGCTATTTCCATGCTTCCCTGAATCTTTTAATATTCTAAATTGAGGAATATTAGGAGTTTTTGAATTATTTAAAAAATGTGGGGGATTCCTTATATTTGACAAATAAATGAAATAAAGTTATTGCAAATTGTCATTGTCGAAAAATCAAGTGTCTAGTTTCATATTTCTCTATCTTTTAGTATTCTAAAATGAGTTTTATGATGGCTTTTTTGAAGTATTCTAACCATTTGGGGGATATCTATAATCATATGACAACTCATATATGACATATTAATGGCATTAGAAGTAAATGCACAACTAGTAGTAACTCTTATCGTTAAAGAGCAAACAAAAGTGTTGATGCTAGTTATGATGAGACATTCTACTCACACATAACAATAATAATAATAATAATAATAATAATAATAATAATAATAATAATAATAATAATAATAATAATAAAATTGGGCAAAACCATTAGAATAAGAAAAAAAGTCAAGCATTTGCTCCGTCGGAAAAAGAAAGGAGTAGTTAAAACTTGTAAAGAATTTGCAACAAAAAAGAAGTGATGGACAAAAACACTAACTTGAACAATTGGTATGTGTTTACTGCCTTTTTAAAAAATGATGAAAATTAGAACAAATATGGTAAATATATTAGCTTGTTTTCACTGAATTCAATGAAAGTAAATTTGAAAATTGACTTTTATTCTTCAAAAAATTAGATGGTGGTATGTACATGTATTTCCTTATTATTCTACTTCAAAGGCAACCTCTCCTAGATGCAATTTATAATTATAGTACTTTTTTTTTTGTTCGGAAATCAATAGTACATTGAACATTGACTTTTAATTGGCTTATTTGACATTTAATACTGGCAATGCCTTCTCCCTTTAGTTTTTGGAAAGTTGCCATTATGACTTCTTGAAAAGTTCTCTCAATTTGAATAAACGTTGCTTGCAATGGGTTTATAAGATAACAATTCTTTTATTTATTTGCTTCAAGTTGAACATGCTATTAGTTTTTAGTTTACCTCTTTTGAGAAAACCAATTCTTGATTTGTTATTTTAGAGATTGGAAAGATTTCAGTTTAACCAATTTGTGAATAGGTTTACGATTATTAAAGTTTAGTTGGCATTGACACCTAACTACAATATCTTATAGCATGTAATAGGTAACCAATTTTTCATTCTTGATTGATACCGCGCATTGACAATTTCGGTGGCAAAACAAATGAAAGGAAAAAAACGGATGTTGCATTGCACTGGAACTAAAATTGTTTCTTGTGACACATGCAAAAAACCATTCTACTTCCAAATTCCAATCATTGGCATTCCATTTGTACTGCCATTTGTCAAGATGAATTAATCTGAAATCAAAAGCATTGGATTGAGAAAACGAAGACTAACCTGTGGAGTGAAAAGGGAAGGAGTTCGGTGGTCAATCTCCATCAAAGATTGCCAAGTCAAACTTCTAATCTCGGGGCACTGGGCAATGGTCAGATATTTCATTTTGGGACAATCCAGCGTATGATTCTTCCCTAAGAGGAAACTTATCAAACTGGGCAAGCATTCCAGCTCCACTGAATAAAGATTTGGAAATGTAATTTTCTCCATTGAGCTTCCTTGCCATTCTTCCTCTACGATCACTCCTTCCATTTGATCACACTCCTTTATTTCTATATGCGATAGATTGGCAAGACATAGAGCCATCGATGGAGTGAAAGCATGTCTCAAGTTACTACAATTATAAAGGGTGAGATCACATAAAATATTGAAGCATGACATTCCTTGCATATTCCTATTCCATAGTCGCCTCAACTTTGGTAGATTTACCAAGTCTAGAGACTGTAACATAGGTAGCATATGAAAGCTTTTAATAGTCTCCAGCCCTTCAAAATCAAATATTTCTTCTAGCGACTCACAATCGCGCACTTGCAATATTCTCATGTAGTCTAAAACAAGCATCAATTTGGATGGAATAGCATTAATAAATGATGGACATTTATCCACCGTTAGTGATTCTATTGATAACTTGATGGGATTAAGTTCACCGTGCCATATTCCAATCAACTCAGGGAACTCAGACAGCCGCAAAAACTTTACTCCAACACCGTAGCCTTTGTTAGAAAAAGCATCATTAAATGTAAACTTCTAGTTAGCTAAAAGAAATTACTCTATTGGTGATGAAGACCATTCAATTGCATAGAGTTTGTTAACCAATGCATACCATTTCTTCAAACATAATTTGGATGGTGGTGTCGAGGTTTTCCTTCCAAAACCACATTTTTGTTGATACTCGTACTCTTTCCAGCCTTGGCGCCTCTATTGGTCCCCTAGAGAAGAACTTCATGTTGGGACATTCACTCACAATGACATCTTCCAAGAGAGGGAACATCAAAGTGCATTTAGTTGAGCTGAAACATATCAACCTTGTCAACCTATCAAGCTCCATATACTTCAGTTGATTGAAAGCCACCACAAGCCCCTCCTCACCTTCCTTGTCACAAATGAGTTCTACCAACATTTTACAGTTACTTATCCTTAATTTTGTGAGTTCCACCAAATTTCTAGCTACTGTCAAAGTGAATACATTGGACACCCCACCACAATATGACATATCTAGAGTCTTGAGGTGTTGAAAAAATCTTGCAAAGGGTAATATTATGTATGGAGATAATCCATCACAATCCAACACTTCCAGGGTCTTCAAATGTTGAAAATTTCTTGAAAAAGGCAATATTACTTCTCGCTCATGACTAGGCACTTCTATGGTTTCTATACTGATGCTCAACTCTTCTTGGTAAGATCTGCATACAACAAGTTTTTCCAAGTTGGCTAAGCTCTGAATAAAACGACATGTGGATATTGCGAATTCCTTTGAGAAATGATGAAGCTCAAGAACTCTAAGCTTGCAGAAGAATTCTCCATCATAAAAATGCCCATGCCATATCTCCATTCGTTCGGATAAATCCAATTTTAACTCTTGCAGATTTGGGAATGCGCCCTGAAAAATTAGTCGAATAAAGATCTACAACCACCTTAGATAAAAGAGGATTGGTGTGTTATGGTATAAACCCTACAATCTTGTACAATAACTACATCTTAAGATGTTGAGTCTCATGTGATTCAATTGAAGGAAATGCACCCTCATGCAATAGACATTATCAACTAAAAGATTCATATCTTTTATATTTGATTTGTACCCATATTTGAACTCAAGCAAATCCCTACATTCCCATTTCTATCGATGCATACCTGGTGAAAATAACTTCTCCATCAATTATAATCACAATTGCACAAAATTTCAAAGATTAATGTCAACAAAAAAGTGACATCTTTACTTTTTAGCATAAAATCAGTTACCTTTCCAAAGTCCAAAGTAGATAACACGCTTGTGCGTTGGTAACATCACACCACATATCATGTATTTTAAATCTTCATGATAGTTAAGAGGGAGTTGAACCATCAGAATTAGCCTAAACCTTTGCTTTAAATCAGCGGTTATTCATTACATCAGACATTGACAAAAATGTTCATTCAATATTTGAAGAACACACAATGTTACCATGTTGTAATAGTTCTATGGACTCCAGGGGAGTCATACAATTCACATCTTCATATGTCTAGCTACTCGTATTGGATGCTTAGTTGGGACTTAATCATCACTTTCAATATTCACCATCGAAGCAAAACAAATAATCTTGAGTCGTACCTTTTCTATCAAGAACAAAGGTTGTTTATGAAGTGGCATCTCATTCTCAGGTTGTGAAAAAAGTATCTCCGCTTTGTTACAACCATGCACCTTCAAGGTCTTCAATGCTAGCCAACGTAAAGCACGTATTTTGGTGTAGATGCACTTCAATTCTGCAAGATGCTCAAGCTTGAGGGAGGTTAACCTTGGGAACACATCCCTAGGAACATGTACTTCCTTCTTGATGAGTTCCACAATGCCACAGTCATAGATCTCCAACTCCTCAAGTTGGGTTAGATGTATTGCTACTAACGCAGGAAATAGAAAGGTGAGACTCTTGCATCCAGAAATGGTAACAGAACGGAGACAGTGGAATTTGACTTGATTGTGGAGTTCCTCATCCCATACACACTTTAGCTCTGGTAATCCATATAACCCTAGATTTTTTAACGGAAAAGGAGCAACGAGATGTCCACCTAGAGGATTCAGTGATTGAAGTTTGAAAACAACTTCCAGTGAACCACATGATCTTACCACCAAACTTTCCAGGCTCCCGAGCCATCCAAGAATGCAAGAAGGAACAATGTTCGATATCTTATCACATCCACAAACATTGAGCGATTTTAGTTTGTGGAAAGACTCCCCAACAACTTGATTGTCCCATATTATCTCAATATTATCCAAGCGACGAATTTCTAATGTCTCCAAGCTAGGAAATGCAACCTGTAGTATTCGCTCACGAAATTATTGATTATGTTAAATTAATAGTTCATAAAGTTCTGTTACATATAGATTAGGTTGCTTGAGGAAGAGTGTTAGCATTACAAAGTAAACAATGGAGAGATTGAGATTAAAAAGGCAACTAATCTCCTTCAATATGTTCGAGTTTCTTAATTGTGGCAAAGAAAAATTACGAGATGCCACGAAACACATGGAAGAAGTGGTGGTCCTAACAATCTTGGTCTATCGATTGTGGTCGTCTTTTTAGATGAATGCATCCTCATCTTGCAAAGGTCATGCCAAAGATTCGACAGACCACACAATACAATAAGACGAACAAAGCTCTTTTGTTTATGTTTTGACATATATTAGTCTACCATATTTTTTAACGACAGTTTAGAAGGCATCATGAGATATTTGAAAACAAAAAAAGGACAATTTCCTTAATTGTGACACAGTTGCTTGTGTAATTGTGCCATGGTTGCTTGTGTTGTTTCTCCACGATAATTATGCTACTTCAATAAAGTAATCAATAAATAATCACGGTTGATCTGTCCATATTAGCAATTTTCCATTTTTCAGTTTACAAAAAGTAGTTTCATGTTTCATTTTGGACAAGTTTAGCTTCAAAATTTATTGATCCCCATACTGTCTATGTCATCCCCTTAGGTTTCTTTTAATTTTATTAATCTATTAAAATTAAACATGTGCGATACAAATAATATTACAATTTATGAAGTTATAATCTTTAATATCTCTTAAATACACAAGAAATATGTCAAGGACATCATTACTTCCATTTAAAGTCGTATCAATTATTTTTATTTAATATTTTATCACTCTAAACCAATTAAAAAGTTACACTAAAACAAAACAATGAAAAATGGGATCGCTTGGGTGTGAAAGCGAAAAACCTTTTCTAGGAAAATATTTTTCTCATTTTCCAGCATTTAATTTGCTTAAAAAAATGATCCGATGGAAAATATTTTCTTAGTCAACTAGAAATGTTTTCCGTTTCCTACCAATGCTTAAATTAGGAAAATGATTTCCCTTTAAAAGAACTGGAAAACATTTTCTAAAACATTTTTCTAGTCTTAGGATCCTTGGTTAATGAAAGGTTTATTCTTATAAAAATAATTTTAAAAAAATAATTTTTAATTATTTTTTAATTATTGAATTTTTCTTCTTTTATTTTTTTTTTTAATTTTTTCCCTTCTTCCTCTTTCTTCCTCCGCTAGCCAAGCACCTTGGTGACAGTTGGCATCCCAGCGACTGGCCAAGACATGGCCAAGCGAGCTCGAGGCTCAGTTGATCCAAGCTAGCTCGAGCTCGCCAGCTCGATCTCCATCGACTCTAATGAGCTCGCAGCCTGCCTAGGCTCAAGACTCATCAGATCTAGGCAAGCCCAAGCTTGACCAGGCCAATGAGCTCGAGGCTTGGCGATCCAAGCTAGCTCGAGCTTCGTTGAGGTCAGTGAGCTCGCGGCTCACCAGATCTAGGTGAGCTTGAGCTCAACCAAGGCTGGTGATCTCGAGGCTCACTAGTCTAGGCGAGCCTAAGCTCCGTCAAGGTCGGCAAGCTTGTGGCTCGCCCAATCTTGACAAGGCGAAGCTTGCCTCGTGGTCATTGAAAAAGGAAGGAAAAAAAAAAAAAAGAAAAAAGAAAATTAACTCGTATTATGTAAAAAATAGGGATTTCATAACATTAAATAAAATTCCTAATAGTCATTTTTATATGGCATAGTGTGATTTTATATATAAAATATAACATTATTGTAATATTAAGAGAAAATTACAAAACTCATCAGTAAAAATATATAGGAAGAGTTCCCTTGCTAAGGTATTCTCATTAGAAGCAAGATGAGCGGAAAGTACAAGAAAAGTTTGAATTGCAAGAAGCACGACCATCTTGCAAATCAAATGTTTTAAGTGATAGTCACTAAGAATATTAATGAAGAGTACTCTGTAATAATATATTTATATAGATTTTCCAATAAGGTGCTGATTTAGTGATGATATGAAAACAGTAGCATGATTAGAAAATTGGACGTGTCTCTACCACATCGATAGTTTCCCGGAAAATTTCGGATTTTTGGTCAAAGTGCATGAATTATAAAGAAATGAATTTTTATTGCCTTAGGTGATTAAATCAAAGTTCACCAACCCGACTATCTTTTACTGTATAGATACCAGGAGTAAATTTGAATGACTATATCGCAAAATCTTTTACAATATAGCTACCAGGAGTGATTTTAATCCCACAATTTGAGAGTTAACATTGAGTTCATTAAAGAATAATTATCCAACTTTTTTATATACAGTGACTCTACTTTAAAATTTTCATTTCAATTTAAAATCACGATTTGAATAGAAACTCTACTTTTACTTATACAGATTCTATGGTGCAGTGATTATATGGAATGCAATCAATTTTAACCAGAGGGGGCTTCGGCGATACTTCTTTGTCTCCAGTATAACTAATTATTTGTAAATTTTAATTAGTTAGCTGGCTGGAATAATAAATATTTATATGCATATATATATATATATTTTTTTTTTCTAATTTCTTAATAATTTAATGTGATTGATCCAACTCTTATTGGTGTGAATTGAAACTTGCCTTTTATTTGTAGTGGCATGTGGCAACTTGAAATGCACAGCATGTAAATTTCTAAAGTGCTATAACACACAAAATTGATGCCAAGCATTTCACTCCATCATATTTTTGTTATATTTAAGATTTTGATGTAGCGTTAATCACATACCTCTTGATTGAAGAGGACAGTAGAGCGCAAGTTGATGCTGTCCTCTCCTCGAGCTTTTGATATATCTGTCATCAATTTTTCATTAGATGAAAAGAATGTCATCTTTTGTATTGTAGGGATGAATTAATCTAAGAGGATCTTCAATGATAAAACCAAAAAAAAAAAAAATCTTACACTTTCTACGAGAGAAGCACGTCAAACTTTCCAGACGAACAAATAGTAACTTGGTTAACATCGGAAATACTAGATTTTCTGATATTTCTACTCTCGACCCTTCTTCCTCCATAATGATAGCCTCCATCTTCTTGCAATACCATACCTCTAGTTCTCTCAATTGTGCAAGAGATTGAACCATGGATGGGGAAAACAGAAACCTGAGATTGTTACAACCATCCACCCATAATTTCTTCAAATTATGGAATCTCACAATTCCACAAGGATTCTTGCTCCATATACGCCTCAAGCCTGGTAATCCCTTTATATAAATGGTGTTTAACTCGGAGAGAGTCTCAATATTTTCATTGGTGCCTAGTCCATCAAGGTCAAAAATTTCTTGCACTGAAATGCAAACTTCTACCATTAGAGTGTGTAACTTGCGTAGTTTTACTAGTGACCTAGAGTTGATAACTTTTGAGAGAGATTTGCACGAAGACACCTCAAGAAATTGGAGATTGCTCAGCCCTGATGGAGATTCATCGGTCCATATATTTTCCAGATTGGGAAGTCCAGCCATTTTCAAGGACTCCAAGGATGGGATGGAAACCTAATGGACAGACCCATCAACAATAGCATTTACAATTGCAAAAAGCAGGCAAAAATCCTTACGTAATATAGTAGGTTATTCAAATGGTTGCGAAAGAAACTTCACAAACTTTAGGATAATTTTTTATTACAAAAATCTATGATAAACGAAAGCTGATTTACAATCTAGAAAGGTATTTATGACTTCGAAAGACAACTAATAAACTTCATTTTTTATTTAATATACTCATGGATGTTATTACAATTAGATTTTGTTTGTAATTTACTAACGATAAGGGAAATTACGGTCACCAAGAAATAGCAGTCATTCATTTTGCTAATGACTACAAAAATTAATGATCCACAAAGCGGAAGGAAGTACATTAAGGTAAATGACTTCCTATAAGGTACACTACTCCCCTTAGGTTACGTTACTATATTGACAATATATTACTCATTTTATTGGATGATTGCTAGAAAAAAACTGTACTATCTCACAATGGAGATTACTACAATAAAAAAAAAATAAAAATAAAAATAAAAATAAAAATAAAAATAAAAATAAAAAAACTATAGAAGAGTGACCGTGATTACGAAAGACATGCAATTTACTGACAAAGGAACATATATCATTGCAATAAGTGACCAACGAATCTTTATTTTTCTTTCATTTTACCAAATTCTTATCCTCCCTCTTCACATCACCGAAGAATCAATCTCAGGAAGGCGCGACCAAAGCTTATGCTAGCACCAAGCTTGCTGGTCATGCCGTGTTCGTGAGAGAAACAGATAGAGATAGAATTTGTGCCTAGTCCGCAAGGGACCAAGTGCAAGGGTCGAATCCGCGATAGGGACGTCGAGGGAGGCGAGTTGTGGCTGGTCATGGTGGTGGCAGATGAGCGTGGCTACGGTTGTGGGCAAGCAAATCTGGTCCTTAGCCCTTCAGCGCGTGGTGAGTCGGAGCGAAAAAAGATGCAGGCCCTCTCGCGATGCTGAACAACTTTCGGATGGAAAGAGAGAGAACCCAAAAATACAGAAGAGCGAGATGACACGTGTTGGCCATCCATGCATGTCGTAGACAATGTGTGCACAGTAGTCCGCAAACATCCATACTCGAGCTTACTTCATAAATCTATTATGACAACTTAAATTTCCACGAATTTTTATTACATCACTATAATAGGGCAATCATGTCTAGTCAACTAAAAGGATATGAGCAATTTTTGTTGTACAAAAGAGCTGTGCATTTTCCTTAATTGGACCGCTGCTTATCCATAGTTTACTTCTCTTACTAACAATAACCAATTTAATCAACTTTATATAAACAGCCTCAATTTCAATTAAATGCTGTTAATTTTTGTTGTGATGATCTAAACTATCAACCTCATATTCAAAAATTCTTAATTACATAGTGCTTGAGAAATTTTCTAAGTCAGATTTCTAGGTGATAAAAGTTTATTATACAAGATCATTAATTATTTTTATTTTGAATGTCTCTCTTATATCTCAATTGCCATTTCATAAGCTCGAGCCTTGACTACTCCTTGGAATTATGCTTCAAACCAAGTATTCACTTGAAAATCGTTTCATTTTAATCTTTCACCAATCAAGACCATGATTTTGACCATAATAAAGGAACGAAGCACATGAGGTAGTTTAGAATTGAGCCAAAAAAAAAAAAAACTGAATTAGGAGAATTAATTAATAAAATTAAGCCCAAATTTTGATTAAACAAAGCGGGAAAATTACAATGATTTTTCACCACTTAACATAGAATTCATGAGTTATTTTTCAGTTAAGTATGATAATCAAGGTTCTACTCTATTAGGGACCAAATCTATGTACATTCCCTTGATTTACGTCAAAGATATACTTAACTTCATGAAAAATAAAATGCTATCATTTTATCGATGAAATTTGTCAACGACACTAACATTAGAGTTGATTTGCATGTATTTCAAATTGCCTATACGACAATCTTAGAACTCCTCTCTCAACAAGCTGCTCATTATTTTATTGCTTTCCCCTCCTCTCTGTCTCCATAATCTCACTATCTAATTTTAACACTTATATTTTTTCTCATTCTCGAATGATGGTAATTTACATCAATATAACATTCATTTACCTAAAAAAGAACATAAAGATTATGGGGAAATTACCAATCCCACTTATGAACTTTGAGGGGAAAATACCTTTACTCCTAACTTTTAAGTATTACATGAGTTTGGTCAGCTTCGATTTTATTGCGGATGTCAACCCTGTGGGCACTTTACCATTTGCATTTCATGTAATTTTTGCGATAATGTTACAATTCTTTTGTATCTGCTTTAGTTAAATCATCCTTTGGCCTCCGAATGCACTAAAATTGGTGGGAAATTCCCAAAATAAATAAAGAAAAATGAGGAAAAAAACGCAATGATTTTAACAGAGATCAAGACAAAAATTACTAATAATATGGTTGACTTCATGAAAAGAGCTAAACATCTAGTTGGCTTTCAAATATATCCCAAGCATATAAAACAATCATTAGAAAGGCTAAATTTTTTGTTTAATTATGCATATAGCCTCCCTAGTCAGCTATTTAAAAGGACCATTGGATGATAATATCACATAGCTATGTTCAATACGACGTGATTTATATAAGCATGGGGATCTCGTGGGGGCTTTCGTGTAGTTTTGCCTAAAAGTCACTCACTAATGCCTATAACTACGAGACATAAGAACTGGTTGAATTTCTATGTTTGTTATGCCAAAAGTGCTTACAATTATATCTATATCTTTTATATAATTTCGTAGACTTGCAAGCATGAACATGACTGAAATTGTGTACTTTTATACTAATAGGACATATACAGTGACCAAGTGCTTATTGAAATACACGATATGGAAAGGACATGCATTAATTAGACTAGCAGCGTTGCTACTATTTGAAAATCCAATCCCCTTGCCCATTCTTCGCATTGATTTATACTGTAAGTCATCTAAATATTGTATTTTACAGATAATAACCATAAGTGAATCCATTTTACAAGATTATGAAATGACGCTATAATGGAATATTTCTAATACCAAAGTTCCCTTCAATGTTTCTTTATAAAACCCTATTAATATAGATATACTCACAGCATGTAAGTTGAAAATAACTCAAATTCTATCACAAACTAAATTAACATGGATTTCATTCTATTAGTTGGACTTCTCCCCAATGAAGAGAAACATGAGATTGCTTTAACTAATTACAGAGAAGGGCATGACTAGATGAGGTAATTAGGAAAAAAATGAGTAAGGAGTATAATCTATCTTACATATAATTAGGAAAGGAACAAAATATTGTTTAATTGTATATTCATTTGATAGAAAGTTACCTGTAGCCCATTGAAGAATGCAACTTGAGCGACAACTTGGCCATTTGATGTACTACTTGAAGGAGCTGTCGTGGTGGTGAAAAAGTTCTTCATATTTGGCAAGTCACGCAATTCCAAAACATGCATATTTTGCAACTCAACTTTGCGACAATCATCAACTGCTACAATCTCCCGCATTAATTGGCACATGGCAACTCGGATCTCTTCAAGGTGTGGAAGTTCTCTCAATAATGAAAGAGGAAACAAAATTTCCATCTTATCACAACTTTCGACTCGTACTTCTTTTAATGCAATGAAAGAGTTGGAGGAGATATGGTTGTTGCATATCTGCTCCAAGTTGATGAGATTATCAAGAATTAACAACTCCAACGTCTTAAAATCTATGTGGGAAGGTGATTGGAGGACGTAATGGACAGAGGGATTGTTCTTCACGTGTAGATGCTTTAATTTTAGAAAGCCTTCTTGGGATAATGTACAAATACTTTGCTCGATTCCATTTGATCCATCTAAAAATAGATCGTCGGTTTTGCCTAATAAAGTTTGTATGCATCCTTTCTGAAGAATATCACTTGTTGGATCCAACTCAAGCTCCAATGTGCTTGATCCTCTGTGACTTTGCCAGCGCCTCCTACCACCTATATGGATTTTGTACGTAGTTAATTTCTTGACGTTTAGATCCTCTGGGAGCGCACTTGGATTGCGAATGGACGCGTGCAAAGTGCATAGATTCTTCATGTTATTCAACTCAATAAGCCCAGCATTAGTTGGTGGATTTTGCTCCACGGCATTCCATTGGTTAAAGCTATTATCCATATACAACTCCTCCAATTTGATCAAGCTTCCAAGCACACCCGGTTCAATTATCTTAAGTCGTGAGCAATGGTTCAAGTCTAACAACCTCAGATCTACCAATTGTCCAATTTCTTTTGGCAATCGTTGAATTTTGGAGTTCGCAAAGCTGAGAATATGTAGCCCTTTTAGCTTGCCAATCATGGCTACATTCTCTAATGAACAACCATCAAGACACAGAGTGTGTAAGTTCTCCAAGAATTGAAATGGTGAAGGTGAATGAGTGAGAGACACCTGAGAAAGATGTAAGACCATGAGCTTTCTCATAGAGTTGAAATATGAATCTGGGACCTTAAGAGATTCATTGTTTGTGAACAACAAAAAGATCCGCATTTCGGGGCAATCTAACTCTTCAGGAAGCTCCTTCATGTCAACATAGGGAAAGCATACCGCCGTACAACTTTTGAGTTTGTCCCTCTGCAACTCTGTCACTGACTTATCATTATCTTTCAACACGAAAAGAGGGTCATCTCTTGAAGCGACCGAGGCAACAAATCCACGAACCAAATCATGTATCTTGAAACCATCAACATCTTCATCATCTACTAACAAAAGGGAGGAGGCTTTCAAGGTTCGAATCAATGAACGCAACCTATTTCTAACTTCTTCCATGCTGCTGTCTTCTAGAAATAACCTTGAACCCACACTGTACCTCACTAAGTTTTCAAGAGAGGGCTTAGAGACACCATAAACAACACAAAGTCGTAACAGTGACTTCACCTCCTCGCTCTCCTCCCCTTGAAACGGTCATAACTCAACTGCAACATCTTATTTATGCTCTCACTAATTCCTTTGTTTGTAGACTTCTCAATTTGTCTCAAAACATCCTTCCATTCATAAAAATCAGCGTCTTTAAAAATATTCGGCATTGCAATAATGAGGAAAGGCAAACCTGAACATTTGTGGAGTGCTTCATCCACCAAGGATTTGAACGGGTCATCATGAACCTTGTTTCCCACCGTCCCCTCAAACAATCTTTTTGCCTCTTCGTCCTTCAGCTCTTCAAGGCGGAAGTCCCTGTCGCAGCCCATTTCCCTTCGCAAAACATCTTGAAATCTTGACGTCAATAATAACTTGCATCCTATGACTTTGTTGTCATGTCTGCAAGGAATGCCCACTGATTTTAAGTCAAGCCCCTTCCACAAGTTGTCCAGTATTATGAGGACCTTCTTTTTTGCCCTCTTCTCATCTTCCAGCCTCGTCCGCAGACGCTCTGCTCGCGAATTGACGTACTCTACATCCTTTATGTCCAGGTCCAACGCATGCGCAATCTCTCCTTGAATCCTCTTTACATCTTGATTTTCCGACACGTCGGCCTTAGCAACCCAATCAAATGACTTCCCTTTCCTTATTCTCCTTTCGGCATCAGCCAATAGGGTGGATTTGCCGACCCCGCCCATCCCATAAATCCCGACCACGCTATTGTTGTTATTGACAAGAGCGGCCATGATCTCCTGCATGATCAATTCTCTAGATTTGATGATGTCATCATCTTTAAGCTTAATCGACGTTGAGACCGAAGAAGCGAAGGCCATCGCGGTGGTCGAATGGTCGACATCTTTGCCCTCTCTCCGGGCCGGAGTTGAAGCAGCAACATTCCCCAGAGCAGGACCGCCGAAGGAGATATCCTTGAAATGACTGTATTCTTGAACGAGTCGTCGAATGCCCTCGATCTTTTGCTTGGCCTTCCTACTGAACTGATAGCGACAATTGGGGTTGGGAAGAGTCCCATAGCAACAAGTCTTGCTCGCTTTTTCGAAGTCGTCCAGCAGGTCTCGCGCCTCCTTCAAGGCCTTCTCAGCACTTACCTGCCACCGCGCGACCTGAGTGTAAACATTTCGAAGATTGTGTCTAGCCTCTTCCACGGCATTGTGAACCCTTTCTGCCTCGTACGCCAGCTTCCCGACTTCATTGTGAAGATCCAGGGCGAAACTCTTGGAGGACATCATGTATCTGAATTGACGCTCGATGGGAGCAAGTACGCTCTTCAAGACATCCCATACAACAGGAACGGCATATTCAATTGACATTTTTCTCTGATATTTTTCTGACAAAGACAGAGCAAGAAGAGAGAGAGACGGAGAGAGAATGACAAAAAGAAACGGCAGCAAATAGTGAAGAAGAATGATGGTGCGGAGGAGAAAGAGCGAAACAGAGCAAGGAGGATGAGAGATGAAAAGGCGAAGATATTCGATCACAGAAAAGGATGAGGGGTCAACGGCTGAGATTCAGTAGCGAAGATTCAACGATTTGAAATAAAAGAGATTCTACCGTCGGTCGCCTCTATCAAGCCACCAATGTAGACTTGCAAAGATCGTTCCTTGACTCCAGTGCTCCTCCACTGCTGATGGACAGCTATCTAACTAATATTGACCATTAGGTGAAAACATGTCTCGACGACTTTTTATGTAGTATCTTTCCAAAACCGATTAAGCTCAAGCTCTGAGGCAGGGAAAGTGGCTCTAACTCAGAAGAGTTTACTCGCAACTTGTGAGATTAAAATGGGTAATTCCCCAATTCTAAGCTGAAAATCTCGCAACGGCCCATCCAACACTGCAGCTCTTAGGGTTGAGCAAGCATAACGTAGCAAGTGTATTTTGCATTCCGTATAATTTCTAAAGAAATTGATAATGTCCACATAAAGTTATCATACTATAGACATTCAATAATTGCACGATAGAGATGCTAAATAAGCATAAAGTTAAAGTAATAGTATCATATGATAGATATCCATGAAATTGGCCTCAGGCTACAGTTAAATGTTAGCTGGCTAAAATTATATGCGTTTATTAGTCCCAGAGACAAACATGCCCATCAAAATTGTTAGGTTGGAAAGGGAAATTTACTACCAATGCGGTAGATGCAGTATGACCGTTTGAAACTATTTTGACTAAGTATAAACAATTAAAGTCATGAGGCACATATTCCTTGTGATTACGTTGAGTAGAACATTTATATAGTTAACAAGAAATTAATGCATAAAAAATATTATTATATATGAATAATCTATCTAGTGAGTAGTGCATAATATTAGCTTAGGTGGTCGCCACGTTTTTTGTTGGAGAATGTAGCAAATCCAATTCTTGGAATAAGGAGAAGACCTCTCTACTTATCTAGAATGCTATGTGTCAATGTTAGATGCAGCCCTTAGGGAGGAAATTGTTACATGATTATCAATATAGATTCTCCAATTAATTTTTGTACGTGAAGTTAGTGCATATATATCTTTCGTATAAAAAAGTACAATTTCTCAAAAAGAAAAAGTACACCCAAACAAAGACAATGATAATATAATCAAATTCAGAGTCTTCTCCGCAAAGACTGATATTATTTAGTTGTATAAATGTAGATTTCCACATGAAGTTAGTAACTAATTTTGGGTCTGACATGTTTAATTTCTTAAAAAGAAAATTTACACTCCCGTTCCCCACAGAGAGATACTGCAGGTGAAAATGGAAAAAAGAAGAAGTTGCTACCGTTTTTGCACGATGATGGACAACCATTATGAGCTACTTAGATGTGCAGCCTACCCTCTTTGCACCATAAGAAGTTCATCTCATTTTCACCGACAGCTTTAATCGCTCTCCCTCTCCCTCTCCGTCTCCCTCACTATGTGAGAAATCGCTGCTCTTCTCGTATCTTTTTTTCGGAGTCAAAGTTTGGTGATGGGAAAGTGAAGATGGACACACTGATGCGGAGTACAACAAGGCACTTGGTGTCGGATGCCAGTTTTATCAGCGGTGACTTGATGTCCTTTTTTACACTCTTCCTCTGCAATGTCCATTAATGGTGGGACAGTATTATGTTTTTTCTCTAAACACCAAGCCTTCACAAGGGGTCTTACTCCAGATTTATCGGAATAAAGGGGCTCCAACGATGTTTGTTATTGTTAATCGAGAGTGATAGAGAGAAATATTTGGTGAGTCTTCATCCCGCAAGTCAAATGACTTTGTCTTACTACAGCAAAGTCAAATTTTAGTTCTCGACGAATCGATAATCTTCCTTGGATTTAAGTTATAGAAACACGGCAACTTCGTCCCTCTACTCGATCAGCCACCATCACTAATGTCCAAGACTCCACGTCCTTTCCCCACCGCACATGGACAAACATCTACGCATACGAAAGATTGCTTCGACAAGGGTAATGGCGTGGGGGAGAGAGAGAGAGTGTCTCTTCTAGAAATGGATGGTTTTCTGCATTGTATTGTTCCTTTACCTGATCAGTCACCATGACGAATGTTCATCTACGCAAGTGTGAATTATTTTTGTTATTAAATGTTGATCTACATGTGGTAGTCTAATTATTGCCGGTGGCTGCATGTCATGACATGTAGCTAGTTCATGACATGTCATGTCAAACCACCCTTACTGACCAATAAGTTCTTGACCTTAGTGGTTCCAATATCGTCTCTTTCAATGGAATAGCTTTTACATGGCGTGCATCCTTTTGTCGAATTTACCCAACTCTACTTATCATCTCCATATCGTCTCGCCTTAGCCATATTTGTTGGGAAGCACACATGACAATAGTCTAGACGAGCTTGGTATACCATGCAATGCATCTAGAAGAGAATGAAGTCAAGTCGTTATGGAATGCTCCATGAGATGGAGGAATCAATTAAAGCTATAAGGACTTTTCTTGTGCCTGCAAGTGCAAGGAAAGTCCTTTAGTAATGAACACTCTCAACTTCCACGTCCAACGACATAATTTGCAGAATACCCAAGTCCAAGGACTGAACTTTCTATGGAGCAAGTCATTATGGAATGGTCCACAAGAAGATGGGATCAATTAAAGCGACTAGGACCTTTCTTGTGTGCGCAGGCATAAGAAAAGTCCTTTAGCAATGGATGCTCTTGACTTCCACATCCAACAGCTCAATTTGTCGAATATGCAGGTTCCAATGCTAAACTCTCCATCGAGTGTGAACTTTTCATAGTGTTTTAAAGTGTGAATTATTTTTGCTACTAAATGTTGATCTACATGTGGTAGTCTAATTATTGCCAGTGGCTGCATGTCATGACATGTAGCTAGTTCATGACATGTCATGTCAAACCGCCCTTACTGGCCAATAAGCTCTTGACCTTAGTGGTTCCAATATCGTCTCTTTCAATGGAATGGCTTTTACATGGTGTGCATCCTTTTGTCGAATTTACCCGACTCTACTTATCATCTCCATATCGTCTTGCCTTAGCCATATTTGTCGGTAAGCACACATGATCAATAGTCTAGACGAGCTTGGTATACCATGCAATGCATCTAGAAGAGAATGAAGTCAAGTCGTTATGGAATGCTCCATGAGATGGAGGACTCAATTAAAGCTATAAGGACTTTTCTTGTGCCTGCAGGTGCAAGGAAAGTCCTTTAGTAATGAACACTCTCAACTTCCACGTCCAACGACTCAATTTGCAGAATACCCAAGTCCAAGGACCGAACTTTCTATGGAGCTAGTCATTATGGAATGGTCCACAAGAAGATGGGATCAATTAAAGCAACTAGGACCTTTCTTGTGTGCGCAGGCATAAGAAAAGTCCTTTAGCAATGGATGCTCTTGACTTCCACATCCAACAGCTCGATTTGTCGAATATGCGGGTTCCAATGCTAAACTCTCCATCGAGTGTGAACTTTTCATAGTGTTTTAAAGTGTGAATTATTTTTGTTACTAAATGTTGATCTACATGTGGTAGTCTAATTATTACCGGTGGCTGCATGTCATGATAAGTATCTAGTTCATGACATGTCATGTCAAACCGCCCTTACTGGCCAATAAGCTCTTGACCTTAGTGGTTCCAATATCGTCTCTTTCAATGGAATAGCTTTTACACGGCGTGCATCCTTTTGTCGGATTTACCCGGCTCTACATATCATCTCCATATCGTCTCGCCTTAGCCATATTTGTCGGGAAGCACACATGATCAATAGTCTAGACGAGCTTGGTATACCATGCAATGCATCTAGAAGAGAATGAAGTCAAGTTATTATGGAATGCTCCATGAGATGGAGGAATCAATTGAAGCTATAAGGACTTTTCTTGTGCCTGCAGGTGCAAGGAAAGTCCTTTAGTAATGCAGGCACAAGAAAAGTCCTTTAGTAATGAACACTCTCAGCTTCCACGTCCAACGACTCAATTTGCAGAATACCCAAGTCTGAATACTGAACTTTCTATGGAGCAAGTCATTATGGAATGGTCCACAAGAAGATGGGATCAATTAAAGGAACTAGGACCTTTCTTAAGCGGAGTGCCCCTGTGCCATGTGGATCGCCGACTTGATAATTAATGTGCAGCTTGCTGAGCCATTCGTATAACTACTATGCACAAGTTATTCATAAAAATCACGTCTTAATCCACTGTAGCATAATATAGTTTGATAAAATGATGAGGTCAAATTAACTTCCGAACCCTTTTTACTCTTTTTTTCATAAGTTATATCTTTGGCCTAACGTTAAAACCCGTTATGCTTCTCTTCCTTACTTGTATAAGAGAATGTGGATGAACTTGAGATCTGATCCGACTAGTAATTATCGGACCATTCTATTAGTGCATTACCATACATAAAGACGGCACGCATGCAGCTCCTCTAATTAGTGCATTAACACTTTGTTCTACTTAAACCAAACAAAAGGCATTAGATGTAAGTACCAACGCTTCCATCTCATGCACAAGTTTCTCCTCCTCCGCTATCTCCTCTGTTATTTACAGTCCCAGAGTTTGGTGTCTTCTTCGCCGGCTTGCTCAACTGGAATGCTGGGCGTCTGCACAACTACCTCACTCCTTTTCCCAAACTCAGCCATGATTGATAGATCAGAATGTCAAATAACTCCCAAATCTGTATATTTGTTATGACTATATGAAAAGGTTATGACTACTTTCTAACAAAGAAAATGTGATCACTAATTAAAGCTATGAGGCATGTTCTCTTTCAGTCAAGTTGACAAGGATCTTTTGCATAAATTATCATCCTCCCAAAGTAACTAACATTATTTTTTGCAATATGGGGGCATGAGCATGTAGATTTGTCAGGCTAGAATCTTGTGAAACATCCCGTAAGCCCTGTAAAATGGTCAAACTTAGGTCTTCCACCTATATAGGCTTACTCTAACTAGAGCTATTTGCATGTATTTGTAAAATCCAAACCGACAACCTCCAATTCCTAAGCTAAAAATCTCCAATATCCCAATTAAATGCGCCAATCCTAGAGTATATAGTAAGCATAATTTTTTTATGTTAAAGAGCAAGTGTATTTTGCATTATGTATCATTTCTCAAGAAAATGAAAATGTTAACGTAAATCCATCATATTATTGACAATTGAAAATTTGCCAAAATAGAGATGCTAACCTAACCTCAATTTTGGTCTTAACCAAATACCAATCAATTCCTCGATTATAGGAATTGATGATTCTCTGCATTGTTCCTTTACACTAGTCATCATCATCAATTTCCCTGTCTCCATCCTATCCTCCACCACCGATGGACAGACATTGATCAGCAAATGGTCCTTTTCATCTTTTTCCACTGCTAATGTGATAGTCCCAATCCATCCTTGCATCCTTTCTTCCACCGTTAATCGACAAACATTTGAACTAACCCTAAACCCTCTTCTTGGGCAGTCAGTGAAATCATGTTAAAAATATACAAGTAACATTATAACTAAGCTACCATAAAAGAAAAAAAAAACCTGAATTTTAATGTTATTTTTTTTTATATACTGATAGCAAATTATTATAATTTTCTGTTTATTAATGTAATAGAGTTGGATTATATTAGATTTATATATCCAATTAACATTTGATCATTAGTTGAAAATAAGTACTATCTTTCAAATTTTCATAGAATTGTTGACAAAATGCCCCTCAAATCATTTCTTTAAGTGAAAAAAAGAAAACAAATCGGCTCATAAGGAAAATTTGAAGCTAATTTTTTTTACCAACTATAATTCTTAGATACTCATAACTCTCTCTCTCTCTCTCTCTCTCTCTCTCTCTCTCTCTCTCTCTCTCTCTCTCTATATATATATATATATATATATATTCTGACTATTTAAAAGGGTAATCATAATTTTCTAACCAAAAAATTATATAACTAATTAAAGTCATGAGGGACTTCCTCTTTGTAATTAAGTTGATAAGAACCTTTTGCATAATAACTTCCTAGTTTATGAGGAATAATGCATATAAAAAAAATACCACATAAAATAAGCATATATATTTTGGGTTAATACCCGAAAAACTCCAAATTGGTACACTTGTGACAAATTTACGCTAGACTATTTTTTTGACCACCAAAAACCCTAAACTGGTATACCTTTGACAAATTTACCCCAAACTGGTACACTTGTGACAAATTTACCCTATGTTAGTTTTCGTTAAATTTTATTCTCAAATTATTAAGTTAAATGACACGTGACAATTGACCGGTATACCAATTTATGATTTTACGCTCCGTTTGTCACAGTTTACAATTTTTGTGATTTTTTTGTGGTATTAATCCAATTTAGCATAGGGTATATTTGTCACAAATTTACTATTTTGGAGTTTTTTGCAATAGAATAAATTAGTTTGGGGTAAATTGTCATAAATGTACCAGTTTAGGGTTTTTTATAGTCAGTCGGGGTAAATTTGTCACAAGTATACCAGTTTAAGGTTTTTCATGGTCAAAAAAATAGTTTGGGGTAAATTTGTCACAAGTGTACCAGTTTGGGGTTTTTCAGGTATTAACCCATATATTTTTTTTATAATGTAAGGATACAAGCATGGAGATTGTCTACATAGTAACTCATAAAATTTCTTACAAATCCCAGGAACCGCTTAAGCTCATGCCTTTAGCTAGCGAAGGTCACTCAAACCCAAAATATTTTACATTCATTTTGTTGGATTCAAACCAAATGACACTTCTCCTAAGATGGAAATCCCTACCACAATAAGAGTGTTTTGCATTCTATATTAGTTTTAAAAAATGACAATGTTAACATATGATTATCATATTACTGATATTCAATAATTGCCAAAGTAGAGATGCTAAGAAAGTATAATCTTTTATAGTGAAAAATAAGTGTATTATGCATTCTACATAATTTCTTAAGAAAATATGGTATCTAGTTAAATGGTATGGTTTTGCTTCTTTTGGTGATTGATTCGCATAAAATTGACATGGATGAACCCCACTGCAATGTTCTTAAATAGAGCCAATCACATATTTACAATTTCTTATTGATAAGGATTAGAGGTCAGCCACCAGTCATTTCACCACAAAATCGAACTTAACTGGTCTTAACCAACTAATTTCAAGTTGATTTATGCGAGGACCACAAGGAAGAAAGATGAGATTGGTACAGACTATCAGAGATATTTAGGATATTTCCTAAGCCATCAAGAGAATGAATCAAATCAAACCCCAACCTTTAATTCCTTTATGCAACCATCTTCAGTCATCTCACCTTCAGTAACTTCTCAATTTTGTCAATGCCATCTTTAGTCATTTTATCTTCAAAAAAAATATCCTAAATATCTCTAACACATATAATGGAGCTCGGTGACTTAACCTTAGTTTAGGCCTAAACGAAGCACCAGTTGATTTCTTTAAGTGTAGAAATGGATGATTGTCTACATTATTATTTCTTTGCTTGAACAGTGACCACCAACAATGTCTAGTCTCCATCCTTTCCTCCCGCACTAAAAGACAAACATTGATTGTCCAAGAGTACTTGCATCCTTTGGTATTTTTAACCTTTTTAAAATGCATATTTATTAAAGGTAGTCATGAGTAGGGGTAAGTATCGGTCCAGGGTTAACCCTGGACCGACCCTAAACTGGCCCAATGCTACTGGTCTTGGTCCAGTTCCTAGGGAAACCGGGTCAATCCTTGGTCCTAAGATTCCTGGACCAACACTGTGCGGGTTGGTCCTCGATCCTGAGAGTTCAGGATCGGTCAAACCTAGACCAACCCTGACTATATATATAATATATTATTTATAATTTTTTTATATAGAGAAAACCTTAAAATAAACGGCATCAACAATATTAAACAAATATTTAGTGAGTAGTTCAAGTAATTTTACATTATTCTTTAATAACTTAGATTTTTAATGTCTTTTACGGCGTCAACAGTCATACTTTATGAATGAGGAAAATGTTTTTGTGAACAGTCCTCATGGCGTCCAAAAGGGCATAAACAGCTCCTTATGTCATCATTCTCTAGTACTCATTCTCTTTTGTCTTATTTGTCTTCTTAGTCTTCAATTTGCCAAAATCGAGAGAAACAACTTCTCCGCTCGTCACTCAACACTCGCCTCGCTTGCTTTAGGTCACTCATGCCGCTCGCCGCTCGATGCTCGCTTGGCTTGCTCCCTGCTCGACACTCGATACTCACTCTGTTTGACGCTCAGCCCACTCAACCCTCATTGCTTGCCTTTCTTAGCTGACTTCGCTCGTCATCGAACCCATTGAGTCAGCTTAGTTCTCAATTGCCATTTCAATGAGTAAAAAAAATGAAATAAAAAATTATTGGTTGCTCTCGGATTGACTCTGGAACCGAACCAAACTCAGTAGCTCAGACCAGTCCTCAATTGTTTTTTCAAGGAGTATTAAAAATGAAAAAAAAAAACTCTCGATTGGTCCCAGGTTGACCTTGGAATCGGATAGAACCCACTGGGTCGGTCCAGTCCTCGGTCTCAAGCTCAATAGGGTCGATCCTCAGTCCCAAAAATTGAGGACTAATACTGTGCGGGTTGATCTTAGAGTTAGGAGGTAGATCGGCCCAACCCGGACCATGCTCACCCTTAGTCACGAGAGGGAGATAGGTGGTACACCCCGCTATATAATGTCTATTCAAATTGTTGTATCTTGACTAGTTTTAGTCACTCTCTAATTATTGACCCTTAAATGAGGGGACTGTGTCAGGCATGGCAAAGGACAAGGTAAATACAATTTGTATTTTTGACAAGATGTGATCCTTAACTTCGACAATTATTATTTTCCTTGATATAGACCTTGAAAATTCCTAACGGAACACTTTGCCCGCATACTTATTTGAACAAGCAATGCAGGAATATGAATTTAATATCATAATATAAGCACACAAAATGATAGAAGACACAAGATGTATTCACAATTCTTGACAGTATTTGCCAATTTCAAGAGTCATAATCAGCACTCTTTGCTTGGCCGAGTGGCTAAGTTAAAGCCTCAAATCACCAAATCTCTAGTTCTAACACCTGACTTGAACAAAAGGGTCTGACGGTACGTAGAGTCTCCAGGTTCAAAATTGAGAATCCATTACTAAATCCACCAAATAGGGGCAAATAGAAGCAAAGTTGCAGCACCCACACCAGTAAGCAACGCGATTCTTTTGAAACAAGAACTCCCATAGAAGTACACAAAAACATATTAACCACGAAAGAGGCACACAAAAAAACAGAAGCAAATTTCATTTCAATGGAAAAAATGAAAATTGCCGTCCAACTATAAATCAACTTGGTTCATCAATAATCATTAGTTTATTTCCACATTGTAGCAAAAATATCTTGGGTGGGTTGCTCCTTATGCTAAAGGTCAATTAGAGATAGAGGGAGTGAGGACACTCCATTAAAAAATATCCTGTCAAATTATTGCATCGGATAGCCTGCGCAACATGCATTGCTTTTCTTCGATGACAGAGCTCCATCAGATGAGAGTACATGTGAACCTCATTTTTTCCATGAATGGTTAAATCATGGGATTTTCGTGGATGCTTTTTGGGAAATAATAACTTTCTTGAGGATGTCATAGAAAAGAGAGTTTTCCTATTTACTGTATAGACTTTATTCATGTCATATATTATACATTAGCTAATATTCTTCTTCTAATGCCATAATCAATTGCAAACTTCTATCTCTATTGACTTTAAATTTCAAAATACCATAAAATTTTAAATTAAAAATAAAGAGAACACTCAATAAAATGTAAAATGGCCGTATGTATATAATGTGTGTGTGCAGGAAGAAATTTTTATAATGTTCTACCTATTGAAATATTAAACTTGGGCTAACTTAGACTCTTATATCTATTTAATGTTGTCCATTAATTCAAAATAAGTCTTGACTTTTCATGCATTATCTCTCCAATTTTCACAGTTTGTTTCTTTTTATAGAATATCCCTCATATCATACCATAAACCCAAAAAAAAAAAAAAAAACTCATTTTATAAGGTAATTTTGAAGCTGTTTGTTATTTTTGCCTAATTGTAAGATTAGAATGTCGAATTACTTCTTAATCTGTATATACACTATGGCTATTTGTAAAGGTTATGACTTCTTTTTAACAAAAAAAAGTTACAACTAAACAAAAATATCCAAACTAAATATTCTCATGCTTTCATTCTTTAACAGTATTCTTCCAAGTTTAGGAATTATGGATTTTTTTGGATAATATCGTTAACCAGATCGATATGCGATCTTATTCAAAATTTCATGCAAATATTTCAAGTCCTCACGGTACATATGAATTTGGTTTTTCAATAAGACCCTCCTATCATGCACATGAAGCCTTGACCATTTCAATTTCAAAGGTTGGGTTTGAAAGACCTTTTGATAGCCTGGACCCTCCCCCCTTGTAACCGTAATGGCATGGAATCATACCATCCTCGAGCATGATTCCTTGCCACCCTTGGATCATCTTAAGCAAAGTAAGAATATAAGGCATGTGTGGAAATTGACAAAGGAAAGGGATAAGTTTCATGCAACTGGAAAAGGGAAAATGAATCAAGCCACAACTAGACATAGCTTGATTCATGACCGAGACGAGGCCTACCATGTGATGCACACATGACCTGGTTTATTGCTAGCATACATGTGATTGGGCCTAACTTGATCCATGACCGGATGTTGAAGTATGGGGCCATCAATATTTCTCTATCTTGACATGAATGTCTGTATAACTTATTAAATATAGTAATGAAGTAAAAAATATACTAACTAATAATCATGATACTCTCCAAAACTCGAGTTGGAATTTTAACATACAAGTTTCCGACATGTGATTCCAATATCGAGGTCAATTTTAAAAATTCAATAAATAAGAGGTCAATATATATGTGAAAATATAAAACAAAATAACAAAAATAATAAATGGAGAAAAAAGAAAATTTTAGTATTCTTTTCCGTCTTACTCCCACTTCCCGTGATACACAATTCTTCCCTTAAGTTTTTTTTTCTCATCTTCTAACATATCTAACATGTGAGTTTAGGATATGGATCGCTTGTTTTTTCTCCAAGTTTTATGAATTATTTAAATAGAGTTGAATTTGTTAAATTGAAACAATGAATGATATTAATATATTACGGATTAATGTTTTTAATGTATATTTATTCAAGGATTATTTATTCTTTTATGAATTTGATTTAAATTAATTTGATTGAAATAATCATAAAAATGATAATTTATTATGCATATATAAAAGTATATATTTGATATACAACGTATCCCAACGTGTCAGAATTCTCTGTTTTTTGAAAAATGACGTGTCGGCGTGTCTTGTCGTGTCGTGTTGTGTCGTGCCGTATATCGCGTGTTGGTGTCGGTGCTACTTTGGTTGCAATCAATGCAGAACATTGAGACAAAGTACCCCAAAACTGTCTATAAATAGAAGAGCCTCATACCAATTCAAATGCAAGCCAACTAAAGCAACGCCACACACACGTACGAGAGAGAGAGAGAGAGAGAGAGAGATGGAACTCACGGGTGAGATGGAAGTCATGCAAGTACTGCACATGAATGGAGGAACGGGAGGAACAAGTTATGCTAACAACTCATTGCTTCCGGTACATCTCTCATTGCCCCCGCGTGGGCTCCGAAAATCTTGGATTAATCTGCATTTAATGTTTGATTATTTCAATCTTATGTGCACCATAACATGATTTCTTCATTTTATAGCAGACTAGGATTCTTTTTGTTTTACCAAGATTTGAAATTCTATATGCAGAAAGAAGCCAATTTACCATGCCCTTTGAGATTATGTGACTTATTATTCAATAATTGAAATTATGACCCTAATTCGTAGATACACTTTTCAATCAACAAGATTTCTCTTGAAAAAGAATGTACACCAGAGGCTATATGAAAGTACTAGATCTGGCAAAATCATTGCAATATTGGACAAGCCCTTTCCGATGATGTTCTAATTTGAATTTACAAAGAAATTGCATGGAATCTGCAATATTATTTCACTTTATTTGGACTGCCCGCGGATATATCGCTGGATATATTGGCTAGTTTTGGGATTTATTACTTTATATACGAAAAATTAAAGACACGACTTTTTTTCTTTATATTGAGTGAATGCTCTCCTTTTCTTTTTGTAGAGAAAAGTGATATCGATGACGAAACCCATAATGGAGGCTGCCATCACAGCTCTCTTCTCCACTGTTGCTGCCACCTTACCGACGAGCCTTGCCATTGCGGACTTGGGTTGTTCCACCGGTCCCAATGCTCTTTTCGCTGTGTCCGAGATCATCAACATCGTGATTGATCTCTGCAAGGCAATGAAGCATGAGCTGCCGGAGTTCCAAGTGTTCTTGAACGATCTCCCAGGGAACGACTTCAACACCCTCTTCAGCAGCTTCTTGCCAAGATTCCAAGGGAAGCTGAGCAAGCAATTGAAGAGCAAGTATGGAGTGTCAGCAACGTTGCCGTGCTTCATCAATGGCGTTCCTGGTTCATTCTACGGAAGATTGTTCGCTCGAGAGAGCCTGCACTTGATTCATTCTTCGTATAGCCTCATGTGGCTATCTCAGGTAATTTTTTGTCTCATAGTTTGTAAACCTAATGAAAAAATATGTCGAGAAACACTATTTTTATCATTGTTATTATTGTTGTTTTCTGGAAACTTTTGTCTAACTCTTTTCTAAGGGTAGAGTCAAGCAAATAATAGTCGAGACACCCAGAAAGTCTATTTTGGGGTTCTAGAAAATTTATACTCTTTTATGAAGAAACAAGGGGTGTGCTTGGAAATCAAACTCACTCACTTTTTTTCTCCCTCCCTCCCTCCCTCCTCAGGTCCCACGAGGACTAGAAGGAAACAAAGGCAACATTTACATGGCGAGATCGAGCCCTCCAAAGGTGCTTAGGGCATACTACGAGCAATTTCAGAGGGACTTCTCGACGTTCTTGGAGTGTCGTGGGCAAGAGTTACAGGTGGGAGGACGTATGGTGTTGACCCTCCTAGGTCGAAGAAGTGACGATCCTTCAAGTAAAGAGTGTTGTTACATTTGGGAGCTCTTAGCTATTGCTCTCAGTCAAATGGTCTCAGAGGTAACAAATAAAAAAATCAAAATAGTACTCGTATCGTAGTGGACACATTAAGTTAAATTGGAGGTTAGTTTTGTTAGCCCTTTGTGAATAATTTTTATCACATAAAAAATTGTCACATCCTACCACACCAGTGAAATTTGCCAGTCCCTTGGGAGTAATTTTTGTTTCTGCACTCTATAAAATCAAACATAATCCCTGATTATGTTAGATAACATCAAGAATTTTCTTGCAAACCTATAGTTAAGATTTGCACATGAATTCTCTGATCAAAAGCAAAATTCCAATCTGAAAATCTTACAAGAATAATCCCATTTCTCTTGCTTAGGAATGCACTCGAGAAAATCAAGGGAAAATTACAAAAAAAAAGTTCCAAACTTATTACACTTGTGCCATTTAAGTTCTATACTTTTCAATTTATTCAATTTAATCCTAAACATTTTAATTGTGTCAATTTAGTCATAAACCTTTTGTATATATACAAATTTAGTCCTAATTTTTTTAAATGATTTGCCAATTTAATCCTTCCGACTAATTATGACTATAAATCGTTGACATAGCGATCTATCAAACACCAACTATGCTAAATAACACGGCTAGTGTTAAAGTGAACACTTTTTTATAATTTTTTTATAATTTTTTATAATTTTATAATTGTTTTTTTTTTCCTTTTTCACTCCATTGGTCAATGCTAGTCTTCAGGGACGGATAATGGAGGTTGCCAGCCCTAGGTGACGATTACCCTAGCGAGGGTTCTCCCTCACTAGCCTCAAGCAAGGGTCCCCATCATTGACCCCTGGCGAGCATGACCCTTACCTAGGCAAGGGTTGCCCTCATTCAGGCCCGTTGAGGGAAAAAAAGGGGAAAAAGTAAAAGAAAAGGAAAGGAAAAAAGAAGAAGAAAAAAATTAAGAAAATTAATAAAATCATCGACATTAAGATAACTAGTGCTAATTAGATCGCCACGTTAGCGATTTCCGCCCAAAATAGCTAGAATAATTAAATTGATAAATTGTCAAAAAGATTTAGGATTAAACTAGCGGGATTGAAAATTTTATTACTAAATTAGCTAATCATTAAAAATTTTATGTTTAAATTGGAAAAATTAAAAGATTTAGGATTAAATTGGAATAAGTATAATGGGTTTCGGACTTTTTTGCTAATTTCCCCAAAAAATCAGAGAATGAGAGATAAAATTATGAGGTTCTTCGAGCGCACTCTTATTCCCTCTTAGGCTGGTGTAGACTTTATTAAAATGGAATCAACATTTACATGATAAGAAACTTCATGTATTATCACTATGCAATAATAACATAGACAAGTAACTGTGAATTTTGTTAAGATATTACGGTAACAGCTAATGTTTTTGCAGTTGTCACTTCTTTGGTTGGAAAATCTAAAATTCTACATTTACCCTAATCCAGGGACTTGTAGAAGAATAGAAACTAGACTCCTTCAACATCCCTCAGTACACACCCTCACCAAAAGAAGTACAAGGGGAGGTCCAAAAGCAAGGGTCATTCTCAATTGATTGCTTGGAAGCATCTGAAGTGAATTGGAGTATACTTGCCACCGATTCTAACTCTGATATTGTCTTGAAGGATGGGGGACACAATTTGGTCCGGTGCATGAGAGCCGTGGCCGAGCCCTTGCTCATTGATCACTTTGGTAAAGAGATTATTGATGAGGTCTTTAAGAGGTACGAGGCTCTACTTGCTGATCGCATGTCCAAGGAGAAGAATGCATTCGTCAACGTCGTCATTTCGCTAAAGAAAATCACCTAGATGAATTGCCAAGAAATTACGAATAATTACTTTGCAGATATATGTACTTTATGCTGAAGTTGGAATATCAATGTCATAGGTGCGTTCATAATTGTTCGAAGAAGGCGTGCCTGTCTTACTTATATTACTTCTCATGTCTTATCTTGAGTAAATAACAAGAGACTTGCAAGTTCAAGGGCTTGACATTTGGGATTTAGTTTTAATAATTTTTCTTTCCCCCAATTTTCCATATCTCTTGAGATGTTGCATCTAATTTAGAGACTCTTCATATTTTCTCAGTTGGCTCTATAGTTTTGATCTTCACACAATCCCATTGATCCGCACGGTGGATGGATCGATTCCCTCACCATGCGAATCAATCGCAGTCGAGGGCCTTGGTCGTGTGGATCGATCATGGATCGTTCCCGGTCGGCCGAGATCGATCGTGATCGAGGGCCTTGGACGTGTGGATGATCTATGCACTATCCGAATCGACCATGGTCGAGGGCCTTGGTCGTGTGGATCGATCGTGGATCGATCCCGGCCGGCCGAGATCGATCGTGGTTGAGGGCTTTGGACGTGTGGATCAATCCATGCACCGTGCGGATTGACCATGGATCGATCCATGTACCATCCGGATCGATCCCGATCGACCCATGCACCGTGCGGATCGACCGTGCATTGATCCTTGCATTGCGCGGATCGATTGTGGATCGATCCCGGTCGAGAGCATCGGCCGTGTGGATCGACCTCATGCACGATGCGGATCGATTAGGGCCAAGCGGGATCGAACACTACACAATGCGGATCGATCCTTGCACCATGCGGGTGGATTGTGGATCGATCCCCGCTCGAGCGAGATCGATCGTGGTTAAGGGCCTTAACTGTGTGGATCAATCCATGCACCATGCGGATCAATCTCAGTCGAGCGGGATCGGTCCCTACACCGTGCGGATTGATTGTGGATCGATCCCAGTCTAGTGGGGATCGATCATGGTCGAGGGCCTCGGCCAAGTGGATCGGTCCATGCATCATGCGAATCGATCGCGAATCAATTAATACGAGTAGATTACGATAGAGTTGAGTCAAGTTATTCTCTAACGTCTTGGCACTCGAATTGAGCCAAGCTTATACATAGAAATTAATATCCAATCGAGCTTGAGTCAAATTCCAAATACCGCGTACGAAAAATTGAGCAGAGAACGGGATACCCGATCACCAGACCTTGACACGAGAAAGAGAGATTGAGAGGGTCGATCTTTCTGACGGAGTCACGAGATTTTGGCACGTCCGAGATATCGTGGTCCGAGGGGAGGAGCAGGAAGAGGAGGAGGGGGGTGATAAAGCGACACGTGGGTGACGGAAGCGCGGAGGGCGGCGAGAACGGACGGTGTTGGGATCAACGAGGAGGGGTGGTAGGAGTGGGGACCACACGACAGGGGACAGCCGGCGACCCACGAGGTTGTCCAGTTACTTCCAAAACTCTGACCTTTTCTCTCCTTGCGGGAGGTTCCAAGATTCCACGGCGAGGCCCATTTGCTCCTGCTGACTTCCAAAGCTGCCGACTGATGAATTGATGGTACATCGCCAGTGCCCATCTTATCCAAATTGGGAAAAAGAAAAATTCGTTTAAATAAAAATGTTCTTCGGACAAAATACATTGTGTGAATGTTCACCATGTATGCTAATCTCTAAGTAAGCGAGCATATTCAGTTCGGATGGACTCGATAGAATACTTTAGATGCATTCGGTCCCCCAACAAAGTCGGTGTAAGTCTATTTCTACTGTGAAGTTGGCGTGCATAGTGTAGGTTTATCTCTATTCGTAGAGCCAAATCCATGGATGGCATGAGGTTTCTATGGATTAGAGTACTCTCGGTCGACTTGGTCAATTTTGATTTGTTTCTTTCAAATCACTAGGAGTTTACTAAATAAGATAACAATCCAATAATTTCAATATCGAGTGTTCTTCTTTTTAATAATACCCTAAACCGACCGAGAAATGCTTTTCTAGGCATCTTCGCTCGCCAACCCTGTGTCATCATCCATGTCACAAGGAAAGCTAAGATACAAGCAACCCATGTTCCCATCCATGTTCCCATCCAAACTCTCTTTTCATACCCCCAACACTTACGAACGATGTCATTAGGCTAACTCATTTAATAAAACGCTGGCACCATGTCGATGCTCAATTGAATTTACGCACATATTGAGTGGCCTTTAGAATGTAGACAATTCAATTGAAGTGCATGCTTTAATTTAAATTAACGATTGCATTTTTGTATAATTGTATGACATCATAATATCTCCGAAGAACTAGCTACATGAATTCTTGCCACCCTTTCAACAATGAAATGATGTCATGACTACGCATTTCTAGTGCTATAGTCCAGGTTGGTCCACTTCGAACATTGGGAGGCACAAAATTTAGAAGGCAAGAGATTCATTGATTACTTGCGATCTTCTTAAATATATGCATAGGTCTTTCACAGAAGTTTCTTTGTAAAAATGTGAGGTTGAAGAGGTCATTGATTTTTGTTATTTGATAGAGTAGATTAATATTCTAAAGCATATATACAGCATCATCAAGTTCAAAGTATAGTTTGTATCAGTCTTCAAGTTTTATTTTAGCAACCTTTATTTTAACTTCTAAAGGAATACCTTACATTATTTTTTAATTTCATACCAATTTTACTCATAGGCATGTTAAAGTATGGGGCCATCAATACTTCTCTATCTTGACATGAATGTCTATATAACTTATTAAATTAGTAATGAAGTAAAAAATATATTAACTAATATCATGATACGACCAAATTAAAATTTGAAAGGTTGAGTAAAATAATTAACTTAAAATATGAATAAAGGAAAAATAGGATTAAACTAACATTTAGAAAAATATGTGGAAACTATAGTCTTGGAGCTGTGCAACAAACATGTATTTTGCTAGTTCTATGTAGACTTCATCTGCAATTACCGCCAACTTTTTATTTTATCAATAGAGGGGTAAGATGGCCACATCACCAACACATGAATTCACCAGCTCATAAACATCTCACTCTGCAGTTAGAGTAATTAGGCCTGCGCAAAGATAGGAGAATTCTCGTAGACAATGGCAAGAACTTTCTATCATTCTACTTAGTTGAAATTAAAATGTTGCATGTGTATCAAAATATGTGATCTAGGAAACTATAGATTAAGAAAGGCGTATCGTGAAATGGTTATGAACTAGAAAAGAGATTACTGAAAAAAATGATCTCTCATAGAAACATGAGAAGCACTGATGTTGAGAGATTCTATTCATAAACAAAAACTAAAAAAGGCTGATAAATTGCAATTAGCTTGAAAAGGGAAGAAAATAAAAGTAGAAAGAGTACACTTCTTCATCGATTCATCACAATTCCATAAAGGAGGCATAGTTAGGAATTCTAAATTCAAGTCAGCAACGCAAAAGGCCTAAAATGACATTTTTAGTGTTTTAACTCAATCAACTATTGGATTAGTGGTATTTGCTCCTTTGCCGTTTCTTCTTTGGTTAGGTTTCTTTACCAAGTGGAGTATAAATATGTCCACCCGATTCTGAACTTGTCCTTATCAATAAATCCCGGTTTAAGGGATTGAACCATGAAAGCTCTGAAGAAAATGACATATCACATTCTTCCTACACTACACCAAATCCACTTGGCAAAATAAATTAGCATGCGAGGCAACGTTAGGCGACATTTATATTGGAATTTGAGATATGCTAGTGATGAATAAAGCTCTGGATCTAATCCCCCCCCCCCCACCCCTCGCCTCGGGAGGGGGATGGAGGGCATCTCTTCATATGAGTTGGCTACATCACGAACTTGAGAAAATGGATGCTCCAATTCGAATTTGACAGCTAATTGATGAGGATTGACGAGGGGGAGACATATTGGACTTGGATTGACCCTACATCTAGGCTATTTGAACTCATATGTACCAACACTCGAATTTTTTTAGATCATTCGGATATCCATTTTTTGTCAAAATGTAAAAATACAAAAAAAAAGAGGGTAAAAACGACAAAAATATAGTAATAAAAAAGAAAAATAAATAAATATATAAACAAGAAAAATAGATAAAAAATAAAATAAAATTCGGGTAGGCCATTTATGCCTGGCCCGGTTTCTAAGCAAAATTTCCGGCCCACTCGGGCTTAATCCCTGAATTGGCCCAATTTTGCTCTTATTTTTCCTATTTTGTTCCAGCCCAACCCTTTTCCTCTGGTTTTTCTTCTCCCTTTCTCAGCCCATTTTGTTTCCTCAAAATAGAAAGATCTCCCGCCGTTTGCTGCCATCTACTGGAGTTCTCCGTTCTTGAGCTAGGCCACGTTTTGCAAAAGAGCTGGTGTGGCTCTGTTCGTGGCCGAGTTGATTCAAGGAAAAGCAAATCTCCTCCGAAAACTCTTCACGAAGCCGAAATCCCGTTCATTGGTAGGACGTGAAGGATTCGGTAGCCGATTCGAGTTTTTATCACAACACGAACATTTCAAGTCGGGTAATCTCTGCTCTGTTTCGTTCGGTTTTGCTGAAGTTTAGAGTATTAAACTTAGCCATCGAACTCACGAGAAGACGTTACTAAACTGATATCATTTTCGTCGTGATTTGTGCTGATCTAGAGGTTGATGCACTGCGTTTAGACCGAGTACAGCATCAAATATGGTCTCGGAACTTATATACAAAAAACGCACGCCACCTGGTCGATGATTTGCGCATTAGACGTTTTGAATCTGACTTTGCATAATCGAATGCTTGATAATGTTTACATCTGTAGTGATTCGTGTCTAGCACACTAACTGCTGCGTTCCTTTCCTTTTGGATGCATATCATGCTCATGGTGTAGTTTGAACGTGGTCAGAGTCTCAAATCCATCCTTGTTTATTTTGGTGACGATCGCGATTAGCTACGGCCGTGTTGGATGCCTCCACCTCTCTTTCAAGCACTAGTGTTTCGTCCGGTTCTGGATTGGTGTGTGTGACTGTTAAGTTAGAAAGGAATTCTGTTTCGGTGGAGGATGTGTTGGGGTTACCGCAGGGTAAGCCATCGTCGGCGAAGGTTTGACGACGGTCGGAGATGATTGGCAGTGACGGTTTGGTGACGGTGGGCGAGGTTGGCTGCCAACGTTGGAACGGTTGAGATTTTGAAGTGCGTTGGTGTGGTGAGCTTTGATTTTTTCCATAGAGAAGATTCGGCAAGTTGCACGGGGAGAGATTGGCTTCGGGAAGAAGACGACTTGAGAACGGGGATGAAGGAAATTCAAAAAAAAAAAAAAAAAAAAAAGCTTTAAAAATTAAGGTTTAATCCGACGCGGGTTTTGGGTCCAGATAGACGGATCGGGTTAGCGGGTCGGCTCGGGTAAACCTGGCCCGAAATCCCTTTCCCGAATATAATAATGAAATAATGATGAAAATCATTAGAAAATCTTAAAAAGCATAATAGAATCTCATAAATCTTATAAATAAACAATACAAAAATTCATAGAATTCAGAAAAATCATTGAAAATTTAAAAAGTCCAGAAAATTCATAAAAATTAATAATTAATTAATTAATAAAATCATAAAAGTTTTAGAAAACCTTGAAAAATCAGAAAAATTCAGAAAATTGGAATTCGTTAGAAAATTTGCTAGCTCTTCAAGTATTTTCTTTCTCCTAAAGAAAAGGACAATTAAATGCTGTTATATCACCGACATATAATTTGTAAAAAAATTTCAACTAAGCCATATACAAGGACAAAGTAATTCAAATTATGTAGATCCAATCGGACCTTTACGTTTTTAGATTGTGTAATAAAATCATAAAATTTATTTTAAATATTATCAAGTACTTCACATTATCTCCTCTAATTTAAGCGACAAAGTCCAATGTAGTCTTTTCAAATATATTTTTTTTATTACAGCTGAAATTGATGGTGCACCTAACTAGTTTGGTAAAAGAAAAAGGATGCTGTTCATTGACATCTTTTTTTTTTTTTTTGGGTTAATGTAAGATCTTAAAAATCTCATGTTGTGGTCTTTCCTCTAGCTCCCATGGGATAGTGGCACACTGATCAGCACGAGGACCTAGGACCAAAAGCATCACGTGATTGATCCTTATCGGTGGTCATGAGCAGTGTGCCATCATATTTTGCTAATATGGGGCTCACTTGACGGTATATTTCCCGAAAGTAGTTAAAAGTGGTGGCATCATTAGGTTATACTGTTAATCATAATTTACAAAACTAACTAAGCTACTTGATTGCACCTGCTAGATAAAATTTAGAATTTGATTGTACTTTTATTAAAAGTTTTCAAAGTTTCGAGTGCATTTATCTCTGTTCTATATAGAAGCATTTCTTGTATGAACATAAAAATCATGGACGATAAATTTGCATATAGAAATGTGTATATATATTTACATGTCATGTGTTTAAAAGATATATAGTCCAATTTACTTAGTCGATTCTCCTAGACTCTTTTTAGTATTTTATCAATTAGTTAGATTTGCATGTGCAATCTATCCAATTTTATGTTTAGTTAACATTTACTCCATAAATTTCCGACAATTAAATTTATATGTATCGTTTAAGTATGTGTATATGTAAATATGATTGATTTGTCTACTATAATAACTTAATTTATTAGCCATCACAAAACTATTTTTTTAAATGTTCAAAAACTATATAATAGCTAAAATAGTAAAGGATTACGTAGTAGGAGGGCACATGAGTTGTTGAATATTATATTATGCTTTTTTTTTTCCTTTTTTTTTCATGCCACACGTCTTCTCAAAGCAGCGCTTCCAGGCAAGTGAATAGAGATGAGTACAGCAAAGCGGAGACGGCGGCAGGACGGTTCAGTCGGGCCCAGTACGGCCCAGACATTTCGTGCCACCTCCTTTTGTATTTCTTGTTAATTTTTGGGGGCCCAGTTGAAATTTTCTTTTAATCGTTAATCTTTGAAAAAAGAAAAATTCTAAAGTGGAGACTGTCGTCGTCGAGGGAGAAGAGAAAAGACTCCTCTTATTTGGTCCAAAGATGAAAGTGCTCAGGAGCTGAGCGGAAAATGCTCTTGCATTGTCTCGTCAGATTCTAATGTCCATCGGAGAAAGGCTCTCCAAAAGCGACGTCGATCCAACACTCGCAATTTCTGCCGAAAGATTCCCCACAAATTGACAATGCCAGTGAGCCCGATCGTTCCGAATTTTTAGGGCTTTTGTCGACGGCCCAAAAAGCCCCAAATCCAAACTCCAATCAGCGTTCGACCTTCATGCCGAAGATCCGAGCGGCCTTGTTCCATGCCGAGGTCGCCGAAACTCGTAATCCTCCAATTCTGTTGCTTCGGGCCGACCCTTCGTCGCGAATTGGTGTTTCGTCGTGAAGCATGGCGCTTGGGGATTGGTTGTGCGAGCATGAAAGAGGGAAGATTTGGAGCGCTTGCAACTTCCTCTGATGGTGGAGAATGAAGACAAACTTCGGACTGCATTCACCGTGCTTTTATCCCCCTTAAATCTATTTTTCAATCCTTGAGTTTTGTTTCTTATCGCTTGTATTTGTTGTTATTCTGCTTTGGTTTCTTAGACGTTCATGTACTTAGGGAATGGCCCTATGGAGAGTGAGACACTCGGGATTGTTACTTGCCCATAGTCGGTAGATAATCAATTTTCAAGAGCAATGATAGATAACGTGCGCTTTCTTTCATAGTTCAGTAGGACATATTGTTTCCTCCAATTCTTGATTTTCCTAATAGCCTTCGATCAGCTTAGTTATTTTCTTTAATCATCTCTTCTCTTACCTTGTAATGGATGGTAATTAAGCAATGTTGTTATAGGATGCAGAGTATGGGACGACTACAGGCGTATCGGTGCTTGACAGGGCAACGACAGCTTTGGCTCTTGCGTCGAGATTCCAAAACCTGAAGTTTTGAACACGTCGGGACATATTTTCCCATTGGAGTACAGGGAGGGTGGTGTCCTAGAATGAGTTGGGCATACGGAGGCTTCTGTCGACCTTGTTGTGTTAGCTGGATTGGAACCTGTGGCAGTTCTCTTTGCGAGGTTGTGGATGATGATGGCTCCATGGCAAGATTACCTGAGCTTCGTGAGTTTGCACAGCGGGAGAACTTGAAAATTGTATCTATTGCGGATCTAATCAAGTAAGTACTCTCTTCCTAGCAATCCAAATGCAAATATACTTAGGTGACGTAGTTCCCAATCGGATCCAAATGTCAGCTTCAACTTTCAATTCTTATGTATTCGTTTTTTTTTTTTTTTTTTTTTTTTGGGGGGGGGGGTGGGGGCCTTGGTTGTGGGGAGTCTCATGGGGGCTGATGTGCTGTTTTTTTACATAGCAAAAAGACAAGAGAAGCATAAGCTATCTTGGTCTATTCGTGTCTCAAGTTTAGTTTATGCTTTAAGTTTGTGGTTGTTATTCCGATGATCGAGAGTCCATAGAGGTCAATAATTTTGGGTTCTGAAGAGTTGTTTTTTACATTTTTTTATGTGTATGGTGTTGTAATATTAGTGTTTGCAGTTCATCTATTACCCGATGTTTCACTTCAGAAATTGGTTATGACTGGCCAGGATTCTTGTTAAGTCAATAAGCCCGTGGCTGCCGTTATCTCTATGTACATTTTCTTGTTGTTTGAAGAGAGAGTATTCAACAGTATTGTATTCACTTAAAAAAAGGATTACAAGAATACAATATATATATATAAGTAACCCTAACCCTCTCAACATAAGATTAACTATTGACTATTTTACCCTTATTATTATTTCTTAACACTCCCCCTCAAGTTGGGATGTAGATATCAAACAATCCTAACTTGTTACATAAAAAATTCACTCTATTTCCTCGTAAAAACTTGGTAAAAATATTTGCAAGCTGATCTTCCGTTCTTGTATGTTGAAGAGTGATTTCTCATTTCTGAACTTTTTCTCGTATAAAGTGACAATCAACCTCAATGTGCTTGGTTCACTCATGGAAGACGGGATTGTTTGCAATATGAATAGCCGATTGATTGTCACAATATAATATCGATGGTTCTGATGTTGACATCCCAATTTTTTACAATAACATTCTCAACCAGAGTAATTCACTAGTCACATGTGCCATTGCTCTATATTCTGCTTCTGCACTTGATCGAGAAATCACATGTTATTTCTTACTCTTCCAGGCAACTAAATTGCCTCCAAGAAATACACAATAACTCGATATAGATCTTTTACTAGTAGAACATCCAGCCCAATCCACATCAAAAAAACCTGTGGTATTCAGGTGACCATAATTCTTGAAAATTAGTCATTTACCTGGTGTTCCTTTCAAGTATTTGATAATTCGAAGCATAGTATCCCAGTGAGCAGTCTGAGGAGAACCCATGAATTGGGGAGCTGATGTGCTGTTTTTTTACATAGCAAAAAGACAAGAGAAGCATAAGCTATCTTGGTCTACGTGTCTCAAGTTTAGTTTATGCTTCAAGTTTGTGGTTGTTATTCTGATGATCGAGAGTCCCTAGAGATCAATAATTTTGGGTTCTGAAGAGTTGTTTTTTACAATTTTTTTTATGTGTATGGCGTTGTAATATTAGTGTTTGCAGTTCATCTATCACCCAATGTTTCACTTTAGAAATTGGTTATGAATGGCCAGGATTCCTGTTAAGTCAATAAGACCGTGACTGCCGTTATCTTTGTGTACATTTTCTTGCTGTTTGAAGAGAGAATATTCAACGTATTGTATTCACTTAAAAAAAGGATTACAAGAATACAATATATATGAGTAACCCTAACCCTCTCAACATAAGATTAACTATTGACTATTTTACCCTTATTATTATTTCCTAGCACTCCCCCTCAAGTTGGAATGTAGATATCAAACAATCCCAACTTGTTACATAAAAAATTCACTCTATTTCCTTGTAAAGACTTGGTAAAAATATCTGCAAGCTGATCATCCATTCTTATATGTTGAAGAGTGATCTCTCATTTCTGAACTTTTTCTCATATAAAGTGACAATCAACCTCAATGTGCTTGGTTCGCTCATGGAAGATGGGATTGTTTGCAATATGAATAGTCGATTGATTGTCACAATATAATATCGATGGTTCTGATGTTGACATCCCAATTTTTTACAATAACATTCTCAACCAGAGTAATTCACTAGTCACATGTGCCATTGCTCTATATTCTGCTTCTACACTTGATCGAGAAATCACATGTTATTTCTTACTCTTCCAGGCAACTAAATTGCCTCCAAGAAATACACAATAACCCGATATAGATCTTTTACTAGTAGAACATCCAGCCCAATCCACATCAGAAAAGCCTGTGGTATTCAGGTGACCATAATTCTTGAAAATTAGTCCTTTACCTAGTGCTCCTTTCGAGTATTTGATAATTCGAAGCATAGTATCCCAGTGAGCAGTCCGAGGAGAACCCATGAATTAGGGGGCTGATGTGCTGTTTTTTTACATAGCAAAAAGACGAGAGAAGCATAAGCTATCTTGGTCTACGTGTCTCAAGTTTAGTTTATGCTTTAAGTTTGTGGTTGTTATTCCGATGATCGAGAGTCCATAGAGATCAATAATTTTGGGTTCTGAAGAGTTGTTTTTTACAATTTTTTTTATGTGTATGGCGTTGTAATATTAGTGTTTGCAGTTCATCTATCACCCGATGTTTCACTTTAGAAATTGGTTATGAATGGCCAGGATTCTTGTTAAGTCAATAAGCCCGTGGCTGCCGTTATCTTTGTGTACATTTTCTTGTTGTTTGAAGAGAGAGTATTCAACGTATTGTATTCACTTAAAAAAAGGATTACAAGAATACAATATATATGAGTAACCCTAACCCTCTCAACATAAGATTAACTATTGACTATTTTACCCTTATTATTATTTCCTAACACTCCCCCTCAAGTTGGAATGTAGATATCAAACAATCTCAACTTGTTACATAAAAAATTCACTCTATTTCCTTGTAAAGACTTGGTAAAAATATCTGCAAGCTGATCCTCTATTCTTGTATGTTGAAGAGTGATCTCTCATTTCTGAACTTTTTCTCGTATAAAGTGACAATCAATCTCAATGTGCTTGGTCCGCTCAGGGAAGATAGGATTGTTTGCAATATGAATAGCCGATTGATTGTCACAATATAATATCGATGGTTCTAATGTTGACATTCCAATTTCTGACAATAACATTCTCAACCAGAGCAATTCACTAGTCACATGTGCCATTGCTCTATATTCTGCTTCTACACTTGATTGAGAAACCACATGTTTCTTACTTTTTCGGGCAACTAAATTACCTCAAAGAAATACACAATAACCCAATGTAGATCTTCTACTAGTAGAACATCCAGCCCAGTCCGCATCATAAAAACTTGTGGTATTCAAGTGACCATAATTCTTGAAAATTAGTGCTTTACCTGGTGCTCCTTTCAAGTATTTGATAATTCGAAGCACAACATCCCAGTGAGTAGTCCGAGGAGAACCCATGAATTGGCTTACAATACTAACGACAAAAGATATATCAAGTCTCATGATAGTAAGATAATTCAACTTACCAACAACTCTCCGATATTTCATTGGGTCATGTAATAATTCTCCATCTTCTGCATCAAGTTTTACATTGGGTTCCATAGGAGTATCAGTTGGTTTTGCTCCAACAAGTCCAACCTCATCAAGAATGTCAAGAACATATTTTCTCTGAGTTAAATTTATACCCGTATGCGAGTAGGCAACCTCAATACCTAGGAAATACCGCAAACGTCCCATATCCTTAGTACTAAAATGTGTATGTAGAAATTGTTTTAGTCGTTGAATACCATCTAAATCACTGCTAGTAATGATAATATCATCCACATATACCACCAGAAGAATACAACCAGCTAAGGAGAGAGAACTAAAGACTGAATGGTCTACTTGACAACAATTAGAGATAGAGGGAGTGAGGACACTCCATTAAAAAATATCTTGTCAAATTATTGCATCGGATAGCCTGCGCAACATGCATTGCTTTTCTCCGATGACAGAGCTCCATCATATGAGAGTACATGTGAACCTCATTTTTTCCACGAATGGTTAAATCATGGGATTTTCGTGGTTGCTTTTTGGGAAATAATAACTTTCTTGAGGATGTCATAGAAAACGAGAGTTTTCCCATTTTTGTATAGACTTTATTCATGTCATATATTATACATTAGCTAATATTCTTCTTCTAATGCCATAATCAATTGCAAACTTCTATCCCTATTGACTTTAAATTTCAAAATGCCATAAAATTTTAAATTAAAAATAAAGAGAACACTTAATAAAATGTAAAATGGCCGTATGTATATAATGTGTGTGTGCGGGAAGAAATTTTATAATGTTCTACCTATTGACATATTAAACTTGGGCTAACTTAGACTCTTATATCTATTTAATGTTGTCCATTAATTCAAAATAAGTCTTGACTTTTCATGCATTATCTCTCCAATTTTCACAGTTTGTTTCTTTTTATAGAATATCCCTCATATCATACCATAAACCCAAAAAAAAAAAAAAAAAAAAACTCATTTGATAAGGAAATTTTGAAGCTGTTTATTATTTTTGCCTAATTGTAAGATTAGAATGTCGAATTACTTCTTAATCTGTATATACACTATGGCTATTTGTAAAGGTTATGACTTCTTTTTAACAAAAAAAAAAAAAAAAAAAAAAAAATTGTTACGACTAAACAAAAATATCCAAACTAAATATTCTCATGCTTTCATTCTTTAACAGTATTCTTCCAAGTTTAGGAATTATGGATTTTTTTGGATAATACCACGGACTTTTGTTAACCAGATTGATATGCGATCTTATTCAAAATTTCATGCAAGTATTTCAAGTCCTCACGGTACATATGAATTTGGTTTTTCAATAAAACCCTCCTATCATGCACATGAAGCCTTGGCTATTTCAATTTCGAAGGTCGGGTTTGAAAGACCTTTTGATAGCCTAGACCCTCCCCCCTTGTAACCATAAGGGCATGGAATCATACCATCCTCGAGCATGATTCCTTGCCACCCTTGGATCATCTTAACCAAAGTAAGAATATAAGGCATGTGTGGAAATTGACAAAGGAAAGGGATAAGTTTCATGCAATTGGAAAAGGGAAAATGAATCAAGCCACAACTAGACATAGCTTGATTCATGACCGAGATGAGGCCTACCATGTGATGCACACGTGCCCTGGTTTATTGCCAACATACATGCGATTGGGCCTAACTTGATCCATGACCGGATGTTAAAGTATGGGGCCATCAATATTTCTCTATCTTGACATGAATGTCTGTATAACTTATTAAATATAGTAATGAAGTAAAAAATATACTAACTAATAATCATGATACGACCAAATTAAAATTCGAAAGATTGAGTAAAATAATCAACTTGAAAAATGAATAAAGGCAAAAGAGAATTAAACTAACATTTAGAAAAATATGTGGAAACTATAGTCTTGGAGCCATGTAACAAACATGTATTTTGCTAGTTCTACGTAGACTTCATTTGCAATTACCGCCAACTATTTTATTTTATCAATAGAGAGGTAAGATGGCCACATCACCAACATATGAATTCGCCAGCTGATAAACGCCCACTCTGCAATTAAACTAATTAGGCCTATGCAAAGAAAGGAGAATTCTGGTAGACAATGGCAAGGACTTTCTATCATTCTACTTAGTTGAAATTAAAATGTTGCATGTGTATCAAAATATGTGATCTAGGAAACTATAGATTAAGAAAGGTGTATCGTGAAACGGTTACGAACTAGAAAATAAATTACACAAAAGATTATCTCTTATGGAAACCTGAGAAACCCTGACGTCAAGAGATTCTATTTAGAAATAGAAACATAAAAAAAAAAGCTGATAAATTGCGGCTAGCTTGAAAAGGAAGAAAATAAAAGCAGAAAGAGTACACTTCTTCATCGATTTATCACAATTGCACAAAGGAGGCATAGTTAGGAATTCTAAATTCAGGTCAGCACCGCAAAAGGCCTAAAATGGCATTTTCGGTGTTTTAACTCAATCAACTGTTGGATTAGTGGTATTTGTTCCTTTGCCATTTCTTCTTTGGTTAGGTTTCTTTACCAAGTGAGGGATAAATATGTCCACCTGATTCCCAACTTAACTCATCTTTCTTTAATAAATCCCGGTTTAAGACATTGAACTGTGAAAGCTATAAAGAAAATAACATATCACATTCTTCCTACACCACACCAAATCCACCTAGCAAAAGAAATTAGAATGCGAGGTGGCATTAGGCGGTATTTATATTGGAATTTGAGATATGCCAGTGATGAATTAAGCTCGGGATCTTAAACACTTCCCCTAGGCACGTCTCTTCACATGAGTTGGCTACATCATGAACTTGAGAAAACGGATGCTCTGATTTGAATTTTCTGGCTAATTCACGAGTAGGAAGACAAGTTGGACTCGGAGCGATCCTACATCTAGACTATTTGATCTCATATGTACTTTAAAGAGGAGAAATGTAATGAACACCGATGACACCCAAATTTTTATCAATTATTTAGGTATCCATTTTTTGCCAAAATATAGAACATACAAAAAAAAAAGGTAAAAACAACAAAAATATAGTAATAAGAAAGATAACAAAAATAATAATAAACAAGGAAAACAGATAAAAAAAAAATAATCGGGGAAGCCATTTATGCCTGGCCCGTTTCCTTTAGCAAAATTTGCGGCCCGCTCGGGCTTAGTCCCTGAATTGGCCCAATTTTCCTCTTACTTTTTTTTTTTTTTTTGTTCCAGCCCAACCCTTCTCCTTTGGTTTTTTTTTCTCCCTTTCTCAGCCCATTTTGTTTCCTCAAAATCCCGGCCCTTTGTCCTTCTCCTCCTTTGCACGCACGCCTTGGTGAGAACAGAGCGTCCGTGACGCAAGGAGAAAATTCTGTTTTGGGTTGGCGTCGGCCATTGCAGTGGGGAGAAGCTGCGGGGAGCTTAGCTGAAGAGAAGAGAAAGGATCGACAAAAAAGGGGGGGGGGGGGGGGGTAAGAGAGAAAAAATCTCGTTCGAAGAAGGAGAGACCACTGCTTCATCTCTCCTCTATTTTGTTCGGTTTTGCTAAAGTTTAGAGGATTAAACTTAGCCAATGAACTCACGAGCAAACCTCACTAAACTGCGATCGTTTTCGTCGCGATTTTTACTGATCTAGAGGTTGATGCACTGTGTTTAGACCGAGTACAGCATCAGATTGGGTCTCGGAACTTTTACACAAAAAACGCACGCCACCTGTTTGATGATTTGCGCATTAGACGTTTTGAATCTGACTTTGCATTATCGGATGTTTGATATTGTTGAGATCCGTAATGGTTCGTGTCCAGTACGCTAAATGCTGCGCTCTTTCCCTTTTGGATGCATATCATGCTCATGGTGCCGTTTGAACGTGGTCGGAGTCTAAATCCATCCTTGTTTCTCTTGGCGACGATCGCGATTAGCTAAGGCCGTGTTAGATCCCTCTACCTCTGTTCGAAGCACTTGTGTTTCGTTCAGTTCTGGATTGTTGTGTGCGGCTGTTGAGTTAGAAAGGAATTCTGTTTCGGTGGAGGATGTGTGGGGGTTAACGTAGTGTAAGCCGTCAGCGGCGAAGGTTTGACGACGGTTGGAGATGATCGGCAGTGACGGTTTGGTGACGGTGGGCGAGGTTGGCTCCCGACGTTGGAATTTTTTTAGATTTTGAAGTGCGTTGGTGTGGTGAGCTTTGAGTTTTTCCATAGAGAAGATTTGGCAAGTTGCAGGGGGAGAGACTGGCTTCGGGAAGAAGACGACTTAAGAAGGGGATGAAGGAAATTATTTAAAAAAAAAGGCTTGAAAAATTTAGGTTTAATCCAACGCGAGTCGGGTCCAGATAGACGGATTGGGTTAGCGAGTCGAACCGGTAAAACCGGCTCGAATAACGTAAATAAATAAATAAATAAGAAAAAAAAAAAAAAAAAAAAAAAGAAATCAATTTTTTTTTCAAAAAACCTTAAAAAAATCAGAAAAATCCAGAAAATTGGAATTCCTTAAAAAAAATTTTGCTAGTTCTTCAATATTTTTTTTTTCTCTTAAAGTTTGGAAAAACCTTAAAAAAAATTAAAACCCAAAATTGAATAAGCCTTTATGTCTTTACAATAAAGACTTTTGAATTGTCATTTTCTTTTAGAGATATTAGGCTGCTTGTGTGTTGTTACTTCATTTATACATGATTGCACATTTTAATATCTTGAGTTTTTTTTTTTTTTTTTTTTTTGAATGGTTAGGATGAAACCTAAAAATCTTCGATAAGTTGCTATGGTATTAGTTAGCACATAATCGAGTTAGGTATTGAAGGGCATTAATCTTAAGACTAATGTAATCAAGTACCCATTCTAAGATCTTTGATCATGCATGAAATGAGATATTCTCCTATATGTCATTAGTTTTCTAGTTGACCTAAATAAGTAAGTGGCGACTTTTTACATAAAAATGTGTATATAATTAATTGAATGAAAACCAATGGTCTAACGTCTCGTGAGGTATGGGTTTTGGAGAATCCAAGTCAACTAAGGGCCGTTGGCCCAAATTTGACAATACCCCTAAACATAATTCCTTTCATAGCGAGGAATAGGTCGCAACGAACATTGGTATGATATTTCACTAATAAAAGAGCATGCTATGAACACAAACATGTCTTTAAAAAAACTACTAGTAACACCACCAAGTTCTTGTGATAGTAGTTCGGACCGGCAAAAAACAAGGTATATGTAATTTAAGGTATATGTAATTGAGTCCCTATTTGTCAACAAGGTGTGGAACCTTCCGAATTTTCGAGCTCTACGGTATTTCCCCTTTCCAGTCAAGATTTGATACTTTACCGGTCATGCTCGAGGGATTTATATATCTGAAGCACTATCATCAAATGTTATTGCATGAGAAACGGAGTTCCCTTTGTGTTTTAAAACCTTGACGTGGCCACAAAAATTGGAAGCTCGAGAAGCACCAAACTTGGATCCTTCCTAAGAACAAAGTGATAAAATCGTATCGTTGCTCCGAAGGGAGGAAAACAAGACTAGAAGAGAGTGCACCCACAATTTCACCACAACTAAAGGAAGGAGGAATAATTAGGAAATTCGGGGCCCGAAGTGACAGCTCCCAATGTTCCACTCCAGTTAAATCAATTATACTTACCAGCAATACCAATGATGGGAGACATCGAACATTGAATCATCCCTCTCAATGTGCTCAAACATGCATATGTTTACTAGATACAAGCGAGTTTCTATCATGGACACGGACCAACTAGGTGCCAGGAATGCTACTCGAATGGGTGAATGGATCCTCACCTTCACCTCGCACGATCTGTCACAATGTCGAAGACTTATGATGTGATTATTTCCCTCAATATGTTCCTTGCAGAATCCAAAGGGAATTGTCTGCCTAGATACATATTTGAACAAGCAATGCGTGATTATGAAAGACCATAATTAGAGGATACACAAGATGTAAATTCGCGGCACTTGGCAATAATTGCTAGCTTCAAGAGTTCTTATCAGCAGCCTTAACTATAAGATAGAGTGCACAATATGAAAGCCATCAATCTTAACTTGTCAAATTTGTGCTTTTAGACTATATATAGGTTATGCAATATAATCTCGAATCTTAACCACAGTTGTAAGGGAAAAAACAAACATATTGAAAACTCGAACATTGACTGAATGGAGAATTCCACCGTTTGATCATGCTTGTATCTAGATGAAAGATTTGCTGGACAATGGTATGCATGTCTTGTTAGTTGACTTAGTATAAATGATTTAGCATAGATTGGTAATTGGTATTACCATGGAAAATCATAAAAAGATTGATGAAATAAATTTACATCCTACTCTATAGAGCTAGTGACTGACCAATTCATCATGATCTGCACCACCAAAATATCACGTTATCAGTCAATATCTGGAAACCTTGTTAAAGAGCATCGAATAATATGGAATGAGAACTTTAAGTGACACTAGTTTGAACATTTAATTGGTGAATTAATTAATTCACTCTAAAAGACTAAGGGCGGAATAGAAGTTAATTCTGTCACGGAAATCAAAATTTAGATAAGTTGCTTAAATAATTTTTGCATTCTCTTCACCTAGTAATATGAAGAGCTACGCCTTCGGACTGTCGTGGTGAGCAGCTTGGACTTAACTGAGAACAAGGTAAATGTGGTTCAATCCTAGTTCCTAGATGGACTGTGAAATCCTCCAGATATTTGCTTTCATGATTTCCATTTTTGGTGAGAGATATTTGTTCCCAAGATATGATGTCTTGCCGTTGCTCAACGAATAACACATCTTTGAAGCACTCTTCTAAATATGTGAGAACTGTCCTTTTTATATTTGGCAACTGTGATGTGAACATGACCAATGGACTAATGCTTTGTGAATCCAAGCCACCCTTTTCACAGTGAAACCATGTCATCGTATCGCTTTTCTAGTTCTATAGGCCGGGTTGAACCACTCACGACCCTGAGAAACACCATGTTTGAAAGGTCCTTTTTATATTCTCTTGGGAAACTTTTGGAACTCCCTACTTTGAAAAATTTTAGAGTTACAAGCCCATGACACTAACTCATCATAGTCAAAACGAAATTGCAGAAAATAAAGGAAGAAAACTGATAAATTTTAAACTCTGCAGCATCGAATGATTGGTTTCCACAAGAGGTGTGCTTCGGTGTAAGTGTGGATTAAATTTTAGTGATAGTTGCTTCATTTGAGAAGCATAAAGCAGGAGAAATCCACCCAATGATTAGGGACGCGATGACGTAGCACAGTCCATTACTTTTGGCTATGGGACCGTGTGGTTGGGCTGGACAAAATTGTCGTGCCAAATCAAACGATGGACATCAATTTATCTTGATCCTATAGTTGAGATGCTTTGTCATCCAACGGTTGACATCAATTTGTGAGAAGCGAGCACATGACATTTGGAAAAGAATTACGCTACCTATCTGGGGCAAATAAAATCAGTTCATCAGTTGTCTTGTATTCCATCTATTAATTTATGCTTTCATTTGTTAGTTCAGCTATCATGTCGTTCTTGTGTCACTAGCTATTATGTTAAGTTTGGTGAAAGAAAAAGGACTATCGAATTCTGTTATATCACTGACATTAAATTTGTAAAAATTTTGCAATTAAGCCATGCACAAGGACACACTAGTTCAAATTATGCAGATACGATAAGATCTAAACGCTTTTAGGTTGTGTGATAAAATCCTAAAATTCGTTAAAAATATTGACAAGTACTTCACATTATTACAGCTGAAATTGATTTGTGGTCTTTTCCTCTAGCTCTCATGGGATGGCGACACACCGGTTAGCACAAGGACCTCGGACCAAAGCCCTCCTGTGATTAATCCTTGTCGGTAGTAACGAGGGTGTGCCACTATATTTTGCTAATATGGTGCTCATCTGACGGTATATTTCCTATAAGTAGTTAAAAGCGGCATTATGAGGTTATATTGTTGGTCATAATTGAACTAAACTACTTAGTTGCACCTGGTGGATGACATTTAGAATTTGATTGCACTTTCTTTAAAAGTTTTCAAAGTTTCTGGTGCATTCATCTCTATTCTATATAGAAACATTCCTTGTATGGAGACAAAAATCATCGACTATCAATTTACATATATATGTGTATATTTAAATGTCATGTGTTTAAAAGATATTTAGTCTAATTATCTTGGTTGATTCTTCTAGATTTTTTTAGTATTTTATCAATTGGCTAGATTCGCAAGTGCAATCTATCCAAATTTATGTATAGTTAACATTGACTTCATAAATGAGTTCTAATGATTAAGTTTATTTGTATGGTTTAAGTATGTGTATAAATGAATATTATTGATTTGTCTAGTACAATAACTTAAGGTAATAACTATTGCAGAACTATTTTTTTAACATGTTCAAAAGATATTTCATATCTAAGAAAGTAAAGGAATACGTACGATGTACCATTTGCTTTTTTTGTGCCCCGCGTCTTCTCGGAACAGCGTATCCAGGCGAGTGTATAGATGAGCGAAGCAAAGTAGGAATGGCGGGAGGGCGGTTCAGTCAGGCCCAGTACGGCCAAGATCATTTCGTGCCACCTCCTTTTGCATTTTTTTTGTTAATTTTTTGGGGCACGGTAGAAATTTTCTTTTAATCATTAATCTTTGAAAAAAAAAAAAATTTCTAAAGTGGAGACTCTCATCATCAAGGGAGAAGAGAAAGACTCTTCTCATTTTGTAACGTTCGTTGCGGTGAGGTCAGCCGTCACAAAGCCCAGACCCCGTTCCCTCCTCTTCTTTGCCCCCACCTCCCACCATCCATCTTATTTCCATCACCACTTCAAATCTGAAGGGAGAAAGATGGTCCAAGTTGATATCACTGGAGAATCGCTCTTTTATTGTCTCGTCAGATTCTATTCTCCATCGCAGAAAGACTCTCCAAAAAGCACCTTCATCAAACGCTTGCGTTTTCTGCTGAAAGATTCCCCACAGATTGACAATGCCAGTGCCCGATCGTTTCGAATTTAGGGCTTTTGTCGACGGCCGGAAAGGCCCCAAGTCCAAACTCCAGTCGGTGTTCGACCTTCATGGCGAAGATCCGAGCGGCCTTGTTTCCTGCCGAGGTCGCCGAAACTCGTAATCCTCCAATTCTTCTGCTTCAGGCCGACCCTTCTTCGCGAATTGGTCTTTCGTCTGATCTGACTGCGGTGGTACCGGAGAGGAAGACGCTTCGGATTCCAGATTTGTAGTGGCGGTCGGCGATGAGGACAGACGGAATTGAGGGTGATCTTGTAATGGCAGCACCTTAGGCTTATGGCATTTCGTTGTGAAGTATGGTGCTTTGGGATTGGTTGTGCGAGCATGAAAGAGGGAAGATTTGGAGCGTTTGCAACTTCCTCTGATGGTGCATCAGAGAAAGAATGAAGACAAGCTTCGAACTGCATTCACCGTGATCGCGGTATGTGCTTTTATTCCCCTAAATCTATTTTTCAATCCTTGAGTTTTTTTTTAATCAAAACTTAGTTGAAGATAATTGACTGGTACTGGTTCCTTCAGGTAGCGATAATCAATTTTGGAAAGTAATGATAGATAACGCGCGCTTTTATAGTTCAGTAGAACAATATTGTTTTCTCGAATTCTTGATTTCCTAATAGCCTTCGATCAGCTTAGTTATTTTCTTTAATCATCTCTTCTCTTACCTTGTAATGGATGGTAGTTAAGCAATATTGTTACATGCATATCATTGCGTGACAGGGCGGCGACAGCTTTGGCTCTTGCATCTAGAGATTCCAAAACCTGAAGATTTCAACAGGCCGGGACATGTTTTCCCATTAAAGTACAGGGAGGGCGGTGTCCTGAAAAGAGCTGGGCATGCAGAGGCTTCTGTCGACCTTGCTGTGTTCGCTAACCTGTGGCAGTTCTCTTTGTGAGGTATTTGGTGATGATGGCTCCATGGCAAGATTACCTAAGCTTCGTGGGTTTGCACAGCGGGAGAACTTGAAAAATGCATCTATTGCTGATCTAATCAGGTAAATATTCTCTTCCTAGCAATCGGATGCAAAATACTTTTTAAGGACAATCAAATCCAATTTCAGCTGCAGCCGTCACTTCTTAAGTGTTGGCTCTTTTGGTCAAGATGATGTCGCTGCGGCATCTCCCCTTTTTGGGAGTGGATAAATGAAGAGTAGAAACCTCGGAACCCTGGGTGGGGTGGGAAAAAAGAGTCTCTTATGGGTTACTGTTGGGCTGTTGTTTTGCATAGCAAAAGGGAGAGAAGCATAAGCCATTTTGGTCTGTTGATGTCTCAAGTTTAGTTTATGCTTTAAGCTTGTGGTTGTTATTCCATTCGTCAACACCATGCAGATCAATGGTTTTGGGGGTTCTGAAGAGTTGTTTCTCAGAATTCTTTTGCGTGTATGGTGTCATTAGATTAGTATATGGTTATGAATGGCCAGGATTCTTGTCAAATTTTGTCAATGAGCCTGTGACTGCAGTTATCTTTATGTACATTTTCTTGTATTTACCTCATTTCAAAACCCATGTCTGAATGTCAGTTGACCGCTTACTGAGGCAGAGTTTGAGGTGCATTCTCAGCATTATCACCTGGAAATAGGGATAGAACATCTAGACTGTATTCTGACTTGTATATTGAGAAGCTTCTTATACTGTGTGAGTGAGAAATGATTCACTGCTCATTAGATGCATAAATTTATAGGTACAGCTGGAAAAGAGGTAAATGAGTTGAACGTGCTGCTGCTGCAAGATTACCAACAATGTGGGGCCTTTTACAGCCCATTGCTATAGGTCGATATTAGATGGAATCGAGCAAATTGCAATGGTCAATTTGAGATAGATTATGAGTTAATTGCTAAAACTGTTTTAAGAATTCAGAAACTATTGAACAGAGAGTTTTGAATTGATTAATTGTAAACTTAGAAGATCTTGTTTGTAGCAGTCCAATTTTTCAGCACAACTTCAATTTGTGCTTCATCTTATGTATTTCCATTGCATGATTTTGTTTGACAATGATTTTACTAGAGCAGGCTGTCAAGCTTTAGAGTTGAATAATCACACCACTAAAAAATTGATGGTATCTTTTGGGTGGAACTCCATTAAATGTTTTTGGAAGCTTGTAAAAAAATGTCTAATCATGTGTCAATCATAATTTGGAGTACCAAAATTTATCTTAGTCGGATAACAAATTTTGTCTGGACAGGAAAGTTGACACTGGGAGAAATGATTGTTAGGATTTTAGTGAACTGCTGGGAACAATAATTCTTTCTTATAGTCTAAGAAATGATTGATAAGGGGCCTTTTTGTGTCTGCAATTGATATAGGAATGTCGTATTTTTTATTAAAAGCAGTGTCTCTAGTTCTTCGTATTTTATGTCCTCCCTTCAGACAGCAATATTTCCCATCATGTGATTCATACTTTATTGTTTGACTTCTGAACAGAGTGACGTTGGAGGTGATCAAGATGTCCTTGTGAGGGTATCCTCAGGATGCATCCCAGGAGACATGTTTGGATCTGCTAGATGCAACTGCAACCAGCTTGCACTTGCGATGCAGCAGATAGAAGCGGCTGGTAGGGCCGTGCTGGTCTACCCCTGAGGGCACAAAGGAGAGGAATAGGTTTGAGGCACATATTACGTGCCTATAACCTGCAGGATGGTGGGCGTGCTTCCATGGAAGCAAATGTGGAACTTGGATTGCCTGTTTATTCTCAAGAGTATGGAATCAGTGTTCAGGTATTTCGTCCTCAAGTCAGAAACTATACTGATGTGAGAGGCAACAGTTTCAGAAATTGTACATCATTTTGTAGGACTATTAGAGGAAGCCGGTCACTAAAGCGGAGCTTCAACTTCTTGTCTTAAAAAGATGAGATCTAATTACTCTAAAGAATCACTCCATCATTTCTTTTTACAGCATTTGACGCATCTGTATTAGTGCTCAACATATTGACTATGAGGGAGTCAGAACTATGAAAGCTGATGAAGTATGTGGGGCTCAAAGATTATGGCCTGATGATTGCTGAGACAGTCCCTCTAGTAACTCCCATACAAAGGAGAATAGATGCTTGGAGACAAAACGTTCAAGATATATCTATGGAGCGGAAGTCAATGGTCGCTTCAGCAAATCTCATTGGCAGTAAGGGGAAGCCTAGCAGTCCTGTTTCTTCTGATCCGGCTGTGTCTGACTTATAGGAGCTGCTGGATAGTTCTACTGCTAATGATTTCTTTGAGGGGAGACAAGCAAGTTCACTTACGGATGGTGTTATTACTTTATGTTTAAAGCCCTAAGGTCAAGAACATTGCGATACCTGCTGACCATGAGTTCTGGAAATTTTATTGCGATTCAGTTTTACAATCATTGATCTGTCTATGTCATTCATCCATTTTGTAAGGCAAGAAGGTGAAAGACTAGCCCTCTAATTGAAACTTCCTTTTGTGTTATTGATGGATGGCAAGAATTATCCTTAATTCACCTTTCCGTAAATCTTTGTGTATCGATCTCTAGAGACCTCCCCATCTTTGTGTATCGATCTCTAGAGACCTCCCCATATTTCATGAATATGGAATTGGTGCAGGACATTCTTTCTTTCCTCTTCTGTGACCACTTCAATTGTGACAGATTTTACTTGAAGGGATGTACTTAAAGGTCTCTGTTATAGATCGACTCTCCATTTGGGCAACTGATAAGGATTGCTTTTGACCTTTTATTTTATTGATCCCATGCTCCGCGTGCTCCTCGTCTTTTCGAATTTCCATCACAAATTAACAATGTAGGGCCCGATGGCTTTGAATTTAGGGAATTTGTCCACATAAGAAGCCCCAAATCGAAACTCCAATCGGTTTGCCAATTTTCAATTTGGACTTGTTGGCAGACCCTCGTCCACTCAAAAGCAAAGCCCTATCTCCTGATTTGCTCCCGCTCTCGCCCTCACAGGAGAGGCTTTCTCTGCTGCTCCTTTTCAAAGAAGGGTTATCACATGCAAATTGTTGTTTCACATGTATCAGAGTGAGGTACACGTCGACAAGGAGAACTTCCAGAATGACAATTAATAGATGCAGCAACACAATCTCATTTTCATTTAATGATACTTACGTAACAACAACAATTGAAGTGCATCGATGCTAAAATGGAATTGGAGAGGATAAGAGAGCCTGAAAGAGCCAGAACCCGCAGATTAGAAGGAGAAGATATTCTAAAGATAGAATTGCTCCTTCTTGTCTACCGGACTCCAATATTTTCCGGACAAAGATTGTCCATATCAGGTTCTGATACTTTAGGGAGGCGTTTATACTTAAACTGAAAATCATTAGATTCCTAAATTATGGTTTTTACTGACGTTTTCAACCCTCCGACCTTGTGTCTGCAACTCTCTGTCACTAGGGCTGATAGATAGCCCCAAGTGACACTTCCAATGTTGGTCTCAATCGAGCCTAAATGATGTTCGTCTCAATCGGTCCTTATTAGCATTGCTGAAGATCGAGACTTTGAACACAAGATCGTCCCTACCGGTGTGAGCTCAACGCATACATACGTTTGATGTAGACAAGCTTCTCTCGCGAATGCGGGCCAATCGTGGTGATAGATCCTGAGCTGCCCTAATGATCCGTCTAAATACTTAAGAGTTGCAATTTCTCGGGTTTTTTGAATGTATCTCTTCACGAGTTCGCAAGTAACACTCTCCCAAGTAGAAGTTTTGCAAACCAATATATGATGAAAAACAAAGAATGATAAATACGAGCAAACCCTAAAGAAAAATGCAAACAAGATGTCCATTTATGCTAGTATTTTCTAGTTTAAAAATTTGAACTTGTCATTCCCAACCGGACAATTTGATACCTAAATACTATTAATATTGTGCTCTCGGATTCTACAATAGTATACACAATGCTTCATGGGTTACTAACACACTAATCATCTTTATCGCGATTAGGGGTGTCAAAACTGAATTGGAAAACTGAATTGAAGCTTGAACTGAGCCGAATTTTTGTGTATTTTCTTCTCTAGTTCAAGTGAATTAGAGATGATTAATAATTCACACAATATTTCTCATTTTTCCGTAAACCTCTTTTTAATATTTTAAAAAAAGAAAACTGAAAAATCGAATCGATTGGAACCGAACTCATTTCAAGGTGTGGTTCAATTCGAATTTGTTGCACATTCGAATGGTTTAGTTAAGTCGACGCCCCTAATTGCAACCTCTCAATTTATAAAGGCATAAGAACGCTTCAAGTACCATCACTTGGCACAAAGGGACACTTAAGTGCCATAACTTACAAAAGTGACACTTAAGTGCCACATTTGAAGAAAAGTTGAACACTGAGTGCCACCTCCGACGAAGTCAACGGAAATCATACGTGGCCATAAAATATTAATATTTCTCATCGAGGTGGCTCACCCGAGAGCGACTCAGGCTCTAATTCACCCAAAACGACGTCGTTTTGGCTTAATTTGAATTTTAACATAATATAAAATTAAATTAAATTAAATTAAAAATAATAATAATATGATTTATATTTATTTAAAATAATTAAAAAAAAAAACAGAGGAGAAGGAGGAAGCCGGCCGAGGGCCGAGCCCTTCTTCGCCGCCACCTCCCGTCGCCGCCGGAGGGTGGGGGAGGGTCGGCCGGGGCAAAGCCGAGGGCCGAGGCCGGCCCCCCCCCTCTTTTTTCCTCCTCCTCAACCTCCGGCTACCTCCCCTTTTCCTCCTTCCCCCATGTCGGAGAGCCCTCACCGAATCTGGGCGAGGGCCACGAGTCCTCGCCGATGTGGGTGAGGGTCGACCCCCAGCGGGCAGCGGCCCTTGGCCCAGCTAGGCAAGGGCCGCCGACCCTCACTGGATCTGGGTGAGGGCTGCAACCCTCGCCCTGATCTGGGGCGAGGGCTTGCGAGCCCTCGCCGCCTGTCGGCCGGGGTCGCCGGCCCCTGGCTAGGGCAAGGTGACCCCGGCTAACCCTCCCCCCTCCGTCACTGGCCCTTCCTGGCGGCGCCGAAGAGGCGGCTCAACCCTCAGCCCCCCCCTTTTTAAAATTTTTAAAATTTTTAAATTATTATTTTTAAATATTTTAACTAAATTTAATTTTAAATTTAATTTTATTAATTTTTATATATTTTTTTTACCACGTCGGCCCAAAACGACGCCGTTTTTGCATTATTTGCCACGTTAGCGTGCAAAGGAATCGTTTTGCACTCGCTTCGCGGAAAAATGCCATGTATGCAATTTGGCCGAATTGGCACTCAAGTGATCCATTTTGCTCCGATTTTAGCACTTAAGTATACCTTTCGTAAGTTATGGCACTTAAATGTCCTTTTCTGCCAAGTTATAGCCCTTCGGGGGTCCACATGTCATTTATAAATAATAGTTATTTTCTTTCTATACACATCCAATTAGTTTTAAAATAAAAGCAAGAAAAAGAAAAAAGGACACTGTCTTCGATTAGAATTGGTAATCTGATGAGCCCATAAATTTAAGAAAATGAAATTTCAAAATCATACCTGTGATCTCTCCATGAATTAAGATTGACAACGCGCGTAAATTTAGTTACGAAGCCTTGCCGCTTCGAATTTCCCCACAACTTGACAATTGCAATGCCCGATCGTTTCGAATTTTAGGACTTTTGCTGCGTAAAAAAAGCCCCAAATCACAACTCGAAATCATCATGACGTGCAGAGTCTGCCGCAACTCGGAATCGTCCAATTTGCTGCTTCAGGCCCACCCTTCTTCCTCATCGAAGATGATGAATTTGACTTGGATCAACCCAGAGCATGCTCTGCTTCTATTCCAGAAGCGACTTTGGACATCCCCTGAGGAAGGTTTGGTATGCTTTCTGCATTGCGTCATCGAGCGCATTTCAATTGTTCGTCCATTAATTTCTATGTCATGTTTGGAACTAAGTTCCAAATTGTAGTGATCTTATAATGGCAATAGATGAGGACTGCCTTCAACCTTTTATTTTATCGATCCCACACTCCGCATGAATTCGACTTATAACATACCCGGAATTTTGGGAAGATGCAATGTCCAGGGGTAACGATGTTCACTACTCTCCAAAAAAAGAAAAAAGAAAAAAGAAATACATCACCATTCAATCTGTTGCAGCCGAAAGTTTTGCTTTTTTCGATCTGATTAACTAAACAAAACATTGCGAAGCAGAGATTTTTTTGCAGGCATACCAGAGTTTATGCCCGAGTCTTGACATTGCTTCTGAAAATGGAGACTTTGAGTTCAATATTATCGATTCTAATAAGCTCGAACACACAGACAATCTCCTTACTTTAGAGAGAGTATGATCTTGAAGAAATGAGGTGCCTCAAATGCAAAACTTTTCTGGTGCTGTTCATCTTCTCTGCGGCGACGAGAAGTCATCCCTGAGCATAATATCTGTAGTGAGTTTTAACGTCTGAACTTAAACTAGTTTCATGGCTTTATATTAGCTGACTTAATTAAATGAAGCATCTAATTGGGGAAGCAATTCATTTCCGGGACAGAAAGTTAAAAAAGAAAAAAAAAAGAATTCTGGAAGAAGCTCTTTAAGAAGAGCATATACGGAATCGAATGGATGAAAAGATGGACGATAGATTTGATTTACAAAGTGATGTATAATTAGTATACCATCGCCATTAGATATTCAGCCTAAACTGCAATTTTATTAGGGAGAAAGAGAGAAATTGGAAATAGAATCGCTACCTCAGCATAAATTTTCTTCATCTCCACCTTTGATTGTGTCTCGGTAACTTTTAAATTTCCACGCCACTTTCAAGCATCTGCCGTTCCCCTTATCAGTGACTAGACAAGTTAAAAAGATGAAAAGTTTAGAACCTATGATGCTTCAGCTGATGGAAAATTTGAGAAGCAGAGGCAATCAAAAAATAATAATAAGTGAGAATGACCTTAACTGAATCTTACCAATTTTGTGTGCATTTATTATGCTGATAACTTTTGTATGGTTGCATTGAGATCACCTTCCCAGTAGCCATCCCACTTGTATCTGAACAGTCTCACCCATTTTAGTTTTGGTGTGCTTAGAGTACCATTGGAAAAGATCTTCATTTTAGGGCACTCTTCCACCTCAACATTTTTCAAGGATGGGAACTTCAAGCTACATCTTGTGGCGAAGGAGAAGCATTCTAGGCTTGGCAGATGTTGAAGGGTCAAATTTTCTAGCTTCCTAAGAGAAATCACTTTTCTTTCTCCGTTTTCATCATTTGCGACTACTTCTTTCATTCCTTCACATCCAATTATAGTCATGTTAGTGAGATGCATCAAATTTGTGATTGCTGAAATTGTCACTAAATGTACCAATCCAGAAGAATTCTTCACCACTAACTCCGTCAAATTCTGGAAGGATGTCACGACTGGAAATAATGTTGTCAAACTGGGACAATCCCACACCTTAAATATGCTAATACTCTGAAGAATTTTCGCCACCACATAGCCTTTTCTCCAGACATGCTTTAGGTTGCGTAGCTTGCTTAACTTGCGTTCTTTCAAATTATCAAGCACCGGATGTTTTACCTCATCAACAAGCTCTTCATCAAGGAATATATCTTCAAAAGAACTACATAAGACCTCAAGACTTTGTAGGTTCTTAAATCTTTGTAGGAGGAATATGGGAGGAAAGACGGCATCTTCATCATGAAAGCATGCCAATGTTAGTGCTTTTGGCTTGTTAAAGAAGTCATTAGAAAATTTTCCGCTTTGTATTGTATGAATATCCTTGTCGACTAATAAAAGTCTCTCTAAGGTGGGAATGCCCTGCAAAATTTCCAATACAATGAGAGAAGTAAAGTCAACAAGGTTTGACAATAAATCATGGGCTCTTAGAGGTAAACTTAAGTCAGTTAACTCCCATAAAAGGAGGCCTTGTTCTTACATTTCATTAATTTCTAGAGCCATGCATACGAGTCTCAAGTTTCTAAAGTCGAGCTACAAAATGCAAATCATAAACAAATGCTCCAGTATGGCCATCCGCCAGCCAAGGTAGGCTATACGCCCACATTATAATGATAAGATAGAAGCAAAAGAAATGTATTGACATAGGAATGATTAAATAAACGAATGAGAATTCATTTTACCCAAAAAATATCAAAAGAAAGATGGTCATCCCGTTGCAATTTGAAAAAAAATTGCTAAATGTCAGTGCTTGATTCTCAATTTAGCCCATAGGAAATTCACATTTTTGATTTGCATCGAAAATTTTTAAGAGAATTTTTAAGTAGAGGCTGGTAAAGTAATCACCCTGACCAAATTCATCTTCTAGGAATATCTTATCTAGTCAAAAAAATACTTCCTTAAAATTTCGGGTGACAAGATATTAAAAACATTTTGGGTGTCCACTAATGAAAAGCGTGCTTAAAGATGTTAGAAATATCTTATGTTGTCCATGAATTGATAGGTAAGGGGTTCATGCTTACTGTATTATCATAATGTGACATGACTATGCTGTAGACATAAGATATATCAGATGAATAAAAGAATTAAGAAGAAAGAGAGGAAGAGCAGTTGCAATCATACCTTCTCGAATGAGAGGTGTGCTTCATGGTCTGAAAGGTCGTGTTGATTGTCTCTTTGAGCCCACTTATTCATGGATGCCACAAAGGACAACATGTTCAGTTTGTCACAGTGGGTCACTTGCAATTTTTCCAAGAATGACCATTTCAAAGTGTGCAAGTCAGGGCAAAAGCCCTTGAGTTGTGGCATGTCATGGAACACTAGAGAAGTCAGTTGCGGAAAAAGAAATTGAGCAGTATTCAAGTGTGAAATGTCATCTCCACTCGCAACTATTTGCTTGATCCCACATGACTCCACTCGAAGTTTCTGAAGTTGGGTTAGACTTGTAGCCACCCAATGCGGAAACAAACTTTCAAGGCTCTTACAATTCTCAACATTCACTTTCTGTAAATGTTCAAAAGTGGGAGAATCTTGAGGAATATCAGTCCATATTTTGATTAAATTGTCCATGTGGGAGAGAACCATTGATGCAAGCCGAGGAAATTGTACCTACCATATTGGTAAAATGACAATAAATTCGATTACATTGAGTGATGACCTCAAAGAAGGAATTTCCAAACTTCTCTTCCTCTCACGAATCATAACATTCTAGAACTTGCTAGTGACACAATCAAGGAGGGGTTGCTTGATGCTTTCATTTCAATTGATTGATGACTAACGCTGAGTCTATTGCATTGGAACAAACATCAAAGTGGGTGCGGCAAAATAAATTACATTCCGGTCCATACCACCTATTAAAACTCATGCATGAAAAAGATAGGAAAACATTTTCCGTTGTGTTACGACCCAAAGAATGCAATTATGATCTCAAATACAACATGAATACTTCTGCAATTTCCTAAAAATTTCATGTCATGTGATGCAAAATTTTAAGGTGACTTTCTTACGCAAACAAGGATACCTGGGCAAATGCAATTAACCTTCATGAACAAATGAAACATGTTATGCCAAAACTGATTGTGATACAAGAAAATGAAACCATTGTACGAGCTACTTTGAATTGTTCATTTTAATAGCCCGTGTGGAATTTTCATTTCATCATGATAAAATTAATTAAATTACAACATGCTACAATCTCAATTACCAAAGACAAGTTTGTCATACAAGTATCGAATGGTCCACCAAGACATATGCCTTATTCATATGATCCCTATGAGCACATCATGTTTGTTTATAGAAAATCAACGATGTTATGAGCTTTTATAACTTGTCCAATAAGAAGTGGGTATTGACATTTTTTATTTGGTTTCAATAAAATTAACACAATTACGACTTATTACTAGCAAAAAACAGAATGACTATTTCCATACTTCCCTAAATCTATTAATATTCTAAGTTGAGGATTATGATGAGTTTTTGAATTATTTAAAAAGATGTGATGGGTACCTTATATTTGACAAATAAATGAAATAACGTCATTGCAATTTGTCACTAACAAAAATCACGTGACTAGTTTCATACTTCTTTATCTATTAATATTCTAAAATGAGTAACATGATGGCCTTTTGAAATATTCTAACAATGTGGGCATATGACAACTCATAAACGACATATTAATGGCATTAGAAGTAAATGCATAAATTAGTAGTAACTTCTATCGTTGAAGAGTAAAAAAAAAAGTGTGGATGCTAATTATGATGCAACGTCTTAGTCACACATGATAATAAATAAATAAATAATTGGATAAAGTATTAGAATAAGAAAAAACTAAAGCATTTCCTCCACCGAAAAAGAAAGCAATAGTTAAAGGGTCACGTTTTCTTCACTTTTCATTTGGCAGGGACACCCTCGCCCGACCTCGCCGGCGTCGAGCGGCCCTCACCAGAGCCTTGCCCCGCGCCGACGAGGCTCAGCCTCGGGGGATCTGGGCGAGTCCGAGCTCGCCTATCAATCCCGGTCGAGTGGGATCGATCGTGGTCGAGGGCCTCGGCTGTGTGGATCGATCATGGATCGATCCCGGTCGAGTGGGATCGATCAATATTCCCTCTTTTTCCATTTTTCACTTTAGACAAGGCTTCTGAGCATGTGTAAACTCTAGGAGGATTGCTGGAAGAAAGATTAAGCCAAAAGTCCCAGAATTTTGATTAAAAGACAAAGCATTTAGAAGTGAAGGCGTAGAACTCAAGCTAGCAATCACATTCACAGAACCAAAAGGAAAAGGACCCCCGCACAACATTTATTTTTCCTAGCTCCTATAAAGAGATAACAGACGAATTCCGTTGAAGCAGCTTGCAAACACTAGTTTTAATGGCCACGAGGCATATCGAGTTACAGGACACCGATACACGTCATCAAACAAGACGAGGACATCTACGGTTCAATCACGAGTCGTCCCCTTACCAGATCCGGCACTAGGACTCCACCCTCATCCTCTCGAAGTGGCTCTCTATCGAAGCTCACTTCCACCTATTTCCTCTCACTGGCAAGAATGTCATCGAGCTCGGCTGGGCTCCTAGGCTCACTGCGGCTCGGCTCGGGGCCAACCGTGTCGTCCTCACTGATGTCGCTCTAATCCTCCCAAGTTGAGGAGAAAAGTGGAAGCAAACGGCTAAGGGGAACAAGTGGAGGTGAGGGAGGTGGTGTGGGGATCGGAGGAGTTAGCGAGGGGTATTGGGGAGAGCTGGACATCATGTTGATGAGCACATGTTCTTAGACGCGAAGAAGGGGATGGGGTTGGGAAGACGCTGCGGGGTTGTACAAAGGGAGTGTCCCTCTCTATTTCCAAATTGCTTAAAAGTAGCTGATAATGAAGTTGCGAATGGTGAAAAGCGGACAATAACGCCAACCAATTCAATTAACATTTTCCGTCATATTTTGCTCTTCCTTTTGAGCTTTTTGCCGGGACTCACATGAAGCATTTGAATGTTTTTTTTTTGAGAAAAGAAGGGAGAGAATGAGACACCAAAGGTATGTTTGAAGCAAAAAAAAAAAAAAAAGGAGGAAAAAAAAAGGAATAGAGAGAAACAAGATTGTCGACAGAACACTAAAGGCATGGAAAGATAAGAAGGGGGAGGAAAGTGGGACTCGTGAAAAAAGAGAAGCAAAGAAAAAAAAGAAGCAAATTATGCTAAAAGGTAGGCCATATAAGGGACAATATGGTCAAAATATTATGATAGGAAGTGTATAAGTTAAATGAGGAGTGGAAAAATTTTGACCCTGATTAAAACTTGCAAAGTATTTGTAATAAAAAAGGAGTGACAGGAAAAAAAAAAAAACCTAAACAATTGATATGTGTTTGTTGCATTTTTAAGATATGATGGAAATCAAAACAAATTTGGTAAAGATGTTGGCTTGTGTTCACTGAATTCAATGAAAATAAATTTGAAAATTGACTTTTATTCTTCAAAAAATTAGATGGTGGCATGAACATGTATTTCCTTATTATTCTACTCTGATGACAACCTCTCCTAAATTCAATTTATAATCAATATTACAGTGAACATTGACTTTTAATTGGCTTATTTGACATTAAATATTGGCAACGCCTTCTCCCTCTAATTTTTGGATGACTTCTTAGAAAGTTCCCTCAGTTTGAATATCAAAGGACAAAACGTTGCTTGCAATTACTTTATAAGGTAACAATTTTTCAATTTATTTGCTTCAAGTTGAACATGCAATTGGTTTTCATTTTACCTTATTTAAGAAAACTAATTCTTGATTTGTGATTTCAGTGATTGGGAAGATTTCAGTTTAACCAATTTGTAAATGGGTTTAAGAATAAAAGACTAACCTGAGGGGTGAAAAGTGAAGGACTATGGTGGTGAATCTCCAACAATGACTGTCTGGTCAAACAACTCATCTTGGGACAATGGGCAATGGTCAACTTTATTAAGTTGGGGCATTCCAGTATTTGATTCTTCCCTGAAAGGATGCTAGCCAAATTGGGCAAGCATTCTAGCTTCATGCTGTCAAGATTCGGGAATGTAATCTTCTCCCGTGTGCTCCGCTGCCCTTCTTCCTCTTCGATCACTCCTTCCATCCGATCACACTCCTTTATTTCCACCCGCCTTAGATTGGCAAGACACTGAGCCATCGATGGATTGAAAGCATGTCTCAAGTTGCTGCAATTATAAATGGTTATATAGTGTAGAAAATTGTAGGGCAGCGATCTTTGAAGATCTTTGTTCCATAGTCGCCTCAACGTTGATAGATTCACCAAGTCCAAAGTCATGAAGGAAGGTAGCATCCCAATGCTTCCTAAAGTCATGTAGGAAGGTAGCATCCAAGTGCTTCTTAAACGCATCAACCCTTCAAGATCGAATATTTCTTCTAGAGATTCGCAATCGCAAACTTGCAACTTTCTCATATTGTTTAAAAGAAGCATCAATTTAGATGGAATAGCATTAACAAATGATGAACATTTATCCACCATCAATGATTTTAATTGCCAAGATAACTTGATGGGGTTGAGTTCACTATGCCATTTTCCAATCAACTTGGGGAACTCAGATAGCCGCAAAAAATTTACTCCAACAACCATTTCTGTTAGAAAAAACATGATTAATGTAAACTTCTAGTTAGCAAATAGAAATTACTCTATTGGTGAATTGCACATAATTTGGTAATCGATGCATACCATTTCTTCAAACATATTTTGGATGGTGATGTTGAGGTTTTCCTTCCAAAACCACCTTTTTCTTGATACTTGTACTCTTTCCAAGCTGTGGCGCCTCTATTGGTCCTCTAGAGAAGAACTTCATGCTGGGACATCCACTCACTATGACATCTTTCAATAGAGGGAACATCAAAGTGTATTTAATTGAGCTGAAACATCTCAACCTTGTCAACCCATCAAGCTCAATATACTTCAATTGATTGAAAGCCACCACAAGCCCCTCCTCACCTTCCTCATCACAAATGACTTCTGTCAACATTTTACAATTACTTACTCTCAATTTTTTGAGTTCCACCAAATTTCTAGCTATTGTCAAAGTGAATATATTGGACAACCCACCACAAAATGACATATCTAGAGTCTTGAGGTGTTGAAAAAATCTTGAAAAGGGTAATATTATGGATGGAGATAATCCGTCGCAATTTGACATTTCTAGGGTCTTCAAATGTTGAAATGAAAAGGGTAATGTTACTTCTAGCTCATGACTTGGACCTGCTATGGCTTCTATATTGATGCTTAGCTCTTCTTGGTAAGATTCGCACACAACAAGTTTTTCCAAGTTGGCTAAGCTCTGGACAAAACAACATGTGGATATTGCGAATTCCTTTGAGAAATGGTGAAGCTTGAGAACTCTAAGCTTGCTGAAGAATTTTCCATCATGAAAATGCCCATGCCATATCTCCCTCCGTCCGGATAAATCCAATTTTAACTCTTGCAGATTTGGGAATGTGCCCTGAGATATTAGTTAAATTATTATCTAAAACCATCTTAATTAAAAGAGTATTCATGTATTATGATATATGCCCTATATATCATGCACAATAACTGCTTACGAGATGTTGAATCTCATGTGACTTAATGAAAGGACATTCAGGTTCATGGAAAAGACATTATCACCAATCTTTAATATTTGACTTTATACCCATATTTGAATTCAAGTAAATCTCTATGTTCCCAGTTTTGCAGATACATACCTTGTGAAAGTAACTTCTCCATCAATTATAACCATAATTGCACAAATTTCAGAGATTAATGTCAACAAAAACATCACATCTTTCCGTTTTTAGCATAAAATTGGCCATCTTTACATAGTCCAATTTAGATAACACACTTACAACTCCGTAATATCACACCCCATGTCACGTATTTTAAATCTTCATGATAATTAAGAGAGAACTGAACCATTCGAATTAAATTAAACCTTTTTTAAAATTAACGGTTATGCATTACATCAAACATTGACAAGAATTTCCATTCAATATTTGAAGAACATACGATATTTCCATGTTGTAATAGTTCTATTGATTCAAGGAGAGTCATGTAGCTTAAATCTTAATATGTATAGCTATTTGTATGAGATGCTTGGTTGCGACCTTAATCATCACTTCCAATATTCACCATTGAAGCCAAAGATATAATGGATCATACCTTTTCTATCAAGAACAAGGGTTGTTTACGAAGAGGCATCTCATTCTCAGGTTGTGAAGCAAGTATCTCCACTTTGTTACAGCCCTGCACCTCCAAGTTCTTCAATGCTGGCCAACATAAAGCATGTATTCTGGTGTAGATGCACTTCAATTCTATTAGATTTTCAAGCTTGAGGGAGGTTAACCTTGGGAACACAACCTTGGGAACTGGTCCTTCCTTCTCGATGAGTTCCACAATGCCACATTCACTGATCTCCAACTCCTCAAGTTGGGTTAGATGTACTACTAATGAGGCTGGAAATACAAAGGTGAGGCTCTCGCATCTAGAAACTGTAATAAAACGGAGACACTGGAATTTGACTTGACTATGGAGTTCCTTATCCCATACACACTTTAGCTCTGGTAATCCATCTAACTTTAGCATTTTTAATGGCAAATGAGCAACAGGATATCCATCTAGAGAATTCAATGGCTGAAGTTTGAAAATAACTTCAAGCAGATCGCATGATCATACCTTCAATTCCTCAAGTTGGGTTAGATGTACTACTACTGAGGCTAGAAATAGAGAGGTGAGGCTGTTGCATCTAGAAACTTTAACAAAACGGAGACACTGGAATTTGACTTGACTATGGAGTTCCTTATCCCATACACACTTTAGCTCTGGTAATCCATCTAACTCTAACCTTTTTAATGGCAAATGAACAACAGAATGTCCATCTAGAGGATTCAATGGCTGAAGTTTGAAAACAACTTCAAGCAAATCACATGATCGTACCTTCAATTCCTCAAGTTGGGTTAGATGTACTACTATTGAGGTTGGAAATAGAGAGGTGAGGCTGTTGCATCTAGAAACTGTAACAAAACGAAGACACGGTAATTTGACTAGACTGTGGATTTCCTTATCCCATACACACTTTAGCTCTGGTAATCCTTCTAACTCTAGCTTTTTTAATTGCAAATGAGCAATGGGATGTCCATCTAGAGGATTTAGTGACTGAAGTTTGAAAACAACTTCAAGCAAATCACATATTCGTACCTTCAATTCCTCAAGTTCGGTTAGATGTACTACTATTGAGGCTAGAAATAGAGAGGTGAGGCTGTTGCATCTAGAAACTGTAACAAAACGGAGACACTGGAATTTGACTTGACTATGGAGTTCCTTATCCCATACACACTTTAGCTTTGGTAATCCATCTAACTCTAACCTTTTTAATGGCAAATGAACAACAGAATGTCCATCTAGAGGATTCAATGGCTGAAGTTTGAAAACAACTTCAAGCAAATCACATGATCGTACCTTCAATTCCTCAAGTTGGGTTAGATGTACTACTAATGAGGCTGGAAATATAGAGGTGAGGCTCTTGCATCCAAAAACTGTAACAAAACGGAGACACTGGAATTTGACTTGACTGTGGAGTTCTTTATCCCATACACACTTTAGCTCTGGTAATCCATCCAACTCTAGCCTTTTTAATGGCAAATGAGCAACATGATGTCCATCTAGGGAATTCAATGGCTGAAGTTTGAAAACAACTTCAAGCAAATCACATGATTGTACCTTCAATTCCTCAAGTTGGGTTAGATGTACTACTAATGAGGCTGGAAATATAGAGGTGAGGCTCTTGCATCAAGAAACTGTAACAAAACGGAGACACTGGAATTTGACTTGACTGTGGAGTTCCTCATCCCATACACACTTTAGCTCTGGTAATCCATCCAACTCTAGCCTTTTTAATGGCAAATGAGCAACATGATATCCATCTAGGGAATTCAATGGCTGAAGTTTGAAAACAACTTCAAGCAAATCACATGATCGTACCTTCAATTCCTCAAGTTGGGTTAGATGTACTACTAATGTGGCTGGAAATATAGAGGTGAGGCTCTTGCATCCAGAAACTGTAACAAAACGGAGACACTGGAATTTGACTTGACTGTGGAGTTCCTTATCCCATACACACTTTAGCGCTGGTAATCCATCCAACTCTAGCCTTTTTAATGGCAAATGAGCAACATGATGTCCATCTAGGGAATTCAATGGCTGAAGTTTGAAAACAACTTCAAGCAAATCACATGATCGTACCTTCAATTCCTCAAGTTGGGTTAGATGTACTACTAATGAGGCTGGAAATATAGAGGTGAGGCTCTTGCATCCCAAAACTGTAACAAAACGGAGACACTGGAATTTGACTTGACTGTGGAGTTCCTTATCCCATACACACTTTAGCTCTGGTAATCCATCTAACCTTAGCCTTTTTAATGGCAAATGAGCAACAAGATGTCCATCTAGAGGATTCAGTGGCTGAAGTTTGAAAACAACTTCAAGCAAATCACATGATCTTACCTCCAAACTTTCCAAGCTCTTGAGCCATCCAAGAATGCAAGAAGGAACAATGTTCAATAGCTTATTGCATCTCCATACCTTAAGCGATTTTAGTTTGTGGAAAGAATCCGTAGCAACTTGATTATCCCATATTATCTCAATATTATCCATGTCACTGATGTCTAATGTCTCCAAGCTAGGAAATGCAACCTGCGGTATTCGATCGTGAAATTAGTGATTCTAATAGATTAAAAGTTCATAAAGTTCCATTACATATAGAAGAGCTTGCTTGAGGAAGAGTGCCATCGTTAGAAAGTAAATAATGAAGAGATTGAGATTTAAAAGGCAACTAATCATCCATCAAAAGTGGCAGTATAGAAGTAGCTGCTCGCTTCAACCTTGAAATCAAATTATGAGTTTCTTAATTGCGGTAAAGAAAAATTACAAGATGCAAGGAACCACATGGAAGAAGCGATAGTCCTATCAATCTTGATCTATCAATTGTGGCCGTCTTATTAGATGAATGCTTCCTCATATTGCAAAGGTCATAATAAAGAATGGAAGACCACACAAAGCAATAAGACGAACAAAGCTCTTCTATTTATATTTTGACACATATTAATTCCCCATATTTTCGAAGGGAGTTCGAAGGCAATATAAAATATTTGAAAACAAAAAAGACGATATTTCTTAATTACGGCGGGCCTTAATTTTGGCATGTTTGGTTGTGTTGTTTCTCCGCGATAATTAGGCTACTTCAATAAAGTAATCGTGGTTGATTTGTCCATATTAGCGTTGTCAAAGCGCATTGGGGCGCACGTGGCGCAACTGCTTAGATTGCGTCTATGATCTACGACTTACCCAAATATCCCCGGGATTCGACCCAGACGGACGCGATCACATAGGCTCGCAAAGTAGGAAACGAAAACCCCCGGGGTCGCCTTAAATTCACAAATGTTAACTTGTCGACCACCTTGACACAAAGTGCCCGCACTCGACCCAACCAACCCCCCATCGAGTACAAAAGGAAAAAAAAAACAAAATCATCACCACCTCCTCCATGAAAATGGTCGAGCAATTAGCAAAAATTAAATTGCGCAAATTGGCATTTAAGATGGAATCGGGGCTTTAGAGGTACGATTAATCTGAAAGCAAGAGCTCCCTTCCATCGGGAAAAAAAATTGTAAAAGAAAAGATATATATGTATATGCATGTATACATGCCAAACTTTTGTGATCTTCTCTCTCCTCATGTTTTTCTTTCTTTCTTATTTCTTTTATTACTTTCCCTACCACATGTGTGCATTTATGATTGGAATTTCTCTTCTTCTTCTTTTTTTTTTTGTTCTTTTCATACGTTCTCTTAATGCAATTTTGCTTACTTCACGATAGTCTACTTCTTAATAAGGTTTATGTTGTGATAAAACTGTCCAATATTTACAATTTCTTTTTATCTCGCTTTGATGATATATTGATTTTTGAAACGACTCCAAAAGTGTTAACTCTAAAAGTGAATATTGGAGATGTGTATAATCTACCTTATGGCGTAACAAACATTTCTATCATATTAACAAGATGGTAGCATGTTCTTTTTTCGTCACTTGAGTAATGTTATTTGTGTTTATTACCAAATTTTTACATCCATTGAGTTTCAAAGTACCCAAAAGCTTGTACATGCCCATGAGAACTATTAGAATTTTATATATAAAAAATATAAGAATTGAAAGGGCTGACAATTCATTATGCGAGTTAACATATTCGTAAATGATTATTCGACAAATTCGAAAATGACACGAATTGATACGAGCTTTAATATACGTAAATTTGTAGCAAAATTAACAAAAATATAGTGTTGTCCGAAAAACGTAAATTGCTAGCCAGTCAATTTTTTATTTTTATTTTGATAGAAAGTACTTATATTTAGTTACGTTTGGAAGACAGATGCTAATGTGAAAGCTTAAGAATGCTCATAATACTTCTCTCAATATCCTATAGGCCTACCCAATAAGTAGAAGCTGAGAGACTCCTTTGCATGATTCCTCTTTCTTCAATTACTAGGTTATTAGCAGCATTCTCACGCATTTGTCTGCAGACGTGGAATCCTTCAATTATGTAAAATTGGAATATGTTTTTAATACAAGTAATTAATTAAATTGAATCTCATTTCATAGGAATCTACCTTTTTTGAAGAAAAAAGGCTAAATTCATAACTTGTATTATGTAAAAGATAGGGATTTGATAACATTTAAAACTTTGTAATTGTCAATGTAATATAACATTGTTGTAACATTGAGAGAAAATTACAAAACTCATCAAAAGAAATATATAATAGGAAGTGTTACCTTGCTAAATTGCAATGCTAAAACTCATTAAGACCCATGGCCTTGAACAAGGCAATCACATATGAGAAAGAGGAATTTCGTTGGAAGCAAGATGAGTGGAAAGTACAAGAAAAGGAGAATGATCATCTTGCAAATTTTTTAGTGACTATTAAATATTATTGTAGATTTTCCAGTGAGGTGATGATTCGGTAGTGAAGTGGAAATAGTAGCCCATTTAAAAATTAGCCACGTGTCTTGCACATCGATAGTTTGCCGGAATATTTCAGACTTTTTTTGTCAAAGTGCATAAATTATTTAAAAAATGAAAATTTATTGCCTTAGGTGATTAAATAAAAGTTCAATGACTATATTACAAAAAAATATTTTATTATATAGTTACCCCATAATTTTGAGAGTTAACAATTGAGCTCATTGAAGATTAATTATCCAACTTTTTGCATATGTAGTGACTCTTTAAATTCTTCATTTCAATTTAAAATCACAATTTGAATACTAACTCTACTTTGACTTATCTAGATTTTATGGTGCCATGATTATGTGAAAGTAATCAATTTTAACCAAAGGGGAGTTTGGCAATTATGCTTTGTCTCTAGTATAACTACTTATTTGTTAATTTTGATTAATTAGTTGGCTGGCATAATAATTATTTATATGCATATATCTTTTTTTTTTCTAATTTCTTAATAATTTGATGTGATTGATCCAACTCTTATTAGTGTGAATTGAAACTTGCTAATTATTTGTTGTGGTATGTGGCAACTTGAAATGCACAAGATGTAAATTTCTAAATTGCTACAACACATAAAATTGATGGCAAGCATTTTACTCTATCAGATTTTTGTTATATTTAAGATTATGATATAGCATTAATCACATACCTCTTGATTAAAGAGGATAGTAGAGCGGGATTTGACGCCATCCTCACCTCGAGCTTCGATATACCTGTCATCAATTTTTCATTAGATGAAAAGAATGGCATCTTTTGCATGGTTGGGATAAATTAATCTAAGAAGGTCTTGAATGATGAAACCAAAAAAATTGATCTTACACTTTCTGCAAGAGAAGCATGTCAAACTTTCCAAATATTTAAGTTGTAAAATGGTCAACATCGGGAATACTAGAGCTTCCGATGTTTCTATACTCAACCCTTCTTCCTCCATAATAATCGCCTCCAATTTCTCGCACCAAGATACCTGTAGTTTTCTCAATTGTGCAAGATATTGAACCATGGATGGGAAAAACATAAACCTGAGATTGTTACAAAAACCCACTTGTACTTCCTTCAAATTGTGGAATCTCACGATTCCACGAGGATTCTTGGTCCACACGCGCCTCAAGCTTTGTAATTCCATTATATTGATGTTGTTTAGCTCAGAGAGAGTCTCGATATTTGCATTGGCACTTAGTCCATCAAGGTCAAAAATTTCTTGCACCGAAATGCAAGCTCCTACACTTAAAGTGTGTAACTTGTGTAGTTTTACTAGTGACTTGGAATTGATAACTTTTGAGAGAGATTTGCATGAAGATATCTTAAGAAATTGGAGATTGCTCAGCCCTAATGGAGATTCATCGCTCCATATATTTTCCAAATTGGGAAGTCCGGCCATCTTCAAGGACTCCAAGGATGGGATTGAAACCTAGTGGACAGACCCATCAGCATTAGTATTTACAATTACAAAACACAAGCAAAAACCTTATGTGCTATAGCAGGTTATTCAAATGGTTGCGGAAGAAACTTCACGAACTTTGGGACAAATTTTCCATTTACAAATATCTGTAATAAATGAAAGCTGATTTACAATCCGGAAAGGTTATTTACGACCACAAAAGACAACCAACAAACTTCTTTTTTTTTTATTTACAATATACTCGTGGATATTATTACGATTAGATTTTCTTTGCAATTTACAAACAATAAGGGAAATTATGGTCATCAAGAAATAGCAATTATTCCTTTTGATAACGACTACGAAAATTAGTGATCCATTGAGGAAAAGGAATCACGTTCAAGGTAAATCACTTCCTATAAGATAAACTAATTTCTCTTAGATTATGTTAGTATTTTGACAATATATTACTCATTTTATAGATGATTGCTACAATCTCACAATGGAGATTACTACAATGAAAAAAAATAAAGAAACTATAGAATGACCATGATTACGAAAGACATAGGCAATTTACTAAAAAAGGAAAATATATCATTGCAATAAGTGATCAAACAAGTGAGATTGCAATCACGAGAAGTAAATTACTATGCTATAAGACTTAATTATGGAAGGTTTAATTTACTACCTACCTAAAGAAATTTAGCAATTTTGAAAAGTAATTTATTACTTCACAAGGAAAATTACTATTATAAAAGGTTAGTCTCTACAAGTAACTTCTTTTTTTTTTCCCTGGGCCACCTACCTAAGCCCACTTGGGCTTATCCAGACCTAATCAATTTATGCATGAAATATTATAATTTATTCAATAAGATTCAATAAAATGTAAACAAGGAGTTTCTCTTTAATAATTATCCTATAATTTGTATCTTCTCACGAATGTAGTACCTTCAATCCTTAATATTAACTATCCGGGTGTGGATAGTCTACTACGATCCTTACACTTATTGTCTATGGCTCACACCAATAGTTAAACACACGTTACCTTATTTTCTCTTTTTTTTTTTTTTTTCATTTTACCAAATCCTCGTTCTCTCTCTCTTCACATCACCGAAAAATCAACTTCAGAAAGGCACGACCAAGGCTCATAGCAGCGTCAAGCTTGTTTGTCACGCTGAGTTCAGAGAGAGAGAGAGAGAGAGAGAGAGAGAGAGAATTTGCGCCTGGTCGCAAGGGAGATGACGGATCGCAATGAGCGTGTCCACGGTGTCGGTAAGCCGATCTGGTTCTTAGGCCATCAGCGCGTGGTGAGTAGGAGTGAGAGAAGATGCAGGCCCTCTCACGATGCTGAACAACTTTCAGATGGGGAGAGAGAGGGGGCCACAAAAAGGAGAAAAGCATGAGGACACGTATCGGCCATCAATACGTGCCGTAGCACAATAGGCCGCAAACGTCCATACTCAAAACTTCCGTTTTATACTTCGTAAATCTACTATGGCAACTTAAATTTCCACGAATCTTTATTACATCATTATAATAGGACAATCATGTCTAGTCAACTAAAAGGCTTTAAGAAATTTTTGTTGTACAAAACGGCCGTGCGTTTTCCTTAATTGGACCACTGCTTATCCATAGTTTACTTCTCTTACTAACAATAATCAATTTAATCAACTATACATAAATGGCCTCAATTTCAATTAAATGCCATTAATTGTTGTTGTGATGATTTAAATTATCAACTTCATATTCATAAATTCTCAATTACACGGTGCTTCAAACAATTTTCTAAGTCAATTTCTAGGAGATAAAGGTTTATTATACAGAATCATTTAATTAATTTTATTATGCATGTTACCAGTCTACTATATATTAATTGTCATTTCATACACTCGAGCCTCAACTATATGTTAGAATGTGCTTCAAACCAATCATTCACTTGAAAATCATTTTGTTTTAATCTTTCACCAATTAAGATCATGATTTTGACCATAATGAAGAAACAACGCACATAAAGTAGTTTAGAAATGAGCAAAAAAACTTAATTACGAGAATTAATTAATAAAATTAAGCCCAAATTTTGAGTAAATAAAGTGGGAAAATGACATGATTTTTCACCACTTAACACAGAATACGTTTTCAGTTAATTATGATGATCAAGGTTCCACTTTATTAGGGACCAAATCTATGTACATTCCCTTGATTTAGGTCAAAATTATACTAACTTCGTGAAAAATAAACTGCTATCATTTCTATCGATGAATTTTGTCAACAACACTAACATCAGAACTTGATTTGCATGTATTTCAAATTGCCTGTACAACAATCTTAGAACTCCTCTCTCAACAAGCCACTAATTATTAATCGCTTTCTCCTCCTCCCTTTCTCCATAATTTCACTATTTAATTTTAACACTCTTATATTTTTCCTCATTATTATACGATGCTAATTTATAAATATAACATTCATTTACCTACAAAAGAACACAAAAATCACGGGGAAATTACCCGACCCACTCATGAACTTTGAGGGGAGCACACCTTTACTCCTAACCTTTTAATTATCACATGAGTTTGTTCAACTTCGATTTTATTGTGGATGTCAACCCTTTGGGCATTTTACCATTTACATGTTACATGTGATTTTTTACAATAAAGTTGCAATTATTTTGTATCTGCTTCAGTTAATCATCCTTTGGCCTCCGAATGCACTAAAATGAGTTGGAAATTCCCAAAATAAACAAAGAAAAATGAGGAAAAAAACGCAATGATCTTAACAGAGATTAAGACAAAAATTACTAATAATATGGTTGACTTCATCAAAAGAGCTACATATAAAACAATCAAAGAAAAAGCTAAATTTTTTATTTCATTATGCATATAGCCTCCCTAGTAGCTATTTTAAAAGGACCATTGGATGACAACATCACATAACTGTGCTCAATACTTCATAAATATATATATAAACAAATTTTGGAAGTGAATGTGTATCGATTCAAATCTTCATAAGGATTTCCTGTAGTTTTTCCTAAAAGCCGCTCACTTATGCCTACAACTACGAGATATTTGTGTTTACAAATTAGAATATTGGTGGTATTATGATTAGATTTTGTTTTCAATCTATTAACAATAAGGGAAACTACAATCATCAAGAAATAGCATCAATTCAGTTTGCTAATGACTACAAAAATTAATAATCCATAAAGCCAAAGGAATTACATTCAAGGTAGATTACTTCCTATAAGGTAACATATTCCCTCTTAGGTTATGGTACTACTTACATTACTCATTTTATCTGATGATTGCTAGAAAGTACCGTACTGTCTCACAATGAGGATTACTACCATGAAAAATATCAATGAAGAAACTATAGAATGACCATGATTACGAAAGACATAGGCAATTTGCTAACAAAGGAAAATTATCTCATTGCAACAAGTGATCATCAAGGCGAGATTGCAATCACGAGAAGTAAATTACGATGCTATAAGACCTTAATTACAGAAGGTATGTCTAATGTACTACCTACCCAAGGAAACTTAGCTATTTCAAAAACTATCTACTTCACAGGGGAAAATTACTATCATAAAAGTTCAATTACTGCAAGAAACTTCCTTCTAACGCCTAGCCCGCTAGGGCTTGTCTAGACCCAATCAATTTATGGGTGAAGCATTATAATTTATCCAATTAAGATCCAATAAATTATCATTTGGTAGCCTATTACCTTCTATCTTCATTATTAACTACCTGGGTGTGGATTATCTGTTGCAGTCCTTACACCTATTATCTACTGCTTACACCAATAGTTAGACACGCGGCACATTATTTTCTTTTTATTTTTTCTCTTTTTACCAATTTCTTATTCTCCCTCTTCACGTCCCAAAGAATCGACCTCAGGAAGATGCGACCAAGCCTCTTGCTAGCATCAAGCTTGTTGGTCATGACAGAGTTCACGACGGTGATCGCAAGCGAAGAAGAAAAACGGTTAGAGATAGAATTTGCGTCAGGTCCGCAAGGGACATGACTGGGGGCGAGGGTAGAATCCGCCAGCTGTTGGTGGTGACGTTGATGGAGTTGAGCTGTGGCCGGTCATGGTGGAGGCGTATGAGCGTGGCGACGGTGGGGCCAAGCAGATCTAGTTCTCAACCCCTTCAACGAGAGAAGATGCAAGCCCTCTCCCGATCCTGACTAACTTTTGGATGGATACACAAGAGAGAGAGAGAGAGAGAGAGAGAGAAGAAGAGAGAGAGAGAGAGAGAGGGGTTCGTGCAGGGGAGAAAAGCAAGTGACACATGTCGCCCATCCATACGTGTCATAGACAATGGGTGCATACACGAAAAAGGTCTCCTCTTAAATGTTATCACTAAAGCTAGTTAAATAATTAACTATAATTTCCACCTACTAGTTTAGTAGTCTAATCAACTATACATAAACGGCCTCAATTTCAATTAAATACCATTAATTGTTGTTGTTATGATCTAAATTGTCAACTTTATATTCATAAATTCTCAATTACATAGTGCTTGAGACCATGTTCTAAGTCGGATTTCTAGGTGATAAAGGTTTATTATACAAAATCATTAATTATTTTCATTATAAATGTTATGGTCTACTATATCTCAATTGCCATTTCATACGCTCGAGCCTCAACTATGCCTTGGAATTGTGCTTCAAACCAAGTATTCACTTGAAAATCTTTTCATTTTACTCTCACCTATTAAGACCATGATTTTGACCATAATAATGCACAAGGTAGTTTAGAAATGAGCCAAAAAATTCAATTACGTGAATTAATTAATAAAATAAAGCCCAAATTTTGAGTAAACAAATCAGGAAAATGACAATGATTTTTCACCACTTCACGAATTTGTGAGTTATTTTTCAGTAAATATTGATAATCAAGCTTCCACTCCATTATGGACCAAACCTATGTACATTGCCTTGATTTAGGTCAAAATCATACTGAACTTCATGAAAAACAAAATGTTATCATTTCTGTTGATGAAATTTGTCAACAACATGAACTTTAGAATTTAATTTTCATTATTTTTCAAAATGTGAGGACTATTCCAAAGAATATATTTAGTACTCAATTGACTCATGACTAAAATGTTAAGACTCCTAAGACACTTTTCCCCCAAAGATATCTAGGACTCGATTGCTTGTTACATGTGTTTTTTACGATAAAGTTGCAATTCTTGTGCATATGTTTTAGTTAAATCTTCCTTTGGCCTCCAAATGCACTAAAACGAGTTAAAAATTTCCAAAATAAATAAAGAAAAATGAGGAAAAAGACACAATGATCTTAACAGAGATTAAGACAAAAATTACTAATAACAAGGTTGACTTCATGAAAAAAGCAAAACATCTAGTAGGCCTTCAAGTATATCCAAGCATATAAAACAATAATAGGAAAGGCTAAGTTTTTTTTTATTTCATTATGCATATAGCATCCCCAGTCAGCTATTTAAAAGGACCATTGGATGATAACATCACATAACTATGCTCAATATGCCATTTGGGAGTAAATGTGTGCTGCTTAAAATCTTCACGGGGGATTTCATGTAGTTTTTCCTAAAAGTCGCTCACTAAAGCCTACGTCTACGAGATATTAGCACAAGTTGAATATTTATGTTTGTTATGCCCAAAGTACTTACAAATGTATGAACACACATGTAATTGTGTACTTTTATACTAATAGGACCTATGCAATGACTAAGTGCTTATTGAAATACACAATATGGAAATGACGTTCATCAATTATGTTAACACCATTGCTACTATTTGAAAACCCAATCCCCCCTGCTCACTCTTGGCATAGAATTTTACCTAATTCACCTAGATATTATATTTTATAGATAATAACAAAGTTAGATAACTAAATTTAGGGAATCCATTTTATAAGATTATGAAATGATGTTATTGTGGAATTATTCTAATGCCAAAATTCCCTTCAATGTTGCTTTGTAAAACCCTATTAATATAGGTACACTTTCAGCATGTAAGTTGAAAATAACTCAGATCCTATCCCAAACTAAATTTACATGGATTCCATTCTATTAGTTGGACTTCTGCACAATGAAGAGAAATAGAAGATTGCTTTAACTAATTACAAGGAAGGCAAGATTGGACAAGGTAATTAGGAAGAAAATGAACTGAAAAGAAAAAGGAATAAGGATTAAAATCTATGGTACTTCTAATTAGCAAATCAACGAAAGATTAATAGGCAGTATATTCTTTTGATCGAAAGTTACCTGCTGCCCGTTGAAGAAAGCAACTTGAGTGCCAACTTGGTCTTTTGATGCACTACTCGAAGGAGCCGTCCCGGGGTCAAAAAATTCTTGATATTTGGCAAGTCAAGCAATTCCAATACACGCAAATTATGCAATTCAACTTTGCCACAATCATCAACTTCTACAATCTCCCGCATTAAGTGGCACTTGATAACTTGGATCTCTTCAAGCTGTGGAAGTTCTCTCAATAATGAAAGAGGAAACAAAGCTTTCATCTTGTTGCAACTTTCAACTTGTACTACTTTTAATGCACTAAAGGAATTAGAGGAGATATGGTTGTTGCATATCTTCTCCAAGTTGATGAGATTCTTGAGACGTAACGACTCTAATGTCTTGAAATCTGTATGGGATGGTGATTGAAGGACGTAATGGACAAAGGAATTATTCTTGACTTGTAAATGCTTTAATTTTTTAAAGCCTTCTTGGGATAGCGAGCAAATACTTTGCTCAATTCCGTTTAATCCGTCTAAAAATAGATCATCAGTTTTGCCTAACAAAGTTTGTATGCATCCTTTTTGAAGAATATCACTGTTTGGATCCAACGTAAGCTTCAATGCGCTCAATCCTTTATGACTTTGCCAGCCCCACACATCACCTATCGCGATTTTATACTTGGTTAATTTCTCAATGTTTAGATCCTCTGGGAGCACCCTTGAATTGGGAATGGACACATGCAAAGTGCAGAGATTCTTCTTGTTATTCAACTCAATAAGCCTCGCATTAGTTGGTGGAGTTTGCTCCATGGCATTCCATTCATCAAAGCTATTATCCATATACAACTCCTCCAATTTAATCAAGCTTCCAAGCACACCCGGTTCAATTATCTGAAGTTGTGAGCAATGATTTAAGTCTAACAACCTCAGCTCTACCAATTGTCCAATTTCTTTCGGCAATCGTTGAATATTGGAAAATTCAAAGCTGAGAATATGTAGCCCTTTTAGCTCGCCAATCATGGTTATATCCTCTAATGAACAATTATCGAGACACAGAGTATGTAAGTTCTCCAAGAACTGAAATGGCGAAGGTGAATGAGTGAGACAAATTTGAGAAAGATGTAAGACCATGAGTTTTCTCATAGAGTTGAAGTATGAATCCGGGACCTTAAAAGATTCATTATTTGTAAACAACAAAAAGATCCTCATTTCAGGGCAATATAACTCTTCCGGAAGCTCATTTAGGTCAACATATGGAAAGCATATTGCTGTACAACTTTTGAGCTTGTCCTTCGGTAGCTCTGTCACCGACTTATCGTCATCTTTCAACACAAGAAGAGGGTTGTCCCTTGAAGCAAATGAGGCAATAAATCCACGAACCAAGTCATGTATCTTGAAACCATCTACATCTTCATTGTCTGCTAACAAAAGGGAGGAGTCTTTCAAGGTTCGGATGAGTGAGTGCAACCTATTTCTAACTTCTTCCATGCTGCTATCTTCTCCAAATAACCTCAAACCCATGCTATACCTCACCAAGTTTTCAAGAGAGGGCTTAGAGACACCATAAACAACACAGAGCCGTAACAATGACTTCACATTCTCACCAGCCTCCCCTTCAAAACGATCATAACTCAACTGCAACATCTTATTTATGCGCTCTCCTATTCCTATGTTTGTAGACTTCTCGATTTGTGTCAAAACATTCTTCCATTCATAAAAATCAGCGTCTTTAAAAATATTCCCCATTGCAATAATTAGGAAAGGCAAACCTGCACATTTATGGAGTGCTTCATCCACCACGGATTTGAACGGCTCATGATGAAGTTTGTCTCCCACCGTCTTCTCAAACAATCCTTTTGCCTCTTCTTCCTTCAGCTCTTCAAGGCAGAAGTCCCTGTCGCAGCCCATTTCCCTTCGCAAAACATCTTGAAATCTTGACGTCAGCAACAACTTGCATCCTATGACTTTGTTGTCATGTCCGCAAGGAATGCCCACTGATTTCAAGTCCAGCCCCTTCCACAGGTTGTCCAGTATTATGAGGACCTTCTTTTTCTCCCTCTCCTCATTTTCCAACCTCCCACGCAGAAGTTTTGCTCGCCCGCTGATAGTCTCTTTTTTCGTTATCTCAGTAAGGTCCAAGGCGTCCGCAATCTCTCCTTGAATCTTCTTGATGTCTGGATTTTCCGACACGTCGGCCTTAGTGACCCAATCGAATGACTTCTTTTCTATTATTCGCCTTTCAACATCCGCCAAAAGTGTAGACTTGCCGACCCCGCCCATCCCGTGAACCCCGACCACGCGCTTGCTGGCATCGGCAAGAGCGTCCATGATGTCCCGCATGATAGAAGCTCTGGATTCGAAGACATCATTGTCCCCAACCTTATTCATCGTCGAGGCAAAAGAAGGGGAGGCCGTCACAGTGGCCGACTGGACGACATCTTTGCCCTCTCTCTTGGACGGAGTCAGAGCAGCAACGTTTCCTGGAGCAGGATTGCTGGAGGAGATGCCCTCTCTCTTGGCCGGAGTCAGAGCAGCAACGTTCCCTGGAGTGGGATTGCTAGAGGAGATGCCCTCTCTCTTGGCCGGAGGCAGAGCAGCAACGTTCCCTGGAGCAGGATTGCTGGAGGAGATGCCCTCTCTCTTGGCCGAAGTCAGAGCAGCAACGTTCCCTGAAGCAGGATTGCTGGAGGAGATGTCGTTCAATTCCTTGAATCCACTGCATTTTTGAGTGAGTCGCTGAATGACCTCGATCTTGTCCTTGGCCTTCCTGCTGAATTGATAGCGACACTTGGGATCAGGAAGAGTTTCATAGCAGCAAGTCTTGCTCGCCTCTGGGATGTCGCCCAACAGGTCTTGCGCCTCCTTCAAGGCCTTCTCAGCACTTGCATGCGACTCCGTGACGTGATCGTAGACATTCCGAACATTGTTTCTGGCCTCTTCAGCGAGATTGTGGACCCTTTCAACCTCGTGCGCAAGCTTCTTAACTTCGTTTTGAAGATCTTGGGCGTACCTCTTGGAGTAGATCACGTATCCGAATTGACGCTTGATGGGAGCAACTACGGACTTCAAGACATCCCACGCAATAGCAATAGCAGCATCGATCGACATTTCTCTTTTTTTCTTTTTCTTTTTTTCTTTTTTTGAGAAAGAAAGGGCGAGAAAATAGGGAGACAGAGAGAGAAGACGATGGAAAAGAGAAGCAGATACCGAAGAAAAAGAGAAGGAAGAAGAACGGTTGTGCCGAGGTGAAGGAAGAGGGAAACAGAGCAAGAACGATGAGAGATGAAAGAAGGCTGAGAGATTTGAGCGCAAACAAGGATGGAGGAGGAGAGGGAAGAGCAGTCAATTTAAGTATAAAAGAGTTCGGTAACTTAACCATGGTCAAGGCCTTAACTAGACATTAGTTAATTCCTTGGTAGCTGAAAACTGATAGCATATTGCTCCAAGTGGAAACCGGCAAAAGATAAAAATTAAATAAGACTGTTTCCGGTCGCCTCAATCAAGACAAGAAAAAGATGGTGGACTTATGAACAGTTGAGATAACAGCATATTATTTCTTTAGTTGATCGGTCACCATCACGTCTGGGCCTCCCCCAGCTATTGCCCAAATTGAATAGTTATCAGAAAATTGTGAAAGTAATGACCAGCTGTCAAAATAACAAAACGATTCGACTTAAATGCTCACACGCGGGACAAATGGAGGAAGTTCACAGTCGCACCGACTTGACATGTTGTTTGGTCCGGTGATAATTTCAATTGTGTGATTATCCAACTTATCCTAATTCTATTGTAAAAATTCAAATTTAACTTTAAATTATTTAATTTCACAAATTTAATTCTAAATTTTTACACAAAATTCTTTTGTAATCCTTTCGATCAATTATGATATAATTATATTCAATAATTGTTGAACGCCTAATGTAATCCGATGTATAGATATCTGATATGATTCTATTTAAAACGACATTATTTTGCTTATTTTTCTCATTTATTTGCTAAATTTATCTTTTTTTCTATTATCTTATTTTTTAAAAATGCTCCTGATTTGTAGTTCATCCTCTCCCTTAGAAGCCCTAGTTTTTTGTTGTTTTTAGAAGATGTTGCCGCCATCGATACTCTTACCGCAAGCCATCATTGCCATCACCAACAATTCGACCACCATCAGCAAGATCAAACTCGGCCGCCACCACTACAACCACCATCATACGGAAGCCGCCATCGAGTTTCTCTCTTTCTCTCACCCTCGTTGTATGGCCAACCTACATTAGCAGAGCTCGTGTCCTGGGATTGAGGTGCAATACCTCGCTTGAGGTTGTGCACATTACATATGAGGTTGTGCGATGCAGATTTGAGGTTGCTTAAGTGGTTCCATTAATAGAGGTTGATGGTGATCAACAATTGATGATGATTATGAGGCACCCAATTAGCGCATTTAAGAAGGTAATGCTTTAGCTGGCCTAGTTCGTCCATGCGTGCCAAATGATGCCAAGGACCTTGATTCCCATCCATCGCCTTCACTGCATAAGTCTTCTACTCCTTGTTCGAAGGATGAGTTCACTTTGTGCTCAATGCGTTTGCAACAATGCATCAACGGCCCTGGGGTGCAACGACTTTGCCAAGCGGCATGCCAAGATCGAGCCGGGTGGCCTCGCCTGCCATCAATCTCAGTTGAGAGTACCCTCTTCTTGAATGCAGTCAGGGCAAGCAAGAAGTACATTCTCAAGAGCAAGGTTGTAGCGAGCATCAACTGATTTTGAGGGTGGTGGTTGCTTTGTTGGTGATGGCACTGGTAGCTTACGGCAGATAATTAATATGACTAGAAAGAGATTTGGAAACTAAAGAAATCTTAAGCTGCGTGCCACTGTGCCATGTGAATCGCTGGCTTGATAATTAATGTGCAACTTGATGAGCCATTCATATAACTACTACGTGCAAATTTCTCTAAAAATCACGTCTTAATCCAAGGTAGCATAAAATAGTTTGATGATGATAAGGTCAAATTAGCTTTGGAACCCTTTTTCATTTCTTGCGTTCCAAAAATTATATTTTTGCACCTTACCAAAAAAAAAAAATTATATCTTTGGCCTGGCTTTGTTAAAAGCCCGTTATGCTCCTCTTTCTTACTTGAGATCTACTGCGAATAGTGATTAAAACATGGGGTGTGGTAATTCACACGATTTGAGGCTTAATTTCCCCGCTTCTCATCCGTACATACAAGGGCATACACACAGCTCCTCTAATTACTAATTAATGCGTTCCCGCTTTGTTTTTCTTAACTACTCTCTCTAATTAGGCAAAAGCGAAAGGCCATGAACTGACAAAAGTACCAACACTTTGCATCTCTTGCCGGTGTTTCTCCTCCTCCACCATCTCCGCTGCTATTTACAGTCCCAAAACTCGGCGTCTTCTTCGCCGGCTTGCTCCACCGGAGCCACGGCCGCCTGCACAACTTCCTCACTCCTTTTCTCAAACTCAGCCATGATTGTTAGATTACTCCCAAATCCGTATTATTTGTTATGATTATTTGAAAAGGTTAGGACTAGTTCCTAACAGAGAAAATTTTATCACTAAATAAAATTACGAGGGATGTTCTCTTTCTAGTTAAGTTGACAAGGATCCTCTACATAATAACTACCTAATCTATGAGGAATAAGTGCATAAACAAATTATCATGTAAAGTTATCATTCTCTTAAAGTAGGTACATTTCTTTTGCATTCTATATCATTTGTGAAGAAAATGACAATGTTAACATAAAACTGTCATATTATTGATACTTTGATAATGCAAGATATAGATGCTACCCTAACCTTAGTTTAGGCCTTAAATAAACACTAGTCAATTACTTGGTTATAGACATAGATGATTCTCTGCATTATTGTTCCTTTACCGGACCGATGGCCATCACCAATGTCCATGTCTCTATCCTTTCCTCCACCGCTAATGGATAGGCATTGATGGGGTGTCCATACTTTCCCACGGGCAAGGTACTAGACTTAATCCATCCTTTCATGCTTTCCTCCGCCGTCAATTGACAACATTGATTAGGTACAGGTGCTAAAACCATTCCTTGTGCAGGTCAATGAAATCATGCTACAAATATAGAAGTAACATTAGGATTAAGCTATAGGAAAAAAACAAATTGAAAGTTTCAAGGTCAAAATGATATACGGATTGAAATAATTTCAAAATATAATATAGCCACGTTATTGTTTTATATATTGAACAGTAATTTTTTTTAGTAATTTTCTATTTATTGACATAATAGACTTGGGCTAGCTTAGATCCGTTTATATAATTAATGTTTTAACCGTTAGTTGAAATAAGTATTATCTTTCAAACTTTGACAAAGTTGTTGACAAAAACCCCTCAAAATATCCAGATAAGTAAAAATAGAAAAAAAAAAATCAGTTCATAAAGAAAACCAAGTCGTTTAAAGAAAAATTTTTGCCAGCCACGTTTGTTAGATTAGAATGTGAAGTTACTCCTAGCTTTGTATATCATAAATTTCTAACCAAAAATGTTATAACTAATTAAAATCATGAGGTACTTTCTATTTGTGATTAAGTTGATAAAGACCTTCTGCATAATAACCAATTAATTTGTAAGGAATAATGCATATGAAAAATTCACCACATAAAGTAAGCCTACTTTTTTATAATCCAATGATACAAGTATGGAAACTTGTCTATCTAGTAACTCATGAAATATCCCACAAACCCATGAACCAGTTGAGATCAGGCTTTCTGGCTAGCGAAGGTGGCGCTAAATCAAAACAGTTTTCACGTATTTTGTAGGACTCAAAGGGATGATCTCTGATTCATAATCTAGAAATTCCTAGCATCCCAATCAACTACACTAATTTTTTTGGTTAGGTAAGCATAATATTTTTATTGTAAATAATGTGTATTTTGCATTCTGTATTATTTTTTAAATGAAAATGATACTATAAATTTATCGTATTGTTGATATTCAATAATAAGTCTTTTATGGTGTTCCAATTGAGAAATTTTGCAAATATCTTGAATATGAAAGAGCAATTTAATAAAAATTGAAATAGAAGAAAAAAGGTAGGCCTGTTTATGGGTTGACCTTGGGACTCACTGATGCGGTTCTAGGCTGGTTCTAGGGTCAACAAGTTCATATCCTGATTTCAAGTCAAGGATAAAGGCTTTGATAGGATAAGTTCTGCGTTCTTAGTACGAAGCACATTTTTCCTGGAATATCACCTCTAATAAGAAGACGCAGATAGAAATATAAGTGAAATGAAAGTGACAATTTTCTTTGATGGTTACCTTTTTTGCGCGATAAAAAGTTAATCTCATTTTTACCGACAGCTTTAATCTCTCTCACCTTCCCCACTACCAGGGTAATTGCTCCTCTACTTGTATCATTTTATCATACGGTTAAAGTTTGGTAATGGTAAGTGAAGATGGACGCAGTGCTGTGTAGTACAACATGGCCATCTGGTCTCAGATGGCAGTTGTCTTATCCGTCACGTGAAGTCCTTTTTAACACTCTTCCTCTGCACTCGCAGTTTATAATAATGACGGGACAGCACAATGACTTTTCTTATGAACATGAAAGCCTTTTTTGTCTAGCTCGAGATACATTGGAATAAAGAAGTTCGAATGACGCGTGTCTTTTTAAATAAAGGGTGATGAAAATAAATGCATGGACGGGTCTTAACGTCGAAGCATTATTTTTTCTTTTCCCACCAGGTCATATTTTGGCTCTTGACAAGTCGAGAATCTTCAAACTTTTGTGGGTAATTCCCAAAAAAAAAGCATCAATTTTAGATCGAAAGATAAATTTGCTCAAACTCTTTTTTTTTGTCTCGTAAAACGGTACCAACTTTAAATTGAATAACAATTTTATCCCTAACATTTTTTTTCTCGAAAAAAATCAACTTTCATGTAGGGTCAATTCATTTTGTAAAAAATAATTCGAGAAAATGTTTTCGAATTTTTAAGTGATCATTTCACTGAAAAATGAATTTTTCGAGGAAAATGTTTTTCATCAAAGAAAAAAGTTTTGAAAAATGGAAAACATTTTTTTCACTTGATCTCTCTTGTCTCACACCTCTACAAATCTCGACTTCCTCCTCCTCTTTCTTTTTCTTCTTTTCTTTTTGCATTCAAATTATTTTTTAATTTTAATTTTCTTTTTTAATTCGAATTATTTTTAATTTCCTTTTTTTTTTTTTCTTTTTTTTCTTTCTTTTTTCTTTTTTTTTGTTTCCCATATTTTTCTTTCTTGGCTAGTCGTCAGACCAAATAAATCTCAAGCTCGTTGATCTCAAACTCGCACTTGTCGATCGTCGAGCCTCGAGCTCGGCTTCGACGCTAGCTAATCAGTGTGGAAAATATTTTCCTTACCGAACACCGGAAAATATTTTCCGAAACATTTTCAGGTTTTAGCCGAACACCAGAAAATATTATCATTGTCCTAAAAATGACTTATGGGAAATTTTTTTCCAGAAATTGCTTATTTTCCGCGAAACGAATGGACCTTTAAATGCTAAATCTGACCTCTCTTAACTTAGATTCATTAATTGTTCTTGGATTTATGCACGTGCTAGTTGGATTTAAACACTATTCATCGTCCTCTTGTTTGAGCCACAATTTGGAAAATAATGGTGAAATTGTTCATCATTTCCTACACTTTACTAACAAGTCAAAAAATCTTTTGATTGAATTTCTCTTGTCAAACTTTGTTGTTTTGTTGTAATATGGAATTCTAGACCATCGCCCACCAAGAGACACCATGGTTGAGATTCGCCAAGTTCACGACTAAAATACTTTTTGCTGAAACAAGGTTAACTTAAATATAAAAGTGAATATTTGTGATTTTTTATGAGACAAAAAAATTGGGTCCATAATTGTCACTCAATATAAAGTGGATACTTTTTTATAAGAAAAAAAAAGTTTAGGACTGATTTATCCCTTGATGTAAAAGTTTATGCTTTTTTACGGAAAAAAAAAATTGGGTCAAATTTGTACCTTTTCTTTTTGGGAATTAGCCCGATTTTGATAATAGAAACACATCGACTTTTTGCTAAAACATTTTATCAACGGCTGGGATTTAGTACGAGATATCCATCAATTTAAAACATCAACAAAGTTTCGAACCACGACGAAAAAAGAGGAGATTGGTACATGCTATGCAACCTTTATCCTTTCCTTCGCCCTAGTGGACAGACATTGTAGGTATCCATCCTTTCATCATTTGCCACCACAAATGGCTCTTTCATCCTTTTTCACTGGTAATGTACTAGTCCCGATCCATCCTTTCATCCTTTCTACCACCATTACTAGACAAACGCTAATTAGGTACTGGTATTAAACCCGGTCCATGCACAGATCAATGAAATCATATTTAAAATATAAAATTAACATTATAATTGAGCAAATTGTTGTATTAGAATGTCAATTGTAATTGTTACATTAGATGTAACTTCAAGTGAAAATTGCTCGATCAGAACTCCTAAGAAAATTAAACTTTTTCTGTTCTTGCTTCTTGAATACTGCTACTCTGTACGTGACAAAATAAATATGGGAACGATTGTGAGCAACAACTGACATTGCTTCGTGGCCCCTCATTCTTATTCTAATAATCACAAATGCTTGGGTCTATTTGGAGTTTTTTTTACTTCTAACATCTATTATCCAAATATTGTAGTTATCACAAATTGATTTTCAAAGCCTTCAAAACTATACAATTATTGACAAATAGAGTTATTTGTTTTTCATAATTTATAAAACCTAATTATTATCATTTTCAATTTTTTTAGCGAAAGCAAAACGCATAAAGTGGTACTCAAAAAAGTTTAAACAATTAGAGCAAGTTAACTATAGAGGTCAAAAAAAAAATGATGATGAAATGTTGTATGGAGTCTTTTCGGAATCCCTCTTGCATATTCCTAATTCATGACAATCATTTTGAACAAGGTCATCAAAATGAATAAAATCTGTGAAAAAAAAATGACTGGGAAGATAACGACAAAGTAAGTCTCAAGTTGTTGATTCGAAACATATCTATTGTGAAACATCATCCCCTAATAAGACGTGGACAAAAATATAAGTGAAATATAATATGGTGATTTTTTTTTTTTTGACAGCTACCATTTTTGCAAGATAAAAAATTCAATTTTATGTTCACCGAGAGCTTTTATCTCTCGTATCATTTTTTTTCGAGTCAAAGTTTGGTACTGGGAAAGTGAAGATGGACCCACTAATAAGTAGTACAACATGGTCCATGGTGTGAGATGCCAGTTGCATTAGCGGTGACTTGAAGTTGCTTCTTCTCCGATGAATATTAATGGCGGAATAGCATTATGATTTATTTTGAGAACCGCAAGACTTATTAGTGAGGGGTCAAATTCCAGATTTATTTAAATAAATGTGCTACAATAATGTGCATATTGTTTTTAATTTGAGGATGATAAAGAGAAATATGCGATGAGTCTTTATAACTGAGCATTACATTTATGCTCGATTTTGGTTCTTGACATGACGATCTTTAAATTTTGGTGGTAGAAACATAGCAACTTTTTTCTAAAATATTTTATTATTAAAGGATGAGATTCAATAGTAGAGATCCAATGATTTAGAAGTTTAACAAAGATAGACCTGAGAAAGAAAAAGATTGGCACACATGCCATTAGAGATATTTAGGATATTTTTTAACAAATCAAGAGAAAATGAATCAAATTTGACCCAGCCTTTTATTCCTTTATGCCGCCATATTCAGTTATCTCATTTTCAATAAATTCTCGATTTTTTCAACACTGTCTTTGATTATTTTATTTTAAGAAAATATTCTAAATATCTCTAGAAAATATATAAATCTCTAAAACAGAAAATGGAGCTCGGCAACTTAACCTTAGTTTAGGCCTAAACTAAGCACCAGTCGATTTCTTTAGTGTAGAAATGGATGATTTTCTGCATTATTATTCCTTTGTTCGAACAGTAACCACCGACGATATCTAGTCTCCGTCCTTTTCTCCATTGCTGATGGATAAACATCACCAAAAAAAAAAGAAGAAAAATTGATTGTCCACGAGTACTTGCATCCTTTGGTCTTTTTAGCTTTTTCAAAAGTTATCTTTAATAAAGGTGGTCTCTCGGAGAAAATATTGGGTGCCCTAACAGTGCCACGTCATTCGTGCTCTGAACCATTCATTGCGCGACACGTGTCCGTCTGTCAGTCCACGTCGTCCACCTCTCCGTTTCGAACCAGCGCGCGGGAGCTTCTCTCTCTCCTCTCTCCCTGGCCCACCTCTCTGCAGCTTCTGACGCTCTGCTCTCCTCTGCTCTCCTCTCTCTCCTCTCTTTCTCTCTCCCCGTTCTCCGTTCCGTTGCGGGGAGGGAGAACAAAATTGCGATGGTTCGAGCAAAACATAAAGTTCGCTCCGCTCTCTCTCTCTCCCCCTTCGACGGCCCTCCACCTCCGCCTCCGCCGGTTGCCTCCGTCGCCCCGACGCCGACGCCGACACCGATCGGCCCTACGCCTCCCTCTCGTGACCTCCGGTCGGCTTTATCTCTCTTTCGTCCTCGAAGGCGCGCCTCTCGCCGGCAAATCGCCACGCCGACGCCCCTCCGCCGGTTGCCCCTCCGCCGCCCCAACTCCAAGGCCGACTTCTCCGCCTCGCCTCGGCCCTACGCGGCCGACGCCCGACGCCCCTTCGCCTCCCTCTCGCGACTGCGCTCCGCTTTCTCCCTCTTTCTCGCGGAGCGCCCTTACCAGCCAACCCCGACGCCGACGTGCTCTCGCGTTTTGGCCTCCCTCTCCGCGAGCGAAGGTCGCGCCGCTTGCTCTTTCTCTCTTTCCTCCACGCAAGCGCCTCCCGCTCCTCCGAACGCGGACGCCGCCGACGCGTCGCCTTCCCAAGCCCCACCGATAGGCGGCCCATTGGCGACTCCCGTACATCCGAAGGTTCGTTTTCATTTTTTTTTTCGGGATTCTACTTAGTAGAAATCGGTGCCATGTTAATGTTGAAGTTTAAAGTTACATCTGCGCATTCGGCTTGTTGCGCGGTATCTTTTGAGATTGTTAGAGACTTCGACCCTAACTTGGTCACTCCATGCTTTTATTTTCTCCCAAAATCGCGTGTCTGTTGGAGAAGTTGATCCTTGCATGCTTCTCGAATAGTCATTTGCGTTGCAATTCCAAAGGTGTAACTCGTTGTGAAGGATAAGATAAAAATTTCTCTCTAAGATCTACCTTCTTGGTCCACCGATCTATCGAAATAGGTAGTTTACTTAGGCAAATTCGTTCATAGCTTGGGCTGTTTAAACCAACAAGTACCTCTTATTTTGTTCATGTGCCAACGAGAGATATGGTGAGACGTCTTCACAAGCATGGAGCCAGAAGCTTATCTCTCTGTTTGCTTTGCGAGAGAACCACTGAAAATTGCTGGTTTCTTGTGTTTAGCTGAATTTGACACACGAGTGACCAATTTGTGAAGATGACTAATTTCACGTTTCTCCCTGTCTTTTGATGCATCTCTGTTCATAATCAAGTTTGGCGAAGTTGGATTGCTACATGAGGGTATTCTTTTTGGTGTATTGCTGGACACGCAACCTCTACCCATTGTGCATCCTTGTTTCAGCTTTGTATGTTTTCTTTGAAGAATACCAGTGTCCGCATCCATATGTTGATATCTAAATTGTTGTGCAGGACAGTCCATTGGTAATAGAATGCTTCAACTTTAATAGCAGTGGAAAACATGACTTGATTGGGTAAATGGAATACTTGTCGACATTTGATTCTTGTATCTCCCGATTCTCGTATATGATTATGTTGACAATGCTTACTTTATGTCACTGCATTAGGAAACCTGCAGAAGTCACTATTGGACTTGGAAAAGCTTCATTCTAGTGGGACGGAGAAAATTTAGTTTTACCAACTGCTTGCTGGAGATAAAATCCTTAAGAGCCAGCTATTTGTGGATACATTTTCTGAGAGTACCCAACATACTTTTCTAGATTACTTGGCTGCGGGATTTGAAGTGAACTTCATGGTGGCTGTTGATTTCACGGGTAATGGTCTGCATTTCCACCATATGTTCTGTATTGAGGAATTCTTGCTTTAGATTAGTAAATTTCGTGGTAGGTATAGAGCGGAGTTATATTCGTCTTCACTTGTAACTTCAGTTTTTCTGCTAGAAATAGAATATGCAGTTGTGTGATTTGATCAGGCATCCTGTGCATATTAGCTGTTCTACTTGTATGGCAATCATGTAATTTTGGTCTTTCGCCTGCTGCCAACATGCCCCTTGAATTTTATGCTTGCCTTCACTCTGAAGGTTAAAATTATAGGTTGGCTGAAGCAACCTGCAGTTTATGGTTCTTATTAAAAGCACACATAGTTCCAATGTTCTTCAATATTTTCATGAATCTGTTGACTCATTTTTGCTTTTAGCCAAGAAGGGATTTTCATGTTTCTTGGATTTTTAAGGTAAATCTGGGGACGAGTTTCCTCAAGATGTTGGCACGTGGAATTAGTTAACTTGCTGACATGATTGTCATGCATCTACGAGCAGCCTACTATACTTGGACATACATTAGTGTTATCTCCGAACTTATTTTGGCTTGTGGATTTGGTAGTTTTTATTAGTTCAAAGTGAAAATCCTTTTGCAATTGCTCTATGCCATTTATGTACCGAAACTGAACTTGAAATTAGACAGGGACTAGTACTTACTTCAATTGTTACTCTGGTTCCTTTGTAATTCCATTATCTAGTATGTTCATATTAATAAGAATAATTGATTTTGTAATTGTTGATTTTTTGGTTGGATGACTTGGGCAGAAAAATATTTAAAGACTAAAAAAATCCGAGAAGAGAAGAGGCAGCATGGCGCTCAAGAATAACAAAGGTGATTTAATATCTACTCTACCAAGTGCCCCTTATGATTTTGTTTTTGATGCTCAATTTTTACGTGTAGCTTGTAATCTCGATATATAGCTTGTGTTATATTGGTTTATTGTGCAACATACCCCTAAAATTCCTCTGCTTTGTGATGCAGACTGTTATAAGGGTACGGTTTCTGAGAATCATACACTAGAGGCTACATTTCATCCATAAGAGAAAATAGAGAGTTTGATTGTTCTCCTCGAGAAAGTGGTAGCTAAACCTGAACTGCCATTTTATATATGTAAGTTTGCTCACGTGATGTAACTAATTTGCAATATTTCAATGATTTCGATATTCATGTCTCAAGAATGTGTTTTTGGAAGCTAAAGCATAACGCAAATATCTGATCACGTTTCAGATACTGCTCCACCCAAGAAGCAAATAAAAGACTTGTCTCAAAGCACTTTTACTCTGCTGGCTTCATTCCTGGTGCAATAGTTTATTTTTCACATGACACTCGGAAAGGTTTGTATGCTTATTATTGACCTCAAATGTAGTACTTCCTTTTTCTTTATGCTTGCCACGGGTTGCTTCTTCATGTTATTTAGAGTGGCTCATCTTTAAGCTGTTTTAAAGAAATAAATTTGAGTTTTACTGTGTGCCTAAGTGATCCAAAACTACCACGAGTGCAGTTAACTTTTTTCTTAAGACTTACTAACGCATACTGAAAGATGACCCACTCACATGAACTACCAACCGCTGCACGTTTGTGGCGATGTCAATCGAATAATTTGTTTTGCTTATCTTGTCATGTGCTCTTCCTTTACCAACCGTGATTCTATATTTGCAAGTAAGTCTTAAGATTAAACATATATACGACCTTAATGAGTGACCGTGAACTTGGGAATCCAATTCTACACTTACATTTATTTCTGTGACTGCTAGTATTGTAAGGCTCAAGTGCTTGTTGCTTCTTCCTTGAGGTGTGGCATCGACCCTGCTAACAATACTATGAACATGGATCATAATCCTTTGCCATTTCTTCTTCTCTTTTGACTTCTGCCTTGTCAAGTGATGCTAAATTTGACCGATGCTTATTTATCATTTGGTTGGAAACAGGAAAGGATCAAGGTTTCTCAAGAGCTGCAACCCACGAGGTGTAACTGATAAGAACACAATAGTATAGACACAGAACAAGCTTTGCTGGCTGTGTAGATCTAGAAGTCCCCCCATAAGGTAAGACGCACTTTTGTGAAGCTCAAATAAAAAAGTATCATGTTACAGCATTGCAGTTCTCTTGATTTGCATATTTACTTCTTACATGATCAGAATATAGGTAACTAACTATATCAAAATTAATGTTGTCCCTTTAAAGGCATCATATTATCTAGTGTCTTCTTCTTTCTTTTAGGGTTAGATGTTGTTTATTTGCAGAAGCATTTGAGAAAGCAATAAAGCATGGTAACTGTGTTCTTTGGAAAAGCTATCACAATGGAAAAACATATCAATAGATTTTTTGGTGAAAACGTTGCTTATATTGACTTTGGAATCTTGGGCAGCATATATATTAATGAACCGATGCACAATAGTGAAGCCAAGGATCTTGCATACCCTACTTGTACCATTGCATAGGTGCAGATCTTTAATCTCATCAATTTTATTTCTACTTAGCCTCTTTGTAAGACATATTTTCTTCTAAATTGGAGATGTTTGTATGTAGTGCTCGATTACAAATTATAAGTTTAATTTTGATTTGTGGAAGTTTGCTAGACCAAAATGAGAAAACTTATGTTTTTTTTTCTTGGTGGTAGATTTATTTTGTGGTATGTCAAGTCGCAACAATCTTTAAGACGAAATAAACGACATTGGTTCTTGGCTCACGGGATTGAGAGTCTTTGAGGAAGCTGAAAGCTTGCCCGTCTATTTGAAAAAGGAATATTCAAATGGCTGAATCAGAGGTAATTTTTCATGCATACCATGTAAAACCTATTATGCTTTCTTAAGTAACGTGTTGGATGATATCTTGCTCGTAAAAGTATTATATTACTTACTTTTTATTTCAAAACTTGCAGGATGAAACTTCCCATCTTGCACACGTAATGCGTGATATGGAAAAAGATTATGAGTTTGCAATAGGAATGGTTTTTGCAAATGAACTTGAAGCATATCACACGTATGTAGCTTACGCAATTGGCAAAGGATTTGGAGTGAGGAAGGATAATTTGTTAAGAAATCGGAAAGGAGAAATAACTCGACGGATTTTCGTGTGTAATTGTGAGGGGCATCCTATCAACTCATCTGATCCAGAAAAGAAATTTCAAAGGTCTGAAGTTAGATGTGGTTGTCCTGCTCGTATCAAATTTAAGGTTGACAATGGTGTCTACGAAGTCATTGAGTATGTTTCCAAGCATAATCATCCATTTATTCCGGAAGGTCAGAAGCATTTGATTAGATGTGGAAGAATGATATCCGATACTTGTAAGGGTGTTATAGTTGATATGATTAAAGCTGGTATTGGGGGACTTCGACATACAAGTTTTTAGCAAATGAAGCGGGAGGAAGTAAAAACTTGGGTTTCAACTTGCGTGATTGTCAGAATTTTTTGCAGACCAAAAGATCTAATGACATCAGTGGGGGAGATTGTCAAAATGTTCTAAATCATTTTCATCGCATGCAAATGGAAAACCCGATGTTTTTCTATGCTGTTCAAGTAGATCAAGATGGTAAAATGACAAATATATTTTGGAGAGATAGTTTATCCAAGTATGATTATGACTGTTTTGGTGATGTGCTTGTGTTCGATACCACGTATCGTACCAACATATATAATTTGATTTGTGCACCTTTTGTTGGAATTAATCACCATTGGAAGAATATTTTGTTCGGTTGTGCATTATTGCTAGATGAGACTGCAGAGTCATTTATTTGGTTATTTGAGGTATTTTTTGAAGTCTATGGGAAACAAGGCTCCAAAGACTATATTCACGATCAAGATCAAGCTATGGCAAAAGCCATTAGAATTATGTTTCCGAATACACAACATCGATTATGCACTTGGCATATTGGGAAAAATGCCCATCAAAACATTCCAGATCTTTATCGTAATCCGGGTTTTAAGGATAAATATTTCTCGACGCTTATGTATAGATGCGAGATCGGAGGATGAATTTGAATCTACTTGGAAGGAAATGGAAGACGAGTGGGGTACTAAGAATAACAATTGGCTTCAAAGATTGTACAACCTTAGACATAAGTGGAGTTTAGCCTTTGGTCGTAATACCTTTACATGTGGTATAACATCGAGTCAAAGGAGTGAGAGCACTAATAATGTCTTTCAACAGACGCGACCAAGACATCGCCTGGTTGTAGCATTGGTCCATCACTATGAAGAACAACTAAAGCACATGAGAGAAATTGAAAATCAAGACGATTATAGTTCTCATGGGAAGCCTAAGTTGCAGATTCCTAAAAATGGGATCTTGGGACATGCTGCTTCGGTGTATACTCGTACCATATTTAAGAAGTTCAATGTAGAATTTTTGCAAAGTCTCAATGAGCAAGTTTCAGGCACTACATTCGATGGATCGATTTATTTATATACTTTGAAGTGTCCGGGGATTGCACGTGAAAATGTTGTCAAATTTAATCCCATAGACTTTTCAGTTTTTTGTGATTGCAAATCATTTGAATTGAAAGGGTGGTTGTGTCGCCATGCCTTGAAAGTGTTGAATGATAACATATCGGTTACGAGTATTCCATCTTCTTATATTTTGAAAAGATGGACCAAGAATGCCAAAGAAGGAATTGTGAATGATGAATGTCAGCAAATGTCTCCAGGTCCATCTAAATTTAATCGGTTTTCCACGTTAATGCAAGAATCTTTTGAATTGATGAGTTTGGGAGCCGAAGATGTAAATACTATGACTATAGTGAGAACAAACATGAAAAAAACGAAGGCTGAAATTGCATCATACAAAGCAAGTGTGGTTGTCACGATGATGCTGTCCCACGATGACGATGATGATATTGAGGATTCTTGTGAGATTTCAGTTTCAGACCCTATTCGAAGAAAAGGAAAGGGATTAAGCTATGGAAGGCTCAAAAGTTCAAGTGAGAAAAGGAATAAAAAATCTAAAAAGGAACACCCCCACGCGAATAGAAAGTCGAGGTAAGTTATGTAATATTTTACTTAATGTGATTATTAATTTCTTCACTTATGTTATATAATGCTAATTAACATATTTATTACTTTGTGATGTAGAATTGGCTATTCAAGCGACACATAATGAAACTCATTATCCAGACTATTCGAGTAATTCAAATCCATCTCGAAGTGCCTTTTATCCTAGCAATGTCGACGGTCCTTCGGTAAAACTAAATTATCACAGTTAGATATATTGCTATTAGTTATCAATTTGTATTTACATCTTACTAATTTGTTTGTTTTTTTTTTTTTAATATAGGTGCAGCAGCCACCATGTTTCATGCCTCCGGGGATTATGAATGGGTTTTCCCCACTTCCCAATCAGGTTTATTTAGTAGTTTGATGTATTAATTTATCTATAATGGATCGTGTCTTTCTACGACTATAGATAACATATTATCTGTTTTATGTAGATGCAATACCCTTATAATATGCCGCCATATAATATGCCTCCGGGGAATATGACTGGATATTTGCCATTCACTAATCGGGTGATTATTATGAAATTATTTTAGATCCTAATGTTATATGATATTGTTTTTAATATTTTAATATTTATTATTAGTGGTTTCTTCTGAATAGATGTTGGCGTATCATAATAGATCTCACGGAACCATTTTGCGTCGGGTATAACTCGCCCTTTCTCTTATAGAACCATAATTTAGCCTTACTTGGAATGTCTATCGCTTTTAGTTCCTATGTGAAATAATCTTCTTGGTAGGGAGCGATTCTTGATGGTTTATAACGTACGATGGCTGGTTGGTATGAAGTTTTAGAATAAAATATTTGCAAGTAATGCCGCATCTCATATGATATTATCTCACTAAAATTATAATGTTAGTGTCTTGTGAGGCTTTTGTATTTTTTATGTTTGTCATGTCAATGCAATGGCCAATTTACAAAGAGCAAACGAATTTTTTTCTGATTCGAAATGGATAATTGTATTGGTCAAGGAAGAAGGTAGAGATCTGAGTTGAATTTAAAATGGGAAAGATGCATCCAGCCTATTCATGTAAAGTGATGGGAGCACTATGTTATGCTATTACAATGAGAAGAGTAAGATGATTAGTGACACAATCATATGCTTAATTGTTACATGTTCACAGCTAATTGGTGATGGACGTACTACATATTAGAATGTCTTAATAGAGCATTTTTATTTTCGTTGTTCGCTGCCCGGCTCTTTTGAGACATATTTATCTTGACATGTTGTTTAGTAAAATGTAAATAAATTGTTTATTCTATTGTATAGGGGTCATCAAACTCTATTGAGCGTCCTGTGATGAATGAATTCAACAATTCTGAAGAAACACATACCGATTGGCCGAAGTAACTTACAATTCTTGGATGGGACGACCCCACCGTAAAGTCGCCTCTACCTCGAACTATTTTTTAGCATCCCTTTTCTGGGAAGGTTTCTATCTTTTCATCTAATGAACCAGCAGCCGCCTTTGCCATCATTTTTCATCGCAGGGAGAGTGACAGTGAAACTCTAGATTTGTCATCATTTGTTCCTAGCCATTTTGCTGCCTTGCAGCTATTTTAGTGAAAGATGTTGATTTTATGCCATTTCATTTTTTATATTCTTCTTATCATTAAAGTGCAAAATCTAGGGGATTGAAAACGTCATCATGTGCACATCGGATGTTGTGCTAAGGAAGAAAGCTTTTGATGTACTGGAAAGGGTTAGTGTTTTTGACTTAAGATGTCTGCTCTTGCATCACTAAACAGCAATGACTTGGCCGAGGAAATTGAAGCAGCGGAAGAGCTTTTGAAGCATAGGAGAGTGAGGGTGAAACTCTAGATTTCTCATCATTTGTTCCTAACCATTTTGCTGCGTTGCAGCTATTATAATGAAAGATGTTGATTTTATGGCATTTAATTTTCTATATTCTTCTTATCATTAAAGTGCAAAATCTAGGGATTGAGAGCGTCATCATGTGTACATCGAATGCTGTGCTGAGGAAGAAAGCTTTTGATGTAGTGGAAATGATTAGTGTTTTTTGCTTAAGATGTCTGCTCTTGCATCACTAAACAGCAATGACCCGCTCAAGAGGAAATTGAAGCAGCAGAGAAGAGTTTTTGACGCATAGGTAAGGGGTTTTGGCTCCAATAGGTAAGGGGTTGTGGCTCCAAAATTGCCGAACTCATTATATGGCCAATATATGCTAATTTGCCTACAGATCTTCAGGCAAAGATATTTTAACCCACGCCAAAAGGTGCTGGTAAGGTGGTCATTGCGACAAATGGTTTTAAGGTTGTATTTATATTTGATTTGCGCAAAGCATAACTAGATACAGAATGTGGACAGGGCTCCCAACGTTTCACTTGGACAAAATGTCCGGACGAGGATAAAGCAATTCGCTTTGATGAATAAGTTCAAGAAGAAAGTTCTCGAGTGAGTCCTTGAACATTGCCTTGTTGGATTTCATTGCTGTTCTTAGTGCAAAGTTAAACTTGAATCATGTTTGCTGCATTGTTAATGTAGGTAGTAGCAAACAATTTGCCTAATGAGCAAGTGGATCATATCAAAGAGATGTTCAACGTGATGGACATCAATAAAAATGGAGATCTGACATTTGAAGAGTTGAAACATGGCCTGCACAAATATGGACAGCAAGTTGCTGATCCTATTCAACAGATTAGCACATTTTCGTGCAGATGTTGATGGATGTAGTAAGATCACCTATTCAACAGCTTAGCACATTTTTTTTTGGACATGGTTTATGTTTTCTTCTTCCATGTCGACGCATTGTATGCTGTGAAGTGCATGATTTTGCTTAAAATGCAAGGCATTTGGAAGATTATGGACCGATTACATAATATGGAAATATGTTTTTCATCAGTTAGTCAAAGATTTGATCATGAGGTTGTATCACCATTTCACATAATTGCTAGCACTTCTTGCAAAATGAAGTTTGTTTCTCATAATTTGATGAGTCACGATTTCTTGTATTAGCATCTAATAATAGAACTTCATCTTATAGGAGAACAGGCTGATGAAGATGGAAGCAGAACGTTAAACTTAAAGGAGTTTGTCAGTATGTTAGTCCACTTGAGAAGGATTGGCAATGATGACCACTTTATGCGAGCTTTTGAATTCTTTGACAAGAATTGAAGCGGATATATTGAATTCGATGAGTTGAAAGAAGCTTTGATAGATGACAATCTTCGTCCGAACAACGAAAAATTTATTGAAGACATCATTTTCGATGCTGATCATTTTCGATGCTGATCTATAAATAGTCAGATTCCTACACCGCTTGGCATTTAATTTTTATGTTTTTATTTTCCCTAATTAAAGGGAATATCAATTGAAACTACTAATCAGAGTTGGTTTGCAATGCCCATCCTAATCAACTTAAGGAATTTGGAGCCTCATGTTGCGGCAACCTGACCATCTCCATTAGCATATGGTTATCAGTGTTAAATGCAAAGAGTTATAAATAAAGAGCTGCTCATGTCATGCCCGCCCTGAAAGGTTGCCATACCTGGATGATGTTCATACAAATACGAATGCAATTACAGGCACAACGGATACCCATTTGTCCATACGTGCATTTAGAGTTATAAATAATAGTGTCCCATATTATTTTAAAATGTAGTTGCGGCAAATTCTTAATGATACTCGAACACGATTCGCTTGCATAGAGCTTGTCATGTCATTTCATAAATTAATTTACTGAATGAGACATATTTTAAGCATTACGCTTTTTTATTGTTGCCTTGTTGCTTCAGTAATTTTCGGGTCTATACTAATAATCTGGGAATGCCGACTATTAGTTCTGTATAACAACTCAGTTTGCTCATCTTTCTTGGCACAATGATCTCAAACTGCCTAGGTATGCCTCTCCATCTAGTTCTCCATGAGCAAATTCCAGAAAGAATACCGAAGGCAATGGGCATAAAGACCGGTCTCAAGTCTTAAGTCCTCTTTGATTTGATGTGAGATAGTTATCACGTATTTAGTAATCATTTTGTTTTAGGAAACAATTTTTAGAGTTATAAATAATATTTTTTATTCTGCCAGCGGAAACAATTTTTGAGTTTTTGAAGGCATATGATAGAATTCTTAATTTTTTTTAAATATTTTTAAATATTTTTCTTTTTTTTTTCTTTTTCATTTTCTCTTCTTCTTCCTCCTTCATTGTGGCTAGTTGACGGCCATTGCTGTGGCTGGCGACCGGCTAAGCGAGGTTCAACGAGCTTGTTGAAGGCTCGCCTAACCATCGCCAAGCCTCGGCCCCACAGGCGGCATGAGGTCGGCCTTGCTAGTGACGGTCGAGTCGGCGAGGGTGATGGCAGCAACAAGTAGTGGCCGATGGAGGAAGAAGAAGAGAGAAGCGGAAAAAGAAGAAAAAAGAGAAAAAAGAAAAATTGGATTTGATTCTAAAATTGTTTTGGGAACAATAAATTATTATTTTTCTACTTCTCGATTATGTTCCAAATTTATTCTCAGGAACAAAAAAGCGGATTTTTGATCTCGGGAACAAAAATTTACCAAATGAATTTCTATTTTTATTTTTGTTCTAGGAAACAAATTAATAGAATCAATTATTCCCGAAAGTATTACCAAACAGGGCCGTAAAGTACCGTTGAACAATCTATTGGATGCTCTTGATATTATACTTTACGTTCTGATGGTTATATCCATTTTATAAGCTTTTGCTGTCATACCAAGGAACTCCAAAAGCAAGTGTTTCTCATACTGAAACGTGTTCAAATTGCTCCTCAAAATGCATTTGGAATTGCCAAGCAAAATTCATCTTGAGGAACATCAAACATGTTTATCTTGAAATTGCTAAAACAGCATTCATTCTGCCACAGCCCAAAGGAATAAAAACAAACAAATGGAGATGAAGATGAAGGAAACAGCTAGGAACTCCACATTTAATACTCCACAGTTCCGCAAAAAGTCATTCCAATATAAACACCAACTTAGATCATTATGGACAGGAACTGGTTGTACTCACCACGTGTTGGTGACGATGTGAAATTAAATCATCTCGCTATGAAATTATATCATCTCATCTTTCGGTACAAACCATCAACACAAATAGAAGGATCATTCCGCCTAGTCAAATATTTAAAAAAAAAAAAATCATTCCGCGGCAGACCAATTTAGAGCAGCCTTAATTTTCTGAACGGTCGCACTAATGAGAGTGTTCACGGTCGCCACGGATTCCACGTTGAGCTGCTCTGGACCTGAGTGGCTGGAAACCAATATCTGGAACGCCACAGTGAGAAGTGTACCTGCTGGCTTGCTGGAGCTTGTGCTGGTCGAAGGTTTTGAACCCGGATTGGCCCGGCCATCGCTGGAGATCGTGAAGCCAGATGGAAGAATTTGCACTGTGGAAGTGTCCTCGCCGCTCAACGCGATGGTCATCGCTGTTGAGTCGATAGGGGCATAAACCACCATACACGTCAAAGGGTCTATGCAACTCTCTTGAAGCATCAACATGTTCTCGGCATGCAGAGAAGTCTGTTCGACAAGAAATCGGTGTTAATCAAGTCCAAAACTAGTCAATTGTCATAAAGATGTGACCACCACATGCCAAAGGATACGTAAACTAGCTTGTAGTGCACGCAGCTTAATTTTCCTGTAATTAGCATGATGTTATTCCAACTCCATAATGGTGACCATTGTGTATGTGCAACATAATCCGACAAACGCACGAGAATTATTGCGGAAAGATGACAACTCCATTGCTTCTTCAACAAAAGGTAAATGGGGATTTCGACAACCGCATGTTCTAGACCATACATGTCTCATTTATTGTAGTGTGACCTTCGTGGTTATTCTTGAAGATCTCGGGGTCTAGTTGACACACATTATGTACTTGCAAATTCAGGAATAGAAGATCTCTAGGAAAACCTGTGGACTGCTAAAGAGACAACTAGTCTCCCAATGAAAGGCTGTTGAATCTCTCATAATGTCAGTGTTAAGTTCCTCCTCTAATGGCGTTTCGGTAAATAGCATGCGAAGCAGTGAGAATATCACCTGAATAACTGAGATTGAGTTTCCATGATGAGTGCCACTCGGTATGCGTGCTATCTCTTGGACTGGATTTCCGTTGCAGAGTACATCCCACTGTCAAGGCATTGCAAATTAGAACACAGAAAGGTGATTCTCTCTCAGTAATGTGAATCTTAAATGAACAATATCTTCATTAAATAGGAATCAATGTTTTCCTATGAAACCTGAGCACGCGTATTTTCGTTTCTGAAGAAATTGAAGACCGCTTGAGGTGCGAGAGGAAGCCATAGGGATGTGGCCGCGCTGACAATCGAGCCGCTGGGCTGTCCCGGTTCTTCGCTCTTTCGTACACAGACACGGACCCCACTGTTGTTAACCTCAGACAGGTGAGGAAATCTAATTTGCCGGACATGCTCAAGCCCGCACAGAAATTCTTCACCATCCTATGAGCAAGCTTCATCACATTTCTCCTACCTTCAGGAACAACAATGACCGGTGAAGTTGCAATACCAACTGTTGGGTCATATAATAGGCACCCAGTAGTGCAAAGTCATTATCACACTTAAAAAAAAAAAAGAACTTCACACAAAGAAAAAGAATACGGTTGCACATATACCTTCCTATTGTCTTCAATGTACGAGCGAAGAAGATATTGAGAATACTTTTTCTTATCTTCTTTAGGCGCTAATAGATTTATCATGTCTTGACCAACTGCAGAACCACAAGATGGATCAGGACATCTCAATGTTAAACATCCACGACCATCGTTTTTTGATGTGCTTATGTAACCTATCACAATGCTCGCATTCATTAAATGACAGCAAAGACGCAGGAGTAAAAGCATGTAAATTTCTAAGGTGCACAGTTAATCCAAAGAAATACTTCCAAGAGAGTGATATCTATCAGCTGAAGACAAACACAGAGATGATGATATCACATGACGTGGTCATGTGGTACTTAGCCGAGACTCGCTTCCCACAACCCATCGCGAATCCTCTTGTTCCATCGGCATGCGAGGTCCGTGAGAGGCCGCTTCGCCACAATTGCATTCTCATTACTGGTGAGACTATTCAAAGAAGAGCCCCAAATCATTTCCCCGATTATTTCGATGGTATTGGCCTCCTCGGACTCGGCCTCGCTCCGCCCTTCCCCGCATTGTCATGGAATCCAAGTTTTCAAAGCGATGCTCAACCAACAGCACGCCATACGTAAGTCTAACCAAAGGTCCAAATTTGCGATTTAATTTGGCATCATTTTAGTTTTAAGATTGAGACAACACTCACCATATTCCCGGAAGTGAGCATCGATTGCTCAAAAGACTCCTCAAGTTGTTGCTCGGTCGTTGCTCAGATATAGAAGCATCTTCTTCTTCCCGTGGTTCTTCTCCATCATGTCCCTTCTTCCCCGTGCTTGAGAGGGTTTTGCCTAGAAGCGGGAAAAACCTGGTAAGATGAATTATCCTAGTTTAGCGAGTGCATTAAACCCAAACAAATCTTCAATCAATATTTTTATTAAAATCTCTAATGCATGCACATAACACGGTATGAAGTGAAGATCCTCGATCTTTGTCACCCGACTTTCAAAGAAGACCGCAGAGAAATTACCATGCATAGAATTAGAAGTGAAGTCGAGCATACATTCGAGGCTTTGAACTAGAAAGATTTTTAACTATAAGAAATATGCCATCCCAACCGCACCGAGGTAACACCGATTCTACGAAAAATGTTAATCTTTTTACAGTCACATTCATTCAAATTTTTTTGCACCACATACCGTGAACATGCAAGTAGCATTAATTCGGGCACATCAAAAGCGGGATGAGCAGACCTATATTCCTAAGTAGAAAATGTCAGTTCTTATCGGTGACTTTCTATGCATGATTTCATTTGCATGATTTCATTTCTTTTCACATCACGAGACATTGTCAACTGTAAGTGCCATTTATTCAGCCAAAAAAGGGACAGGCAGCTTTTGAATGTGGTCATTTTTACGATTTTCAAAATGATGGCTACCTATTTTTTTACCATAGATTTACATAAATTTGGAAACTAATGCTTTCGTGCAACTAAAGAAGAAAAAGAGGAACACATACCCTGGGTGTCTATGCATTAAACGAACCCTTAGGCCACTTCTCTAGTTCCCTCATCATTTAGCTCTTCAACCTGCAATAATAGGACATGTACATTTTAATTATGATGAGAACATTATACATCGTGATTCATCTTATTGATAGAGGGAGTAGTCACTGTTTTCTCAGCTACATTGATGGATTCATATTGCACAAAAGCATGCAACTGCATAAAATATACAATGTCGATATTAAGGACCAATTTGGATTGACATTTACTTATTGCTTAATCTAAAATTCACGCACTTTGATTCTTTCAATCTGAAACTCCTTTAATTTTCACAGCCCTTTAATGATGGCGCATAGACTCACATAAGATTTTTCATTATAGTTCAAAATTTGACAAATATTTTAAATTTTGGCGGAAAATAAAAAAATAGCTTTTGCTTTTACTTAAGTACAAACAAACATACCCTAAACTTTCATGAGCACACTTGACTATAAAAGAATATTGATTGTGCTTAATCAAAATTCAACAAGATAGGCTACAGATAATTATCTTTGTTGATATCCAATAGAAACGAACACAAAGACAAGGGCCACCGAGACACTTCATCAATCCATGATTCTAAACTATAGAACAGAAGCTATATATCGAGATTACAAGCTACACGTAAAAATTGAGCATCAAAAACAAAATCATAAGGGGCACTGGTAGAGTAGATATTAAATCACCTTTGTTATTCTTGAGCGCCATGCTGCCTCTTCTACTTCTCGAATTTTTTTAGCCAATGATTTTTTTTTTCTGCCCAAGTCATCCAACCGAAAAATCAACAATTACAAAATCAATTATTCTTATTAATGTGAACATACTAGAAAATGGAATTACAAACGAACTATTTCATCAAACTAAAATTTCAAACCACCAATAGCAATAGTGTGAGAAAACAGCACTCTAAGAACACACACATAATCGCAGAGAACATATTTTACACTCCATCCTAATTTGTACGGCAGGCCGTGGATTCAAGGTCCGAGAAGGAAATATATCGTTAACTCTATACCCAGTTGATTAGAAATCAGATGTCTTTTTCCCTAGACATCCAAAAGGCACGCTATCCTATCAGTAAAAATTAAAGCCTCTTCCTCCATTTGCACAATTTGCATTTTATTGATGGGAAGTACCAAATTTTCTTCCCTAAAAGGATGCACAATGGGTAGAGGTTGCGTGTCCATCAATACACCAAGAACAATACCCTCATGTAGCAATCAAAAGACAGGGAGAAACGTGAAATTAGTCATCTTCACAAATTGGTCAACCTCGTATGTCAAAGTAAGGATCGGGTCGGGTTAAAGATAGCGAAAAGTAAGGATGATTTGGGAAAAATTACTTTCAATGATGACATGACTCATGCAAATTATATGATTCTTGTAAAACTATAGGTATAAATAAACCGACAAACCTCGTAAATCATCATCACAAGCCTCCACATAGTTTCTTGGTCAACTTGACTGCAAATATCAATCAAATCAAGCATGTTCTCCTCATTGAGAATTTATTCACTACACTAAGGAAAGAAAATGAAGATACACTACAATGTAATACCTTCTCCTGTCCTTGAGCAGGTCTTGGAAGACGCTTCCTCGCTTCAATGTCATATTTTATTATTCTAAAGCATTCAAGCCGTTCCTCTATAAACAAGTGCATAGGTGCGCACCCAGGCTGAACAATCCCAAGCCGCAACCATCCCAAAAACAGTGATAGCATCATATTCCATGTTTTAAAGATAAGAACAATGATTAGTGCAAGAAAATTAAAAGCTAATGCCATCAGAGAGAGAGAGAGAGAGAGAGAGAGAGGTAAACCTATGGGACTTGAGTCATCCTTAAAATTAGAAAGCTGAAGAATTCGTCCCCTCTGTGAAAAAGCCAAAAGCTGTTCCCGAAATGTAGGATCTCCTCTCTCAAGAGTCTGTGAATAACTATCGTGTTTTCGGTGCCACTGTTAGAGCATGAAGAACTCAAGAACATTAGCAGGTTAATGAAATGTAACATCAAAAAACTGTATACAAAACGAAAATTCACATCAAACTAACTTCAAGACTTCATAAAGACATTGTGTCATTCATAATATACAAGTGAACAACGACTGTAATAGAATTCAAACTTCCAAAAGTACATCTTTGTTAAAAAATCAGCACTTGTAAAAGACGCAAATCAGTAGAGATAAGTAGGAAGGTTTTCCTTTATTGAGACTACCAGTAAATTAAAGATTAGCTCATCACAAATAACATAAGTTCCTCATTGTAATACCCACTAATATAACCAGAAAAACTGCTTTGATCTCACTTTTAGTTAGTTCAATTTTCGCGCGCCCTACATGAAAACCTACCTTAAGGTGAAACAATGCAAAAAAAATACTATACCACCCACCTTCACACCACAACTAATCTCCGGTTACACACCTCTCCTTCAAAACTTCACACCCGTAATCCACTTTCTTAACGCATGCTCACAAAGGGTTATTTCCTTTATGTTCAACAACTAACCCACACCATTTGCATCTCTTTCTATCAGCATCAATGCCTCTTCTCAACATATCAGGCCCTCGCATGGTGCACAGAGAGACTAGGCATAATAACACAAAAATAACATAGAAGTGACGACTATTTGAGGCAGCTCTTGTGGAAGATAAGAGTCACTGAGAGAACACAGGGTCATATCAACCGAAATTTCTGTAGAATGCTTTATTCTTGCCGAATGAAGTACGGTATATATTCTTAACTTTTCCGAGGTCTCAATTACAAGAGTTAAAAAGTTAACCAGCCAAGCTCAGGTTACGTCTAGATGCACAAAGATGTTGCAAATAGATCCCATACAAAACCAAGCCCGAGCTAGACCAGTTCGACATCTTTCTCCCCACTCCTCCATCATGAAAGCTCGTAATGCAAGAATAACTATGTACAATCCTTCAGTTGTGAAGGCAACACAAAGATCTCATGATGGATTATTCGCTCAAGGTGAATGTGAGTGTCGAACAACATAAGTTGCTGCTATTTAATTAAAAAAAAAATCCAAGCCTTATATTGATCGCTGCATTAAGATCACAAAGCCTACGAAGAAGAAACGGCTACCATTTCAAGCTAGAACAAAACCTTCAAAGTGCAATACGATCCACCTAAAAAGCTACGCTCTCAAACTCGTTCTCTCAATTAAAATCAATCTGAAGCCACAATCCAATACATTCGAGGTTTACATGTAAGTAAGTGCAGCGGTGGCATCATTAGCATCGGTGTCAGCGTAAGTTCATTACAAAGAGAATAGACTACGTCTTGCGCTGCGCAATGAGTAGTTATATACAAAACCAATCGGCTAAGCAACCGTAAAGAACAAGCAGTCGTTTTTCCAATCCAAACAACGCACAGATCCACGCCGAACCACATCGAACTAGACAGCATCCGATCTCGAGCAACTACAAATTAAGGAACCGATCCGCACCGTCCAATTGTGCGTCTTAGTGAGCCTCCCGGAGAGGGCCTGGATACGATAGGCGACGTCGGCCCGCGGGCGAACCGAGGTCGCGAAGGCAATCTCGCAATAAGACAAGAACCGCCAATCCACGATCATTTCACATCCCATCCACGCCACAAGCGCATCAAAAACAGCAACGGCGCAGCGGCCAGCTAAAGAAGAGAAAAACTCTAATATCGATCTGATCGGAGGAGGAATACTCACTGCGGAGGTGCCTCTCCTTGGGCGGGCACTCGACGTGGTTCGTCGCTTTGACTATGGCCACATCCAATTCCTATCAAACACCAAAAAAAAAAAAAAAAAAAAAGGCGTAAAATCTCCCGAAATAGAAAATGAGAAGAGAAAACAAAGCATAGAAGGAGGAAGAGAGAGAGAGAGAGGGGAGGGAGAATGGAATCTCGATGGCCTCGCATTATACTAAAGCATGATCTTGAAGAACTAAGTATGACAAAAAGAAAACGAACCTTCGAACGTACGGGGAGTCGTTAATGGGGCGCCTATCGGTGGGGCTTGGGAAGGCGGCGGCGGGAGGCGACGGCAGCGGCGGCGCGCCCGCCCTCGGAGGTGGAGGCGCCCGCGGAGGAAAGAGAGAAAGAGCGAGCAGCGCGACCTTCGCTCGCGGAGAGGAGGCCAAAACGCGAGAGCAGGGGTTCGTCGGCGTCGGGGTTGGCTAGTAAGGGCGCTCCGCAGAGAAAAGAGGGAGAGAGCGGAGCGCAGTCACGAGAGGGAGGCGAAGGGGCGCCCGACGTCTGCGTTGGCGTCGGGCGTGTAGGCGGAGGCGGGAGGCGGAGGGGCGTCGGCGTCGCGGTTTGCCGGAAGAGAGGGGCGACTAAGAGGACGAAAAGAGATAAAGCGGACCCGGAGGTCACGAGAGGGAGGCGGAGGCGGAGGCCGATCGGCGTCGAGTGGCGTCTGGGGCGACGGAGGCCCCGGCGGAGGCGGAGGCGGAGGTGGGAGGGCCGTCGAAGGGGGGGAGAGAGAGAGAGCAGAGCGGACTTTATGTTTTGCTTCGAACCGTCGCTGATTTTGTTCTCCCTCCCCGCAACGGAACGGAGAACGGGGAGAGAGACAGAGAGGAGAGAGAGGAGAGCGAGCAGGAGAGCGAAAGCGTCGAAGGTGCAGAGAGGTGGGCCTGGGGAGAGGAGAGAGAGAAGCTCCCGCGCTGGTTTGAAACGGAGGAGTGGCGACGTGGATCGACACCGACGAGTGTGTCACGCAATGAATCGTTCGGGCACATTGCGTGGCACCTTGTTAGGGCACCCAATATTTTCTCGGTCTCGAGAGGAAGATAGATGGGACACCCCAATAGTAAATATCTATTTAAATTATTGCATCTTCTAGACCAGTTTTAGTCACTCTTTTATTATTGACCCATATATGAGTTGACGGTGTTAGGCATGGGAGAGAAAAAGGTACATGCAATTTAGTCATCTATTTTTTCTTTTTTCACAAGATGTGATGGATCCTTAACTTGGCCCTCCATGATTTTTCTAAATAAATAAAGTTGTGAAATTACTATTTACCTCAATATATGCCATGAAGAATCCAAAGGGAACCATCTGCCCGCATAATTATTCTCGGAACTTAACAATATTTGTTAGTTTCAAAAGTTATAGTCAGCACCGAACTATACAATAGGGTGCATAATCGTAAAAGGGTACCTAACGCAATCTCAAGTCTTAGCCACGTGTAAAAGGGATAAAAGCAAACAAAGTGAAAACTCAAGCTAAAAGCAAACTATAATACGAGACAAGATTTCAAATTTGGAGATATGCCACTAATGAATTGAGCTTGGGATCTTTCCATGGATCTCAGAAAAAAGATGGCTACATCACCACTTTGAAAAATGAATGCTCTTATTCAAATTTGCTAGCTAAGAGGCTGTTTGGGCTGCGTTTGTTAAAAATTGTTTCTGTTCCCAGGAACAAAAATTTCTATTTTTTTGTTCCTAGGAACAAAAAAGGAATAGAAATGCGTTTGTTTGCATTTTTGTTCCAAAACTATTTTTTTGTTCCTAGAAACACATTTTGAACATAAACAAGAAACAAAAAAAGAGTTGTTTCGTATTTCGGAATAAAATTTAGAAACACTTCTCTCTTTTTTCTTCTTTTTCTTTGGTCGGTCGCCGGCCTCGGCCATGGCCGCGACGGCCGTCGAGGTCCGCGACACCGTCGAGGGCCGGACCTCGCTTTGAGCGTCGCCGCCTCGGGCGAGGCTTGGCCTCGCCTTGGCTGGGTGAGCTCGAGCTCGCCCAGATCTGACGAGGCCGACCTCGCCCAGCGGTCGGCGACGCTTGGCCTCGCTGGGCCACCGCTAGCTCGCCCAGCCAAGGCGAGGTCGACCTCGCACTGGGCTGGGCGAGCTCAGCCTTGTCGAATCTAGGCGAGCTCAAGCTCGCCCAGCTAAGGCAAGGCCGAGCCTCACCCAGCTACAGCGAGGCTCGGCCTCGTCGCCCGATTGCCGACATGGCCGAGGCCGGCGATCGGCCAAAAGAAGAAAAAAGAAAAAGGAAAAAATAAATAAGAAAACAAGAAAAATAAGAAATGAAATAGAAAAAATAAAATAAAAAATATTAAAAAATTAAAAGAAATAAAAAAAATTATACAAATTTACCAAACGTGTTTCTATTCATTTTTTATTTCCTAACAAGTTTACCAAATGTGTTTTTTTGTTCAAAAATTGTTCCCGGAATAAAAACATTTTTTTATATTTTTGTTTCCCGGAACAATTTTTAAACGAAACGTTACCAAACATACCCTTGGCAACTTGCTAAATAGTGTTTGTTTCTATTTTTTTGTTTCCGGGAGTAAATTGGGAACATAAATGCGTTTGGTAAAATTTTTGTTCCCGGGAACAAGTTTCTATTTTTTTGTTCTCGGAAGTAGATTTGGAACAGAATTGATAAAAAAAAAAAAAAGTTGATTCTTGTTTCCGGAAACAATTCTAGAATCATACACCTATTTTCTCTTTTTCTTGTTCTTCTTCCTTCTTTCTTCTTCTTCATCTGCTGTCACCGCCACGGCTGCCATTCGTCGTCCAACGCCCATCGCCACCGACCACCGGCGACTAGTCTAGCGAGCTCGCCAGGCTAGGGCAAGGTCCAGTGAGGCTTGGCCTCGTCGGTGGCCAAGCGGGCCTTGCCTATCGGCCAGCCCTGTCGAGGCTCGGCCGAGCCATGGCTGGGTGAGTGGCCTCACCCAGATCTGGCAAGGCAGAGCTTGCCTAGCCGTTGGTGGGGCTTGACCTTGCCGAGCCACCGCGAGGTCGACCTTGCCTCGCTCAACTGCCGGTGAGGCTTGACCGACGAGGGCCGGCCTCACTAAGGGCTGTCAACGTTCGATGAGGTCATTCGACCACTTGAAGAAGAAGAATAGGAGAAAGAAAGGAAAAAAAGAAAAAGAAAAAAACATAAAAAAACATAAAAAAAAGTAATAAAATTATTTAAAAATTAAAAGAAAATAATTTGGAGTAAAAATTTTGAACACGATGCCAAATGTAATTCTATTCTAAGATTTGAAATTTTAGACAAATTAAAATGCTTAGAAATTGTTCGAGATCATAATAAAAAATAATAATTTATGATAAGAAATTTTTCATGGGAATAGAAGCATTATCAAACACGCCTTTATAATACCATTTTGGGGTAGATAAAAACTAATTCGGTTGATGTCTATTTGCCAAGCTGTCCACCCGCCTAGGATCAAACAAACTTAAAGAATTTATTCCAGGCACAATGAAAGTACTTGCTGACACCTAGACCCGCTCAAACTTTTCCATACTTGTCATTATGATTCGATTTTGTTGGAAAACAGACTCCTACAACTCTTCCTTCTCCTCCTCGATCCTTTATTACATAGCGTTTTCAGCTACTCAATATCTAGAAAATGGAGGCGTCAAGACATCTATATGACTGATCCTTTATTACATAGCGTTTTCAGCCACTCAATATCTAGAAAATGGAGGCGTCAAGACATCTATATGACAAAGAAGGTCACCCATTTTTTAACCCGGGTTGGGACCAGAGCCCATCTATGCGTACAAATTGTCTGCGTGTTCAAGCTAACTGATACGGATGATATTGTCTTTAAAGTCTCCATTTCGAGTGTTGCCAGCTAGCGCGAGATCTGTATCGTTTGAAATGAGGACTTTACAGCAGGACTTGAGTTTTGGTTTACAATATGCCTCCCTTATATGGTTCTTCTGTATCACTGACAAGTAGCTTTCTTTTGTTTGTTACTTTGAAATATACTAAAAAATGGTTTAATAAGACCTTAGCGTGTCAATTGGTTAAGTAGTGATTTATGCGATAATTCTAGCCAATTCGTCTCTTCTAATATGAAGAACTGTTACGATATGTTCCGTGAAATTGTCTGAATTTTTGTTTTCATGATAATCATAATGTTTTAGCAAGTCTTAATGTTTGCCAGCAAGGTCAAGCCTCGCCAGATTGACGGTGAGGTCGGATGGGCTAGATTCGGCGAGGCTCGCCCTCACCGATGGCTGACAGGGGTGAGACTTGCCATTGGCCACGAGGACCTCACTAGCAGCCAGCTAGAGGAAGAAGAAAGGAGGGGAAAAAATAAAAAATAATTTTTTAAAAAAAAATTGACCATGTCACCATTGGGTCAAATTTTTGGATGGGTGAATTGATACAATTGCAAAAGGTTTGGGATTGAATTAGCAAAAAAGAAGTTTAAGATTGAATTGTCAAAATTGCAAAAGGTTTCAATATTTTTTGGTAATTTTCTCACAATTTCATGATGAAAGAATCACTATTACTAAACAAACAAATCACAATTTATATCTTTTATAAGCAATTTCACCATTTATGTTCTTTATTCAAGCATTATTTAAAATACCCTTGGACTTTTGATTAACGAAATTAAAATCTTATACGTTTTATCAATTGGTCGATTAAATCTCTTGCCGTGGCAGTATAGGACACTGATTTTATTTTTATTAACCAGTCATAATGACCAATCTTTAAGTCGCCATCCTTTCCACCACCGCTGATGAACAAACATTGATAAAATCTCCATCCTTTCCTCTATTGCTAATGGACAAACATTGATCCCCATTTTTGCCAACGGACCCCCAATAATAACCAAATTGGCTTGTCATTAATCTATTGATTTATTTCCACATTGTAGCCAAAATCTCGTGCTTGATGCTCCTTATGCTAAGCCATTTGCTGATAATCAACGCTTTCGTCTTTTTTATTCAATAACAAGTTCTTATTTTCATCCCCATAAGGCAACTCCTAAAGGTTACGCTTTCACTTTTTAACTTTTCTATAAAGCATCTTTATATAAAGGCGGACTCGAGGGGGAGTGGGAACACCCCATTATCTACTGGCTAGTTAAATTATTGCATCTTCTGAGTTGGTGCAACGTGCATAGCTTTTTTCCTATGACAGAGACAAAAGAATACATGATGATCCCATTTTTGCATGATTGGTTGCTTTATTGATAATAATAACTTTAATGAGGATGTCTTAGAAAGTCTAAGTATTGACTTTGAGTTCTGAATGTTGTTACCAAATCATTTGCTATGTAATGCCTATCGTTAATAGAAACTCTTATTTCAAATAACTGGCATTTATTAAAGATGTAATTTAACTAAACTCCACTTGTAAGAGCGAGAGGTGAGCAAAAACATGACTTGCTAAACTACAATGACACCACCAAATTTTGTTATTGTAGTTCAAACATGGCAGAGAACAAGATAAATGTAATTTAGTCCTCATTTTTTGACAATATGTCATGGATGTTTAGCTTTGTTGTGCTTGATATGTCACAATGCCTAAGAGTTGTGACTTGATTATTTCCCCCAATATATTCCTTTAAGAATTCAACGGGAATTGTGTGCCGGCATTCATATTTGAACAAGCAATGTATGAATATGAAAGACATAAACATAAAGCACACATAATGAGAGAACACAAATATGTGTTTCAAGAGTTATAATCAGCAGCCTTAACTACATGATAGGATGCATGATTTGCAAGTCAGCAATCTTAACATGTAAAATTTGTGCTCTTAGACTATGCACTGGGTACATAATATAATCTCAAGTCTTAGCCACGGGTAGAAGGGAAAAAAGCAAACAGAGTGAAAACTTGAGCTAAAAACAAACTAAAACAAGAGGCCACTTTTCAAATTTGAAGACATACCACTAATGAATTAAGTTTGGGATCTTCCATGAATCTCTTCATATAAGATGGCCCCATCACCACTTTGAAAAATGGAAGATCCTATTCAAATTTGCTTGCTGATTGAACCCTACTAAGAATAATGCATTTGGAAATGATTGACAAAACAACGTGATAGTCTTATCAGCCTATTCGCATCACTTTTATAAACCAATTTTATGAATCAATTTTTTCAGTTGTAATATATTGCTTTCCCTATACATTCAAACGATATGTGGGTAAAAACTATAAACTTTTACCTTGATTGGTGCTTGGCCAGACACAAACTTATTTAGAATTTTAGACGAGCTGACAATACATTTTAAAAATAGGAGTATTCGAAAAAGATGAGCTTCTTCAACTCGAGCAATTGCAAAACTAAGAACAGAAAAAAATTTCCTTGTTGCCATAGCCAAATTTTGAAAAAACAAAAAGGGTTTTTAGTTGGATGAACCCAGTCCTCATAAGCCCAAATGATCTAACTCTGTGTTATGTGATTTTCATATGAGACCCAAATTATATGTGTTGAACTCAAATATTGTGCAAATACTACTCTATCTATTTATTTTGGTGGTGGAGATTTTAACATATGGAAATAAAGGTTCATGACGAAGGGAGGACATAAAATATGCAATCAAAATTGACAAGCTCAAATTGCCAATTTACTCGAGAAAATAAGAAATATACAAGGTTAAGATTATATCATGATCAAGATCGAGGCATATAGAGGAATCTTCTATTTTTATCAAGAACTCCTAAACCTTTTAATTGTGTTAATGTAATCTTAATCCTTCAAGGAAAATTGTGATTGAGACCTTTCGTCCAAGTTTTGCTTAATTGATTTGATATGGTAGTCCAATCATACTTGGTTGTCCTACGCATAGCAGCGATGATGTGACATGGACTGAGGATACATGAAATATCGCTGTTTTTGTTGATATAATCGGTGTCTTTACTTGTTCGAGCGGCCAAAGCGCCAAATCACCAAAATTTTCAGCTCAATGCTTGACTTAAACGAGGTTCGACGATGAAGTCTCAAGGTCCAAAATCAAGAATCCATGACTGAATCTACCAATAGCAGTGAATAGAAGCAAGCCCCAACACCTCGACAGACCCATCTAAAACAAGACTTTTAGACAAGTGCACTAGAACAAACTCACCACAAAAGAGGCACAGAACAAAACAGAAGCGATTTCAATGGCAAAAATGAAAATTGTTGACAGATATCCATTTTTTTAATAATTAATCTATTGGTTTGGTTCCACATTGTAGCAAGAATCGCTTGCTTTTGATGCTCCTTAGGCCAAGCCATTTACAAATAGTCAATGCGTCTTTTTAGCTTTTTTTTTAAAGCATCTTTAATAAAGGTAGACTAGGATTGGAGATGAGACACCACTCTCTAATGTCTACTCAAATTATTGCATCTCTAATCACGGGATTCTGGTGATAATGCATGGCTGCTTTCTTGAAAATAATAATTTTAATAAGGATTTTGTGCTAACCAAAAGTATAGACCAACATCTCTTAATGTTAAGGTGCTTTACCTTTTCCTTTTTAAAGGTGGACTCAAGAGGGAGATGGGACAACCCACTATCTAATGTCTATTCAAATTATTGCATCTTTAATCATGGGATTTTGGTGATAATGCATGGCTGCCGTGGAAAACAGAAGTATAGACTAAGATCTGCAAATGTTAAGGTGCTTTACTGCTTTGTGCTTTTTTGCAGGCCTTGCCCTTTGACTCACTGCTTTGCCGGTAAATTTTTCCTATTTGCCATATAGAGACTTCATTCATGTTATAAATTAGATATTGTTTGATATTATTCTTCTAATGCCATAATCAATTGAAAACTTGTATCTGTATTCACTTTAAATTTCAGAGTAACGTAAATTTCTAAATCAGCAATAAAGAAAACACTCAATTAAATGTGAAATGGCCATATTATATATGTTTATTGAACAACAATTTTCGACGATGTCCTCCCTATTGACATATTAGACTTGGACTAACTTAGAGCCTTATATCTAAATCATGTTGACCATTAGTTTGCACACATTTGTTGACAAAAAAAACCCTTCAAATCATCCCTTTAAGTGAAAAAAAAAAAAAAAAGAACTCCGTTCATAAGGAAAATTTGAAATTATATAATCTTTCTGCCAACCATAACTGTAACATTAGAGTGTCAAATTACTCATAAATCTATATATTTATTATGACTATTTGTAAAGGTTATGACTAATTTTCAAAAAAAAAAATGTTGTGACTAAACAAAAACATCCAAACTGAATAGGCCCACGTTCTCATTCTTTAAAGGCATTCTTCCACACTTAGGAATTAAGGATTTTTTCGATACTACCGCAGAATTTTGTGAACCAAATCCCGACTCAAAATTTCAAGAAATTTGAGCCATCACGGTATGAATTAATGTGATTGTTAATAAGGCCCTAGGATGCATGCGAAGCCTTGGCCCAATTCGGTTCAGAAGGTTAGGTCAGAAAGCCCTGGTGAAGCCCGGCCTCTCTTGCCCCTCCTCATAATAAGCATGAAATCATATCATGCTTGGTCATGATTCCTTGCCACCTCGGACAACCTTAAGTAAAATAAGAATCAAGGCATTCGCGGAAGGTAGGGGCTTCATCGAATCCGGATTTTCCATCAATTGTTGATGATACTCAGGACGATTTTGAGGAAGAAAAGGCAGAGATTTTAGTACATTGGGACGATCTAGAGAAAAAAAAATTACAGGTTCAGAGTCTAATTATTGTCCTTTTCATTCTTGGTAGGTTGAACACGATCCGTCTGTAACAAGACTACTACACACATTTACCAATGATAAACTCACCACGAAAGAGGCATAGAACAGAATAGAAGCGATGTCAACTGCAAAAATTGAAAATACCAACTCGGCTTGTCATTAATCTATTGGTTTATTTCCACATTGTAGCAAAAAACTCTTGCTTGTGATGCTTGTTATGTTAAGCCATTTACGAATATTTAACACTTTTGTCTCTTTAGCTTTTTTTATAGAGCATCTTTATTAAAGGTGGGACTCAAAAAGGAGATGGAACACCCCACTATCTAAAGTCTATTCACATTATTGCATTTTTAATCATGTTATCTTGGTGATAATGAGTGGCTACTTTCTTGGAAATGATAATTTTAATAAGTGTGCCATGGAAAACAAAAGTTTAGACTAAGATCTCCGCATGTTAAGGCGCTTTACCTTTTCCTTATTTGTGCTTTTTGCTTTGAGTTGCGTAAGGAACAATCTTAGTATTCACTTTTGTGCTTTTTTGCACGACCTTGCATTCGGACTCATTGCTTGGTTGGTAAGTTTTTCTTATGTGCCAAATGGAGACTTCATTCATGTCGTAAATTAGACCTTGTTTGATATTCTTCTTTTAATGCCATAATCAAGTAGAAACTTTTTATCTCTATTCACTCTAAATTTCATAATAATGTAACATTCTAAATTAACAAAAAAAAAAAAAAAAAAAAAAACACTCAATAAAACAGCAATGTTATACACACACACATACATACATACACATATATATTTATATATATTAGATTTGAGCCTATTACACAAATTTGCAAATAATGTCGACCATTAGTTGAAATTAACTCTTGACTTTTCATGTACCATCTTCCTAATTTTCACACATTTGTTGATAAAAAAACCCTTTAGAGCATCCCTCTAAATGGAAAGATAAAACTCAGTCCATAAGGAAAATTAGAAATTGTTTGATTTTTTTTTTCTGCTAACCATAATTGTAAGATTAAAATATCAAATTACTCCTTAATCTGTATAAATGTGATGGCTATTGTAAAGGTTATGAATACTTTCTAACAAAAAAAATGTCATGACTAAATGGAAACATCCAAATTGAATAATCCCACGTTCTTATTCTTCAACCACATTATTCCATTTGAAAATTAGAGATAACTTTTAGATAAAACCATGCAATTTTATGAACGTCATCGATAATTTTTAGTCATTGTGATACAAATTAGATGGTTTTTTAATAAGGCCCTAGCATGCACTTGAAGCCTTGGCCCATTCCGGCTGTGAACGTTAGGTCTGAAAGCCCTTTTGAAGCCTAGTCTTTCTCTCTCCTTCAATCGTAATGGCATGGAGTCATACCATACTTGGCCAAAATTGCTTGCCACCTTGGACTACCTTAAGCAAAGTAAGAATCAAGGCATTTGTGGAAGGTGGAGATGCCGAAATTGACAAAGGAAAGAGGTAAGTTTTGTGCAATTGAAAAAGGGAAAGGACGAACACCTTTCCTCCATGCAGCATGTAGATCAAACAAGTAGATTGCACGTAAATATACATGTGGACTGCATGTAGATTTACGTACAGCACGAACATTGAACACAACTAGATAGAGATTGAGAACTTCCTTCGAAGGACAACCATCACTGAATCAAGCCGCAAAGAAGTTAGTAGAGACGCAGTAATAAGAGAAAATAGAAAGTGGAAAATCTGGGGTTTTGGGATTAGTTTGATTTACATCAAACTGATATCGGAGATCGATTCGTGGTCCAATTGAGCTGAAATTTTGTCAATGTGTTCGTGACGAACTCTTCTCGAATTTGAACAATTTGATTTTTGTTTGAAGCTCCCAACATCAAGTTTTTTGTGGGTTGATCAAAACTTGCGTTTTTTGGTCATATTTATCGTTGACTTCTTATGAAATTTATTCGTATTGCCAATAATGATATTCTTGAGGTCATTGCTACTATGTACCTCTTGTATTTACTAGAGAATAATTTTGCTCACCCCATTTTATTGATAGTGAAGATTTATATTGGACCAATTAGTTCCTATTAAGTTTATACAAGAGGGAAGATAATTCTATTCAGCTACCTTAATCTAATATTGTTTAAGTTGTTACTGTTCTCCCATCACATTTCACAAGAATAAAGCTAGAAATGTGTCCTTTTCACTGTGATTAGTGAGATGATGATGATGTGGGGTTTGGCAAGACGAAATTGTCATACCAAATTCAACAGTTGACATCAATTCATCTTGATCCCGCGGTCGAGATTTTTCGCCGTTCAACAATTGACATCGGTTTTCTTTTATCTGACGACTTAGATCATGCACGTTTCTTAGCCGCCCAAACAAGCACTGCGCCTTAGAAAAGCCCATTGCCTTGTTATATCAATTTTTGTTAATTAAATTTGTGCATTTACTCTTCTTTTCAGAATAAAGATGTTCAAAAGGATGTCGTGAATACCTAAACCACGCACGGTATACTTGATCAGGATTGGTTCTATGAAAAAGGAAAAATGAACACACTATCAAACTGGGGAAAAAAACACGCTACCAAGTGAAGTTATATCACTGACATAAAATATGTAGAAAATGCGCTATTAAGCCGTGTGTAATTACGAACTAATTGAAAATTTCAAGCAATGCAATCCAACTCTAAAATTTATTTTAAAAATGATCAATTAATTCTCATTTTCTCCTCCATTTTGAGCTGCCATAATTCAATGTGGCCGCTCCAAATACTTTTATTTAAGTTCAGATTGATGTGGCACCAAGTTAGTATTGATGCGGCACACCAGTCAGCACAAGACCTAGGATCAACCAACTCTGTGTAGCAAACCTTGGCAAGGCTAACCCTCGTCGGTGGTGACGAGCAGTGCGACACCACAGAACAAAGGCGAGAGATGGCTACCTTTAAGCCTCGCCATCAGCTTGATCAAGGCAGGAGGGGTCTCTCTCTCTCTCTCTCTCTCTCTCTCACTACAAGTTTCTGGGCTATTTGCTAATATTGCACCTGCTTGGCGTTATATTGACACTACATATTCAGAAAATATTTAAAAGTGGCTTGTTCTATAGTCATAATTGACGAAACTAACTTAACCACTTGGTTATACTTGTTTAATAAACTTTATGATTTGATTGTATTTACAATAAATAAATAAATAAATAAAAATTATAGTTTCTCTTGCACTTATCTCTATTTCATATAAAACCATTCCATGTATAGATTCAAAAATTATAGCATCTTTTTCATTTACGGACAATAAAATCTCATGAACTCAACAATTGGTTGCACTGTGAAACTTATGTAATAAATGTCATGTGATTAAAAGATACATAGTCCAAGTTACTTTGTGGATTCTCCCTGGATGAGGTAAAGACATAAAGAGATCATGCAGTGTTAAATTATGAATTGATGTGTATTTATGAAACAATTGGTGTAACTAATATGTCTAAATATATGACAAATCTCGTTGTACTCCAAAACAATATTAGATTTTTCCTTCAATATAATACAATTTATTTTTTTTTATTTGCAAGTGTGTTGACACCTAATTTTTTGCCCAAATTATTGCATATAGATTATCTAGGTGTTTAAAATGAAAGATGTTTTTCCTAAAAAAAAAAAAATTAATTAATTAAAAAAAAGAAAAAAGATTAAAAAAAAAAAAAAAAATTGGGGCCAATGATCTAAATGTGACTAGCCAAGCCCAAGAGGTCATATTGGAATTAAAATGGCAAATTGGGCAAAAATGCAATTTTCAAAAGTTGAGGGACCAATTCGCAAATTTTGTAAAATTTCACCCGAGCCCTTAAATCATCATCTTAGCCCCCAATTAAGTTGAAATTGAACTTGGGTCAAGTCTAATTAATCGAATTGGGCAAAAATGACCAAATTACATTGAATTGGACATTTTTCGGGCAAGAAAATGGCCAACTTTGAGGGACTCTCTTGCAAAATTGGGTGGAGACAATTGCGAAAAATGGTCAAGATCTTAAGCTACTATACATGAGGTTGCCAATTGATCAGAAACCATGGCCAAATTGATGGATTAAAGCACTCAAACCAGCTACCAAAACCCAGCCCATAGTTAGGTCTTAATTCGGAGCTGCTAAGTATGCATATTGGTGGCCCCACCATATCTCACTCAACCGCCCATTTAGCTCGATATTTTCACGTGATGGAAGACCATATATAGTAGTACAAGTGGATGGAAATTGGCCAGTGATAAGCCGCTGATAGCACGGGAAAATCGCAGCAAAGTTCTCACACTCAACAGCTGCAGAAGTTAAAAAAATTTGGCTAAGTCAGAAGAGTAGGTGACCCAGCTCAGTTGGCAGGCTTGGTAGGTGGATAAAAGACCGACCAAAAATCCCTTAATTCATGGGATAAGATCACTAAAGCAAGGGCTTTTCAAGAGAGGAGAGAAAGGGACGAGGGAGAGAGAGGAGAGCTGGAATCGTTCCCCAAACACACCTTCAGAAGCAACTCCAAAAGAAAAAACCCAAAATTTCCAAATCAACCTTCTAAGAAAAAGTGAGATTTTCACAACCCTTCGGCCAAAATTAGCCAAAACCTTCAACTAGAGAGTGAAACTTCATTCAAAGATCTTTCCATCCATAGGTCGCACGTTTCAAATGGAGATTGGAAAGGCCTCCTAAAGCCCCCGAAAGTACACCCTCCTAGCGGGCCAAGAAATACTGGAAATTTTTCTGAGTGTTGAGCCCGATTGGTCACGAGTGAGAGAAAGCCGTTGTTTTTTGAGAAATTTAAGAGACAAATGAGGAAAATATTGTCTTTTAACCCAAACTAGAATAAATATAGTTTGTTTTGGTGTCAATTTTTCTAACAAAAGACGTCTTAAAATCTAATTTTAGAGGTCAACGAAAACCTTCGTTGTCAGTTCTTCTTTTCTGCAGATCTCATTTCCAGTTGAAGAAGCCAACTTCCACGTGCTTCCAGAGGACAATTTCTCAGTAAGGAACCACTTGCAAAAGTATGCTAGATGTATTTTTGTTCGAGTTTGAACATGTTTTAATAGTGAAAAATTAAGAGGAAAACTAGTTCAAGAAACTCATTTTGAGGCTGGAATTTTTCTCTGTGTTAATCTCTTTAAGAGTTTTGCATGTGTGCTTTTTGAAGAGGTTATTTTGATGTGTTTGGTTGGTCATTTTCTATGATGTTTGTTGCATTTGAAAGCTCATGTTACCTACTTTCATTCAGATCAAGTAATGTTTCCCTTAGATCTCGTATGTGATGGGTGTCGGGGCTTGAATATGGGCATTTAACCTGTTGCTTGACTTGGGTTCAAACCCAGATTTGCAAAATCAGATCAAACCCGCATATTTAATAACGATTCCAGCTTGGTTTTCGTGTGTTTTAAGCTGTGATTTCTATCTAATCTTACTCCTTGCATGTGGTAGTTTAACTTTGATGTTTTAGTTCCACATAATATTGCTCATGCGTTGAGATTGAAGGCCGCAAACATGGCTCGAGGAAGTTGGTTTGGAGTGATTTGATGCACGCTAAGTGTTCAATGAAATGCGCAAACCAAGTTTCAATCTTGAAACGGTCGATTTGAGCCTGGTTATTATGATATTCATGTGATGTGTTGTTCAATGTTAACATAGATCAGTTTAAGGAATTATTATTAATTTAAAAAAAAATAATTAAAAAAAGAGAAAAATATGAAAATTTCAAAAATATCAAAAAATGTTAGATAACATCAAATTAGGATATAAATGACATATATGAAATTTTCCTAATTTTAAAAGGTCATTTTCCTAATTTAATGCTATTTTTGTATTTTATAACCATTTTTTGTAAATAATCCATTTTGCGTAGATTAAAACTAATTTAAAATAATTTCATGCATATTTGAATTCTCATTTTGCTCATGGGGATCCTGTCTCGGGCGTGATAACAAGGCCATGTAATATTATTTGCTCGACTTGTATTGGGTTTACCTTTTCCGCATTTATTTTCAAGTCATTTTAATTTCTTGGATGTTTATTTACGCGCCACTTTTCATTAATTTGAGTGTAAATTTCTTTTCTAAATTATGTTAGGATTAGTCTAGACATTAAAAAAAAAACTACAAAAAAATTTGCATGGACACTTATTGGTTTCATAAAGATTATAATTGGTAATCAAGATTGTATGGCCATTTAGATAAATAACATTTTAAGTTAGTGGTACCACAAGGGCGCTAATAGAAACATTGGCGTAAACAAATCCCCGTTCCTAGAAATCTCTAGTTGCGTAGGAATCGAGACACCACTCCCGTGTCTCGATTGGTTTCTAGCCGACCCCAATAGGCTAGTGGCGACTCCTAGAAATATTTAGGTTGTTAAGAATTGAAATATGAAATCCAATATCGTGCGAGGTATGGGCTTGGGAGAGCCCGTGCCTAATCTAGGGCCATTGATCTGCTTCTTTAGGCAAATACCCCTAAACCTTTCTTTCTTTTCCCGGACGGAAAAAAAGAGGTCGTGACAAAGTGTGGTGTATATAAATTTATTTTTGGTTAGCATATGTTTCGTGGATGGTTCCAAAGAATTAAGTCTATTTGTACCGTCCAATTATGTGCATACCCAAACATTATGATTTCTCTAGTAATATTAAACTTAGTGTAATAGCTATTATAAAAATATTTTCTTTACAATTATCAAACATTAACATAGCTAAGATAACAAAGGAATACATACAAGTACATAGGAGTTCTTGTACATTAGATTGTAACTTTTCATTTGTTGGGCAGAGTAAGTATCCTCGACATCTTCGGCCATATCTTATCCAGACTTCTAAATGGGCTAAACTGAAGGACATAACTAGGAAAAGTAGGGACAACAGATGGGCCGTTTCAGCTTGGGCCAAGTACGGCTTGACCCAGCACCTAACCAGTAAACCATCAACACAAAACCTTTCTAAATAGAGTTGACCGATCAACCCACTTGATAGCCTAATAGTGATTTAAAAAAAAAAAAGAAAATTCAGAACACGTCATAGCCAAACTTTTGACTTGTCAACCCGCTTGGTAGCCAGTGTTGAAATTAAAGATCTAGCACTTTATTATATTAAGCTTGTTAAACAACTCGAAACAACTCTAAATAGAGTTGACTTAAACGATTCAATTAACTTAGAGAAGGGCTATTTAATTTGTTCAGTGGAAGAATAATTGATGCTAATTAGAATCTTGCCAATTATATGGTTAGACCCTACCCATTATGATTGCAATTCTATGTTTGGAAAGACATTATAGATATTTAGTGATAGTCAAACATCTTTTTCTTTCTATTTTAGCACTTAAGATTGTTAACACTTAAAACTGAGTTCATAGGTTCTTAACATTAATCTCTCGATTTTGTCAATAAACCTGATGCAGTTTTATGGTCCATTCATGTAGATTGAATAAGGCTCCTCCAATAGAGTGGTGGGTGTGTCCTTCTATTAAAGATCACTTCCACTTCAAAAACAGCTATAAATCTATTATAATTGTAACAATTTAATCTTAAATTTTTTTATTTACCAATAAAGTCATAACCATTTTATAATTGTTTCAATTCAATCTATAACCATCGACAATCTTACATGGCATGACCAAGTCTTAACATAAATAATTTATAATAATATTTTAATATTTTTTGAATTTTTATTTATTCTTTCTTTTTCCTCTTTCCTTTTTTCTTCTTATTCATGCTATGGTCGGGTTGGCAACACTTGCCCTTGCCAGCGGAGAAGGGAAGGGGAAAAAAGAAAAGAAAGAAAGAAAAGAAAATTAAAAAAATTAAAAAAATTAAGAATATATTAAAATATTATTAAAAATTGTCTATGTCAAGATCAGTCCCGCCATGTAGGATAGTTGGCATTCATATCAACAATTTTTGGTTAAAATTGACCGAATCTATTGAATTGACACAAATATAAAAGTTTTTTTTTTGGTAAAGGTAAGTAATATAGATAGACAAGAGAGCCAAGAGGCCATACAAAGAACAGCAGGGAAGAGCCGGCACCAAAACTTGCACTCGAATGTCAAAGTCCACTCGAGTGGAAGGGTGCCAACCCAAGCCGCAGAGAAGGAAAAAAAGGAAATGAAGAACAGTGACTAAAAGAGGCCGACGAAGCATGGGCAACGGGCGAGTAAAGCATGCCAAAAATAAACGAAGAGGGAGGGTAGAAATACAACCCACAACACCAGATACAACCAAATAAAAGCAAGAGTCGGGTGAACTGGAAGCAAAGCAACAACAAATACTAAAAGACCAAGGGTGAGACGAGAAAGAGAACCACCCAAACAAGGGGGAAGAGGGGGCTACCCACGAGCATCATCAATGCAAAGAAAGACTCGAACGGAGACGGCCATATGATCTCTTTAGTAGGAGGCCGAAACGCTTACTCAAAGATAGAAGGGTGGATACCCCAACTAAGCTGAAGACGTTTGTTGCGGGAGATATCCGGGACCTTGGAGAATGTAAGGGCCTTGTCTTTTACAGCTTTGATTAGATGGGCTTTCATGGCTGGGAGGGAGAGCTGATGGTTGCGGAAGATGATATTGTTTCTCTCCTTCCAGACAAGATAACATAAGGCACCAAAGGAAAACCTAGCCATTGATTGATGGAACCCTGAATCACATAAGACACAAATATAAAAGTTTTGAGACTCAATTGGTAAAAAAAAAAAAAAAAAAAAGAAAGAAAGTCCGAATCAATATGATCGCAATAGGCTTAAGACTTTTTTGGTAATTCTCCCTGAGAATTTATCATGTACAATCAAGCCTTACCCATGCAACTTTCTCAAAACATTTATTTATGCATTTTTTTCATTTAGCCATAAAACATAAACATAATGTTCATAGGCTAAAAGGCAAAAATGCAAAAAGCAAACGCATGGACTGCTTTATTTGTATTGTTATTTTCTTACAAAAAGCTTTGGTTTAACACCTAATAAAAAGATGTTAAGAAAATACATATGAACCCTTTAGGTCAGATCAGCAACCAAAATCCTCAAAAAAGCATCAAATCTGAGGGATTCTCGCCAAAATGGAAGCACAGGATTGAAACTAGCACCAAAAAACAAGAAATCATGAACAAATTAGAGTATTCTTTTCCGTTGATTTTCCAGCTGAATAAAGGAGGCACAATTAGGAATCCTGGATTCATATCAATGCTGTGAATGGCCTAAGTTAGCATGTCCCATGATCACCTCAATCAATGTGAATCCGGCCCTTACCACCGTTACCAAAGATGGAGATTTTGAAGACAATATCAATCAGCTCAAACACTCAAGCATTTCCTACACACAAATGAGTTTCTATTGCAAATGCAGGCCAACCAGCAGAGAAGAACACTTAGATTTCCAGCATATATCTTGAGAGCTTCACTGGCCATGACTTGTTTGAATACCTAAGAGTTCTCTCTTTCTTGCTTCTTTGAATATGTTGCCTGGCGAATTGACTAGGAACGTGCTGCACATTGGGAGACGTTTGAACAACCAATGTATGTCTAAAGTAGGACAACAACATAAGCATGCGCTCTTGGAAAGAAAGCACACAAGGCCAGTTTTTTTTTTTTTTTTTTTTTTTTTTTTTTTTGTGACAACAAACAAGGCCAGCTTTAGTCGACAGTCTTAAGAGGCTCACGAAAGCCATCAACGTTAACCCACAATGTAAAAAGCATTCTCAAACAAATTACTGCCATTAATTGCCATTTTAGATTAGTACTCAATTCAAGTGACCGTCCATCCTTTGACTCAGATAGTGATGGAGCAGCTTGTCGAGGATATCCAAATAAATGGATAGTCCTGGCTTAATTACAGTCTTTACTATTGTCTTTTCTTCTTATTTTTTTCCTGATTCTGCGTTGCTCCACCATTGGGATGCCTCACAATAACTTTAGGAAAACTAGCACATCATATGGTTCCCAATACAAACCAAAACAAACAGGGAAAACACAATATTAGGCAAGATTAGATAAAGATCATAATTGAACTTGAGATATGGCAATGATGGATCAGGCTTGAGATTATACCATTTTCTTAAAAAGAGTGTTGACACTTTAATTTTTGAGTTCGGTCATTTATTTATTGCATAAAAAATTATAGAGTAATTTTATCCCATGAAAAAATATTAATTGTATAACATATAAATTTAGGTATATTTATTTTTAATTTACATTTTTTGTATTTATTTATTAGACCAGTGGTAGATGTATTTGAATTAATGGTCGAGAGCTTTAAATTGACAAGTCGAATTAGGCCCACAAAAGGAGCAAATTGCCGAGCCCATTGTTTTTTTAATTAATTATCTAGTGAGAAATGAATATTTGATACGATATTGCAATGAATTTTTTGAAATTTGAGAAAATCGCATTACTGTCTTATATTTAGTAATAGGATAAAATTAATAGAGAATTTTCAGGAGATGGGGAAAATAAAAGGATTTTTTGTGATCAAGAGGTTACAGGCAATCTTCGTATATATTAAAAAAAAATGAAATATCCCAAGAAAGATTGTATTTGTTTTGCCTATAAAAGAGTTAAACGTATAGGGTTTCGGGGGGCTTTTCTCTCTATTGATAGGGAAAAGGAAAAATCGAGCACAATAAAAGAGAGAGAAGAGAGCTTCGGTTTTTGGGGGAAAGAAAAAAGAACACAAAAGTTAAAAAAAAAAAAGCAGAGAGAAGGGACGTGAAAAGGCAGAAGCAGAAAGTACAGCAGAACGAGACGTGAGAGCAGAAAAGAACAAAAGAAAAAGCAAAACGATGAACAACTGTTCATCTTCCTCGTGAGTTTCCGTCCGGCGTCCCTGCTGCCCACCTCCTCTGCCGCTGCTGCTCCTGCGCCCCGCGCTCGCTCCACCGCCACCGTTCCACCAGTCGCGCGAAGCTCTGCCTCGCCGGTCGCTGTCAGTGAAGCCCGACGCCGGAGCCGCTCCTGCCCGCGTCCGCCGTTTACAGGCTCAGCCCCAGGTAGCCGAGCTGCCAGTCACTGCCGTTTCACCGGTCTCGCCGCAACGCGCAATCCCTCCGCGCACCACTGCCGCCCTGTTGATCCGATTGCGACAATCTCGCGCCGGCTCCGCTTTTGCTCCATCCCCCTGCAACGACCGGCTCTGCCTCCTGCGACCCCGGCTTTTCTCGTTCGCTGCTCACGGCCCGATCTGAACGCCGGTCCCCTGCTGCTCGAGCCTTCCCGATCCGACGCTGCGACCCAAGCTGCTGCGCCTCTACCCTCCGATCGATCGCGCCTCTACTTCGTTGAGCCTCCGCCAGAACAGGACCCGAGCTTCTTCCGCTTCGCCGGACCTCGCCGGACCTTCGCCGGAGCTCCGACCGCGACGCCCTCGCCGGACCGACGTTGACCACCACACGGGCACAAGCCTGCTTGGGAAGAAAAAAAGGAAAAAACAATTTAGTTAGTTTTTTTATTTTATTTATTTTATTTATTTATCTTATTTTCTTTTATGTCATTTTATGTTATTTTTTAGTAGAATCAGTCCTTCATGTATATTGAGATTCTGACATGAAATAGCCTCTCAAATTGGGGATTGTTAGTGTAATTTTTATGCCCGAAATTCGACTCGCAATCACTTATAAAATTATTAATCTGATCTCACGTTCGAGATTTGATTAATGATTTATTTAAAAATTGGCCAATCAAATCTCGAGCCTCGAGATATGATTCGCCAATTTATGAATATCGATCTCATCTTATCTAATTTGTCATCATGTTGGTTGAATTAATTTTATTCTAGTAAAAGGAAAAATCCAAAAAATATTTGAGTTAGGATTAGATTTGTTTTAGAATATTTAGTGTTATCTTGCATATCTAAAATAGGAATTTTATTTTGAATTTTATAAAAAAAAATCATTATGCATATGTCATATAGAATTAAGGCATTCTTCGCACATCATTCATGTTAGAATCGAATATTATAGGTTTAGATAATTTCTCCTAGATAGATTGCATATTTTTGTTAGGAAAATAAAAATCATGTGCACGTCATATAGAATTAGATTTATGAAATGTACGTCATTTAGTAATTGTTGTTATGTCCATTTAATTAGAAATTGTCCGTCATTAGAATTAAGGCATTAGATTAATTTAGATTGCACATTTAATTATTATGTTTTTACTTATGTTATATAGAAATTGCATGTTAATTGGAAATCATATGTAAAACCATCGATGTGAACTCTAATTTAACATTGCAGATGCTTTCGTTACTATGAGATAAGTCTTGCAATTTATTTATTACTTTTTTAAATGTTAAATTGGTGGTTTGCGCACCCTCGCCTCACATGTTAGGGAAGTAAATTAAAATCAATTCAAACTGCCTGCAAAACATTTTTTTTCAAAATTAAAGAGAAATGTACCGAAATGGCGTTAGAAAATCTAGCGTAATCAAGTCCCCGAATTCATAAATCTTTGGTTCGTATGAGTACAATAAATTTCTCATTACTTTTATTTGGGTTTCTAATCGACCCATCAAAAATATATTAGTGGCGACTCTTAATTAAGAAATTTACATATTAAAAACTCAAACCTAAGTCGCAAATTAGTAAAGGGTTGAGGAAAGCCCGAGTTAAACTTAAGCTTAGTAATCCATTAGCCAAACCCTAAGTGGTGCACCTGAAAATTTAGTCGCAACCCGAAAATTTAGTCGCAACAGTTAGCTATTTCACTAAAGAATTGAGTTAAAACTCTTAATAGACTTAAGCCAATGGCGAGAATTTCAGGTACGTCCTTAACATTTAAATTATTAAATGTTATTGTAAAATGGGAGATATAAGGGGAAGTGTTTGTTAACATTTGTTTTACAGGGAGGTGTAGGAATGCACGATTTACTTTTTCATATAAAGTGTTGCTTGATATAAATTGTTATGCATGCCTTGCATTTACACTATATACTATTGCACGCATAATCTACCGTCGGACCTGGGCCGCATAGAATCATCTAGAATGGTATTGAAATGAATACCACTTCAACCGCATACCCATGATATAAGTCTTCCATCTCAATCTCAAAGTTTTTTTTTATAGTGTCAAGCGTAGGGGTGAGCGATTCTTGATTCCTTATAAGTTCCACTTGGAACTTAGAACCTACCCTTGCGTATAGGTTTCTCATTTTTTGGAACCTAAAACCTACCCATCATAATCAAAACCTAGAACCTACCCTGTCACAGGTTCTAGGGTCGGTTCCAGGGTCCTACAAGTTTTTTTTTTTTTTTGTCTCATTTTTTTGGTTTCATTTTCAGGGTAAATTATGCAACAATTGCTCAATTCGGCCATTAAGTAAGATCTTAAGGAAAAGTTATGTCTGATATTATAAACTAGCATTGTGATATTCCAAACATCTCTTAAATTTACAAGCGAACTTAGTTTTGCTATATTACACTAAAAAAAAAAAAAAGTACTAACATCATACCTAAAACAATTCGGATGTCGAACACACATCCATCTCCTTCTTCGGCGAATCCAATTGCAAGCATTTGGGGACTTCACAGCTGCAATCCCCGCTTCTATTTGGCGATGCCAGGTCCTCCCTTTGCACAACATTGAGCACGAATCCATCAAGAACCGTTTCTACATGTAAAAGATCAACGGTGTTCCATCAAGTATGTCATTGGATTCTTCTGCTTCATGGTACAAAGGTTAGAGTAGGGAAAAAGAACATAGCATACCTAAAAAAATTCCAAATCCCACGGCAGCTGATTTCTAAGCTAGCAACGATTGCAATCAAGGCCTGAAAACTCTCAATAAGTGAATTTATTGAGTTATCCATATGATTTCTGGATACCAAATAATTGGTATTATCCAAATCAACAGACACATCGACATCATATTCAGCCTCATCCTCATTGTTTAATTGGATGACTTAAGCATTTAATGGAGAATGAACTCACAACATATTCAAAATCTTCAAGCCTTGCTAAGGTCATTTCATCAAGTTTCTCTTCAAGATTGCACATCAAGTACCTTGAAAATAAAAATAGGAATAGTTGACAGTTTTCAATTGATAAATCATATGAAAAACTAATATGTAGGTCTCAAGAAAATTCTAAAGTGATAAGAGAGAGAATCAAGGGAAATTGTCATAATAACAAGGATAAAGCTATCTACTACTTTCATATTCCAAATCCTCTTTAAGGAAGATACCTGGATTGCAATAAAATTTAGCCAGATATCTTTAACAGTTCACTCACATATAAGTAATGAAAATTTTCCAATCATATAAATCCTTGAAAGATAAGTGGAACTTAGTTTCAAGACCTTGGTTCAAGATCCATCCCTACTGCCTTCCAGTCAAGCATAGCTCGATGCATGAATTGCCAACTAAAAAAGAATATGCCTGCATAAAAGGAATCTCGAGCAATTCCAGATTGGAGCCCTCTCCATAGTGTTGACCAACCTTCCAAAGAAATGATGTCTGATAGCCTCTTTACATCACATATAGAAGGTGGCTTGCCAGACCCAGTCATCATCCATGGGTACTCTTGCTAGGCGGCTTCCATATTGGGATGCTTGGTGGTTAAGGTGGACAAAAGGCCAACATACTCGCTCAAGACTCGCTATTCCGGGTTATATCATTTTAGTAACCTTTCAATTACAAGTGAAGCAGCTGGCTCTGCTCTGATGTATGCAAAGGATGAAACGCGAGAAGCAATGGTCACCTGTGCACGTAGTTTGAGAAGTTCAAATGGAGAGCTTATAAGGGATTCTGCTACACCAGCAGCAAGTCCAACCATAAGGGCCTCAAAAACATACAAGGAAAAACCAAGATAATCTTCTTTAGGCTTATGCAGTGGGTATAGATATGAAAAAAAAAAGACTTAAGAGATTCAAACTCACAACATTCATGTCAACATGAAGCTCTTCAAACCATGAGGTAGTGTCCTTGTCTTTGTATACACTCACAATGTATATTCAAGCCAGTGCAATCAAGTGAGGAGGATGCACAAGAATGAGGTCCATCTTGTACGTATCATTCACAAGTCCCCTGCATATCAATTTGGCATACATAATCATTTTCATTATGAAACAAACTGAAAGCAAGATCATGGCATCAAATGACCCACGGGACAAACAAAAGTTCATTTGCTCTATACTTTTTTCATGCGAAAATTATAGTGCTATATTCGCGTCACAAGTATAAGACCAAGCACCAAGTAACTAAGATCTGATGATGAAGAGCAGAAACTACAAGAGATTAGACTTGTGATTGAGGCTGGAGGAGGTGAGTTTCCTTGGTGCCGAGGGTGGCAAGCGATATCAAGGGACATTGGGGGGCGTCGAGGGGGTCGAGCAGGCGTCGAGGGGCCGAGCGGCATTGAGGGGGCTTCGAGGGGCCGAGAGGCATCAAGCAGGCATCAAGGGCATCAAAGGGGCCAAGCGGCGTCAAGCGGCCGAGAGGCGTCGAGCGGGCATCAAAGAGCCGAGCGGGCCAAGCAGGCCGAGTGGCATCGATTGGGTGTTGAGGGGCCGAGAGGGGCCGAGAGGCATCGAGTGGGCGTCGAAGGGCCGAGCGACGTCGAGCATAATCGGGGGGGGGGGAGTGGCATTGAGAGTGGCGAGCGGCGTCGAGTCGTCAAGAGGAGCAAGCTAAGTCGGCGTCGAGAGAGTGGGGATGCTGGAGTGGACAAGGAGAAAACTTAGGAGAGAGTGAAGGAACCCTAAAACTAAAACAGAGGGGAGTTGCGAGAGGAGGGAGAAGGAAGAACAGAGGGGGAAGGAAAAAAATTGAAATTAGGGTTTTCCGGTTCCGGTTCCAATTCCAAGAACCGGGAACCGAACCGAGAACCGCCGGTTCCCAAAAAAATAGAATGGGAACTGGAACCTCCCTTCTTGGAACCTAGAGCCGAACCGAAACCTCCGGTTCGGTTCTCCAGTTTCCGGTTCTACCCGGGAACCACACTCACCCCTAGTCAAGAGTACCCATCTCGGTCCGCATGCTCGCGACTTGGGTTGGCTCTTTGACCAAGCCGGAGTCATGAGGACCCGACATAGTCCACACGCCCATGGCTAGTCCGATCATCCTTGTGGCTCCACTTTGATAAGCCTTATAGATTAAAAATTGAGCCACTTACCATGCGTTTGTTTATGTAATTGCCATTGATTCTCCTGATGAAGTAAGTTTTCTATCCTTATACTATGCAATTTATTTACTTTGTCGTACTTTTTGTTGGTCCGTCCATGACAATCTAGGTTAGTCATTTGATCTAATTCATTCGTCTATTAGGAATGAAATGAGGAAATTGTCATGCAATGAATTATTTGCAAAAAAAAAAAAAAAAACTTTGGAAAATTTATTTTCAATTCATGTCTAGGAAATTTGGTCTTGTTAGGGTGTCTATCTTTATTTTCCTATTCCATTTTTAGGAAATACCCTTCTTGTACAAATTTTTCATGAATAAATGAAAAAAAAAATGGAAAAACACTCGGATTTCCCATGTATATCTTGTGAGCTTCACTGGCCACAACCTGTCTGAATACCTAAGAGTTCCTCTTTCTTGTTTTCTTGAATATGTTGCTTGGCAAATTGACCAGGAACATGCTGCACATGGGTAGACGTTTGAACAGCCAATGTATGGTGAAAGAAGGACAATAATGTAAGCATGCGCCCTTGGAAAGAAAGCACAAAAGGCCAGCTTTAGTCAACAGTTTCAAGAGGCTCATGAAAGCCATTGATCTTAACCCGCAAAGTAAAGCATTTTCAAACAAATTACTGCCATTAATTGTATTTTAGGTTAGTACTCAATTCAATTGACACTCATCATTTCACTAAGATAGTGATGGAGCAGCTAATGTGGACTAAACTTGGCCTCACGATTCTTGGGCTCATCAGATTAGCCCTTTTTAATTATGAACAAGTTAGGGCCCCTAATAATTATTCTCTCTCACTCTCTCTTTTTTTTCTTTTTTTTTTTTTTTTTTAAGTTCTTTCATTTTTCCCATAACTCCATGAAATCTTCAATGCACCAGATTTTAATCATATCAACAACATGAACTTCAGAGCTACCTTAAAGATCATTATACCAAAGCCTCAAATCATTAACATATATTCTTCACCCTCAGCCACCTACATTCATCACCGGACCGCCGCCATTGGCCACCACCCATCCTCGATTATGATTCCACAGTGATGCTTATTGCATAGCAAACAAAATGGAACATATCCAGTACAGTTAAGTCGAGGATCGTAAGAAATCAGTGTTCATCAAGAGTCTGCCGTTTATCTTGCCAGTATTCACCATGAGAACAATGCACAAAACAAAACAACACACGAGTTACTCTCAGTCTTAGATTTAAATTTCACGAAATAGGAGTATAATGAATGAATTGAAGATGCAATTGTGGTTTAAACGTGTGATGAGCATCCGCATCTACAGATTCAAGCGGCTTTTCCTCAAAGATATTTCGCAACTTCGTTGGAGCATTTTCACAAACAGTTGGCTAGCATTTCGATGGGTAAGCTTAACTGTAACAACGAAACAGAGACTCGTCCCCTAACTATGATTGGCTTATCAAAGAACGTACGCCCCACTAACAAACACTCGTTAGAGTCAGTTTTCATACAAATCGCGTTTCTATATTCTCCGCAACAGAACTACGAAAAGACAGAGCATGGAATAACTCACCTTGAATCTGGAATTTCTCGACACGAGCGAGGATCAAATGAAGAATCGTGGCCTCAGAAACCTGTCTCTGGTGATTCATGCTGATGAATAAGCTTAGAACGACAGCTTGAGTTTATTGGACGCACGGGCAACGAGATTGTCTCGAACATGGTCCGATTGTAATGCGGGGCACGAATGTCCCCATCATCCTCAAAGCCACGCAGGCTCTTGCCGTTGCTTGCCGACCATAGGTACCGCAGCTGGAAAACTCCTTCCTCGGATGAAGCTGACGCCAACTATTGTCCAAGCCCAAGCCATCGTCGCCTGAAGTTCTGCTGCCGAACAGGAACCATTTGACTAGAGAGAACACTATCCTAACAACAGCGCAGGCAAAGATGTCGAGATGAAGGATGTGGCGATGGTGAAAGGAGAAACCGAGAAGGAGCAGGAGGTCATGACGTGTTTTTCGCGGGCAAAAAGGCCTCGAACGAAGGCTCAAACTTCTCTGATTTCCTTTTGCAATTTTGTTTGATCACTAGTGGGGGTGAGTTTAAGTAACTCAAATCTTAAGGTGCCAAGTATCATGCTCTAAATGATTGACCGGTTTCATAGATTAAAATTTCTTTAATTGAATTCAATGTCTCTTTCACCATCTCTAAATCAAATTTCTAAAAAAATTTAGAAACTAAGGATATTCAATTTCTATTTTGAGTCTGGTTAAATTCTTCCATCCACCCCATTGGTGGTATTTTGAGTCTGGTTAAATTCTCCCGAATCATTAAAAATATATATATATATATATTACATTTAACCAAAAACTCAACCTTCGGCCATTTGTATGAAAATTTAAAATTTAAAGGACTAATATCGACACCTATATGCAATTTTTTTTAAGTTTAGAGCTGACATTTTCTATAAGTTTGACAAAAGAATCAATCTAAAAGTCAATTCTTAATTTATAGACAAATTGATGCCTAATTACTCATGGAGTTAAATGCTCCTAATCTCTACATGCAATTAAGGTACTAAAGACGCTAATCTTATTTATTTATTTTTTTTGTCAAGAAACGAGTCTTGACACATTCATAGATCACAGGTTTCGAATTTTTGAACTTTAATTTTCAAAAATATTCAAGTATCAGCATCACTTAAAATCAATCTTTGAATTCTTAACATAGTGAACAAAAATCAGTACATTCATTTATAGCAAATAAGGCTTAAATAGAGTAATGGGGCCATTACCTCCATCTCAAAATAACTTCGAGTTGGAAATATAATTAGCAATCTATCGAGTACAATCAAGTGCTTCGCCATACAACTTCCTAACAATCTTTTTTTTTTTTTTAGCCGTAAAAATTAAAAGCATGGACTGCTTTCTTTGTATTTCTCACTTTCCTGCAAAAGCTTTGGTTAAACACAAAATGTTAGGACGTTAAGAAAATACATATTAAACAGTTTAGGGCAGTTGAGCAACCAGAAACCTTAAAGAAGCGCCAAATTTGAGGGAATCTTGCCAAAATGAAAATATAGAACCACAATTAGCACCAAGAAACAATAAAAGGGTCTCATTTTCATCAATTCGCAACAGTTGAATAAAGGAGGCATAATTAGATATCTTGAATTCATATTGACGCTGTGAATGGTCTAGAGTAACACGTCCGATGGACAACTCAATCAATGTGAATCTGATCCTTACCACCATTGCTGAAGATGGAGACTTTGAACACAACATCATCCCTATCAATGAGCTCAAACACGCAGACATTTCCTACACACAAATGAGTTTCTCTTGCAAATGCTTGCCAACCAGCAGAGAAGAACACTCGGATTCCCCGCGTATATCTTGAGAGCTTCACCGGCCACAACCTATTTGAATACCTAAGAGTTCCCTCTTTCTTGTTTTCTTGAATATGTTGCCTGACAAATCGACCGAGAACATGCTGCACATGGGTAGACGTTTGAACAACCAATGTATGTTGAAAGAAGGACAATAATGTAAGCATGCGCCCTTGGAAAGAAAGCACACAAGGCAGGCTTTTAGTCAATAGTCTTAAGAGGCTCATGAAAGCCATCGATCTCAACCCGCAATGTAAAGCATTTTCAAACAAATTACTACCATTAATTGTATTTGAGGTTAGTACTCAATTCAAGTGACACTCTATATTTTCACTAAGATAGTGATGGAGCAGCTTGCCATGAGCAAGACTCTGCTTGGGGATGAATCAGTCGTCATTGAATTGCAGCTCAATGCAGTAGCGCTTGGAGCGGTTTCAGCTGATACCGTGCCCCATGAGCACTTGTTTCCATCTATAAGAAGATAAATATGACTTGGACCGACCACAATAGGCTTTGCTTCTATTCCAGGGGCGATTGAGGACATCTGCCGAGGAAAGGTTGGTGTGCTCTATGCATTACATTGTCGAGTGCATTTTAATTGTCCATCCATAACTGAACATGTCGCAGTTGGAACCGAATTCCAAATTGTAGCGGGGGTAGACGATGAGGGCAGAGAGAATCGATGATGATCTTACAATTGCAGCACCTTACACTATAGCATTTATTGTGGGGGTACGGCACTGGGATTGTTTGTTTGAATATGAAAGGTGAAAGATTTGAAGTGCTTGCAACTTCCTTTGATGGTGAATCAGAGGAGAATGATGATAAGCTTCACCATGACTGTGGTATGTGTCATATGATGCTTAGTAATTATTCTTCAATCATCTTTTCTCGTACCTTGTAATGGGTTTCATCACGAAGCTAGAGACTTTGCCCGATGGTATAATCAATCTAATGATGTGGTGTTGCATAATCCCTGGGAAAGCCGAGGTAAGTGCCTTTTGATTCTCGAATCGAAGTGGAAGGAGGTGTTGATTCAAGTCAATTTTGGGTTCGTTTGGTTGGTTTGGTGGGTGGGAGTGGATATGATCAGCGTGAGTAGTTTGTTCCGTGATCGTTTTCACAGGCTCCGGTTTGCGGTGTTTCGGTTGAGATCGTTTGCCGTGGGATCTTGTGCTGTATGAGAGTGCCCGGGGGTTTTTCGATGGAATTGGAGTGTTGATGCGTATGCCCATGATTGGACTTTCTTGTTGTCATGTTGAATGGACCTGTAGCCTTAGGGATGCAATTTGTGGGGCGCTGCTATTTGATAGGACGGATTTACATGACCGATTTGTTTGGATGAGGCATTGCCTCTCATTAGGGAGTAGCACCCAAGGGAAAATGACACATTTTAGGAGTTTCACAGAAAGGGGGCAAGGAAGAAATTTTGGTGTTGCCATCTTGATGCAAAACTCAAAGTACAATTATAAATTGATCGAGAATTTTCAATGGTTAAATTTATATGTATTATTTAAACATGTGTATATCTAAATACAATTGATTTGTCTAGTATAATAATTTAATGTATTAAATATTACAAAACTATATTTTTAAAACGTTCAAAAACTATATGATAGCTAATATAGTAAATGAATACGTAGGAGTACACATGAGTTCTTATACATTATATTATGCTTTTCTTTTTTTTTGTTTTTTTCTTTTTTTTATGCCACACGTCTTCTCGGAACAGCTTCTCCAGGCGAGTGCATGGATGAGCGCAGCAAAGTACGGATGGCGGGAGGGCGGTTCGGGCGGGCCCATTACGGCTCAGATCATTTCCTGCCAGCTCCTTTTTATTTTTGTGTTAATTTTTTGGGGCCCAGTAGAAATTTTCTTTTAATCATTAATCTTTGAAAAAAAAAAAAAAAAAAATTTCTAAAGTGGAGACTCTCGTCGTCAAGAGAGACGACAAAGACTTCTTCTTGTTTTGTAACGTCCGTTGCGGTGAGCTCAGCCATCGCAAAGCCTAGACCCCGTTCCCTCCTCTTCTTCCCCCCACCTCCCTCCGTCCATCTTCTTTCCATCACCACTTCCAATCTGAAGAGGAGAAAGATGGTCCAAGTTGATATCAAGTGGAGAATCGCTCTTTTATTGTCTCCTCAGATTCTAATCTCCATCGGATAAAGACTCTCCAAAAAGCGACCTTCATCAAACGCTTTCATTTTCTGCTGAAAGATTCCCCACAGATTGACAATGCCAGTGCCCGATCGTTTCGAATTCAGGGCTTTTGTCAACGGCCGGGAAAAAGCCCCAAATCCAAACTCCAGTCGGTGTTCGACCTTCATGGCGAAGATCCGAGCCGCCTTGTTTCATGCCGAGGTCGCCGATACTCGTAATCTTTCAATTCTGCTGCTTCCGGCCGACCCTTCTTCGCGAATTGGTCTTTCGTCTGATCTGACTGCGGTGATTCTGGAGAGCAAGACGCTTTGGATCTGGAGTAGCGGTCGGCGATGAGGACGGACGGAATTGAGGGTGATCTTATAATGGCAGCACCTTAGGCTTATGGCATTTCGTTCTGAAGTATGGCGCTTTGGGATTGTTTGTGCGAGCATGAAAGGGGGAAGATTTGGAGCTTTGCAACTTCCTCTGATGAGAATGAAGACAGGCCTCGGACTTCATTCACCGTGATCGCAGTATGTGCTTTTATTCTTCTAAATCTATTTTTCAATCCTTGAGTTTTTTTTTTTTTTTTTTTTTTTTTTTTTAATCAAAACTTAGTTGAAGATAATTGACTGGTACTGGTTCCTTCAGGTAGGGATAATCAGTTTTCGAAAGTAATGATAGATAAGGCGCGCTTTTACAGTTCAGTAGAACAATATTGATTTCTCGAATTCTTGATTTCCTAATAGCCATCGATCAGCTTAGTTATTTTCTTTAATCATCTCTTCTCTTACCTTGTAATGGATGGTAGTTAAGCAATATTGTTATAGGATGCAGAGCATGGGACGACTACAGGCGTATCAATGCGTGACAGGGCAGCGACAGCTTTGGCTCTTGCGTCTGAAGATTTCAACAGGCCGGGACATGTTTTCCCATTGAAGTACAGGGAGGGTGGTGTCCTGAAAATAGCTGGGCATGCGGAGGCTTCTGTCGACCTTGCTGTGTTAGTTGGATTGGAATCTGTGGCTGTTCTCTTTGCGAGGTTGTGGATGATGATGGCTCCATGGCAAGATTACCTGAGCTTCGCGAGTTTGCACAGCGGGGGAACTTGAAAATTGCATCTATTGCTGATCTAATCAGGTAAGTATCTCTTCCCAGCAATCGAATGCAAATATATCTTAGAAGACGTAATTCCCAATGGGATCCAAATGTCGGCTTCAACTTTCAATTCTTGGATAAGCCAAGAGTTGAAACTTTGGATTCCTAGGTGGGGTGGGAAAAAGAGTCTCTCGTGGGGGGCTGATGCGCTGTTGTTTTACATAGCATAAAACAAGAGAAGTATAAGCTATCTTGGTCTATTGGTGTCTCAAGTTTAGTTTATGCTTTAAGTTTGTGGTTGTTATTCCGATGATCGAGACTCCATGGAGATCAATAATTTTGGTTTCTGAAGAGTTGTTTCTTACAATTTTTTATGTGTATGGTGTTGCAATATTAGTGTTTGCAGTTCATCTATTACCCAATGTTTAACTTTAGAAATTGGTTATTACTGGCCAAGATTCTTGTTATGTCAATAAGCGCATGACTGCCGTTATCTCTATGTACATTTTCTTGTATTTACCTTGTTTCGAAACTATGTCTGAATATCAGTTGACCATTAACTAAGGCGGAGCTTGAGGTGGTTCTCAGCATTATCACCAGCAAATAAGGATAGAACATCTTGATTGATAAAAGAGTGCTTAAAGTTATCTGATGTATTCTGACTTGTATATTGAGAAGCTTCTTATACTGTGTGATCGAGAAATGATTTCACGGCTCATTAAATGCATGAATTTATAGGTACTGCCGGAAAAGAGAGAAATTAATTGAATTTGCTGCTGCTGCAAGATTACCAACAATGTGGGGGTCATTCACAGCCTATTACCATAGATCAATATTAGTTGGATTGCACATTGCAATGGTCAAGGTGAGATAGATTATGAGTGAATTGCTAGAACTATTGAGAGAATTCAGAAACTAGTAAACAGAGGGTTTTGAATGGATTAGTTGTGAACTTTGAGAATCTTGTTTGTGGCTGTACATTTTTCAACACTTCAATTTGTACTTCATCTTTTATACTTCTAGTGCATGATTTTGTTCGGGAATAATTTTACTGGAATTGGCTGTCAAGCTTTAGAGGTGAATAGTAGTGAGAAATCGATCGTATCTTTTAGGTGGAATGCCATTAAATATATCTTAAATTTTGTAAAGAAATATATAATTATTTGTCAGTCATAAATTGGAGTACCAAACACATGTTACTTGGAGAAGAAAGCTGTCTGGACAGTAATGTTTGACATGAGGAGAAATAATTGTTAGGATATTGGTGAACTAATGGGCTGCGTCCTACCTTAATTATATATTATGAAATGGCTGACAAGGGGCCTATATGTATCTGCAATTGATATAGAATGTCGTAATTTTGGTTAGAGATAGTATCCTTAGTTTCTTTTACTTTTATGTCCTCCCTTTAGACAGCAATATATGGTCATGTATTCATACTCCATAGTTTATTAACTGAGCAGTGTGACGTTGGAGATGGTCAAGATGTCCTTGTGAGGGTACCCTTGGAATGCCTCACAGGAGACATATTTGGATCTGCTAGATGCAACCGCAGCAACCAGCTTGCACTTAGATGCAGCAGCTAGAAGGGGTTGGTAGGGGCGTGTTGTTGTACCTACGAGGGCACGAAGGAAGAATTACATGCCTAAAACCTGCAGGACGATGGGCATTACATTGTGGAAACAAATATGGAGCTCAGATTGCTAGTTGACCCTACAGAGTAAGGAATTGGTGCTCAGGTATTTCTTCCTCGAGTCAGAAACTATACTGATGTGAGAGGTCCTGAATAATTTAGCTTCTGAATGAGGTGGATTCATAGTCATTGTCACCGTGCTCTATGGAATTGAGAAGGATCTGTAAACTAATATCATTAATCTGAAATTGAAGGTAGTTGAATTTCAGTGACTTTTCAGATATTGTACATAATTTGTCGAACTGCTAGAGGAATCTGATGACTAAAGCAGAGCTTCAAATTCTAATCTTAAAAAGATGAGGTCTAATCAGTAGAAAGAATCACTCCATCAAATTTTCCAGTGCTCACCATATTGACTAATACTGCAGATGCTGCTTGACGTGTGACCTGGGAGTCAGAACGATGATGCTGATGACAAACAATCCATTGAAGTATGTGGGGCTTAAAATTTATGGCTCGACTATTGCTGGGAGAGTCCCTCTAGTGACTCCCATAAAAAAGGAGAACAAGAGATACTTGGGAGACAGACCACTCCAAGATGGGGCACATCTATGGAGCGGAAGTTAATAGCTGCTTCAGCAATCTCATCAGCAAAAACGGCAAGCCGAGCAGTACTGTTTCTTCTGATCCAGCTTTGTCTTACTCATAGGAGCTGCTGCATAGTTCGACTGCTAATGAATTATTTGGAGGGATACAGGCAAGAACGTCGGGATACCTGCTGACCATGAGTTCTAGAAATTTTACGGCGATTTGGTTTATAATTATTGCAGGGTTCGTTGTTGTTCTATTGATGTCATTCATCTGTTATTCTAAGGCGAAAATGAGGAAGACTAGCCTCTTAATGGAACTTCCTTTTGTGTTATTGATGGACGACAAGATTTATGCTTTGCTCACCTTTCCTTGAATCTATATGTGTTGATCTCTAGAGGCCGTTGCATATTTCATGAAAACAGAATCGGTGCAGGACATTCTTTCTTTCCTCTTTTGGACCACCTCAATAGCGACAGATTAATTGAAAAAATACACTCGAAGTCTCTGTTATAGATCAACTCTCCATATGGGCAATAGATAAGGATTGCCTCTGACCTTTTATTCTATCGATCCCATGCTCCGCATGAGTTAGATTTTATACTTTGTCGAACAAAGGACACTATGCTAAGAGGTTGAGAATGAGGCACACACGTACCCGGAATTTTGGAAGATGGAATTTCCAGGTGTAATGTTCGCTACTCTCCAAAAAAACATCAGGAAATACGTCACCATTCAATTACTTGCAGCAGAAAGTTTTGCTTTCTTTGATCTGATTAACTAAACTAAACATTGCGAAGCAGAGAATTTTCTGCAGGCATACCAAAATTTATGCCTGAGTCTTGACATTCCCTCTGAAAATGGAGACTTTCGCCTCAATATCATCAATTTTAACAAGCTTGAACACACAAACATCTCCTCCCTTCAAAAAGAGTATGATCTTGAAGAAATGGGTCCCCCGATGCAAAACTTGGCCGGCACTGTTCATCTTCTCTCCGGTGCAGAAGTCATCCCCTGAGGACAATTTGTGTAGTAAGTTGTTCCGTCTGAACCTAAACTAATTTTGTGGCTTTATATGAGCCAACTTAATTAGATAAAGCATCTAATTGGAGAAGATATTCATTTCTGGAATGAAAAGTTAAAAGACAAATGAATGCCGGAGGAAGCTCATTAAGAAGAACACATAGGGAATCAAATGGATGAATAGATAGACAATCTGTTAATCGATCGAAATTGTATCAAGAATAATGTTAGAGGTATCGAGACTGAAATCGATAGAATAGATTTATAAAGTAACGTGTAATATATAAATATATGACCATCGCCATTAGATATTCAGCCCACTAGTTAGAAGGCTTTGACCAATGAGCGGATTGGTATAGAAATCAGGCATAAAATTTCTTGCAAAGACTTGCCGATGATTTAAAATAGCTAATGAACTTTTTTCAAAAAACTAATGGGGTCTGAGCGGGTCTAGCTCTGCGTGCCGAGCTAAAGAAGAAAATTGTTTGTATTGGCCCGCTTATTTGCACCTGTGGCTCGGCGGACCTCGACGATGTCATGAGGCCAAACACCACCTCTAGTTGTTAGAGATAATTAGGGAAAAAGAAAATATAATTCACTCAAACTCAACTGGTCCTATCCATCATGTTTAAGCTTTTAATTTATGCTATGGCTGGGAGAGTCTCACTAGTAATTCCTATAACTAAGGATTGAAAGTAAATATTGGGTGCCGCTACAAACCGAAGATCTTTAGCCTTTACAATTTCCTTAGCAGTGAGTCCTGTACTTTTAGGTGATTAAATTTAAGTTTTTTCAGCTAATATTCAGGTAAGGTTCATGATTAATTTGTTCAATTTCGTTTATTTTTCTAAGTTGAAAGGGTGCAAGACTAATCCTCTTGTGAACTTCCTCCTCCAATGTCAATGATAGCTTTTAATATTCATCCGTGATTATTTCAGTAAATGATTAATAGACTTTAATCTGAACCTGCTTGTGTATTGATCAACAGCTATTAGAAAATTGATGTCGGATTCTGACACGCCACGACAGTAAATTTGGTTGAGTAAGACACCAAGAAGGACTTCACTGCATTTAATTCAAAACGCTTATGACATAATCGCACTTTTTAAAATTTTAAACTTGATTGTACATTAAGCAAAATGTTTAAGATCTTTTTTTTTTTTCAAGTTCCTAAAAAAACAACGAATCAACATGTTCATTCGTTTGAATGAGAAGAGAGTTGAAGGAAAAAAAGAAAGGAAATGGGATGCTTAATTAAGTTATAAAAAATGAGAAGGGTGTGACCTAGGCAGTTATGGTGAGGTGCCAGAGAAAATCATATCGTTACCTATGTCTATCACCAACAGCAGCCCCTTATTTTGCAAGACTGTGATTATATAAGTCAGAAAGAGAGGAAATTGGAAATAGAATCACTACCTCGATAGAAATTTTCGTCATCTTAATCCTTGATTGTGCCTCAGTAACTTCCAAATCTCCGTAACACTTGCAGCATCTGTCCTTCCTTTTATTAGTGACTAGACAATTGAAAAACATGAAAAGTGTAGAACCTATGGTGCTTTAGGTGTTGGACAATTTGAGAAGCAGAGGCAAGAGAGAAACAAATGGACAAGAATGACATTAATTGGATCTTACCTCTTTTACGTGCATTTGTTTATGCTGATAACTTTTGTATGGTTGTATTGAGATCACCCTCCCAGTTCAGCCACTTGTATTTGAACAGTGTCACATGATTTAGTTTTGGTGTCCTTATCCTGCCCTTACAAAAGATTTTCATTTTTGGGCACTCTTCCACTTCTATATAATGCATGGATGGAAATTTGAAGATACAACTTGTGGTGGAGGAGAAGCATCCTAGGCTTGGCAAATTTTGCAATGTCAAAATTTTTAGCTTCTTAAGAGAAATCACTTTTTCTTCTTCGTTTCCGTCGTTTGCCACTACTTCTTTCATTCTTTCACATCCAATTATAGTTATGTTAATAAGATGCACCAAATTGGTGATTGCTGAAACTGTCACTAGATGTACTAATCCAGAAGAATTCTTCACCACTAATTTCGTCAAATTTTGGAAGGATATTGCGGCTGGAAATAATGTCGTCACATTGGGACAATCCCAAACCTCAAATTTGCTAATACTTTGAAGAATTTTCGCCACCAAATAGCCTTCTCTCCAAACATGCTTTAGGTTGTGTAGCTTGCTTAACTTAAGTTCTTTCAAATTTGCAAGCACCAAATGTTTTCCCTCATCAACAGGCCCTTCTTCAAGGAATATATCTTTAAAAGAACTACAGAAGATCTCAAGGCTTTGTAGATTTTGAAATCTTTGTAGGAGGAATATGGCAGGAGAGATGGCATTTTCATCATGAAAGCATGCCAACGTAAGTGCTTTTGGCTTGCCAAAGAAGTCATTAGAAAATTTTCCATTATGTATCGTCTGAATATCCTTGTCGACTAATAAAAGTCTCTTTAAGGTGGGAATGCCCTACAAAATTGCAAATACAATGAGAAATAAATTCAACAAGGTTTGACAATAAATCATGGGCTCTTAGAGGCAAGCTTAAGTTAGTTAACTCCCATGGAAAGGGGCCTTGTTCTTACATTTCATTAATTTCTAGAGCCCTGCATACGAGTCTCATGCTTCTAAAGTCGGATTACAAAATGCAAACTTTAAACAAATGCTCCACTATGGCCATTCACCAACCAAGGTTGGCTGTGCGCCTATATTATAATGATTAGATAGAAAGGGAAAGAAATGTATTGGCATATGAATGATCAAACAAACGAATGAAAATTCATTTTACCAAGAAAACATCAAGAGAAAGATGGCCATCCCGCTCCGATTTGAAAAGAAATTGCTAAATGTCAGTGCTTGATTCTCAATTTAGTCCACTGGAAATTCACATTTTTGATTCACATTAAAAAATTTTAAGAGAATTTTTAAGTAGAGGTGAGTATGGTAATCACCTTGACCAAATTAGTCTACCATGATAAATATCTTATCCTGTCAACAAAAATGTCGGTCCTTGAAATTTTAGGTGGCAAGATGCGCTCATAGTGTTACTAAAAACATTTTGGGTGTGTACAAATGAAAAGTGTGCTTAAAGATGTAAGAAATATCTTATGTTACAATGAACTGATAGGTAAGGGGTTCATGTTTACTAAATTATCATTATGTGACAAGATTATGCTGCTCGCATAAGATATATCGAGTGAATAAAAGAGTGAAGAAGAAAGAGGGGAAAAGCAGTTGCAATCATACCCTCTCAAGCCAGAAGTCTGCTTCATGATCAGAAAGGTCATGTTGATCACCTTTTTGAGCCCACTTGTTCATGGATGCCATAAAGGACAACAACTCCAATTTGTCACAGTGGGTCACTCGCAATTCCTCCAAGAATGGCCAGTTCAAAGTGGGCAAGTTAGGGCAGAAGCTCTTGAGTTGTGGCATATCATGGAATGCCAGAGAAGTTAGTTTTGGAAAAAGAAATTGAGCAGTAGTAGAGTGTGAAATGCCATCTCCACTTCCAACTATTTCCTTAAGCCCACACGACTCTACTCGAAGTTCCTTAAGTTGGGTTAGACTTGTAGCCACCCAATGCGGAAATAGATTTTCAAGGCTCCTACAATTCTCAACATTCACATTTTGTAAATGTTCAAAAGTGAGAGTATCTTGAGGACCGTCAGTCCATATTTTGCTTAAATTGTCCATGTGGGAGAGAACTATTGTCCAAAGCTGAGGAAGTTGTACCTGCCATATTGGAAAAATGGCACAATAAATTTGATTACGTTGAGTGATGACCTCAAAGAAGGAATTTCCAAACTTCCCTTCCTCTCACAAATCATAACATTCTAGAACTTGTTAGTGACACAATTAAGGAGTGCTTAATGCTTTCATTTCAATTGATTGATGACTAATGCCAAGTGTATTGCATTGAAACATCACATGAAAGTGGGTGCGACAAAATAAATTACCTTATTGTCCATACCACAGGTTTACACTCAAGCACACAAAAGATAGGAAAATATTTTTCATTGGGTTACGACCCAAAGAACGCAATGATGATCTCAAATGCCACATGAAAAATTTTGCAATTTCCTAAAAGTTTCATGTCACGTGAGATGGAATTTTAAGGCAAGTTTCTTACACAAACAGGAATTCCTAGGCAAATGCAATTAGTCTTCATCAACAAATGAAACATGTTATGCCAAAATAGATTGTGATACGAAAAAATGAAACCGTTGTATGAGCTGCTGTGAATTGTTCATCTAATAGCCCGTATGGAATTTTCATTTCATTATGATAAAATTAATTAAATTACGACATGCTACAATATCTCAAGGACAATGTATATTTGCACAGTTCCCTAAGTCCACAGACCATGGAAAAAGACAAGTTTGTCATACAAGTATCGAATGGTCCACCGGGATATCCGCCTTATTCAAATGATCTCTATGAGCACATTATGTTTGTTTACCAAAAACCAACGATGTTATGAGCTCCTATAACTTGTCCACTAAGAAGTGGGTATTGACATTTTTTATTTGGTTTCGATAAAATTAACAAAACTACAACTTCTCACTACCAAAAAACAGAACGATTATTTCCATACTTCCCTAAATCTATTAATATTCCAAATTGAGGAGTATGATGAGTTTTTGAATTATTTAAAAAATGTGGTGGATACCTCATATTTGACAAATAAATGAAATAATGTCATTGCAACTTGTGAGTAACAAAAATTAGTTGACTAGTTTCATACTTCTCTATCTATTAGTATTCTAAAATGAGTATCCTAATGGCCTTTTGAAGTATTCTAACAATGTGGGCATATGACAACTCAAAAACGACATATTAATGGCATTGGAAGTAAATGCATAATTAGTAATAACTTTTATCATTGAAAAGTAAAACAAAGTGTGGATGCTTATTATGAGGAAACGGTTTACTCACAAATAACAACTAAAAAAAATGGAGAAAGTATTAGAATAAGAAAAAACTCAAGCATTTCCCCATAATAAAAAAAGAAAGCAATAGTTAAAGGGCCACACTGTTTTTTTGCTCCTCATTTGACTTAGACACTTCATATTATAGTGTTTTGACTATATTATCCCTTATGTGGCCCACCTTTTGGTATTATTCTCTTTCTTTTGTATATCTATTTCTTTTCCTTTTCCTTTTCCCTTTCTTTTCTTTTGTTGTGGGTGTCAATTTTCTTCTTCTTCTTCTTCTTCTTATCTTTTCCTTGCCATTCCCTCTTTTTCCATTTTTCGCTTTAGACAAGCCTTCTGAGCATGTGTAGACTCTAGAAGGAGGATTGTTGAAGAAAGATAAAGCCAAAAGTCCCAGAATTTTGATTAAAAGACGAAGCATTGAGTAGTGAATGCATAGAACTCAAGCTGGCAATTGCATTCATAGAACCAAAAGGAAAAGGACCCCTACACAACATTTAGGTTTCCGAGCTCCTATAAAGAGATAACTGACGAATCCCATCGAAGTAGCTTGCAAACACTGGGTTTAATGACCACAAGGGAGATCAGAGTCGCAGGACACCAATACACATTATCGAACAATATGAGGACATCTACAGTTCAGTCACAAGTCGGCCCCTTACCAAATCCTAGCACTGGGACTCCACCCTCATCCTCTCTAAGTGGCTCTCTATCGAAGCTCACTTCCGCCCATTCCCTCTCACTGACAAGAACGTCATTGAGCTCGGCTGGGCTCCTAGGCTCACTGTGGCTCGATTCGGGTTCAACCGTGTCATCCTCACTGATGTTGCGCTAATCTACCTAGGTTGAGGAGAAACGTGGAAGCAAAAGGCTAAGGGGAATGTTAGAGGTGAGGGGCCTGGTGTGGGGATCAGAAGAGTCAGCGAAGGGAATCGGGGAGAGTCGGATGTCATGTTGATGAGCACATGTTCTTAGACGTGGAGCAGGGGATGGGGTTGGGAAGACACTGCGGGGTTGTGCAAAGAGAGTGTCCCTCTCTAATTCCAAATTGCTTAAATGTAGCTAATAATGAAGTTGTGAATGGTGAAGAGTAGACAATAACGCCAACAAATTTAGTTGACATTTTCCGTCATATTTTGCTCTTCCTTTTGAGCTTTTGTCAAGGACTCACATGAAGCATTTGAATGTTTTTAGAGAAAAAAAAAGGGAGAGAACAAGACACCAAAAGTGTGTCTGAAGTGGCAAAAACATGGAAAAAGAGGGCATAGAGAGAAACAGTATTGTCGACTGGACATTAAAGGCATGGAAAGAGAAGAAGGGGGAGGAAAGTGGGACCCGTGAAAAAAGAGAAGTAGAGAAAAAAGAGAAGCAAATAATACTAAAAGGTAGATCATATAAGGGACAACAAGGTCAAAATATTATGATAGGGAGTGTCTAAACCAAATGAGGAGTGGAAAAAGCACGACTCTAGTTAAAACTTGTAAAGCATTTGTAACAAAAAAGGAGTGATGGAAAAAAAAAAAAAAAACGTGAAGAGTTGGTGGTGTGTTTGTTGCCTTATTAAGAAATGATGGAAATCAAAACAAATTTGGTAAAGATATTAGCTCGTGTTCACTAAATTCAATGAAAATAAATTTGAAAATTGACTTTTATCCTTCCAAAAATTAGATGGTGGCGTGTACATGTATTTCCTTATTATTCTACTTCGACGACAACCTCTCCTAAATTCAATTTATAATCAATAGTATAGTGAACATTGACTTTTATTGGCTTATTTGACATTAAATACTGGTCTCCCTCTAACTTTTGGAAAGTTGTCGTGATGACTTCTTGGAAAGTTCCCTCAATTTGAATATCAAAAGACAAAACGTTGCTTGCAATTAATTTACAAAGTAACAATTCTTTGATTTATTTGCTTTAAGTTGAACATGCAATTGGTTTTCAGTTTACCTTATTCGAGAAAACTAATTCTTGATCTGTGATTTCAATTATTGGAAAGATTTCAGTTTAACCGATATGTGGATGCGTTTATAGTTATTAAGTTTTACTGGGTGTTGTTGACACCTAACTCCAATATCTTTTAGCCTGTAATAGGCAATCAATTTCTTATCCTTGATTGATACCGTGTGTCCAGGATTTGAAGACAAAAACAAATGAAATAAAAAAAAGCAGATGTTGCATTGCACTAGAACTAAAATTATTTCATGCAAAGCACCGGCGTTCCATTGGTACTTCCATTTGACAAGATAACTAATCTTAAAATCAAAAGCAATGGATTAAGAATAAAAGACTGACCTGTGGGCTGAAAAGTGAAGGACTGCAATGGTCAATCTCCCGCAAGGATTGTCCGGTCAAACTACTCATCTTGGGGCAATGGGCAATGACCAACTCTATTAAGTTGGGGCATTCCAATATTTGATTCTTCCCCGAAAGGAAGCTAGTCAAATTGGGCAAGCATTCTAACTTCATCCAAATAAGATTTGGGAATGTAATCTTCTCCAATGTGCTTCGCTGCCCTTCTTCCTCTTCAATCACTCCTTCTATCTGATCACACTCCTTTATTTCCACATAACTTAGATTGGCAAGACACCGAACCATTGATGAATTGAAAGCATGTCTTAAGTTTCTACAATTATAAATGATTATACTATCAAGAAAATTGTAGGGTAGCGATCCTTGAAGATCTTTGTTCCATAGTCGCCTCAACTTAGGTAGATTCACCAATTCCAAATTCATGGAGAAAGGTATCATCCCAGTCCTTCCCAGACCCACTAGCCCTTCAAAATCGAATATTTCTTCTAGAGACTCGCAATTGCAAATTTGCAAGCTTCTCATATTGACTAAAAGAAGCATCAATTTGGATGAAATAGCATTAATAAATGATGGACATTTATCCACAATCAATGATTCTAATTGCCAAGATAACTTGATGGGATTAAGTTTGTCGTGCCATTTTCCAATCAGCTCAGGGAACTCAGATAGTTGTACAAACTTCACTTGAGCAACCATTTCCTGTTAGAAAAAGCATCATTCATGTAAACTTCTAGTTAGCAAATAGAAATTACTCTATTGGTGATAAAGATCATCCAATTGCACAAAATTTGATAATCGATGCATACCATTTCTTCAAACATATTTTGAATAGTGATGTTGAGGTTTTCCTTCCAAAACCACGATTCTGTTGATACTTGTACTCTATCCAACTTTGGTGCCTCTATCGGTCCCCAGGAGAAGAACTTCATGCTAGGACATCCACTCACTATGACATCTTCCAAGAGAGGGAACATTAAAGTGCATTTAATTGAGCCGAAACATCTCAACCTTGTCAACACATCAAGCTCAATATACTTCAATTGATTGAAAGCCACCATAAGCCCTTCTTCACCTTCCTCATCACAAATGACTTCTGTCAACATTTTACAATTACTTATCCTCAATTTTGTGAGTTCCACCAAATTTCTAGCTATTGTCGGAGTGAATATAATGGACAACCCATCACAAAATGACATATCTAAAGTCTCGAGGTGTTGAAAAATTTTTGGAAAGGGTAATATTTTGTATGGAGATAATCCATTGCAATATAACACTTCTAAGGGTCTTCAAATGTTGAAATGACAGTGGCAATATTACTTCTAGCTCATGACTTGGACCCGCTATGGCTTCTATACTGATGTTCAGCTCTTCTCGGTAAGATTTGCACACAACAAGTTTTTCCAAGTTGGCTAAGCTCTGAAAAAAACATGTGGATATTGCAAGTTCCATCGAGAAATGATGAAGCTCAAGAACTCTAAGTTTGGTGAAGAATTCTCCATCATCAAAATGCCCCTGCCATATCTCCATCCATTTGGATAAATCCAATTTTAACTCATGCAGATTTGGGAATGCACCCTGAGAAATTAGTCAAATTATGATCTAAAACCATCTTAATTAAAAAAAGTATTCATGTACTGTGGTATACGCCCTACATATCATGCACAATGCCTGCTTCTTAAGATGTTGAGTCTCATGTGATTCACCGAAAGCACATGCAAGCTCATGGAATAGACATCATCACCAATATTTTATATTTGACTTTATACCCATATTTGAACTCAAATAAATCCCTATATTCCCCTTTCTATAGATACATACCTTGCAAAACTAACTTCTCCATCAATTATAACCATAATTACACAAATTTCAGGGATTAATGTCAACAAAAACATCACATCTTTCTGTTTTTTAGCATAAAATCAATCATCTTTACATAGTCCAATTTAGATAACACACATGCAACTCTGTGATATCACACCCCATGTCGTATTTTAAATCTTCATAATACTTAAGAGAGAGCTAAACCATCAGCATTAAATTAAACCTTTTTTTTTAAATTAATGGTTGTGCATTACATCAAACATTGACAAGAATTTTCATTCAATATTTGAAGAATATACGATGTTTCTATGTTGTAATAGTTCTATCGATTCGAGGAGAGTCATGTAGCTTGAATCTTAATATGTATAGCTACTTGCATGAGATGTTTGGTTGTGACCTTAATCATCACTTCCAATATTTACCATTGAAGCAAAACATATAATGTTGGGTCATACCTTTTCTATCATGAAAAGAGGTTGTTTATCAAGTGGCATCTCATTCTTAGGTTGCGATGCAAGTATCTCCACTTTGTCACAGTCAAGCACCTCTAGGGTCTTCAATGCTGGCCAATGTGAAGCATGTTTTCCGATGTTGATGCACTTCAACTTTATTAGATGCTCAAGCTTAAGGGAGGTTAACTTTGGAAACACAAACCTAGAAATTTGTCCATCTTCCTTCTCGATGAGTTCCACAATGCCACATTCATTAATCTCCAACTCCTCAAGTTGGGTTAGATGTATTGCTACTGAGGTTGAAAATAGAGAGGTGAGGCTCTTGCAGCTTAAAATGGTAACAAAACGGAGACACTGAAATTTGACTTGACTGTGGAGTTCCTTATCCCATACACACTTTAGCTTTGATAACCAACCTAACTTTAGCATTTTTAATGGCAAATGAGCAACCAGATGTCCATCTAGAGGATTCAATGGCTGAAGTTTGAAAACAACTTCAAGCGACTTACATGATGTTACCTCCAAACTTTCTAAGCTCCTGAGCTGTCTAAGAATGCAAGAAGGAACAATGTTCAATAGCTTATTGCATCTCCACACATTGAGCGATTTTAGTTTATGGAAAGAATCTGCAGCAACTTGGTTGTCCCATATTATCTCAATATTATCCATGCTCCAGATTTTTAATCTCTCCAAGCTAGGAAATGCAACCTGCAATATTCACCGATGAAATTAGTTATTCTATTAGATTAATAGTTCATAAAGTTCCATTACATATAGAAGAGCTCGCTTGAGGAAGAGTGTTAGCACTAGAAAGAAAACGATGGAGAGATTTGAGATTAAAAAGGCGACTAATCATTCATCAAAAGGTGCACTACAGAAGTAGCTGCTTGCACTATCCTTGAAATCAAGAGTTTCTTAATTGTTGTAAAAAAAAAAAATTACAAGATGCAAGGAAGCACATGAAAGAATTGATGGTCCCAACAATCTTGGTCTATCGATTATAGTCATCTTATTAGATGAACGCATCATCATCTTGTAAAGGTCATACAAGAGATTTGACAAGCAGCACAAGTCTTCCCATTTTTTTTTAAGGACAACTCAAAAGGCAATATGAAATTTTTGAAAACAAAAGGGACGATATTCCTTATTCGTGGTGGGCCTTAATTTTGGCATGGTTGGTTGCGTTGTTTCTCCATGATAACTATTCTACTTCAATAAAGTAATCGCGGTTGATTTGTCCATATTAGCAATTTTCCTGCTTTCATTTTACTAAAAGTAGTTTCACATTTCATTTTGGACAAGTCTAGCTTTAAAATTAGTGCATAAAATCCCATAATGTCTAGGGGTGAGCGGTTCCCAGTTCTGGTTCGGTTCCGTCTGGAACCTAGAACCTACCCTCGGGTACATGTTCCTCAATTTTTAGAACCTGAAACCTACCTGTTAGAACCAAGAACCTGGAACCTACCCTGTCACAAGTTCTAGGGTCGGTTCCAGGTTCCAACAGGTTCTTTTTTTTTTTTTGATTTCATTTTCGTAGTCGACGCGAATATTTGGAAGCCGAAATAATTCAATAGTTGGCCCTCCATTTTCAATACCTGCCAAAACACATCAATATAAATCTTTTACATCTGAACAGAAAACTAAATTCATAGTTTTCTAGAGAAAACATTATCTAATGTATAATTTGGTGATGTTTCATAATAATAACTACGGGCATGTTGTATGAGCATAGGCTTGGCATTTCGCTCTTGATTTGAGTGGGCAAGAAGTGGGTGCCACGTCGAGTAGAAACTTGTGTTGGCAGTCGCTGGAGCATCGAAAACAATACAATAGCTTAACAGAATTGAAAAAAGAAAGAAAGAAATGAAATAACAGAGAACCGGTCGTCGGAGAAGAAGCTCAACGCGAGCAGTGTCTTGCCCCTGTTCGACGGCTTCAAGCTCGCGTCGTTGAGCCCGACCCACTTTGCCCAAGCCCTCCACTACGCCTTACGATTCGTGAGGCACTTCGCGAAAGCCATGGCTCGTGAGATGGAGGCGGCGAACTGGAACCTCGACAAGGCCATCCCATTCATCAAGCCGCGAGTGAGGTTCGCGAAGCCCGGCCACCGGCACTTCGCCATCTAATCGTTTGAGGCCAGATCGATCTTCGAGGGCTTCAACTTCCCTGACGGAGGAAGAGCTCGGTTCTGGCGGAGGCGGTGGCGGTTTGGAGCAACGACGGCTTGGACGGCCGAGCGAGTGGTGGCAAGAGGTGGTGACGGTGGCTTGGGGACGACGGCGGTGGCTCACGGCAGCGAGGGGCGGCGCGGACAGCGCGATAGCTCATCGGGCTCAACGGCGAGACGGCTTGTCGGACGAGCGGTGGGTGGTGGTGGTTCGGTGGCCAAGAGGTGGTGGTGAGTAGGGCGTGGGGCGGCGGTGTGGTGGTGGGTGAAGCCAGCAAGAGGAGGAGGAAGAAGAAAAAGAAGAAGAAGAAGAAGAAGAAGAAGAAGGGGTAGGGTTTCGGCCGAGAGAGGGGGAAAGAGAAGAGAGAGAGAGAAGAAAAGAAAAAAGTGGGGGGGGGGGTAGGAAGTGACGTGACGAGGGAAAAGGGAGAAAAGAAAGAGAGAGAGAGAGAGAGAGAGAGAGAGAAAAGAAAGGGAAAGGGGGGAAGAATCCGCAGAGGAGGGGAAATCTTGCGGGGCGACGTTAGGTTTTTTTTTAATAATTATGACCGGTTCGGTTCCGATTCCCAGTTCCCTTTTTCGGGAACGGAACTGGGCAGGAACGCCGGTTCCCCGAAAAGGGAACAGGGAACCGGAACCGGTCTCTTTAGAATCGGGAACCGAACCGGACCCTCCTCCGGTGCGGTTCCCGGTTCCGATTACCAGGAACCGTGCTCACCCCTAATAATGTCTTTGATAGCCCGTTAGGTTTCTATTTTTTTTTTTTGGTAAAATAAGATATGTATTAACTTTTAACCAAAAAAGCTATACAGCAAGGTAATCTCGACACCAAACTTATACTCATGGTGACAAACACCTGTTAGGTTTTTGTTGATTTTACTAATTTGCTAAAATTAAACACGTGTAATACAAATAACATTACTATTTATAATCTTTAGTATCTCTAAAATATAAGTGAAACATATCAAGGGCATCATCACTTCTAGTTAAAGTCAATATCAATTATTTTTATTAAATACTATATCACTCTAAAGCAATTAAAAAGTTAGACTAAAACAAAACAATGAAAAATGGGATTGCTTAGGTCCAAATGAACAAATCTTTCTTCCTTATATCATTTTACTGTTGAAAGAATTCAATATTGTAGTTCATACAAATAATTAACTCAAGTCATCATATCAATCCTATTGAATGGCCCATTTAGTTAAGTCAAAGTGGATCAGCCCATAAACTATTCTATTTCATTTTCCATTAAAAGGTCCTTTCACCGTCCACTCAAGAAGTTACATGAGTTGACTAAAATAGTTATACCACAAAAACTTGACGAACATCTGACGAAATTGAAAATCGTTATTATGGTTTCCAAGTTACCAACAGATCGCTCGGTTTCATTATCGACAGCTTGATCGGTTTGATGATACGGGCAAAAGCGTTACCTTGAATGAGGGGCACTTTGAACAAATTAAGGTTCATAGATTAATCAAATTTGACGGATCATCATCTAGAACTCTACCACCACCGTCAATTCTATGTGGTGGCCGATGAACAGTTTTAACCTAAGTTTCAAACCAATGTCACGAGCCATCTAACGCCTCTCTTTCCCCTTTGTGGACCACCACATCAAGAAGAAAGACCTAATCCCGACATGGCATGAAAAGCATCCTTACATTGCCACACAGCAAGAGCTTTCTATAAGTGAAAACCAAATGCAACACAAAGCCTTACCGGAGCCCACCGCCCATTCTACCTTTCTGCCAATGGCCTTTTGCCACATCACAGAACCCCACAACTTTCAAAACAGTACCTCAAGGAGTCCCCCCTACGTGAGCGCAAATCCCGCAAAGCGGAGCAATTGACACGAGTCAATTAGCGCCATCAAAGCGCCCTAGGGCTCGCACGACGCAATGGCTGAGATTGCGTCTGTGGCTCGCGAGCTACCTGGGATCACATAGTCTTGCGGAGCAGCAGAACAATAGCCCAAGGGTTGCCTTAAATTCACTAACGTTGACATGTCGCCCCCCCCCAACCACCCAAAAAAAAAAAAAACCAACTCGGTCGACAAATCGGAGCCAACACAGTGCCCGCAGTCAACTCCCCCTCCCGCATCCATAAAAATGGTCGTGCGGTGAGCAAAACCTAAATTGCGCAGTTTGGATTTAAGATAGAATCGGGGCTTTGGGGTATGGTTAATATGGAAGCAAGAGCTCCCTTCCATCAGAAAAAAAAAATTGTTGAAAAAAAATTAAGTGTAAATGAAGTCAAGTGAGTGTAATTATACATGCCCATGAAAACTATTAAAGTTTTTTATATAAAAAATATAAGAATTGAAAGGGCTGACAATTTGTAATACAAATTAACATATTTGTAAATGATTATCTGACAAATTCGAAATGACATGACCTGATACAAACATAATATACGTAAGTTTGTAACAAAATCAACAAAAATATGGTGTTGTCCAATGAACATGAATTGCCAAGCAGTCGATTTCTTATTTATTTATTTATTTATTTGATAGAAAGTACTTCCATTTAGTTACGTTTGGAAGAAAGATGCTAACGTGGAAGCTTTAGAATGCTCAAAATACTTCTCTCAATAACCTATACACCTACCCAACAAGCAGAAGAAGCTGACAAACTCCTTTACATGATTCCTCTTTCTTTAATTACTAGGTAAGTAGCAGCATTCTCATGCGTTTGCATGGGGATGGAATTTTTCTTTTTTGTAAAATCTGAATATGTTTTAATACAAATAATTAACTACGTTGTCTCTCATTTCTTATAAATCTCCCTTTTTTGAAGAAAAAAGTCTAAATTCTTAACTTGTATTATGTAAAACATAGGGATTTGATAACATTTAGAAGTTCTTAATTGTCATCATTATATGATATAGTGTGATTTTTTTTATATAAAATAAAACATTATTGTAATAATGAGAGAAAATTACAAAACTCATCAGAAGAAACATAGGAAGAGTTATATTGCTAATTTGCAATGCTAAAACTCATTAAAACCAATGGTCTCAAACAAGGCAACCACCTATGAAATGAGTACTTCACATTGGAAGCAAGATGAGTGGAAAGTACAAGGAGAGTTTCAATTCCAAGGAGAACAATCTTCTTGCAAATTAAAAGTTTAAGTGATGCTCATTATGGATATTAATGAAGAATACTCTGTATTAAATATCTATATAAATTTTCAAGGGATGTGCTGATTCGGCGATGAAGTGGAAACAATAGCACATTTAGAAAATTAGCCATGTGTCTGCCACATCGATAGTTTGTCGGAAAATTTTGTATTTTTTGTCAAAGGACATCATCACTTCTGGTTAAAGTCAATATCAATCATTTTTATTCAAAATTATATCACTCTAGAACAATTAAAAAGTCAGGCTAAAACAAAACAATGAAAAACAGGATTGTTTGGGTCAAAATGAACAAATCTTCCTTATATCACTTTACAATCGAAATATTGTAGTTCATACCAATAATTAAGTCCAATTGTCGAAAATAGTACTAAATATCTCATTAAAGAATATTAAAGTCATCATATCAATCCTATTAAATGGCCCATTTAGTTAAGTCTCCGCCTGTAAACTTTTCTGTTTCATTTTTCATTGAATTGTCCTTCCACCATCTACTCAAGAAGTTAGATGAGTCGACTAAAATAGTTACATCGAGAAAACTTAATGAACATCTGACGAAATTAAAAATCGTTATTATGCTTTCCAAGTTATTAATGGATCATTCGCTTTCATTATTGATAGCTCAATTGGCTCAATGAAATGGGTGAAAGTATTACCTTGAACGAGGGGCACTTTGCACGAAGCAAAGTTCATAGATCGATCGAATTTGATGGATCATCATCTAGAACTCACACAAAGCTCTACCACCACCGTCAATTTTATGTGGTGGCGGATGAACAGTTTAACCTAAGTTTCAAACCAATGTTTCGAGCCATCTAGCACCTCTCTTCCCCCTCTGTGGACCACCACATCAAGAAGAAAGACCTAACCCCAACATGGCATGAAAAACATCCTTACAGTCGCACGCAGCAAGACTTTCTCTAAGGAAAAACTAAATGCAGTGCAAAGCCTTGCCAGGGGCCCATCGCCCATTCTCCCTTTCCGCCAATGGTCTCCCACCACGTCATAAAAAGCCCCCTACTGTCAAAACATTACCTCAAAGAGTTCCCCAAATCCTCCCCTCCCTTTTTACGTGAGCGACAATCCCGTGCACCCCAGCACTCGCGACCAGTCAATTAGCGTCGTCGAGCCCGCTAGGGCCCACGAGGCGCAATGGCTGAGGTTGCGTCTGTGGCTTGCGAGTTACCCGGTGCGCACGATTCGACCATGGTGCACGCACGTGGCGGACCTGGATGGGCGTGATCACATAGGCTTGCGAAGCAACGGAACAGTACCCCAGGTCGCCTTAAATTCACATATGTCAAACTTATGTGATTTTCTCTCTCCTCATGTTTTTCTTTCTTTCTTTTTCTTTTATTACTTTTCCTTCCACACGCGTGCATTTATGATTGGAATTTCTATCTTTTCTTTTTTGGTTCTTTTCATATGTTCTCTTAATGCGATTTTGCTTACTTCCCGATTGTCTACTTCTTAATAAGGTCTATGTTGTCATAAAACTGTCCAATATTTACAATTTATTTTTAGCTAGCTTTTAATGAGAACTTGATTTTTGAAACGACTCCAAAAGTGTTGACTCTAAAAGAGGATACTATTATAATTTTATACATAAAAAAAATATAAGAATCGAAAGAACTGACATTTTGTGATATGAATTAACATATTTGTAAATGAGTATCGACAAATTTGAAAATGACACGGATTGATATGAACATAATATATGTAAATTTGTGGCAAAATTAACAAAAATACAGTGTTGTCCAATGAACATAAATTGCTAGCTAGTCGATTTTTATTTTTATTTTGATAGAAAGTACTTATATTTAGTTATATTTGGAAGAAAGATGCTAACGTGGAAGCTTTAGAATGTTCAAAGTAGTTCTCTCAATAACCTATACGCCTACGCAACAAGCAAAAGCTGGGAGACTCCTTTTGCATGATTCCTCTTTCTTCAATTACTAGGTAATTAGTAGCATTCTCACTCATTTGTAAGGGTGTGGAATCTTTCATTTATGTAAAATCGGAATATGTTTCTAATACAAGTAAATTAAATTGTATCTCATTTCATACGAATCTCCCTTTTTTGAAGAAAAAGCCTAAATTCTTAACTCATATTATGTAAAACATAGAGGTTCGATAATATTTAAAAATTCCTAATTGTCATTGTTATATGACATATTGTGATTTCATATAAAAAAAGAAGTTATATAATGTTATTGTAATATTCACAGCAAATTACAAAAATCATCTATATATATATTTATATAATAGGAAGACTTGCATTGCTAATTTACAACTAAAACTCATTAAAACCAATGGCATCGAAAAGGAAACTACCTATAATGAGGAATTCTTATTGGAAGCAATATGAGTGGAAAGTACAAGAGAAGGAGAACAATCATCTTGCAAATTAAAAGTTTTGGTGATTATATTAAATATTTATATAGATTTTCCAGTGAAGTGCTGATTCGGTGATGAAGTGAAACTACAGCACATTTAAAAAATTAGCCACTCGTCTTGCACATCAATAATTCGCTGGAAAATTTTGGATTTTGTGTCAAAGTGCATAAATTATAATGAAATGAAAATTTATTACCTTAGATGATTAAATAAAAGTTCAATGACTATATTACAACATCTTTTACCATATAGTTACCCCAATTTGAGAGTTAACAATTGAGCTTTAATGGTGTAGTGATTATGTGGAATGTGATCAATTTTAACCAAAGGGGGCTCTAGCGATTATGCTTAGTCTCCAGTATAACTATTTATTGGTTAATTTTAATTAATTAGCTGGATGGCATAATAATTCTTTATATGCATATATCTTACTTCTAATTTCTTGACAATTTGATGTGATTGATCCCCCTCTTGTTGGTGTGAATTAAAACTTGCCAATTATTTGTAGTGGCACGTGGCAACTTGAAATGCTCAGCATGTAAACTTCTAAAATGTTATAACACATAAAATTGATGCTATTACTCCATCAGATTTTTATTATATTTAATATTTTGACATAAGGTTAATCACTTACCTCTTGATTGAAGAGGACAACAAAGCATGATTTGACGCAATCCTCATCCGGAGCTTTTGGTGTACCTGTGATCAATTTTCCATTGAAAAGAATGTCATCTTTTGCATTGCAAGGATGAATTAGTCCAAGAAAATCTTCAATGATAAAACAAAAAAAAAAAAAACAATCTTACACTTTCTATGAGAGAAGCACGTCAAGCTTTCCAACCCTGTCAAATCTAACATGGTTAACATTGGGAAAACTAGAGTTTTTGATGTTTCTATTCTCAACTCTTCTTCCTCCATAATGATCGCCTCCATGTTCTTGCAATTTCGTACGTATAGTTCTCTCAATTGTGCAAGAGATTGAACCATAGATGGGAAAAATAGAAACCGGAGGTTGTCACAATCGTACACCTTTAATTTCTTCAAATTATGGAATCTCACAATTCCACAAGGGTTCTTGTTCCATATGCACCTCAAGCTTGGTAATTGATCTATATGGATGGTGTTTAGCTCAGAGAGAGTCTCCATATTTGCACAGGCACCTAGTCCGTCAAGGTCAAAAATTTCTTGCAGTGAAATGCAATCTTCTACCTCTAAAGTGTGTAACTTGTGTAGTTTTATTAGTGACCTGGAGTTGATAACTTTTGAGAGAGATTTACATGAAGACAGCTTAAGAAATTGGAGATTGTTCAGCTCCAATGGAGATTCATTGGTCCATAAATCTTCTAGATTGGGAAGTCTAGCGATTGTCAAGGACTCCAAGGATGGGATTAAAACCTAATGAATGAACCCATTAGCAAAGAGCAACCAAGAAACTTGCGCGCTATAGCAGGTATTACATATGGTTACCGAAGGAAATTTACAAACTTGAGATAACTTTTGCATTTATATATATGATAGGGAAGCTGATTTGCAATCCGGAAAGATATCAAAAGACAACTAATAAACTTCATTTTTTATTTACAATATAATCATGGATGTTACTATAATTAATTTTATTTGCAATTTACTAATAATAAGGGAAATTAGGGTCATCAAGAAATAACAGTCATTCATTTTGCTAATGACTATGAAAATTCGCAATCCATATAGCAAAAGAAAGTGCATTCAAGGTAAATTACTTTCTATAAGATAAACCACTCCCTCTTATGTTATGTTATGTTATTGTTGTGACAATATATGACTCATTTTATCGGATGATTGCAAGAAAGTACTATAGTATCTCACAACGGAGATTACTACGATGAAACAAGAATAAAGATACCATAGAATGATTGTGATTATGAAAGATATAAGCAAATTACGTATAAAGGAAAATATCTCATTGCAATAGTTGATCAATGAGGTGAGATTGTAACCATGAGAAATAAATTATTATGAGATTGCAATCATGAGGAATAAATTATTATGTTGTAAGACCTTAATTACTACATACCTAAGGAAACTTAGCTTTAGCCAAAAAAAAAAAAAAATTAAACTTAGCAATTTCAAAAAGTAATTTGCTACTTCAGAAGGGAGGATTACTGTCATAATAGTTTTGTTACTAATAACTTCCTATGCCTACGCCACACACTTAGCCCGCTTGGGCTTATTCAGAACCAATCAATTAATGCGTGAAGTATTATAATTTATATAATAGATCCAATAAAGTATTGTGTTTTTATCTAATGACATGACGAGTTTGTCTTTCATAGTTGTCCCATATCTTCTCACGAATAGCAGTACCTTGTATCCTTGATATTAACTAACTGGGCATGGATAGTCTACTGCAATCCTTACATCTATTGTCTGCAACACGAATACTTAAACACACAGCGCACTATTTTCTTTTCAGTTTTTTTTCTTTTCATTTTACCAAATTCTTGTTTGCTCTCTTTACATCACCGAAGAATCAACATCAGGAAAGCACGACCAAGGCTCATGCTAGCATCGAGCTTGTTGGTCAGGCTGAGTTCGTCAGAGAAATAGATAGAGATAGAATTTGCGCTTGGTCCGCAAAGGAGATGACGGAGCGCAATTGTAGAATGCGTGAGCTGTCGGTGGCGACGTTGACGGAGGTGAATTGTGGCTGCTCATGGTGGTGGCGGGTGAGCGTGCCGACGGTGGGGGCGAGCAGATATAGCTATCAGCCCTTCAGCACGTGGTGAGAAGGAGCGAGAGAAGATGCAGACCCTCTCGCAGTGCAGAATTTTTGGAGGGAGAGAGAGAGAGCCCAAAAATAAAGAAAAGCAAGATGACACGTGTCGGCCAGCCCTGCGTGTCGTAGAAAATGGGTGCATAGCTGGCCGCAAACATCCATACTCACGCTTCCTTTTATACTTTGTAGTAGGGCAACTTAAATTTGCAGGAATCTTTATTACGTAATTATAATAGAGCAATCGTGTCTAATCAACTAGAAGGCTCCAAGCAATTTTTGTTGTACAAAACGGCCATGCGTTTTCCTTAATTGGACCACTGCTTGTCATTACTTTACTTACTTCTCTTACTAACAATAACCACTTTAATCAACTACACATAAACAGCCTCAATTTCAATTAAATGTCATTAATTATTGTTGTGATGATCTAAATTATCAACTTCATATTCATAGATTCTCAATTACATAATGCTTAATAACATTTTCTAAGCCAGATTTCTAGGTGATAAAGGTTTTATACCAAATCATTTAATTATTTTTCTTGTGAATGTTACGGTCTATTATGAATCTCAATTGCTATTTCATATGCTCAAACCTCGGTTACATCTTGGAGTAATGCTTTAAACCAAGGATTCACTTGAAAATCGTTTCGTTTTAATCTTTCACCAATTAAGACCATGATTTTGATAATAATGAAGGAACAAAGCGCATGAAGTTATTTGGAAATGAGCACAAAAACTCAATTACAAGAATTAATGGACAAAATTAAGCCCAAATTTTGAGTAAACAAAGCGGGAAAATAACAATGATTTTTCACCACTTAACATAGAAGTCGTGAGTCATATTTTAGTTAATTATGATAATCAAAGTTCCACTCTATCAGGTACAAAACCTATGTACATTCCCATGATTTAGGTCAAAATTATACTTAACTTCATGAAAAATAAAATGCTACCGTTTTTATCGGTGAAGTTTGTCAACAATACTAACATTAGAACTTGATTTGCATGTATTTCAAATTGCCTGTACGACAATCTTAGAACTCCTCTCTCAACAAGCCACTCATTATTAATTGCTTTCTCCTCCTCTCTTTCTGCATTATTTCATTATTTAATTTTAACACTCTTATATATTTCCTCATTCTTATACGATGCTAATTTACATCAATTTAACTACAAAAGAACATAAAAATTACGGGGAAATTACCAAACCCCCTTATGAACTTTGAGGGGGACACACCTTTACTCCTAAACTTTTAATTATTACATGGGTTTGTCCAACTTTGATTTTATTGTGGATCTCAACCTTTGTGCATTTTACCATTTGCATGTTACATGTGATTTTGAACAATAAAGTTGCAATTCTTTTGTATCTATTTTAGTTAAATGATCCTTTGGCCTCCAAGTGCACTAAAATGAGTTTCAAATATCCAAAATAAATAAAGAAAAATGAGGAAAAAAGCACAATGATTTTAACAGAGATCAAGAAAAAATTTACTAATAACATGTTTCACTTCATGAAAAGAGCTAAACATCTACTAGGCTTTCAAATTTTTTATAGGAAAGGCTAAATTTTTTTACTTGATTAGCATATAGCCTCCCCAGTCAGCTACTTTAAAGGACCATCGGATGACAACATCACATAGCTATGCACAATACGTGGTAATTTATATAACCAAATTTTCATAGTAAATGTGTACTGCGTTAAATCTTCATGGGGGATTTCATGTAGTTTTTCCCAAAAGTTGCTCGCTAAATGCCTATGACAACGAGATACTAGTACAAGTTGAAGATTTATGTTTGTCATTCCAAAAGTGCTTACAAATACATTTGTATCTTTTACACAATTTTGTATGCTTGCAAGCATGAACATGCATGAAATTGTGTACTTCTATAGTAATAGGATATGCAATGACAAAGTGCTTATTGAAATACACGATATGGAAAAGACATGTATCATTAGATTAGCATCGGTCCTACTATTTGAAAATTCAATCCCATTGCCTTTTTTTTTTTTCTTATTGATTTTTACCTAAGTCACCTAGATATTATATCTTATAGATAATAACAAAGTTAGATATCTAAATTTGTTATTATGGAATTATTCTAATGACAAAATTCCCTTCAATGTTGCTCTACAAAACCCTATTATATAGGTATACTTGCAGCATGTAAGTTGAGAATAACTCAGATCCTATCACAAACTAAATTTACATTGATTTAATTTTATTAGTTCAACTTCTGCACAATGAAGAGAAACAGAAGATTGCTTTATCTAATAGCAGAGAAGGCATGACTGGATAATGTAATTAGGAAGAAACTAAACTGAAAAAAAAAATTAATAAAGATTAAAATCTATGTTACATCTAAATAGCAAATGAGCAAAAGATTAATAAATAATTTATTCCTTTGATAGAAAATTACCTAGTTGTCCATTGAAAAATGCAAGTTGAGTGCCAACTTGGTCTTTCGATGTACTACTTGAAGGAGCCATCCTAGCAATGAAGAAGTTCTTGACATTTGGCAAGTCATGCAATTCCAATACATGCAAATTATGCAAGTCAACTTTGCCACAATCATCAACTTCTACAATCTCCCGCATTAAGGGGCACTTGATAGCTCCGATCTCTTCAAGCCATGGAAGTTCTCTCAATAATGAAAGAGGAAACAAAACTTCCATCTTGTTGCAACTTTCAACTCGTACTACTTTTAATGCACTAAAGGACTCAGAGGAGATATGGTTGTTGCATATCTTCTCCAAGTTAATGAGATTATGGATAAGTAATGACTCCAACATCTTAAAATTTGCATGGGATGGTGATTGCAGGATGTAATGGACGGAGGGACTATTCTTCACATGTAGATGCTTTAATTTTGGAAAGCCTTCTTGGGATAAGATGCAAATACTTTGCGCAATTCCAGCTAATCCATCTAAAAATAATTCATCTGTTTTGCCTAATAAAGTTTGTATGTATCCTTTTTGAAGAATATCACTTCTTGGATCCAACTGAAGCTGCAGTGTGCTTAATCCTTTGTGAATTGGCCAGCCATGCACATCACCTATTTGGATTTTGTACTTGGTTAATTTGTTGACATTTAGATCCTTTGGGAGGGCACTCGGATCGAGAATGGACACATGTAAAGTGCAGAGATGCTTCAAGTTATTCAACTCAATAAGTGTAGCATTAGTTGGTGGAGTTTGCTCCACACCATTCCATCGATCAAAACTATTCTCCATATACAACTCCTCCAATTTCATCAAGCTTCCAAGCACACCCGGTTCAATTATCTTAAGTTGTGAGCAATGGTTCAAGTCTAACAACCTCAACTCTGCCAATTGTCCAATTTCTCTTGGCAATTGTTGAATTTTGGAGTTCACAAAGCTAAGAATATGCAGCTCTTTTAGCTCGCCAATTATGGCTACATCCTCTAACAAGCAGCCATCAAGACATAGAGTGTGTAAGTCCTTCAAGAACTTAAATGGTGAAGGTGAATGAGTGAGACGTACCTGAGAAAGATGTAAGACCCTGAGTTTTCTCATGGAGTTGAAATATGAATTTGGGATCTTAAGAGATTCATTGTTTGTGAACAACAAAAAGATCCGCATTTCGGGACAATCTAACTCTTCAAGAGGCTCCTTCATGTCAACGTAGGGAAAGCATACCGCTGTGCAATTTTTGAGCTTCTCCTTGGGCAGCTCTGTCAACGACTTATCATTATCTTTCAACACAAGAAGAGGGTCATCTCTTGAAGCGACCGATGTGATGAATCCACGAACCAAGTCATGTATCTTGAAACCATTAGCATCTTCATCGTCTAACAAAAGGGAGGATGCTTGCAGAGTTTGGATTAGTGAGCTCAATCTATTTCTAGCTTCTTTCATGCTGCTATTTTCTCCAAATAACTTCAAACCCACACCATACCTCACCAAATATTCAAGAGAAGGTTTAGAGACACCATAAACAACACAGAGCCGTAACAATGACTTTGCCTCCTTGCCATCCTCCCCTTTGAAATGATTATAACTCAACTGCAACATCTCATTTATCTTCTCACTGATTCCTTTATTTGTAGACATCTCGATTTGTTTCAAAGCATCCTCCCATTGAGAAAAATTAGTGTATTTGAAAAGTTTCGCCATTGTGATAATTAGAAAAGGCAAACCTGCACACTTGCGGAGTGCTTCATCCACCAACGATTTGAACGGCTCAACCTGAACTTTGTCTCCCACCGTCCTCTCAAACAATCGTTTTGCCTCTTCCTCCTCCAGCTCATAAAGGCAGAAGTCCCTGTCGCAGCCCATTTCCCTTTGCAAAACATCTTGAAATCTTGACGTCAGCAACAACTTGCATCCTATGACTTTGTTGTCATGTCCGCAAGGAATGCCGACTGATTTCAAGTCAAGCCCTTTCCATAGGTTGTCCAGTACTATGAGGACCTTCTTTTTCGCCCTCATCTCATCTTCCAACCTCGTGCGCAGACGCTCCGCTCGAGGATTGACATACTCGACGTCCTTTATGTCCAGGTCCAGCGCATGCGCAATCTCTCCTTGAATCCTCTTTATGTCTTGATTTTCTGACACATCAGCCTTAGCGACCCAATCAAACCACTTCTCTTTCCTTATTCTCCGTTCGGCATTGTCCAATAGGGTAGACTTGCCGACTCCACCCATCCCATAAATCCCGACGACGGTATTGTTGTTATCGGCAAGAGCGGCCATGATCTCTTGCATGATCAATTCTCTGGATTTGACGGTGTGGTCGTCGTTAAGCTTAATGGACATCGAGGCAAAAGAAGCGGAGGCCGTCGTGGTGGCCGACTGGACGACATTTTTGTCCTCTCTCCTGGCCGGAGTCGAAGCAGAAACATTGCCTGGAGCAGGACCGCTGGAGGAGATATCCTTGAATTGACTATATTCCTGAGTGAGTCGTTGAATGGCCTCGATCTTGTCCTTGGCCGTCCTGCTGAACTGATAGCGACAACTGGGTTCGGGAAGATTCCCATAGCAGCAAGTCTTGGTTGCCTTTTCGAAGTCGTCCAGCAAGTCTCGCGCCTCGTTCAAGGCCTTCTCAGCATTTGCCTGCCACTGCGTGACAAAACTGTAGACATTCCGACTATTGTTTCTGGCCACTTCCACGGCATTTTGGACCATGTCAGCCTCGTATGCCAGCTTCCCGACTTCTTTCTGAAGATCCTGGGCGTAGCTCTTGGAGGAGGTAACGTATCCGAATTGACGCTTGATGGGAACAACTACAAACTTGAAGGCATCCCACGCAATAGAAATGACAGGATCAATTGACATTTTTATTTTTATTTTTGCCGGAGAAACAAAGAGCGAAAGAGAGAGAGAGAGAGAGAGAGAGAGAGAGAGAGAGAATATGATGAAAAGGAGAAGCAGATACTGACGAAGGAGAGAAGGAAGAAGAATGGTAGTGCCGAGGTGAAGAAAGAGGGAAACAGGGAGAGAGAGAGAGAGAGTATGATGAAAAGGAGAAGCAGATACTGAAGAAGAAGAGGTGGAAGAAGAATGGTAGTGCCGAGGTGAAGCACGAGGGAAACAGAGTGTGTGTGTGTGTGTGAGAGAGAGAGAGAGAGAGAGAGAGAGAGTGATGAAAAGGGGAAGCAGATACTGAATAAGAAGAGGAGGAAGACGAATGATTGTGCCGAGGTGAAGAAAGAGGGAAACAGAGCAAGAAGAAGGCTGAGAGATTTGAGTGCAAGGAAGGATGAAGGAAGGGGAGGGAAGAGCAATCAACTTAAGCATAAAAGAGCTCGGTAACTTAACCATGGTCAAGGCCTTAACCTGACATTAGTTAATTCCTTGGGTAGCTGAAAACTTGATAATGGATTGCTCCAATTGAAACTGGCAGAAGATAAAAATTAAATAAGACCTCAATCAGGACATGAATAGGATGGTGGACTTATGAACAGTCGAGGTAACAGAAATGGATGATTTTCTATATTTTATTATTTTTTTTAATTGACCGGTCACCATCACCCATGTCTGAGCCTCTCCCGGTAATGCACAAATTGAATTTTCTTTTTGTTCGAATGCTCAAATTGATTACGCATGAGAAAATTGCAAAAGTAACGAAAGCCAGGCCCGCATAGTAACCAAAAAAAAGATCCGACTTGAATCCTCGCCCACGTGACATGTAGTTTTGTCTAGAAGTACTAATTTGGGATGTAAATCAATTTCTTAACTCAATTTTAATGGAGAAATAATCTGATTGATCTTAAAATTTCTAATTTTACTAATTTAATCATAAATATCTACATAAATTCTTTTCTAATCCTTATGATTAACAAGGGACGAAAATCTTTGATGTAGCGCCTATTAGTCGTCCTATGTTGATGGTGAGTGATATAATTTGTTCAAGTTTATTCAAAATGACATGTTTTGCTTCTTCTTCTTTTCATTTTCTCTTTTTCTATTATCTTTTCTATTTCTTAAAATGTTCTTAATTCGCTGTTCATCTTCTTCCCTGGAAGCCCTAGCTTTTTGTTGTTTTTAGAAGATGTTGCAGCCACCGTCGCTGCTGCCACCGCCATCACAAACAACTCGACCACCACCGTCAAGATCAAACTTGGCCACCGCCATTGCGACCACCATCATACAGAAGCCGCCATCGCGTCTCTCTCTCTCTCTGTGGTCGACCTCCATTAATGGAGCTCGCCTCCTGAGATCGAGGTGCGACACCTCACTTAAGGGGTTGCGCCCATCACATATGAGACGGCGCAATGCAGATCTGAGGTCGCTCGAGTGCTTTCATTAATGGAGGTTGACGGTGACCGACAGATGAGGACGATGATGAAGCCCCGAATTAGCGCATTTAGGAAGGTAATGTTTTAGCTGGCGTAGCTCGTCCATGCGTGCCAAATGATGCCGCGTCTCTCCTTCAAACCCTCTTCATCTTCACTACCCAATTCGCCTGTGGAGCAGGACCTAGATTCCCATCCACCGCCCTCGCTGGGAAAGTCTCTTCTACTCCTTGTTTGAAGGATGAGTTCACCTTGCGCTCAATGCGTTTGCGACAATGCATCAACGACCTTGGAGGTGCAACGACTTTGCCAAGCGGCATGCCAGAATCGAGCCAGGCAGTCTCGGCCACCGTCAATCTCAATCTAGAGTACACTCTCGCTCCTCAAACAAATTCTTATAACGAGATTTGCTCTGGGATTCTCGTTCTTGATTGCGGTCAGGGCAAGCAGGAAGTGCATTCTCAAGAGCAAGATTGCTCCGAGCATGAACTGATTTTGACGGCGGTGGTAGCTTGCGGCAAATAATTAATATGACTAGAAAGAGATTTGGATACTAATGTGCAGCATGCTGAGCCATTCGGATGACTACTACGTGCAAGTTTCTCTAAAAACCATGACTTAATCCAGCGTAGCATAATATAATTTGATAAAATGATAGGTCAAATTAGCTTATGAACCCTTTTTTCCTCGTGTTCCAAAAATTACATCTTTAGCATAACGTTGCTAAAACCCGCTACGCTCCACTTTCTAAATCCTAGAAGAGAATGACAAAGTGACTGAACTCGAGATCCGATCCGAATAGGATTAGCTGGCTCTTAGGGTCTAACTCCTCCAGATTTATTGGAATTAAGGGGCTCCAATAATGTGTATAATTTTTAATAAAGGGTGATGGAAAGAATTATATGATGAGTGTTATTATTTTTTTTTCCCAGTAAGTCAGATTTTGGTGATGGAAAACACAACATTGTTTTGCTGGAATTATTGATAATCAGATCTAGTACCAGTTATTCCATAATTTAGAACCTTAGCAAAGAACCAAATCACGAGGAAGAAAGAGCAGACGGTTACAGACTATGGAGCTTATTAGGAATTAATAAAACCCAAGTCAATTTCCCGAGTACATAAATTAGAAATGGATGATTTTCTGCATTATTGCTGTTTTACACGACCAGTCATCATCGCCAATGTCCATGTCTCCATCCTTTCCTGCACCGCTGATGGACATATATTGATCAGGTATACATCCTTTTGTCCTTTTCCACTGCAAATGGTCCTTTTCTTCCTTTTTCCCAGCGCCAAGTGCTGGTCCTCATCCATCCTCTCATCCTTTCTTCCGCAGTTGACGGACAAACATTGATTAGGTACCGGTGCTGAACCCACTCCCAGTGCAGGTCATTGAAACCATGTTTAAATATAGAAGCAACATTAGAATTAAGCTACAAGAAAAAAAAAAATTGAAAGTTTAAAGGTCAGAATGATATACAAATCGAAATAGTTTTAAAAAGTAATATAGCCATGTTGTCGTTTTATATATTGAATAGCAATTTTTTGTAATGTTTTTATTTATTAACATAATAGACTTGGGTTAGCTTAGATCAGTTTATCCAATTAATGTTTTGACTGATTTGTTGATAGAAACCCCTCAAATCATCCCTTCAAGTGAAAATGAAAAAATAAACTTGGATCTTATGGAAAAAGAAGTTATTTTTTGCCAAACATAATTGTTATATTAGAAAGTCAAATTACTCCTAACTTTGTGTGTCTTGATTTTTATCCAAAAATCTTATGACTAATATTAGTCATTAGGTAATTTCTCTCTGTGATTAAGTTGATTAAGACCTTTTCGCATTTACAAGTGTTAAGGCATTTTAAAAAATGACCACATAAAGTAAGCGTTTTTTCTATAATCCAAGGATACAGACATCAAGACTAGTCTCGGGCTTTTGGCTAGGAAAAATGGCTCTATCATGAAGCAGTTTACAAGTAGTTTGTGGGATTCAAATGGGTGACATATTGTTCTTGAACTAGAAATTCCTAACAACCCAATCAATTGCACTAATTTTTTTAGTTAAGCATAGTATTTTTATTGTAAATAATGTGTATTTTGCATTATGTATTATTATTTTTAAATGACAATGCTAATAGTAATTTATCATGTTGTTGATATTCAATGATTGCAAGATAGAGATGTTAATTAATTATAATCTTTTATTGTAAAAAATAATTGTATTTTGCATTATGAATAATTTTCTTAAGAAAAGACAATCGCTAGTTAAATGACATGGTTTTGCTTCTTTTGGTGATTGATTTGCATAAATTTGACAAGGATGGAAAATCCACTGCAATGTTCTTAAATAGAAACATCGCATATTTACAATATCTTATATTTATAATATCTTAATGATTAGGGAGTAAGGATGAACAACGCAGTTCAACGAAAAATCGAATTGAATCAATCTTACTCGATTGATTTCAAGTATATTCACATTGAGATTGATTTGATTTCTTCGTAAAGATCCAACAATTTAGAATCTTAGCAAAGATCCAAACCATGAAAGAGAAGATGGGTACAGACTATGGAGCTTGTTAGCCAAATCTTAGTTTGGGCCTTAACTAAAAATCAGTCAATTTATTGGGTATAAAAATGGATGATTATTGTTATAAAATACATGAATGAATAGAATACATGAATGAATATTCATTATATTCATCTTATCAAATGTACTTATTATGGTACATTTGTATCATACTTTCTAAATACATATCCATATACAATGAACGTCCATCTCCCTTATCTAGTACATGTATTATTCAATACACTGATATTAATGATAAATACATTCTTGTTTTCCTATAAATAGGAGTTTAGTTTTGATGTACAATGATAAGAACACAGAATCGCGATAGTGAGATACTAGAAATAAAACTCTCTCCTCTTACTTTATCTACTATTTCTAGTGTTCATTTGCTTTCTTTTTTCATCTCTTCTCTATTATATATTCGCAACGCAATATTTTACAACACGTTATCGGCATAAAAATCTACCGACCGAGTAAGTAATTTTTGCAAGCACGAAGATCTACCAACGAGTAAGTAAGTTTTGCAAGGTGGGTATTCTTTTTATTAATCAACTTCTACTTCATCTTCTTCTATCAATTCTTCATTTTTATTTTTTCTTAGTCCGAAGCCAAATTTCAAATCTAAAAGTATCCTTTTGCTCCTAAAGTAGCGGTGGATATTTGAAAATCCTTTTAATTAATTTAAGAATTTATTTTTGCAAGGATTATGGCAAATATTGAAAAGCCCAAATTCCACATCCTAGAAGTGAGTGGAAAGAATTATCTATCCTGGTGCCTTAACATGGAAATGCACCTCTAAGAACAAGGTCTCACTAATACAATTACAGAGGATGGAACCTTAAATGAAAGGGATAAAGCAAATGCGCTGATTTTTATTCGTCGTCATTTGTATGAGAGCCTCCAGACTCAATATTTATCCGTTCGAGACCCTCATATCTTGTGGATGAGGTTGAAGGATAGGTATGATCATACCAAGACTATTATCCTCCCTCAAGCACAATATGACTGCCAAAATCTCAAACAGCAAGATTTTAAATCAGTGTTTGACTATAATTCCGCTTTATTTGATATCGTTTCTCGACTTGAATTATGTGGTATCAAACTCGCTGATGCGGAATTGTTAGAGAAAACTTTCTCCACCTTCCATGCTTCGAATATTGTATTGCAACAGTAATACCGGCAACGTCAGTTTGCCACATATTCGAATTAATTTCCGTGCTTCTTCGCCGAGCAAACTAATGAATTGCTACTCAAAAATTATGATCTTAGACATCTTGGCTCAAAAGCATTGCTGAAGCACATGCTAACTTTGAGAAAAATACTGGCCATTTTAAGGGTTATAAGCGCGACAAGAACATAATTCTAGAAGGGATGGCAAGAAATTTAACCGCCCTAGGAAATCAAACTATGGCCTGAATCATGGCAAAGAAAATAAGCCAAAGAATGTAATTAATGAAAGTATTTGTCATCATTTGTGGCATGACTGGGCACTGGTCACGTACTTGTTGTGACATCCTGAAATTTGACCCCGTTTCGATAAAGTGAAATGTGCATGTCGTCGGCACGCCTATAGTCCTTTTTGTCTGAGCTGATCACTCAGGAGTTAGCTAACCTATTGGGTGAAGCTGTTAAGGGATATAATCGCGATAAAATCCCTAAAAGTTACCTAATTGGTTGGATTGGACTAAAATCGTGTCCGGTCGATTTTAATCATGAAATTTAATTGTTTTGGGAATCAAATATTTGGGCGTGTCACAATTCAATTTTAGGATCTGTTCTCATCGTCAATTTATTGACGGTCGAAATTTCAATAAAGAAATTATCGGAAGAAATTTGAAGAAGCCGAAAAGAAAATAGAAAGGAAAAGGAAAAAGAAAAGGAAAAATGCATAAAGGCATTATGCATTTTATTTTCCCTTTTCTCTCTCTCTCCCCCTTTTTTTTCTTTCTCTCCCTTTTTCCTTTCCTTTTTCTCTTTTCCTCTTCTTTTCTTTCTCTCTCCTCTCTCCTTTTTCCCTCCCCCTTCGTGCGATTCCCCCCACCGCTCACTTTTCTCTCCCTAATCTCTTCCCTCTCTCTCCTCTCTCTTCTCTCCCACTTTTTCCCCCACGTGACCGACTCCTTCTCCCTCTCTTCTCTCTTGTTCGTGCAAACCAGAAACGGAGGAAGGACAGCAGCTCGCCGCGACCGCCGCCCGCTCGCCGCTCGTCCCGCCGCCGTACCGCCGCCCGCGCCCGCGTCCGCGTCGCGCCCGAGCGCCCGCCGCTCGCCGCCGTCCCGCCGTGCGCGCGCGCCCAGGCCACGCAAACCAGCCCTGTTTCTTCTTTGTTCCGCACCGACCAGCCACCGTCCAGCAACCTCCGGCCACCACCCAACCCCGCCGGACCACCCCCGTGACTCCCTCGCCCTCCGCCGGCCTCCCCTCGCCGCCCTAGTCGCCGGAGCAGCCCCGTTCGGCTCCATCCAGCATACCCACGGAGTGGGTTTCAGCGGCTTTAGGTCCGCTTTTGGGCCGTTTCCCGGCCCCGAACCCGAGCCGTGCTTTGGGAACAATCGTTCCTCGCGTCGCCGCCGTCGGATTGATCCGATTTGCGCGCGATTTGGTGAGTAATCTCACTAATTCAGGATTAGTGGCTAATTTATGCTTAAGGTTGGTTTAGATTTAATTAATTATGTTTAGGTTGTTAGATTATATTAAATTAGCAATTATTAGCCAATTGTGATGCGAATTAGATAAATTGAATGTGTAATTAGCAAGTAGACATGGTCTACTAATTATTGGAAGTGCCTCGGGAATTTTCCCGACCCTTAGTGGGCTCCAATTAGGCTTTTCAGGCCTAAGTGGGATTTTTGGTATTTTAATATTAATTTTCGGAATTAAATTAAATAATTATTTATTTTCCGAAAATTCAAGGGAGATGGTCCGGAACCGGAAAATTATGCTGATGACCGTGGTGAAGTCCGTTTATTTAATCGGGCTTTAATTTGAGCTAAATTGAATTTTAATGTTAATTGTTTAATTTTCGAAATTTATTATTTAATTATTTATTTATTTTTCGGAAATTAAGAATTTGATGGCCGACGACCGAAATTTCGTGTTGATCATCGTGGCGCATTCATTTATTTAATTGAGCTTTATTTTGTCTTTGAAGTGAATTAATTGTGATAACGATATTATTTTCTTGGGTTAATTAATTTGGAAAATTAATTGGAAAATAACCTAGGTTGTGGGTTGACAGACACCAAAAGTGTTTTAGTGAACGTTAATAATGGTGGGAATTGTGGAATCGAAATCATCATATTTTGGCTAAGGCCAATCGTGTACTAATGCACGATATGTTATTAATGATGATAAAAGATGAAAAGAAATGCTGTGTGAAGAAATGCTGTGTGATGTGGCTCAGCGATTATTACATCGCTTTGGCATGTAGGATGCCTTGAATAGTTGATCATGCCTGTGTGGCGATAGTTGATCATGCATGTGTGGCGATAATTGATCATGTCTGTGTGGCGGTAGTTGATCATGCCTGTGTGGCGATAATTGATCATGCCTGTATGGCGATAGTTGATCATGCCTGTGTGGCGATAGTTGATCATGCAAGTGTGGTGTAGATTGTGCCTGCGTGGCTGCATTTCTGTGTATCGAATATTCTGCCCATGTGGCTGAAGGAAAGTGGAATGCCTAAGAGTATGCACATAAAGTGTTTATTGTACATCACCTTGGCGAATAGACGCCCGAGAGCATTACTGTAGCTCTGTGACTGAGTGTACTATTGGGGATTATATGGTGTGGAGTGAGATGACCTAGAAATGGTCCAATTGACATGTAATCGACGATGTCGATTGATCATTGTTTTGATTTGATGTTGTGAATTGATTGACTGAGTGGAAATGACCGTGAGTGGTCTTGTTGGCTTGTAATCGGGTAGGTTAATTTGATCGATGCTTCGATCGGTGATATGATTGCTTGAGTGCCTATTGTAAATTGCACTGACTTGTAGGTGAGATCTGATGCTAAGGTACGTCTTCTGACCTATGCGTGTTTGGGCAGCCTTTAGTATAATAGTTTACTAATCGGGCTTAGTGGGGTAGAACTCGCTGAGACGTAGTCTCATCCCAGTTTGGGGAAAACATTTCAGGATCCCGACGAGGAGCTGAGGAGGAGGAATTTGTGAATGAGAACTCGCAGGTGAAATTGAGGAAGAGAATGATCTGAGTGAAGAGGAATCAGAGGAGGATCAGGATGATCTCGAGTATGACTTAGACGAGGATTGAAATCCCATCTCTTTGTGAACCCTTTTGTATATGTGTAGATAGAGTGAGACTCTGAAGTTACGAATAGTTTGTGAAGTGCTTTGTCTAATGCCATGTATAAAGGTTTGGTTGTAAATTTCAATATGAAAAATATAGCCTGCTTTTCTATCCCATTGTTTTATTGTCTGGAGATTTATAACTGCTTCCGCATGTGCTTGAAAATGAAAGTGTCGGCGATACATTATCCTAGGATATCGCAATATAAAATCGACCAAGTCAGACGGATGTGTGTGTGCCTGAGGATCGAGGCGTGACACTTGTCGTACGCCAAAACATTTTGTTGACCTATATCAGGCATATTAAAGAATACGGGCAAGCGTGGTGAATCTCATGCCATTGAATTCAATCATACTACCATAACCACTATTGAGGCCAACAATATCTCTGTTGGTGGGACTCATCTTGCTCATGAAGTAGCAAATGCATCCTTGGATATCTGATTTCTTTTAGGACATCTGATTACTTTGATGATGCATCAGATTGGTGGATGATAATTTGAACTTTGAATTTTATGTTGTTTTCACTTAAATGTATTACTTTTTATTGTTCTTTATGAAATGCTTATGAACCTTATATAATATTTATTTTTGAAATTTTATTCGACTACATAACTAATATGCAACTTTTATGATACTTGACACTTGAAGTTGTCAACATAAATGCAAATGGAAAATACCAAGAAAAATGAAGATGTTTGTTTGCTTGATAGTGCAACAACATATACTATATTTCATAGTAGACACTTTTTCTCGAATATGACGTTGTGTAAGGCACAAATCCATACAATATCAGGTCCTGTTCCAATTATTGATGGTTTTGGGAATGCCACAATTATTTTGCCAAATGGCATCATCCTGCATATTGAGAATGTATTTCTAAGCATTAGATCCAAAAAGAATTTGCTCAGTTTTAAAGATGTACACCGTAATAGGTATCATATTGAGACTGTTTATGAACAAGATAAGGAATATATTGGCATTTCTTCTTATAAGATGAGCCTGAAGACCATCCATAAGAAGTTAGAAGCTTCTTCTACGGGTTTGTATTGTGTCATGATTAAGGTTGTTGAAACCTACGCCACTACATCCTGGAGATTGTTAAGCCATGATCAATTTGGATTGTGGCATGATACTTAGGATAATTCAAAATACAAAAGGGTATCCTTTAAAGGATATAAATGTATTGATGTCCAAAAATTATAATTGTGAGGCTGCTCACAAGGAAAGCTCATTATCAAACCTTCTATAACAAAGATTAATTTTGAATCTCCTTTATTTTTGCAAAGAATTCAAGGTGATATTTGTGGACCAATACAACCACCAAGTGGACCATTTTGATATTTTATGCTATTAGTGGACGCATCTTGTAGATGGTCCCATGTTTGCCTATTATCTATGCGCAATATCACATTTGCACGTTTACTTGTGTAGATTATAAAGCTCCGGGCACAATTCCCTGATTATCCAATTAAGAGCATAAGGATGGATAATGTTGGTGAATTTACATCAAAGAGTTTTGATAAATATTGTGCTTCACTTGAAATTGAGGTTGAGCACCTGGTTGCATATGTTCATACTCAAAATGAATTGGTAGAATCCTTGATTAAACGTATCTAAATCATTGCCTGCACTCTATTATTGAGAACGAATCTCAACGATATAGCAAGGGGTCATGCAGTTTTGCATGCGGCAGTTCTAATAAGATTACGCCCCACTGCTAGTTTACAATCTCCCTTTTAAATGGTTATTGGTTATGAACCGGATATTTCACATCTACGCACCTTTGGTTGTGTAGTATAGGTGCTTGTAGCACCGCCAAAAAGGACGAAAATGGGTCCCCAATGCCGTTTGGGCATTTACATTGGGTTTAATTCACCGTCTATTATTAGGTTCTTGGAACCAACTACTGGTGATCTTTTTACTGTCAGATTTGCAGATTGTCATTTCGATGAGACTAGGTTTCCATCAATTAGGATACCTACAACTTCTATGACTGTAAAACAAAAATCAGTTAAGGTTTTCTCCTAGAATGAGAAAAATTTATCTCAATTAGACCCAAGGACTCCTGAATGTGAAAACAAGGTACAGCGAATAATCTATTTACAAGTTATGGCCAACAGACTTCCTGACGCATTTAATGATGTTACTAAGGTAATGAAATCTCATATTCCAGCTGCAAATGCTCCAGCTAGGATAGCTATTCCCGAAGAACAAGCTAAAATGAATCAAAATTCCCCACACTTGAAGCGTGGTAGACCGATAGGATCAAAAGATACTGTTCCTCGAAAACGAAGGGGAAAGAATCGGAAATCTGTTCCAGAAGAGCCTAGCATTGTGCTTGCTCCCAAAGAGCTTATTGCCCCTGAAGAGGCACAAACCCATGAAAGGAACACTAGCCCCAGGAATATCGAGAATTCCATTACATATTGTAATGAAATTTGGGATCAAAATGAAATCATCATTGGTGATGCTTTTACATTTTCAGTTGCTCATAAAATTATGGATGATGATTGTGAGCCGCAATCTATTATTGAATATCGTCAGAGGCAAGATTAATATAAATGAGAGGAAGCAATTAAAGTTGAATTAGCTTCCCTAAATAAACGGGAGGTTTTTGGACCTATAACTCGTATCCCTAATAATGTAAAACCCGTTTGATATAAATGGGTATTTATCCAAAAACGAAATGAGAAAAACGAGGTTGTCAAGTATAAAGCCCGACTCGTTGCCCAAGGATTCTCCTAGAGACCTAGGATTGATTATAATGAGACATATTCACCCGTGATGGATATGATTATATTTCGTTTTCTCATTAGCCTACTAATATTTGAAAGATTGGAAATACGTCTTATGGACGTTGTGACGACATATTTATATGACTCATTAGACTATGATATTTATATGAAAATTCCCAAGGGATTTAAAATGCCTAAAGCATGCACTCCCCGTAATTTATTCTCAATAAAATTGCAAAGATCCTTGTATGAGTTAAAGCAATCCGATCGTATGTGGTATCAATGCCTAAATGAGTACCTAATTAAGGAAATGTACAAGAATGATCATATCTGTCCATACGTGTTTATTAACAAAACAGAAACCGGATTTGCTATTGAAGCAGTTTATGTCGACAATATAAATTTAATTAGAACTCCAAAAGAGTTAGCTGAAACTGCTGAATATTTGAAAATGGAGTTTGAAATTAAAGATTTGGGTAAAACCAAACTTTGTCTTGGTCTAGAGCTTGAGTGTAAAGCAAATTGAATAATTGTCCATCAATCAGCATACGTTGAAAGATTACTTAAACGTTTCAACATAGACAAAGCTCATCCATTGAGCACCCTTATGGTTGTAAGGTCTCTAGATCCTTAAAATGACCCATTTCGTCCTAGAGAATTTGATGAAGAAATACTTGGTCCTGAAGTACCATATCTCAATGCAATTGGGGCTTTGATATACTTGGCACAATGTACAAGACCGGATATCGCTTTTGCGGTAAATTTATTGGTACGTTTTAGTTCTGAGCCAGCTCGGAGACATTGGAATGGAGTTAAACATAATTTTCGTTATCTCCAAGGAACCATAGATTTAGGATTATATTATTCCAAAGATTCTACTAACTCTGGTTAGTTGGATATGCTGATGTTGGATATAAATTCGATCCACATAAGGCTCACTCTCAAACCGGGTATTTATTTTGTTATAATGGCACCGCTATTTCTTGGCGTTCTACAAAGCAATCGCTAATAGCTACATCTTCTAACCACTCTAAGATTATTGCTTTATATGAAGCTAGAAGAGAGTGTGTTTGGTTAAGATCCGTTATAACACATATTCATAATTCTTGTTGCTTAATACTGGTTACAAATTCTCCCGCTATAATTTATGAAGATAATGCTGCTTGTGTTGCATAAGTTAAGGGAGGATATATCAAAGGTGATAGGACTAAGCATATCTCGCCGAAATTTTTCTATACTCATGAACTCCAAGAAAGTCAACAAATTGATGTTAAACGGATTCGATTTATAAATAATCTTGCAGATCTTTTTATCAAATCATTGCCAACATCAAGTTTTGAGAAATTAGTATATGGCATTGGTATGCGGCGAGTTCACAAAGATGCAAGATTAATTAGCCCCAGAAGTGGTTATATGGCTCACTTGAGGGGGAGATATTATGAACTATGCATTGCAGCATTGATATGCAGCGAGTTCACAAGATACAAGATTGATTAGCCCCAGCAGTGGCTATATATGCATTGCACTATTTTTTCTTTATGTCTAGTTTTTTCCCATAGGTTTTTCCGACTTAAAGTTTTTAACTAGGCAATTAATACATCCATAAAATGGAGAGATCATAACATTTGTGCTCTACACTCTTTTTCCATTTTGTCTGGTTTTTATCCCACTGGGTTTTTCCGGCTTAAGATTTTTAATGAGACAGTATCATTCGATGCACATTTGTAATGAATACAATCAATATTCAAGGGGAGTGTTATGAAATACATGAATGAATAGAATACATGAATGAATATTCATTATATTCATCTTATCTAATGTACCTATTATGGTACATTTGTATCATACTTTCTAAGTACATCTTCCTATACAATGAACATTCATCTCCGTTATCCAATACATGTATTATTTGATACATTGATATTAATGATAAGTACATTTTTGCTTTCTTATAAATAGGAGTTTAGTTTTGATGTACAATGACAAGAACATAGAATCACGACAGTGAGATACTATAAATAAAAAAATCTCTCTTGCTTTCTCTACTATTTCTAGTGTTCACTTGCTTTCTTTTCAATATCTTCTCTATTATATATTCGCAACGCAATATTTTACAATAATTATATGTATTTTTGTTACTTTTGTTAGGCTAGTCACCGTCACCAATGTCCCTTTGTCCACCTAAATAGACAAACATTGAGTAGGTATCCATCCTTTCATCCTTTGCCCTCGCAAATGGTCCATCACCAGTGTCCTTTTCTCCGCTTAAATAGACAAACATGGAGTAGGTATCCATCTTTTCATTTTTTCCACCAATAATGCACTAGTCATGATCCATCCTGCCGTTCTTTCTGCCATCGATAATGGACAAATGCCAATTAACCCGCTTCTTGCGCAGTCAATAAAATCATGTGAAAAATATAGAAGTGACATTATAACTAAGCTACCGTAAAAAAAAAATGACGTTTAATTTTATTGTTTTATACATTGAATGGCAATTTTATATAATGTTCTATTTATTGACGTAATAGAGTTGGGGTTAACCTAGATCCATATATCCAATTAATGTTTTGATTGTTAGTTGAAAGTAAGTACAGTCTTTCAAATTTTCACAAAATTGTTGACAAAAAGCCCCTCACATCATCCCTCTAAGTGGAGAAAAAAAAAACTCGATTCATAAGGAAAATTTGAAGTCTTCTAATATTTTTACCAACTATAATCCTTAGATTAGAATGTCCAATTGCTCATATATATTCTGACTATTTAAAAAGGTTACCATAATTTTCTAACCAAAACATGTAATAATTAAATAAAGTCATGAGGTACTTCCTCTTTGTAATTAAGTTGATAAGGACCTTTTGCATAATAACTTCCTAGTTTACGTGAAATAATTTATGATAAATTTGTCAAATATGTATCAGTTTGGAGTTTTTGTGATATTAACCCTAAAAAATTATCACATAAAGTAAGCATGTGTTTTTTTTTTTTTTTTTTTTAATAATGTAAGGATACAGGCATGGAGACTCATCTCCCTAGTAATTCATGATATATCCTGCGAACCTCATGACTGGTTAAGATTAGGCTTTTGGCTAGTGAAGGTGGCTTTAACCCAACATAATTTACACGTGGACTTCCTAAGATGGAAATCCCTACCACCCCAATTCGGTAGGCCAACTTATTGGGTTAAGTAAGCATAATTTTTTTGTTGTAAATAATAAGTGTCTTATGCATTCCATATTATTTTTAAAGATATGACAATGTTAACATATAATTATCGTTGTTGATATTCAATAATCGCAAATTTAGAGATGTTAAATAAGTATAACCTTTTAAAGTAAAAAATAAGTTTATTATTCATTTTGCATAATTTCTTAAGAAAAGATGGTCTCTAGTTAAATGGTATGGTTTTGCTTCTTTTGGTGATTGATTTGCATAATATTGATGAGGATGAACCCCACCACAATTTTCTTGAATAGAGCCAATCACATATTCTCGATATTTTAATGATAAGGAGTAGGGGTGAGCAACTGAGTCCGTTCAACTACAGAATCAAACTTAATTGGTCTTAATCAACTAATTTCAATTTGATTTACACGAGAATCAATACGGTGTTTGGGTAAAATTTGGGGATTGGCCTTAACCAAATTGCTTTCCAATTCTAGGCCTTGAACTGATGGGTTCTCCTAGGGAAGACCGCTTCCTAGCTAGAACTGTTTTAGGTAGAAGCGATTTTAAGGTCAATCATCAGGTAGAACCAGTTTTGAATTGGCTCAAAACCAAACTCTATAAGTCTTTTAATTGAAAACCTTTGTAGAAATAATAAGGTTGAACATTCCAACATAAGCAGGCTGATTTCCTAATTGAAAACTTTTGCAAAAATAATGAATATGATAGAGCAATCAAATAAAAAAATTAAAAAGAATAAGAAAAGAGAGAGGCTAATTCCTAGATTGACCCTAGAACTAGCTAATGTGGCTCCATGCCATTATAGGGTCGACCACTTCAATTCATGATTTTAAAAATAGGAAATCGATTTTGACAAAGCATATTCCAATTTTTTTTTTTTTTTTGAAACATATCTACTGTGAAACATTGCCCCTAATAAGAAGATGCGGCTAGAAATATAAGTGAAATATATTGTGAGCTTCTTTGAGAGCTACCACTTTTTGCAAGATAAAAAATTCAATTTTATTTTCACCGACAGCTTTAATCTCTCATATCATTGTTTCAAAGTCAAAGTTTGGTATTGGGAAAGTGAAGATAGAACACTAATAAGTAATACAACATGGTCCTTGGTGTCAAATGCTAGTTGTATTAGCGGTGACTTGAAGTCGTTTTCACACTCTTCCTCTCCGGTGAATTTTAATGGCAGTACAGTATTATGATTTATTTTAAGAATAGCAAGCCTTTTTACCAAGGCGTCTAACTCCAGATTTATTGGAATAAATGGGCTACAATAATGTATCTGTTGTTTTACTTCGAGGGTGATAAAGAGAAATATGTGATGAGTCTTTATAACTGTGAATTACATATTCGTTTTGTGGCAAGCCAGATTTTGGTTCTTGACATGATGATCTTTAGATTTTGGTGATGGAAACACAGTAACGTATTTTATGAAATATTTGATTATCAACGGCTGAGATTCAGAGATCCAACCATTTTGAACTTTAAAAAAGAGACAAACCATGAGGAAGAAAGAGGAGATTGGTATACAATTTTAGAGACATATAGGATATTTCCTAAGTCATCAAGAAGCAATGAATCAAATTAAATCTTAGTTTTTATTCATATATGCCGTCATATTTAGTCATCTCATTTTCAGTGATTTCTCAATTTTGTCAACACCATCTTTAGTCATTTCATCTTCAAAGGAAATATTTTAAATATTTCTAACACAGATAATGGAGCTCGGTGACTTATCCTTGGTTTAGGCCTCAACTGAACACCGATAGGTTTCTTCAGTGGTGAAATGGATGATCTTCTGCATTATTATTCCTTTGCTTGAACAGTGACCACCGACAATTTCGAGTCTCCATCCTTTCCTTCACCCCTAATGGACAAACATTGATTGTCCAGGAGTACTTGCATCCTTCGTCTTTTTGGGTTTTTTCAAAAGGTATCTTTATTAAAGGAGGACTAGAGAGGGGAATGGATGGGACACCCCGACAGCAATTGTCTATTCGCATTATCACATCTTACGACCCTTATAGGAGTTGACGACGTCAGGCATGGGAGAGAAGAGGATTCATGCAATTTAGTCATCTATTTTTTGTTTATTTGATGAGATGTGATGGATCCTTAACTTATCCTTCCACGATTTTTCTAAATTAATAAAAGTTGCGAAATTATTATTTCCCCCACTATGTACCATGAATATTCCAAAGGAAACTGTCTGCCCGCGTAATTATTCTCGGCTCTTGGTGGTATTTGTTAGTTTCAAAAGTTATAATTAGCACCCCAAACTATACAATAGGTTGCATAATCTATAATTAATTAATCTTAACCTATCAAAATTTGTGCTCTTAGACCATACATAACATAATTTGAAGTCTTAGCAACTTGCAAACGGGATCAAAGTAAACAAGGTGAAAACTCAAGCTAAAAACAAACTATAATACAAGGCAAGATTTCAAATTTGGAGACACGCCACTGATGAATTGAGTTTGGGATCTTTCCATTAATCTCTTTAAAAAATGGCTACATCACCACTTTGAAAAATGAATGCTTTTATTCAAATGTGCTGGCTAAGGGAATCTTGCTACGAATAATGCATTTGGAGATGATTGACAAAGTGATGCGATTGTCTACTTATGCACATCACTTTTATAAATCAATTCTTTTACTTGTCATATATATATATATATATATATATCCAATTGATAATATTCAAACAATATGCACGTAATAATTTATAAACTTTTACCTTGATTGGTGCTTGGCTAGATACAAGTGTACTCTAAACTCCAGACCGAGAAGACATTACAATTTGAAAAATAGGAGTACCTGAAGAAGATGGGTTATTTCGACTCAGATGGTTGTAAAAATAAGAAGAACAGAAAAGATCAGCTTCACCTTTGACCATAACCAATTAACCATGGCTTAAGAGACTCCATCACATGCTTGAGCGAATGAAGTTCCTTGTTGCCTTTCAGAACAAAATTTTGAAGAAACAAAACGGTTTTGTAACTGGAAGAACCCAGTCCACATGAACCGAAATGATCTCGCTCTTTGTATTACGTCATTTTCACTTGAGACCCAAATGACACATTTAAACTTAAATATTGCCCTTATACCACTCTATCTAATTATTTTAATAGCGTTGAGTTTTTAACATGTGGAAATAGAGTTTCGCAACAAGGGGAGGACATAAAAATTAGATGATCAAACTTGACAAGTGCAAATTATCATTTTACTCATGTAATCAAGAAATGTACAAGATTAAGATTCTGTTGTGATAAATGGGAGACATACACAAAAATGTTCTATTTTTGTCAAAGTACGGGCTGCTGGAGTTTTACTATTGCTGGAAAAATTGCACAATCAGTCTAAAACTTATTATATATATAATGCAATGGAGTCTTAAACTTTTTAATTAAACTGATTTAGTCTTAATCCTTTGAGGAAAATTGTAATAAAATCTTTCCGGACAAGTTTCACTTGATTTATGTGATGCATTAGTCCAATCATAACTAATCGTCCATCTAACATCATGATGTGCCGTCGACTGAGGTTACAATAAAACGATGCTGTTTTTGTTGACATAAACGGAGACTTTGCTTGGTCGAGCAGCTAAGCTAAAGCCCTAAATCACCAAATCTTTGGTTCTAATGTTTGACTTAAACAAAAGGGTAGTGTCAAGGTCCAAAATCGAGAAACCATGGCTGAACTAAATCTACCGAATAGCAGCGAATAGAAGTAAAGCCGCAACACCCAGACCGGCAAGCAACGTGACTCTTCTGAAACAAAAAAACTACCACCGAAGTACACAAAAACAAACTCACCACGAAAGAGGCACAAAACAAAACATAAGCAAATTTCGTTTTAATAGCAAAAATGAAAATATCTGACGGACCCCTCATTTTGCCCAACAATTAATTAAGTTGTTTTATCGTCAATCATTGATTTATTTCCGCAATGTAGCAAAAATATCTTGGACGTGATGCTTCACATGCTAAAGGTCAATTATAGATAGAGAGAGTGAGGACACTCCATTGAAACATGTCTTGTCAAATTATTGCATCTTATGGCCTGAATTGTTTTTTTCCAATGATAAAGCTCTATCAGATGAGAATACATCTGGACCCCGTTTTTTGCGCGAATGGTTCAATCTTGGGATCTTGGTAATAATAATTCATGGCTGCTTTTTTGGAAATAATAACTTTCTTGAGGATATTATAGAAAAACGAAAGTATAGGCTAAGAGCTCTTAACGTTATTTGTCAAATCATTCCCTACTTAAGTTTGCTAGTAAATTTCCTAATCACCATTTGAAAACTTCATTCATGTTGTAAATTATAGATTGGTAGATATTCTTCTTCTAATGCCATAATCAATTGAAAACTTCTATCTGTATTGACTTTAAATTTTAGAATACCATAAATTATAAATTATAAATTAAGAAAACTCTCAATAAAATGTAAAATGGCCGTGTGTGTGTGTGAATAATTTTTGATAATGTTCTACCTTTGACATATTAGACTCGGGCTAACTTAGACCCTTATGTCTAATTGATGAATGTGATAGAGCAATTAAATAAAAATAGAACAGAAAAAAGATGAAGAAGAAGACATAGCCCAATTCTCAAGTCAACCCTAGAACTAACCGATGTGATTCTAAGCTATAAAAGAGTCGACCACTTCAATTCATGATTTTAAAAATAAGGAATTGATTTTGATAGAGTAGGCTCTAAGTTTTGTTTTTGAAACATATCTATCTTGAAACATAAGATCCTGATAAGAAGATGTAAATAGAAATATAAGTGAAACAAATATAGTGATTTTCTTTGATAGCTACTGTTTTTGCAAGATAAAAAGTTCAATTTTATTTTCGCTGACAGCCTTAATCTCTCATATCATTTTTTTAGAGTCAAAGTTTGGTACTGGGTAGGTGAAGCTACACACGTTGATGAGCAGTACAACATGATCCATGATGCCAAATGCCAGTTTAATCAGCGGTAACTTAAAGTCGTCTTTACATTTTTCCTCTTTGGTGAAAATTAATGGCGGCATAGTATTATGATTTCTTTTCAAAACAGCGAGACTTTTTACTGAATGGTGAAACTCCAGATTTATTTAAATAAATGGGCTACAATAATGTCTTTGTTGTTTTTATTCGAGGGTGACAAAGAGAAATACGTGATGAGTCTTTATAACCGAGCATTACATTTTCGTTTGATTTTGGTCCTTGACATGACAATGTTTAAATTTTGGTTATGAAACATAGCAACTTTTTTCTGAAATTTTTTATTATCAACGGGATTCAAACCACCCCATTTGGTGGCTGCATTGGTATGCGCTCAGACCCTCTTCATGGCAGGGCGAGAGTTCGAACCCCATGGTTCGCATACTGACGCATTCATTAGTGGTCTTAAGTGCGGTGTCATGGTGGTAAGTCTTACGCTAGCGCTGTCAGGGTTTACCACCGGGGCTGCTTACCGGCTGTACGGCGGTTCCTGAATAAAAAAAAAAAAAAAAAAGGGGTGAGATTCAATAGGAGAGATCCAACGATTAAGAACTTTAATAAAAACACAAACCACAAGAGAGTAAGAGGAGAATGATGCAGATTGTTAGACATATTTAGGATGTTTCCTAAGTCATCAAGAGAAAAATGAATCAAATTAAACTCTAGCCCATTTTATTCCTTTATGTAGCCATCTGTAGTCATTTCATTTTCAGTAATTTCTAGATTTTGTCAACGTCATCTCTGGTCATTTAATCTTCATAGGAAATATTAATGGAGTTGGGTGTTTTATGGGGTGCATGACAACCATCTGTTTTTGTTCCATAAACAATTTTTCTATTCCGAGACTTGTTTATGAAATAGAAATTTGTTTGATAAAATTATTCTATTTTTCTATTTTTGAAATAAAAATTTGTTCCAGAAATAGGTTTGAAATAGAAATCAAAAGTAGAAATCTCTATTTCTAGAACAGAAATGAGAAATAAAAATTCTTTTAATTGTTTGTTGAATCAATCCTCTATCCGTTGCCGTCAACCACCGTCCGCAGTTCATAGGCCATCGACCGCTGGTCGCCGTTGCCATCAAAAAGGAAGAAATTTTATGTTGTTATCAAACGAATTTTTATTTTTTAGAGAAGAAATTTTATGTCGTTATCAAACGCATATTTTTACTTAGAAACTCATTTAGAAATAGAAATAGAAAAATCTATTTCTCTTATAAAAATTAATTTCTAGCTAGAATTGTTATCATTTGTGCCCTTAACCTTAGTTTAGGTCTAAACTAAACACCAGTTGATTTCTTAGGCGCAAATGATAATCATTCTGGTCGAAAGTGATTTACGGAAGAGAAATAGATTTTTTTATTTCTATTTCTAGATGATTTTAGCAAAAAATAATCATTTGATAACGATGTAAAATTTCTATTCTAAAAATAAATTCGTTTGATAACCATACAAAATTTTTTCATTTTGGACGGTGGTAGATTGGCGAACGGCAGTGGATTGGCGATGGCGGCGACAATCGGCAGCAGTGGCCGGTGACTAACAAACGGTGGTTGGTGGTGACGGATAGAGGACACAATAAGAAGAATTTTTATTTTTCATTTTTATTTCAGAAATATGGAAGTATAAAATTTTTACTTATGATTTCTATTCTGAACCTATTTTTGGAACAAGAATTTATTTCAAAAATAGAAAAATAAAATAATTTTACTAAACGGATTTTTATTTTAAAAATAAGTCTGAAATAAAAAAATTATTTTGAAATAAAAATTACTGGTTATCATACACTCCCTTAGCGTAAAAGTAGGTGCTTTCGGCATTATTGTTCATTTCCTTAAACAGTGACCATTAGGGGTGAGCAGCGGTTTAGGGTCGACCCTGGACCGACCCTGGACCGGCCCGACCCTGCCGGTCCCGGTCCGGTTCCTAAGGGGACTGGGTCGGTCCTTGGTCCTGAAATTTCAAGACCAACACTGTGCGGATTGGTCCTCGGTCCTAAGAGTTTTGGGTCGGTCCAACCCTGGACCAACCCCTGTATATTATATTATATAATTTATAATTCTTTTATATATTCAAACCTAAGTAAAATGTCTATTATATTAGATTATATTGAGATGTTCTATCAATAACACTAATAGTAATTTCAATTTAAAACTCTTGTTAAGTATTAATTATGTGTCGTTTGTTTTGTTTTCAAGTGTTTAAAAGTTCAAGTGAATTAACAATATGCGAATTTATATATTCACGGTTTATATTAAGTATTTTGAACTTTTTATGATTTAATTGTGTTCTATTAATGAATTTCAGCTGCACTTTGCTTTTCAATTTGTGTCAAATGGTAGAAGTTTTTGAAGAGTAGAGTAGTACTGCAGTTGCTATGGTAATTTGCTAGTCAAGTGGTGTGAAGCTCATTTTTTGGTTGAGTAGACTCTACATGATCAAATGCTAGTCAAGTTGTGCGAAGCTCATTTTTTGGTTGAGTGGACTCTACATGATTAGGAAAACGCTTTTGTATATGGTGTTATAAATATTAAAGATAAATGATTACAAGAACTTTCCATCTTGTCCCATATCTCGATGAGCGGTTAGCGGATACAAAATTTCTATTATTATGTCATCTTAAATTTGCTAAATTTGTTTTGGTATTTTATAGTTTAGTTGCACAATACCGTATTGTTGATGGATGTGTAATTTGAATTTGTAGGTTTGCTTTTTAGGAAGTATAAAAAATAAAGCGAAAAAAATTATCGATTGATCTAGGTTGGCCCGAACCGGACCGAACCCATTTGGTCGGTCCGGTCCTAATCTGCGCTCAATAAGGTCGGTCCTCGATCTTAAAAAATTGAGGGACATCATCTGGTTAGTCTAAGGTTAGGGGGTGGCTCCGATAATTAACCGGACCATGCTCACCCCTAGTGACCATCGATAATTTCTGTCCTCCATCCCATAGCTAATCGACAGAATTGATTGTCTGCGACTACTTTCATCCTTTAGTCTTTTCAGCTTTTTATAAGAGCGTCTTTATTAAAGGTATTCACGAGAGGAAGATAGATGGGACTCCCCACTGTCAAATGTCTATTCAAATTATTGTATCTTCTCGACCTGTTTTAGTCGTTCTTTTATTATTGACCCTTACATGAGCAGACAGCATTAGGCATGGCAAAGAACAAGGTCAACGCATTTCAGTCCTTTATTTTTTTGACAAGATGTGATGCATCTTTAACTCCGCCCTTTATGACCAGTGTGAATTAATAGGAGGTGCAAAATTATTATTTTACTCAATGTATACCTTGAACAATCGAAGGGGAATTGTTTGCATGCATATTTCAACGAGCAATGTATGAATATGAATAAAATACTTATATATAAACATACAGAATGAAAGAAGACATAAGATGTATGTATGCTCACGGCACTCGGTAGTATTTGCTAGTTTCAAAATTTATAATCAGCACCTCGAACTATACGATAGATGCATAATTTGTAAATAATCAATCTTAACCTATCAAAATTTGTGCTCTCAGATCGTACGTGGGGTAGATAATGTAATCTCAAGTAAAGTTGTAGTGAAAACTCGAGCTACAAACAAACTAAAATATAAGGCAAGATTTCAAATTTAGAGATATGCCATCGATGAATTAAGCTTGGGATCTTTTCACGAATCTCTCACAAAAGATGACTACATCACCGCTTTGAAAAAAGGACACTCTGATTCAAATGTGCTGGTTAAATGAATCCTGCTAAGAATAGTTGATTTGGAAATGCTTGACAAAACGATGCTATAGCCTGACCCTGGCTTATTCACATCACTTTTATAAATTATTTCTTTTAGTTGTAATATCACTCTTTCTTGATAATATTCAAACGGTGTGTGCGTAAAAAATTATAAACTTTTACCTTGATTGGTGCTTGGCTAGATGCAAGTGTACTCTAAACTCTAGACTGAGAAGTCATTACAATTTAAAAAATAGGAGTACTTGAAAAAGATGAGTTATTTTGACTCAAATGGTTGTAAAAATAAGAAGAATAGAAAAGATTAGCTTCACCTTGACCATAACCATGGCTTAGGAAACTCCATCACACATGAGTGAATGATGTTCCTTGTTGCCTTTCATAACCAAATTTTGAAGAAACAGAACAGCTATTTAATTGCATGAATCCAGTCTTCATGAGCCCAAATGATCTCACTTTTTATATCACATCATTTTTCACTTGAGACCCAAATGATGCACGTTGAACTTAAATATTGCCCTAATACCACTCTATCTAATTATTATAATAGAGTGGAGTTTTTAACATGTGGAAATAGAGTTTCACCATGAGGGGAGGACATTAAATTAGAGGATCAAAATTGACAAGCACAAATTATCATTTTACGTTTGCAATTAAGAAATGTACGAAATTTAAGATTTCGTTGTGATTAATGGGTAGACATACGCAAGAATCTTCTACTTTCATCAATGTACGAGCTGCTGGAGTTTAACTAGTGCTGGAAAATTGCACAATTAGTCTAAAACCTATTATATAGAATGTAATGAAGCCCTAAACTTCTTAATTGAATAAGTTTTGTCCTAACACTTCGAGGAAAAGTGTAATCAAGTCCTCTCAACCAAGTTTTGTTTAATTTATCTCACGTGACAATCCAATCATATCTTACATGTAATGGCGAGGGTGTGAAGTGGACTAAAATTACATGAAACAACTATGTTTGTCCTTAGATAAATGGCAACGGTGCTTAGTCGAACGGCTAAAGCCCCAAATCGCTAAATTTTTAGCTTAAACGTTCGACTTAAACAAAAGGGTTGATGGGATACAGCAGCGAGTAGAAGCAAGCCCCAACACCCCTACCACAAGTGGCATGACCCATATGAAACAAGACCATTACACAAGTACACCAAAACAAACTCACCACAACGGAGGCACAAAACAAAACAGAAGCGATTTCAATTGCAAAAATGAAAATTGCCTACCAACCCCATTTTTTCCCATCAATAAACAACTTGGCTTATCATTAATCTATTGATTTATGTCCACATTGTAGCAAAAATATTTTGTGTGTGATGCTGCTTAAGCTAAGCTATTTAGGAATTATCAACGCTTTCAACTTTTTAGCTTTTTTATAAAGCGTCTTTATTTAAGGTGGACTCGAGGAGGAGCTAGATGGGACATCCCACTATATAATGTCTATTCACATTATTGCATTTTTTGGCCTGAAAGGTACATAGCTTTTTTTCTAGTGACAAAGCTCTATCCGACAAAAGAATACGTGTTGACCCTATTTTTGCATGAATGATTCAATCTTGGACTTTTGTAATAATGCATGGCTGCTATTTCTACATAGCTTTTTTTCCAGTGACAAAGCTCTATCCGACAAAAGAATACGTGTGGACCCTATTTTTACATGAATGATTCAATCCTTGGACTTTTGTAATAATGCATGGCTGCTATTTCTACATAGCTTTTTTTCCCAGTGACAAAGCTCTATCCGACAAAAGAATACGTGTGGACCCTATATTTACATGAATGATTCAATCCTTGGACTTTTGTAATAATGCATGGCTGCTATTTCTACATAGCTTTTTTTCCCAGTGACAAAGCTCTATCCGACAAAAGAATACGTGTGGACCCTATTTTTGCATGAATGATTCAATCCTTGGACTTTTGTAATAATGCATGGCTGCTATTTTGGAAATAATAATTTTAATAAAAATGTCATAGAAAACGAAAGTATAGAATAAGGGTTCTAAGTTGTTCAAAAAGAAAAAAAGAATGAAGGTTCTAAATGTTTGACCTTTATGCATTGTGTTACGTAAGGAAGAAGTATTTACCTCCACATCCTTCTGTTCACTTGAATGCTTTTTTGCAGGCCCTACCCTTTGATTCAACTGCTTAGTCGGTAAGTGTTCCTTTTTATCATACAGAGATTTAATTAAGTCATAAATTGGAAAATGTTCCATTTTGTTCTTCTAACGCAATAATCAATTGGAAACTTCTCTCTTTATTGACTTTAAATTTCATAATAACATAAAATTCCAAATTAGAATTTAAGAAAAACACTGAATAAATATAAAATGGTCACGTGATACATTTACATTCATATAAAGAGCAATTTCTGATAATCTTCCGCAAACTGACATATTAGACTTGGGCTAACTCAAACCTTTATTTCTAATTAACGTTGACCATTAGTTGAGAATAAGACATAACTTTTCATGTATTATCTTTCAAGTTTTCATAGATTTGTTGACCAAAAGTCCCTCAAACCATCCCTTTAAATGAGGAAAAAAACTCAGTCCATAACGAATATTTTAAATTGTTTTATTTTCTCCTCAACCATAATGGTTAGTTAGAATGTCTCCAAAATCCATATTTTTTTATGATTATTTAAAAGTTTACGACTAATTTCTAACAAAAAAAGAAGAAGAAGTTATTCTCATGTTCTCATCCTTTAACAGCATTCTTCCATATTTAGGAACTACGGAATTTTTTTATAGATAAAGTCACAGAATTTTGTTGACCAGATTGACCTAATTGAAAATTTTCATGCAAGTATTTGAAGTCCTCATGGTATGGATTAATGTGGTTCTCAATAAGACCCTCCTAGCATGCACGCAAAGCCTTGGCCCATTTCGATTTTGAAGGTCGAGTCCAAAAGCCCTTTTTAAGCCCGGGCCCTCCCTCCTTCCAACCGTAATGGCATGGACCCAGGCATGATTCCTCGGATAACCTTAAGCAAAAGTTCGAATCAAGACATTTGTGGAAGGTGGGGATGCCGAGATTGACAAAGAAAAGGGATAAGTTTCATGCAATTGAAAAAGGGAAAGAATGAATCAAGTCACAACTAGACAGAGCCTGTGATTCATGACCCTACGGGGCCTAATGCATGATTGAGACATGCCCTAGTCTGTTGCTAGCATGCATGCAACCTTCTTTGCAACTAGGCCTAACTTAATCCATGAGCAGAACTTTCTTTACTCCCTTCTCCCCTGTATGATTTGTTACCACACTTTTCTGTTCCTCATATCTCAATTACCTTTTCTCATATCATCATGCGACTAGTCCATATAGCTATTTTTTAAATATACTAAAATGCCCTTGCAGGGGAGTGAAATTGAATGATGTGGTGCAGTAATTTTGCAACTCCATGTCAGTCTAGCCTAATCTCGTTTGATAAAACGTTGGCACCATGCCGATATTCAATTGACTTTATGCACATATTGAGTGGCCTTTGGAATGTACACAATTTAATAGAATTGCATACTTAGTTTAATTAGTGATTGCATTTTTGTACAATTGTATGCCATCATAATATCTTCGAAGCACTTTGATTTAATAATATTAGGCGAAAAAAGCGGCAGAAGTACAGCGCAAGTGCCATAACTTGGCACCGAGGGACACTTAAGTGCCATAACTTTAAAATGGTACACTTGTGTCACGGGCCGAAAGATGGACGACCCGAGAGGTTCCCCAGAGTCGACCCCAACTCGCCCGTGGACCTCCTGCTCTCCCTTGGATTCCCACCAAGTCTTCTCCCCGAATTGCAAGGGTGGGCGAAACTGTCATTGCACTAGAATACGGGAGTCTGTTCCTTCTATTTATGTCGGTAGACGGTAGTTAGAACTTATGTCGGTAGTTGAGGCGGTGCGATCTCGCCCGTCAGATGAAAAGTAGATCAATGGTTGTAAGCCGAGGCCCTCAACTATAAAAGGGGTGTCCTCCTTCATTTGTAATCACCCAACATTTCAGTTATATCAAAGCTTCCGCTTCCTTTTTCAGAGCTCCTCTCTCTAGCTTTCTCTCTCAATGATCCGGGTAAGCGAGCGGGTAAGCGTTCGATCGAGCAAGGCTTGGCTTGGGTAGTCCAAATTCGCCCGAGTCGCCGCGCAGTCACGATCCCAATCGATCGGCCCGTGACAAGTGGTATCAGAGCAAGAGAGAGATTCGTTTGAGAGATCAAGGAGCGCCAACTGTTTGAAGGAATGTCGAGCCAAGAAGCTGTCATGGTTGGAGAGACCGTGCAAGTCCAAGAAGACCGCGGTCATGGAAAAAGAAGAGACGCCTCAAGGGACGTCGTAGCTGCGTTCGATGAGAAGATCGCAAATGTCCGGAGCGCTGTGTAAGAACTCATGGAAGGTCTTGACGACGTGCGAGACCGGATCATGGAGGTCGACAGTTCACTCCGTGAAGACTTCACTTCATGCATCAATGAAGCTACCACCCCATTACACGACAAGGACGAAGCCCTTGAAGCATCGATCGATGTGTTGAAGGAGCGCGTCCAAGTGGTCGAGGAAGAAGCTCCGCGTAAGGACGAGATCGAAGCCATGAAGGCCGAGATCCAAGAGCTCAAGACCGAGCTTGCCCTGTGCAAACTAAGCATCACCAACTGTGCTGTGCCGAACCACGCGGTGCCCAAAATTGAGGTGCCAAAGCCAAAAGAGTTCAGCGGCGAACAATCCGCCAAGGAGGTGGACAACTTCGTCTGGAGCATGGAGCAATACTTTGGCACCGTCAACATACACGACGAGTCGATCAAGGTACGAACCGCGTCCATGTTTCTGTCTGATACGGCAATGCTTTGGTGGCGCAATAGGTGTGACGAAGTTAGACGAGGCGCTGATCCCGTGTGCACATGGGACGACTTCGTACAAGAGTTCCGGGACTACTTTTTCCCCGAGTTCGCTCAACAAGAAGCCCGTAGCAAGCTCCATCGCCTCGAGCAAAGAGGCACGGTCCGAGAGTACGTGAAGGAGTTCACCGAGCTCAAACTCCAGATTCGCAACCTGAGCGAAGAGGAGGCTCTCGGAGCGTTCATGGATGGGTTGAAGCCATGGGTGCTGCTCGAGTTGAAGCGACGGGACGTGAGTAGCCTGGCGCGTGCGTTGAGCGTGGCCGAGTCGCTCGTCGACCTCACCAAGACCAAACCAAGGAGTCGGCAAAGAGATTGGAGGTCGGATCGACCTTGCGAGGACGAAGCTGGGAGAAACACTCCCCGGGTCGCGCATGAGCAAAGCGGCCGAGCCAAAGCATGGGGAGAAGGGTCTTCCAAGCCAGCCTTCCAAAGGGGTAGACCACCTACGGACTACGCGAGCAGGTTTGATCAACCCCCGCCTTCTCCTTGTTTCATTTGCCAAGGTCCGCACTGGACCCAAAAGTGCCCGAAGAAAGGTCGAATCAACGCCCTCCTTGCCCTTGAGGAAGAAAAGGAGGAGTCCAAAGAAGATAAGCGGCAGATCCGGATTGGAGCTGTGAGGATGATCAACTCAGTCCAAGCCCGATCACCGACCAAAGAGAAAGAAATCGCTCCAAACACCGACATGTTCTTTGTGGAGGTCGAAGTGGGTGGCCGAACGCTCTACGCTTTGGTCGACATCGGCGCATCCAACATGTTCATGTCGACCGAGGTTGCAAAGACCTTGGGACTTCACGTGGAGCCATCCGAGAAGTCGTACAAGCCGATCAATTCGGGCGACTTCCATGGCGTAGGATCAACTCCCAACGTGGACGTCAAGATTGGCGGATGGAAGGGTCGAATGGCGTTCGAGGTAATCCCTCTTGACGACTATGATCTCATACTTGGCATGCAATTCTTCGAGAGTGTGGGAGCCATGATCGACATGAGGACGAAGTGCATGAGGATCATCGACGGGCACTGATGATCCTCGACAAAAAGTGCCCGTCGATGATCCCCATGATCAAAGGGGTGGTCGACACATCGCGTCAATTCGACGTCTCGACAAGAGCTTGAAGGCTGTCATGCGCATCAACAAGCTGACCGAGGTGAAGCCAAAGGCCAAGTTCGATCCTACTCCGACACATGCCATGCCCATCCAAGCGCTCTTCCCCGAGGTTGAGTGCGCGCCGCGTGCTCCGTCCAAGCCGAAGACCGAGCCGTGTGCGTCCGACTTCATCATGGAAGGATGCGGCCCTTCGTTCATGAGCGTTCGAGCGAAGAGAAACAAGAACAAGAAGGCTCGTGCCAAAGCCCGCAAGGCTGCCCGCCGAGCTGAGAGCGACGAGGACGTCGCTCAATTGAGTGGGGGAGAATGTCACGGGCCGAAAGATGGACGACCCGAGAGGTTCCCCAGAGTCGACCCCAACTCGCCCGTGGACCTCCTGCTCTCCCTTGGATTCCCACCAAGTCTTCTCCCCGAATTGCAAGGGCGGGCGAAACTGTCATTGCACTAGAATACGGGAGTCTGTTCCTTCTATTTATGTCGGTAGACGGTAGTTAGAACTTATGTCGGTAGTTGAGGCGGTGCGATCTCGCCCGTCAGATGAAAAGTAGATCAATGGTTGTAAGCCGAGGCCCTCAACTATAAAAGGGGTGTCCTCATTCATTTGTAATCACCCAACATTTCAATTATATCAAAGCTTCCGCTTCCTTTTTCAGAGCTCCTCTCTCTAGCTTTCTCTCTCAACGATTCGGGCAAGCGAGCGGGTAAGCGTTCGATCGAGCAAGGCTTGGCTTGGGTAGTCCAAATTCGCCCGAGTCGCCGCGCGGTCACGATCCCAATCGATCGGCCCGTGACACTTGAGTGCCAGTTTTGAAGTTAAATGGGACACTTAAGTGCCACTCCAGCAAAGATCCGGTCAAATGGCTTACGTGGCGACTTTCTGGCGAGCTTGGTCCAAAACAGCGTCGTTTTGCACGCTGACGTGGTGGAGAAAATGAAAAAACGACGCCGTTTCGTGTCTACGTGTAAATAATAATATTAAAATTAATTAAATTTAATTTAAAATATTCAAAAAAATTTTAAAAAAATTAAGAAAATTAAAAAATTTTAAAAATTAAGAAAAAAAAAAGAAGGGGTGTGGAGGTCGAACGGGCGGCTCCCTCGCCGCCGCCTCCGCCCCGTTCAGCGGGAAGGGCCGGCCGATGGAGGGGGGTCGGCCGGGGTCGCCGGCCCGGCCGGCCGACGGTGAGGGCCTGCGAGCCTCGTCGGATCGCCGGCGAGGGCCGCGACCCTCCCCGTCCGGGTGAGGGCTCGCCGGCCCTCGCCGGCCTCGGCCGGGGCCGTGACCCCGGCCGACCCTCCCTACTCCGTCGCCGGCCCTTCCCAGCGGCAGCGGGGAGGTGGCGAGGGCCGCGACCCCTCACCGGATCTGGGCGAGGGTCGCGGCCTACGCCTAGATCTAGGGCGAGGGTCGCGGCCCTCGCCGCCTCCCCGCCGCCGCCGGGAAGGGCCGGCGACGGAGTGGGGAGGGTCGGCCGGGGTCGCCGAGCCCTGGCTAGGGGCCAGCGAGGCCAGCCGACCGACGGCGAAGGCCCGCGAGCCCTCGCCCAAATTTGGGGTGCAGATCGAAGGCTCGCAGCCCTCGCCGTCAGTCAGCCGGGGGCCGGCAACCCCGGTCGACCCTCCCCCTTCGTCGCCGGCCCTTCCGGTGACGGGGAAGGCGGCGGCGGCGAGGGAGCCGCCCCGTTCGACCCCCCCCCCACCCCCTCTTTTTTTTATTTATTTTTTTTTTAAAATTTTTAAATTTTCTAAATTTTTAATTTTTAATTTTTCTTAATTTTTAAAAATTTTAAAATTTTTCTTAATTTTTTAATATTTTTAAAATTTTTAAAATTTTTAAAATTTTTAAAATTTTTTTAAAATTTTTAAAATTTAAATTTTTCTTAATTTTCTTAATTTTTTAAAGTTTCTCTTAATTTTTTAAAATTTTTAAAATTTTCTTATTTTTTAAAATTTTTTTGAATATTTTAAATCTAATTTAATTAATTTATATATTATTATTTACACATAGACACGAAACGGCGTCGTTTTTGCGTTTTCTCCACCACGTCAACATGCAAAACGACGCCGTTTTGGACCAAACTCGCCGGAAAATTGCCACATCAGCTATTTTGCTGGATTTTCGCTGGAGTAGCACTTAAGTGTCCTATTTTACTATGATATTGGCACTTAAGTGTACCATTTTAAAGTTATGGTACTTAAGTATCCCTCCGTGCCAAGTTATGGCACTCCAAGTGTCCCAACCTCAAGAAAGGTAAGAAACTTCTTCAGATGGTCTCACGATGCGCCTCTACTTCTCAAGACTATCCCACCAGGCCGGGGTATTAATTATCGCCTTCTCTAACCAACACTGATCAATCTCTTTCTTCTCTATTAGCTTCTTATAAAATCCTCCCTCCTGATGCATCGGACGTGTTAACCTAACGCTCTGACTTCCTTCGAGAAGATACGTGTTGTAATCCTTAGCAAGCCGAAATAACTCCTCTCCAGATATTATATGGGTATACTGCATTGAATGGTCAAACCAGGTTGTCGACAATTCTGTGATAAGAAATGACATCGGATGGAACAAAAGCATAGAAATATAAACCAACCATTATGTGTACGACAGTAATGATATCACATGAACTTGTGCAGGCACCATGATGCAGCATTAGAAAAACGTAGTGTATAGACTATAGACACCCGTTAGAGGATTTGTGGTTTATTATCTGAAATGTAAATAGTAATGCTACACTAAAACGATCTATTAAATTTGTTATAATAACTGACATAGTCAACTGCAAATGGACCTTTCCAACAAGTGGTCCATATTCAAGATCCAATTACAATCTACAACTTCACTTATATCAATTTAATCAAGGGTCAATGTAATTGAGAGGTTTCTTTTTCTTCCACTGAAGAAATGAATCTCAATATATCTGACATTATTTGAAAAGTAAATTTGGATTGTCGCTAAAGCATTAATGAGACGGTGATATAGGGCGCGTTTGTTTGTGTTTTGTTTAAAAATTGTTCCAGGGAACGAGAAATAGAAAAAAGTGTTTACGTTCCGGAGAACAATTTTTGAACAAAAACCGCGTTTGGTAAACTTGTTCCGGGAATAAAAAATAAATTATTTCTTTTATTTTTTCTATTTTTTTCTTATTTTTCCTTTTTTTCTTTTTTCTTTTTCATTTTTTTTTTCTTCTTTTGGCCGGTCGCCGGCCAAGGCCTTGGCCGGCGACCAGCCGGTGAGGCCGAGCTCGCCCAACGGCAAGCGAGGCGCGGCCTCGCCGGGCCACCGCCGGGCGGCCGAGGCTCGCCGCCGGCCCGGGTGAGCTTGGCCTCGCCGGATCCGGGCGGATCGAGCTCGCCCGGTGCCGGCGCGAGGTCGGCCTCGCCTTGATCCGGCGAGGCCGAGCTCGCCCAGCCCGGCGGGCGAGGCGCGGCCTCGCCGGATCGGGCGAGATCGAGCTCGCCCGGAGCCGGCGCGAGGTCGGCCTCGCCATGGCCGGGCGAGCTCGAGCTCGCCTAGATCCGGCGAGGCCGACCTCGCCCGGCCGGCGAGCCTCGGCCTCGCCGAGTCACTACCGCCGTGCACCGGCCGGCCGGGCGAGGTCGGCCTCGCCGGATCCGGGCGAGCTCGAGCTCGCCCGGCCATGGCGAGGCCGACCCTCGCCCGGCTACGGCGAGCCTCGGCCTCACCGGGGACGCGAGCATCGGCCTCGCCGGGGCCGGCGAGCCTCGCCGTGGCGGGCGAGGCCGCCGGCCCTCGTCGGCCGGTCGCCGGCCATGGCGAGGCCGGCGACCAGCCAAAAGAAAAGAGAACAAGAAAATAAGAGAAAAAAGAAAAAAAAAGTGTTTCTCAAAAGTGTTTCGAAACAAGAAACACAAAATTTGTGTTTCTTGTTTTTTTTCTTTTTTGTTCACAGGAACAAAAGAAAAAAAAGGAACAAACGCACCCAAACGCGTTTCTGTTCCTTTTTTGTTCCTAGGAACAAAAAAACAGAAAAAGTGTTTAAAAACAAAAAAAAAAAAAGAACACAAACAAACGCAGCCATAGAGACCTTCGAAAAAATGAGATTTATCAATATCAACATGTCAAAGCACACATTTTTGTGTAGACATGATTCCCTCTGTCTACCATCATTACCTGCCCCATCTCTAAATTGACACTACAACTGTTGCGATAAGGCGAGCGATCGAACAATAATATAGACAGAAAAAGAAAATAAATCGGATACCAGATTTACATGGTTTAATCGTAAAGACCTACGTCCACAAGAAGAGCAGCATCAAATTTCACTATATAAGGAGATTACACACTCAAGTTACTCAAACACTCTCTCGGTGTTTCCCAAGCCCCAATTACACCCAATAACACACACAGTGTTTAGCCCCGAAATTCCTCAAGAAATAATCTCTCAATCTCATGAAGGAATTACACGCAAATCTTACTACAAGATTTAATTGGCTTCAACACTAAACCTTCTTGGATGTAATTCACGATAAAGAAAATGCCTCCCCAAGCACTCGACAACGAAGCGGTGCTTCAAGACCAATTCTTCACGATCAACGGCGGAACACCAAGCACTCACGCGGCGCTTCAAGACAATTTGTGATCCACATCTATCACCCACGGCCTCAAGTCTATATATAAGTAAAACCCTTATTTTTTTGCCAACTTCTCATAGGATTTTGTTTCCTATCCAAAACATATATTTGTATATTTTAAACAAAATCCAAGTCCTAGTCTAAGTTGGACTTTCCTATTTTAACGGCAAAACTCTTTAACGTAAATTCAAATTTGGGAAGTTGATCTTCAGATCTTCTTTACTTGATTTCGAATATCCGTAACATATCCAATTCGGAATATTCGTAATTTTGCATTGGGCTTAAACTTGAGACATATTTTAACAATCTCCACCTTGGCTCGACGTTTGAGCTAAGTCGCAATCGCTTTGCAAAAATTCAAACTTTGCTGTTACTTTCCCCTAGCCCCCGATGGGCTCAACCGCCACAGATATTGTCCAAGTCCAAGCCTCGCTTGAATTTCACTATAACCGAGGACCTCATCAGAATACCAACTCTACATGCACCTTTAACTGCTCCGCAAGGATTTTCCAACATAACCTCCTTAACCACAGATAAAACAAAACCATTGTTGCATCCATATCTATCAGGAGATCGAATACATACCTTGTTAATTTCAGCAGTTACAGCAACCATTGGCTCTACAGGCTCCACCTTGCTATGAGTACCATCTGTGTTGATTACTTTGCTAGTACTCATACTCGCTACCTCAGGAGTTTCTAGTCGCAACTCCACCTCAAGCTGAACACCGTTCAGATTCGTTTGAACACTACTATAATCACTCCTAGCCAGAAGTATTGGAGACTCGTCAAAAGTAACTTTTCTGCTGTTAACGGGTGAATTTATATCTAGGCACCACAACCGATCGCCTCGCTCACCTTGTGCATAGTTATGGAATATGCACATTACCCTCCCATCGAGCTTACCATCACTCACTCAAAAATAATATGGGCAATATAACATTCTAATGATAGAATAACCAGCAACGTTACTTGACCACACTTCTTCAGGAGTCCACCATTCAATAGCAGTTGATGGGGATCTATTCACCAGGTAGCTTATCGTACTCAGCACATCAGCTAGGATTCTCCTAGCAATATCAGCACTAGAGATAATTTTTCGGGTCGTCTCTAGTAATGTTCTGCTCATTAATTTTGCAAATTGTTGTGATTTACTAGCACTAGTGCGGTGTTTCACTAGGCTCTCTTTCATGCAAAATTTATTTGTTAACTCCGAGCAAAACTCCATCTCGATCAAAGCTCTCAACCGCGTGATCCTGATATCACCATCAAACTTGTGCATTGGCACAAACATCCAGGTCTTCCTCGAGTAGTCAATAAACTCTCGAACATATGCATCCGACGTCTTCGAGGCGAAATCTGTCATTATCTTACCTTGAAGTTTATACAAGCCTCCGTGCTTGATTCATTTTATTATCACCAGGGCACCTCGAACAACCTTCGGAACTCCACCTTCTGAAGAATACCTGCAACCAGCTGAATCTAGGGCACCCAAGGAAATTAAGTTCTTCTTCAACTCCGGAGCATGCCTCACTCTAGTCAATGTCCTCACAATGCCATCATGCATTCTGATTTTAACATCACCAACACCCACAACATCGCACTCAGCGTTGTTTCTTAACTGGACTTTACCACTATCCGTGCACTGATAAGTGATAAACCAGTTTCTATTTGGTGTGACATGAAAAGAATAACCAGAATCCATAATCCATCCATCAAATGATGAATCATTAGTGACAGACAAGACATAATCGGTATTATCTGCTACATTTGCAACATTATCTGCAGAATTAACTATAATTCCCTTACCCTTCTCATTCTTCAGCTTAAGGCAATCCCTTCTAAGATGCCCCCTCTTACCACAACTCCAACAAACAACATTAGCAGTCCTAGATTGACTACGTCTATTCATATTGGTACTACTTTTACCCACATGTGTTACAGATCTTCCTCTATTTTCACCTACTAAAGCAGTAGAAACAGATTGGCCAGATTCTCTTGTACGAATATCCTTACTCAGAATCAAATCTCGAACCCTATCAAATGTCAAACTTGTTGACCCAGAGGAATTACTAACGGCAGTAACGGTAGTATTCCAACTATCAGGCAATGAGGATAATAGAATCAAATCACGTACCTCATCTTTAAAATCAATCTCAACTGAACTCAATTGACTAACAATCACATTGAATTCATTAATACGATCAGCAACTGACGCACCTTTTTTCATCTTCAAGTCAAACAGACGTCGCATTAAACAGACCTTGTTGATCGCAGAGGGCTTCTCGTACATATTTGACAGCGCTTGCATCAAATCAGCAGTGGTCTTCTCCTTCAAGATGTTAAACGCAATGTTACAAGCCAACGTCAACCAAATAACACCCATAACTCGTTTATCCAGAAAATCCCAATCAGCTTACTTCATCGTCTTTGGTTTCTCCCCAAACAAGGGCAAGTGCAGTTTCATCTGATAAAGATAATCTTCAATCTGCATCTTCTAGAAACTAAAATCCTTCTTATCAAATTTGTCGATTCTCACTTTTACTTCTTCTGTTGCCATCGATTCGCTTCAACTTAGCCAAGCCTGGCTCTGATACCACTTGTTGCGATAAGGCGAGCGATTGAACAATAATATAGACAGCAAAAGAAAATAAATCGGACACCAGATTTACGTGGTTCAGTCGTAAAGACCTACGTCCATGGGGAGAGTAGCAGAGAATTTCACTATAGATCAAGCGATACAAGAAGATTATACACTCAAGTCACTCAAACACTCTCTCGGTGTTTCCCAAGCCCCAATTACACCCAATAACACACACAGTGTTTAGCCCCGAAATTCCTCAAGAAATAGTCTCTCAATCTCATGAAGGAATTACATGTAAATCTTACTACAAGATTTAATTGGCTTCAACACTAAACCTTCTTGGATGTAATTCACAACAAAGAAAATCCCTCCCCAAGCACTCGACAACGAGGCAGTGCTTCAAGACAATTTGTGATCCACATCTATCACCCACAGCCTCAAGTCTATATATAAGTAAAACCCTTATTCTTTTGCCAACTTCTCATAGGATTTTGTTTCCTATCCAAAACATATCTTTGTATATTTTAAACAAAATCCAAGTCCTAGTCAAAGTTGGACTTTCCTATTTTAACGGCCAAACTCTTCAACGCAAATTCAAATTTGGAAAGTTGATATTCAGATCTTCTTTACTTGATTTCGAACATCTGCAACATATCCAATTCGGAATATTCGTAATTTTGCATTGGGCTTAAACTCGAGACATCCAGATCCGACAAGGCCACATGCACTCTCACTTTACTAAACAAACCACTAACGACCGATTCTATCTACTTCATCGGTACTCGCTAGCATTTCCTTTGACTCCTACCCCGCTGCGACCACCACCTTAGTACTTAAGCAAGACTGAAATTCCAAGTAGATAACATCCCCCTCTGGCACAATTTCTTCATGACCGCCATTACCATTACATCCCCTGCTAGCAGCATTACCATGAGTACCCCTCATATACCCCAATTATTGCTGCAGCTGCCAATCCGCAGATGTACCAACATTTGTCCTCCTTAACTACCCCCTCATTATTTGTTACGTAAGATGTTTGGTTGAGTACATCAAGCAGGCTTACACTTACAGGATTGGATTATCTTAAGCTTTGTTTAATTAACTGAGTTGCTTCTTGCAGGATGTTATTAAGCGCGATATATACTAACAATTCTTATCGAATGTCCCAGTAATTCATTACCCAAAAAAAAGAAGAAAAGGAGCATAAATTTCGTACTTTGACAGCTAAATTTAACCATATCCAAGGAAAGATACTATACCAGAAATATAAAGCCAGGTGTTGCCAAAACTTCTTGCGCCGTTTCATCCATGATCCAGGCAAAACCTTCATCGACAGTTCCACCAGGACCACTACCGCTGCCACCACTACCTCCAGCACCCCCTGGTGGTCCTTTGCCGGGGCCTTCATCATCATAGAGCTATACATCCTCGATTGACTGGTCTTTGCGAAAACTTCCCATTGCTTTCTCAAGGGACTTCCAAACCCTAACGACAACCAAATGCTCCTCATCGGAACCTTTTAGAGCAAAAACAAAACGAGGGATATTGCTTCTTACGTGGTAAGCCTGTTTAAGTAGGCCCTAGACAAATAATTAACTCCCTTATCTACTTGTAAAGCTTATAAAAACCAATCGAAGTCATAAAAAAACACTGACAATGGAATGAAACAAGAGAGGAAATTAGGCAAGTTAATATCTCCAGGTACCTTGATGCTAAAAGAAGAACAGTACAGAATTAAAAGAACTCGATAGCAGGTTGTTAATTACAAAATAAGTTTTCCACCTTGGCCCTTCCTTAAAATTATAGAACGTGAGAAGCATAAATATGTATCTTTGCTTGAATGAAGAACATTGGTCATTATGGAGCATTGACTAAAACTTTTTTCTAGAGTTCCCTTTTTTAAGGGTGAGGACTGAGTATGGCCCGGGTTAGTCAGTTCCGGGGCAATAACCAAGAATCAACCCTTGGTAACCTCAGCCAGATCTAACCACCAGCTTTAAGATTTTCCGTCCTTCGCACATTCCAGTAAGATTCGTCACATCAACTTCCCTTTAGCATCACCGCAATGAGTTCCATTCACACTAGAGTTCCTTATCCCTGATTATAACAGCAGCAAGAAGACAGAAGTTTGAATGCTTATCAAAAAATTAGCTACGAAAGAGTTTGAATGTAGAAAGAAGAAATATTATAAGTCACGAGACAAATGTTGTCGTTGAGAGTTGGACTTAAGACTCCGGATTGCTAAACAGGTGCTCCTATCCCATTTGTATCGAGAAAAAGGAACGTAATATATTATATGTATATGTTGTCTCTATGACGTTTCAAGTGACAAATTTTTTTGGCTTGATCGATTTTTTTTTTCATAAAGGAATTTGTTATGAAGAAATTTGAATGTAGAAAAAAAGAAAAGAAAGAAAAGAAAGATTATAAGTTAGGAGACAAATACTCACGTTGAGAGTCGAGTTCAAAACCTCCCTCTTACTAAACAGGTGCTCGTATACCCATTTGTACTTAGAAAAGTGAATTATATGTTTATGTTGGCTTCATGATGTATTAAGTGACAAACTTTTTGGTTCAATTGAATTTTTTGTTTATGAAAAAAATTGTTATGAAAAAGTTTGAATGTCATAAGACAAATGCTCTCGTTGAGAGTCAAACTCAAGACCTCCCGCTTACTAATTGAGTGCCTGCATAACCATTTGTACCGACAAAAGAACACATACACACGCTTGCACACACACACACACATATATATATATATATATATATATATATATATATATATATATATATATATATAGTATGCATATGTTGGCTCTATCATGTATGAAGTGACTAATTTTTTTGGCTCGGTTGAAGTTTTGTTTATCAAAAAAATTGTTACGAAGTAGATTGGGTGTAAAAAATAAATAAATATTACGAGTCATAATACAAAGGATCTCGTTGAGATTCAAAGTCAAGATCTCTCGCTTACGTTTTTATGACATTTTTCTAAACGTTTTTATCCATTCAATATGTGTTTGTGCATTTCTTCAAAAATTAAGTCTCGGTGGATAGACTGACTTGCATCTTGCCAAATACGCGACATTTCTGTGGTTGGAGCTTCTCGAAAGGTCCACGTTTTGGTGCTTGTAACAATCTTTTTCGCCCCCAGGTTCTCGTTTACACTCATAGATTGGGAGAACCGAAATTATACCGTGCTTTTAAATTACTTGCAAGCTAACTTTTTATCTCTAATCGGCGAAACAATCCCATGGAACCCAACAGGCGTTGGAAAAAAGTTAATAATTTAGGGACTTCCTACCCTGAAGAGCATCAAAATTCAAACATTCACTTGCATGCTTATAATTATCATTTGGGCTTGAGATCCATGTCTTTAGTCCTCTTTCTCTATTATACGATTTAGACTACTGTGATGGCGATTTAGATTACTAAACAGGCGACTGAGAATCATTTAGAGGGCATTTCAATCATCAAGCAAGTCGCTTTCGGGGAAGGCGAGTCCTCGTGCATCTTTTAACTTCACCCACTTTGCACATTTTTATCGCACCGCATTAACATGGGTCTCAAGACATTCCCCGACAGTTTAGGAGTTGATTGTGGTTTTCTGTGTCTTGCAGCTAGCTAGCTCAACTCGGCAAAGCACCGGGTCGACGAACTGAACAAGGGGAAGCTCGCTCACGTTCGTGTACACCACTGTTGAGGGCGATGGGCTCGAGAAGATCAAGTTCGAGGTGAGGTCCAGAAGGAGGGCGCGTGTGCAAGAGCTCGAACAAGTACTATGCCAAGGAGGAGACCCGAGATCACGGCCGGCAAAGACAGAAGGGCCATGGAAATGTTCAAGGCCATTGACGCCCATCCCTTGCGAAACCCTGATGCTCACAATTGAGTTGTTGATGTTGCGTGTTGGCTCAATCTTTCTGTCTCCACCATGGTTTATGTCTACATTCTCACGTCTCTTGGAGATGAATAATAATCGTGAATGAACTATAACTATGTTTTGAGGTAATGTGTTATAATTTTCGTCTGCAGTAATAGATGCGACGCCTTCGAAGTGGGTGAGACAACTGTCGAGGTGGAAGAAATTCTGAATGCTGTAATTAAAGACGCTTGTGAAACATCTTATAAAAATCGCGGCATCTTAATTTTTTTCAAATCACTTCAGTATAATTCATTCCACCCAGATTCCTACAGCGTAACCACGAAACGAAACCTACTGTGCGGCACGTGAATCCCTTGGCTGTGGCAGAAGTACAGCGCAAGTGCCATAACTTGGCACCGATGGACACTTAAGTGCCATAACTTTAAAATGGTACATTTGAGTGCCAATTTTGAAGTTAAATGGGACACTTAAGTGCCACTCCGGTGAAGATCCGGCCAAATGGCTTACGTGGTGACTTTCCGGCGAGCTTGGTCCAAAACGGCGTCATTTTGCACGCCGACGTGGCGGAGAAAATGCAAAAACGACGACGTTTCGTGTCTACTCAGTAAATAATAATATAAAAATTAATTAAATTAAATTTATAATATTCAAAGAATTTAAAAAAATAAGAAAATTTTAAAGATTTTAAAAAATTAAGAAAAATTAAAAAATTTTAAAAATTTTAAAAATTAAGAAAAAAGGGGGGGTATGGAGGTCGAACGGGCGGCTCCCTCGCTGCCGCCGCCTCCGCCCGTCGTCGGGAAGGGCCGACGACGGAGGGTGGAGGGTCGGCCGAGGTCGCCGAGCCCCCGCCGGCCGACGGCGAGGGCTGCGAGCCCTCGCCGGATCGCAGTGAGGGCCGCGACCCTCGCCCTAGATCTGGGCGAGGGCTTGCGGCCCTCGCCGGCCCCTAGCCGGGGCCGGCGACCCGGCCGACCCTCCCCACTCCGTCGCCGGCCCTTCTGGCGGCGGGGGGAGGGGGAGGGCCCGCGACCCCTCACCGGATCTGGGCAAGGGTCGCGGCCCGCGCCTAGATCTAGGGCGAGGGTCGCGGCCCATGCCCGGATCGCGAGGGCTCGCGGGCCCTTGCGCCTCCTCGCCACCGCCCGGAAGGGCCGGCGGCCTCGGCCGACCCTCCCCCTTCGTCGCCGGCCCTTCCGCGACGGCGGGGGAGGCCGGCGGCGAGGGAGCCGCCCCGTTCGACCTCCCCCCCCCCCCCCCTTTTTTTTTAAATTTTTTTATTTTTTTTAATTTTCTTAATTTTTTTAAATTTTTCTTTATTTTTAAAATTTTTCTTAATTTTTAAAATTTTTCTTAATTTTTAAAAATTTTAAAATTTAAAATTTTCTTACTTTTTAAAAATTTTAAAATTTTTCTTATTTTTTTAAATTTTTTTGAATATTTTAAATATAATTTAATTAATTTATATATATTATTTACACGTAGACACGAAACGACGTCGTTTTTGCGTTTTCTCCACCACATCAACGTGCAAAACGACGCCGTTTTGGACCAAACTCGCTAGAAAATTGCCACGTTAGCCATTTGGCCGGATTTTCGCCGAAGTGGCACTCAAGTGTCCCATTTTACTCCGATATTGGCACTTCAGTGTACCATTTTAAAGTTATGGACTTAAGTGTCCTCCACGCCAAAGTTATGGCACTCCAGGTGTCCCAACCTCCGAAAAAAACATTCCCCTTTATATTTAAAAACTATAATGGAGTAAGGCTCCGTGAATTCCCACCACCCTTTCAACAGTGACATAATGACGTGAATTACTTATTTCTAGTTCTATAGTCTAGGTTAAACTGCCTTGAACGTTGAGAAACACCGAACTTGAGTGATCCTTTCCACATTTTCTCAATAGACTCTTCGGAATTGATTCTCTATCATAAAAAATTAAAAGCTACAAGTCCATGGTGATAACTCATCGCAGTCAAACCGAACTGCAGAATAGTAATGTTCAAAGGATGTTGTGGAAACCTGAACCATGACACAATTCACTTCATCTCAGTTGGTTTAGGACAAAGATGGACTGTTCGGTGACCAAAGATGCTTGACAGTGTGTCCCCGGAGGAAAGTGAAACTTGGTCTAAATTTCTTGAAAGGCAGCTTTTTATAATTATATCGGCAACAATCCGAGAATATGAAGTTGGAGTCGTATATTGTTGTCATAAAAATCTGTAAAAAAATGTGGAATTAAGTCATTCGTAATGATGAACTATATTGAATTGTGACCAAAATTCAACGTGGCCTTTTCAAATTTATTTTATGATGGTTGAGAATGACGAAACACCAAGTAAGTATTTATAGGGTGCCCATTTGGAATTCGTGTGGGGCGGGTTGAGGGGGTGGGGGTAAATTTTTTTAGCATTGAATCGATTATTTAGATTTGCATGTGTAGTATATCCAAGTTTATGCTGAATTAGTATATATTTCATGGATGAGTTCTAGTGATTAAATCTTTTTGTATTGTTCAACTTTAGTGTAAGAGCTATTATAAAACTATTTTCTTAAAATGCTCAAGCATCAATAGCTAAGATAACAAAGGATTACATACAATTACATAGGAGTTCTTGTGCATTATATTATACCTTCTCGTTTGTTGAGCAAAGTAAGTATCCCGTGACATTTTTGGTCAGATCATATCCATACTTATAAATGGACTAAAGGACATAACCATGAAAGTAGGGACGGTAGATGGGCCACTACAGCTTGGGCCAAGTACGGCCCGGCCCAGTACCTAACCAGTAAACGATCAACACAAAACCTTCCTTAAGAAACCGCGCCTCCTCGCAGTGATTTAAAAAATAAATTCAACAACACGTCAATATCAAAACTTTTTACGTGTGATAGCCCCAGTGGTAAAGATTTGAGACTTAATGAAATTAAGCTTGTTAGATAACTCTAATTAGAGTTGTCTTAAAATATTCAATTAACTCATTGAAAACGGTTACTTAGTTAATTCAGTAGAAGATATCATTGGTGGTAATTAGAATCTTGCCAACTATATGATTAAGACCTACCCATTATGGTTGCGATTCTTTGTTTGGAAAGAAATTATAGACATTTAGTGATTGTCAAACAACTTCTCCTTTCTATATTAGCATTTAAGATTGTTAACACTTAAAAATCATTCTTAAATTCTCAGCACTAATTTCTCAATGTTGACAAATAGACCTTTTTTTTTTGGGTCGAAGACAAATAGACTTGAATGCACATTAACCGGTACATTTATGTAGATTTGAAGAAGGCTTATTCAATAGAGTGGTGGGAGTGGTGGGCGTAGCCTTCAATTCGAGATTACTTTGAATTGGAGACATAACCTGGTAAAGGAATTTGTCATGTACAACTGAGCAATTACCTGAAGTATGATTTAGTATTTTCCTTTGATTGGCGTGCTAGAAATATGGACTTGACTAATATGCAAATTTAACAAAAAATAGAGTGTATGTCTGATTTTCTTGTTTGTAACCCCTATGGAGCAGAACATGGCTTCTTTTAGTCCACATTTATTTTGGAGCATCAAGGAGGACGAATGCAGAGGCCTAACTACTTAGAAGCCTGTGCCATGGCCTATTAAATTTCAGAGATTTTATTTATATATTAAATTTTTCGTTTAATTGATATTATAAAAAGAGCACACACTTTGTGTATGAAGAGATATAGTGAGAAAAATCAAAATGTTATAGAACGAATAATAATCAAATAAAGTTACCAGTGAATTTCTTGGGTGTGGACAACGGATGTCAGTAGTCTAACCTTAGTTAAGACCCTAACTAAACACTAGTCAATTCCTTCAGAAGCTACAACTTGTTATTGCTGCAAGTCCAAACTATCCAATAAAAAAATATTTAAAAAATGAAAAAAAAAGAAAGAGAATAAAAAAAGATCACTGTCGGCTGCCTCAGCCAAGATAATCAAAGTTCCACTTCATTATGAATCGAATTAAGGTACATTCCTTGATTATTTAGGTCAAAATCATACTTAATTTCACAAAAATAAAATGTTCTCATTTTGGTTGATGAAATTTGTCAACAACACTACCATTAGAACTTGATTTTACTTATTTTTAAAAATGTTGAGGACTAGTCCAAATAAAAAATTGAGGACTGTATTGACTCATGACCAAAATGTTAGGACCCCTATGACACTTTCCCCCAAAACATATTTAGGACTCAATTGCATGTTACATGTGATTTTTTATGATAAAGTTGCAATTATTGTGTATCTGTTTTAGTTGAATCATCCTTTGGCCTCCGAATGCACCAAAATGAGTTGGAAATTTCCAAATAATTAAAGAAAAATGAGGAAAAAAACGCAATGAGCTTAACAGAGATTAAGAAAAAAATCACTAGTAAGGCGATTGACTTCATGAAAAGAGCTAAACATCTAGTTGGCTTTCAAATATATCCCAAGCATGTAAAACAATCGTCGGAAAGACTAATTTTTTTTTTTTTTCATTATGCATATAGCATCCCTAGTCAGCTATTTATAAGGACCCTTAAATGATAGCATCATATAGCTATGCCCAATACGCCATAATTTATATAACCAAAATTTGGAAGCAAATGTGTACCGCTTAAAATCTTCATAGGGTATTTCATGTAGTTTTTTTTTTTTTTATAAAGTCGCTCACTAAAGCCTACGCCTATGACACATTAGCACAAGTTGAATATTTATGTTTGTTATGCCCAAGGTGCTTACAAATATATGAACATTCATGAAATTGAGTAATTTAATATTAATAGGACATATGCAATGACTAAATGCTTATTTACAATATGAAAATGGCATGCATCGATTAGGTTAGCATCGTTGCTATTATTTGAAAACCCAATCTCCTTGCTCAATTTCATATTGATTTTACCTAATTTGCCTAGATATTCTATTTTATAGATAATAACAAAGTTAGATAACTAAATTCAGGGACCCATTTTACAAGATTATGAAATGACGTTATTGTGAAATTATTCTAATGCCAAAATTCCGTTCAATGTTGCTCTGTAAAACCCTATTAGTATAGGTATACTTGCAGCATGTAAGTTGAAATAACTCAAATCCTATCCCAAACTAAATTTACATGTATTCCATTCTATTAGTTGGACTTCTACACAATGAAGAGAAATAGAAGATTGCTTTAACTAATTACAGGAACAGCATGATTGGACAAGGTAATTAGGAAGGAAATGAACTGAAAAAAAAAATGAATAAGAATTACAATCCACGTTACATCTAATTAGCAAATCAACAAAAGATTAATGAATAGTATATCCTTTTGATAGAAAGTTACCTGTTGCCCATTGAAGAAAGAAACTTTAGTGTCAACTTGGTCCTTTGATGTACTACTCGAAGGAGCTGTCCCCAAGGTGAAAAATTTCTTGATATTTGGCAAGTCATACAATTTCAATACATGTAAATTACACAATTCAACTTTGCTACAATCATCAACTTCTACAATCTCCCGCATTAAGTGGCACTTGATAGCTTGGATCTCTTCAAGCCATGGAAGTTCTCTCAATAATGAGAGAGGAAACAAAACTTCTATCTTGTTGCAACTTTTGACTCTTACTACTTTTAATGCACTGAAGGAGTTAAGAGGAGATATGGTTGTTGCATATCTTCTCCAAGTTGATGAGATTTTCGAGAATTAATGACTCCAACATCTTAAAATCTGTAAGGGATGGTGATTGGAGGATATAATGGATGGAGGAACTATTCTTCACGTGTAGATGCTTTAATTTTTGAAAGCCTTCTTGGGATAACATGCAAATACTTTGCTCAATTCCATTTGATCTGTCTAAAAATAGATCATCAGTTTTGCCTAATAAAGTTTGTATGAATCCTTTCCTAAGAATATCGCTTCTTGGATCCAACTTAAGCTGTAATGTGCTTGATTCTTGGGAATTGGCCAGCCCCACCCATCACCTATTTGGATTTTGTATTTGGTTAATTTCTCGACATTTAGATTCTCTGGAAGCACACTCGAATCAAGAATGGACACATTCAAACTGCAAAGATGCTTCAAGTTATTCAACTCAATAAGCTTGACATTAGTTGGTGGAGTTTGATCCACAGCATTCCATCGATCAAAGCCATATGCCATATACAACTCCTCCAATTTCATCAAGCTTCCAAGCACACCCGGTTCAATTATCTCAAGTCGTGAGCAAAAGCTTAAGTCTAACAACCTCAGCTCTACCAATTGTCCAATTTCTTTTGGCAATCGTTGAATTTTGGAGTTCGCAAAGCTGAGAATATGTAGCCCTTTTAGCTCACCAATCATGACTACATCCTCTAATGAACAACCATTAAGACACAAAGTGTGTAAGTTATCTAAGAACTGAAACGGCAAAGGTGAACGAGTGAGACATACGTAAGAAAGATGTAAGACCATGAGTTTTCTCATAGAGTTGAAATATGAATCCGGGACCTTAAGAGATTCATTATTTGTGAAGAACAAAAAGATCTGCATTTCAAGGCAATCTAACTCTTCAGGAAGCTCCTTCAGGTGAACGTAGGAAAAGCATACTACTGTACAACTTTTGAGCTTGTCCTTTGGCCAGTCTATCAGCGGCTTATCACTACCTTTCAACACGAGAAGAGGGTCATCTTTTGAAGCGATTGATGCAACAAATCCACAAACCAAGTAATGTATCTTGAAACCAGTGGCATCTTCATCGTCTAACAAAAGGGAGGATGCTTGCAGAGTTTGGATCAGTGAGCTCAACCTATTTCTAGCTTCTTTCATGCTACTGATTTCTCCAAATAACTTCAAACTCACACTATACCTCACCAAGTATTCAAGAGAAGGTTTAGAGACACCATAAACAACACAGAGTCGTAACAATGACTTCACCTCCTTGCCGTCCTCTCCTTTGAAACGATTATAACTCATCTGCAACATCTCATTTATCCTCTCACTGATTCCTTTATTTGTAGACATCTCAATTTGTTTCAAAGCATCTTCCCATTGGGAAAAATTAGTATATTTGAAAAGTTTGGCCATCATGATAATCAGAAAAGGCAAACCTGCACACTTGCGAAGTGCTTCATTCACCAAGGATTTGAACGGATCATCATGAACTTTCTCTCCCACCGTCCTCTCAAACAAACTTTTTGCCTCTTCCTCCTTCAACTCGTAAAGACGGAAGTCCCTGTCGCAGCCCATTTCCCTCTGTAAAAGATCTTGAAATCTTGACGTCAGCAACAACTTGCATCCTATGACTTTGTTGTCATGTCCGCAAGGAATGCCCACTGACTTCAAGTCAAGCCCCTTCCATAGGTTGTCCAGTATTATAAGGACCTTCTTTTTCTCCCTCACCTCATCTTCCAACCTCATACGCAGACGCTCTGCTCGCGGATTGACATACTCTACATTCTTTATATCCAGGTCCAATGCATGCGCAATCTCTCCTTGTATCCTTTTTATGTCTTGATTTTGTGAGACATCAGCCTTGGCAACCCAATCAAACCACTTCTCTTTCCTTATTCTCCTTTCGACATTGTCCAATAGGGTGGACTTGCCGACCCCACCCATCTCATAAATCCCGACGACGCTATTGTTATCATCGGCAAGAGCAGCCATGATCTTTTGTATGATCAATTCTCTGGATTTGACGATGTGGTCGTCATTAAGCTTAATCGACATCGAGGCAAAAGAAGCAGAGGCCATCGTGGTGGCCAACTGGACGACATCTTTGTCCTCTCTCCTGGCTGGAGTCGAAGCAGCAACATTCCCTGGAGCAGGACCGCTGGAGAAGATATCCTTGAAGTGACTATATTCTTGAGTGAGTCGTTGAATGCCCTCGATCTTGTCCTTGGCCGTCCTGCTGAACTGATAGCGACAACTGGGTTCGGGAAGATTCCCATAGCAGCAAGTCTTGGTTGCCTTTGCGAAGTCGTCCAACAGGTCTCGCGCCTCATTCAAGGCCTTCTCAGCATTTGTCTGCCACTGCGTGACATGACTGTAGACATTCCGACTATTGTTTCTGGTTACTTCCACGGCATTTTGGACCATCTCAGCCTCATATGCCAGCTTCCCGACTTCTTTCTGAAGATCCTGGGCGTAGCTCTTGGAGGACGTAACGTATCCAAATTGACGCTTGATGGGGACAACTACACACTTGAAGGCATCCCATGCACTAGAGATGACAGAATCAATTGACATTTTTATTTTTATTTTTGTCGGAGAAACAAAGAGCGAGCAGAGAGAGAGAGAGAGAGAGAGAATGAGAGAGAATATGATGAAAAGGAGAAGCAGATACTGAAGAAGGAGAGAGGAAGAAGAATGGTAGTGCCAAGGTGAAGAAAGAGGGAAACAGAGAGAGAGAGAGAGAGAGAGAGAGAGAGAGAGAGAGAGTATGATGAAAAGGAGAAGCAGATACTGAAGAAGAAGAGGAGGAAGAAGAATGGTAGTGCCGAGGTGAAGAAAGAGGGAAACAGAGTGAGAGAGAGAGAGAGAGAGAGAGAGAGAGAGAGTGATGAGAAGGAGAAGCAGTTACTGAAGAAGAAGAGGAGGAAGAAGAAGTTGTGCCGAGGTGAAGAAAGAGGGAAACAGAGCAAGGACGATGAGAGATGAAGAAGGCTAAGAGACTTGAGTGCAAACAAGGATGAAGAAAGGGGAGGGAGGATCAATCAATTTAAGCAAAAATTGACCTTGGTTAAGACCTTGACTAAACATCAGTTAATTCCTTGGGTAGCTAAAAACTTGATAACATATTGCTCCAAGGTGGAAATTGGCATAAGGTAAAAATTATATAAGATCGCCCTTGGTCGCCTCCATCAAGACAAAAATAGGATTGTGGACTTATGAACAATCAGGTAAAAGAAATGGATGATTTTCTGCATTTTATAATTTCTTTAGTTGATCGGTCACCATCATCTTAAATTTCTGCACAAAATTCTTTTGTAGTCCTTCTATTCAATTGCGATCGAAAAAATCTCGATGGCCATCGTACATTGCACAGTTAGTGGCATAATGTGTACGACTCTATTCAAAACCACATTATCTGCTGTTCATCCCCTCCCTAGCTTTTGTTTTTTTTAGAGGACGCTGCCGCCACCGCCATCCCCAACAACTTGACCACCACCGTCAAGATCATACAGAAGCCGCCATCGAGTCTCTCTATCTCACCCTCACTGTGTGACCAACCTCCGTTAATGGAACTCACCTCCTGGGATTGAGGCACGACACTTCACTTGAGGTTGCGCGTTGCACAATGCAGATCTAAGGTCGCTTGAGTGTTTCCATTAATGGAGGTTGACGGTGATCGACAGAAGATGATGATGATGATGATGATGATGATGAAGCACCGAATTAGCGCATTTAGTAAGGTAATGCTTTAGCTAGCGTAGCTCGTCCATGCGTGCCGAATGAGGCCTTGTCTCTCCTTGAAACTCTCTTGATCTTCACTACCCAATTCGCCTGTGGAGCAGGACCTTGATTCCCATCCACCGCATTGTTTGAAAGATGAGTTCGTTTTGTGCTCAATGTGTTTGCGAGAATGCATCAACGAACTTGGAGGTGCAAGGCTTCTGCCAAGCGGCACGCCAAGATCGAGCCAGGCTGTCTCGCCAACCGTCAGTCTCAGTTGAGAGTATCCTGTCGCTCCTCAAACAAATTCTTATAACGAGATTCGCTCCACGATTTACGTGCTTGAATGCAGTCATGGTGATGGCGGTGGCAGCTTGCGGTGAAATATCTTGCAGGGCAGCTGAAGATGACAAGGAAGAAGACAAACAGTAGCGAGAAAAAGGGAAGAAAAGAAAAATTAAAGAAAAAAATTTAAAAAAATTGAAAAATCTACAAAGTTATTTTACACCAGTTTTTAAAAAAATTTATATGGGACAACCGGCATTAACTCGATTTTCGCGTTAATCTATTTTTTCCAAAATTAAATAAAAAAATTATATTAAAAAATTATCAAAATATTTAAAATTAAAATAGCGAAATTGAAAAGTGTAAAATTAAAGAAGGTTGCTTGAAGTTATCACTGGGCAGAAATAAAAATAAACAAAGCGAACGTCCACAGCAACTTTTTGCTAGTAAATTTGCTTATCAATAGTCAAAATTTAATACGAGCGATCCATCGAATAGCTTAAAAAAGACCTAAATCATAAGGAAGAAAGAGGAGAAGGTATGAACTGTGGAGCTTAGTAATCTAAAACCGCCCGCCAATCTATTCCTTGAGAAGCTAAAAACTTAGTGGAAGACTCCCGTAAGAAGTCACTAGCCAATATATATATATATTAAGAAGTCACTAGCCTATATATATATGTGTATTTATAAAAAGACCGTTGTCGACAACCTTTATCGAGACAAGAATGGTGGACTTGTAAACAATTGACAGCAAAGGATGACATTCTGTATTTTGTTTTATTGACCAATCACCATCACCAATGGGCAAATGGGCAAACATTGGATAATATATATATATATATATGTTTCGTCCACCGCTAAAGAACCAACATCGATTACTTTGTCATATTATTGATTTATACTGCCTAGCAGCTTTTTGATAAAGCTCCACGCATCGACGTATTAGACTTGGGTTCACAGATTTTTCGATAGGAAGGCCCCTAAATCATCAATAAAAAAACTCAGTTTTAAGGAAAATTTGAAGTTGTCTAATTTTTTGGCAGCCATATGTGTTAGATTAGAATGTCAAATAATTCACTAAATCCCGTATATTGTTTATGACTATTTAAAAAGGTTATGATTAATTTCTAATAAAAAATGCTTGACTAATTAAAGTTATGAGGGACGTTCTCTTTCTAATTAAATTGATAAGGCCCTTTTGCATAACAACTAACTAGTTTATGATGAATAAATGCATCTAAAAGAAATACAGAAAATGTATTACTTTATATATAGGGGCACAAACATGGAGATCCATTTATCTAGATGCTCATAATATATCCTACAAACCTTATAAATTGATATCATGATGTTAGCATGTGTCGGCAGCTTTGAAACCATAAAATATCTTGGGATTCAAATGCGCAATCTCTAGTTTCAAAGTTGGAAATCCTTCAGTGCCCCAACCAATAGCAACACGACTTGGTTTAAGTAACCATATCTTTTTATTGTAAAAATAAGTTTATTTTGCATCATTTGTCACTCTTTAAGAAAATGACAATGTTAACAGGAAATTATCATGTTATTACTATCCAATAATTTGCAAGAGAGATATGTTAAGCAAGTATAAAGTTTCTAGTGTAAAGAATAAGTGTATTATGCATTTTGCACATTTTTTTCAAGAAAAAATAGTCTCTGGTTAAATGGTATGGGTTTGCTTCTTTTGGTGAATGATTGGCACATAATCAACGTGGATGGAACTCCATTGCAATGTTTTTATATAGAGCCGATGGCATATTTGCTATATTGTAATGATAGGGACGTGTGGATGCACATAAATATAAGATGAGTGACACAATGCATGTGAATATCAGATTACTTGTTTCATTTGTAATGGGTTAGAGAAAAGTGCAGAGAGACAAGGGCAAAATTATCTAATGCAGTAATTAGTTTATTTATTTCCATCATTATCATGCCTTTGACTGGTGGGTTAAAAATGTGGACATGATCAATATGCAAATTTAGCTTAAAAAAACAATGTGCTTGCTCGATTTTTCTATTTACAACGTAACCTTAGTTAAGACTTTAAATAAACATCAATCAATTTCGTTGGAAGCTAAATATTTGGCAGGAGACTCCAAGTCTTCCACTAGCCAAAAGGAAAAATAAAGAAAGACCGTTGTCGGTAGCCTCAATCGTGAGAGCAAGGTGTACCAATGTCTAAGTTCCCGTCCCTTCCTCCCCTACTAACGGACAAAAATTGATTTGGCCAATGGATAAACATTGATTAGGTACAGGTCCTATATCCGTGTGTTGGTCCTTGAAATCCCATTGAAAGCATGGTATTAGCATTACAATTAAGCTGATTACTAGATTAGAATGTCAATTATGCTTGTTAGATTAAAAATTTCCATTATAAAAGTTAGATTAGAACTTCTAAAGAAGTTAATCCTTTGCCATTCTTCATTATCACTTTAAATTAATTACTTTATTGAATACTGCTACTCTTTATATGAAAAAATTAATATGGGAAATGATTGCGAGACCCAACTAACATTGTTTCATGGTCTCTTATTCTGATTGTAGTTTCTCCTTTTTTTTAAATGCTTGGATCTATTTGGATTCTTTAATTCTTAACATTTATTTTTCAAAAAATGCAGTTACCAGTAATTGAATTTTAAAAATTTCTTAATGCATAGTTATTGGCAAGGAGAGTTATATGGTTTTTCATAATTTACAGACCTAAGTTTTCTTAATTTTCAATTTTTTTAGGAAAACAAAAGGCGGAAAAAAGGGTACTTAATATAAATGTTAGCAAATTGAACGAGTAGTCGGCAAATGTAATGATGGAAAATCATGTGGAATCTTTCATAATCACTCTTGCATATTCCTATTTCATGACAATCATTTTGAAAAAAAAGGTCCATCTTATACCAAATGCCACTATGCCATGTGAATCTCGTTATAAGTGGACATTTCACAAGTCACAACATCGCAATAATTTAAGGCTTTAAAACATGATATGGTAACACATGGCTCCTCTAATTAGTGCATTCTGACTTATTTCTTGTAGAAAACAAAACGCAATAAACCGAAAAACGTTCCAAAACTTACATCTCATGCCCAACTTATTACTTACTCCTACTCCATCACCTCCTCTGCCATTTACTGTCCCAAAACTTCGCGTCTTCTTCTCGGGCTTGCTCAACTGGAACACTGGGTGCCTCCATGGCTTCCTCATCCTTTTCTCAAACTCTGCCATAGTTGTTTGATTAGAATGTCAAATTATTGCTAAATCCTTATATTTATTCTGACTATTTGAAAAGGTTATGACTAATTTCTAACAAAGATAATCCTATGACCAATGAAAGTTATAAGTGTTGTCTTTATTGCAATTTAGTAGATAAGGGTCTTTTGCATAATAACTACCTAGTTTATGAGGAAGAAGTGCATACAAAAAAGTTTACAATGTAAAGTTAGCATTTTTTGTAACCTAGGGGCACAAACATGACATCCATATATCTAGAAGCCCATGAAAAATATATAAAAAAAATACTATAATTAAGCTAGTTGAACAAGAAAAAGATTGACGCCTCGTTTTCAAAAAAGGTGTCCAGATTTAATAATTGTAAAACGTATAGTGGCCGTGTCATTGATTTGACTATTCAACATCAATTTTGGAAAAAAATTATACTTATCGACATGTTAATCTTGGGCTTAACGTAGACCTTTATATCTTCGCTTTGACAAAGCACTTCTCATTTCAATAATGAGATGCCATTACCTAACCTTGCTATTTAAATGAGTCATTCTCATCCATAGTGCCGAAAAGATGACAAACCTAAAGAAGAGAATGACCCATCCCTAGACGTGGCCTATCTGAATAAAAGACCGAAATCAAAATCACGACCGAAACTCGCGGTAACATCCAGCAAATGTGCCAAGAAGAACGGCTTTCCATTGAAATTAAGACTCCTAGGTTGTCTTATTCCAATCCAACATTGACAAAAACAAAACGAGACAAAACCAGCAAATAACCAATCTCTTGTTTTCTAACCACTACGAAGATTCTTAGATTTTTTTTTTTTTTCCATTTTCCTAGACACGACACCTTTAACTATATAATGTAACATTTATGACAAGTAATACAATAGTATACTCCCGTGACATAACGATTCGAAATATATGCTGCCGCAAGCTTCATATCAAAATTTTTCTTTTTTCTTTTTATGTTTGAGAGGGCCTCAATTAAAAGCTACTGCAGGACCACCTGCTTGACATGGGGCTGCAGCATCTCCAGTATACCTAGAGTTCGATTATGACTGCTAGCACCTAGCATGTCATGATCGCATAGCTGTTGATGTCCACTTGGTGAATAATTTTAATTATCCATATAGTGTTCATAATATGATTCGATAGATTACCAGAGTAATACAAATTAACAACAAGTATTAGAAAACGATGTCAGCTAGCAATTTCTTTCATCCTCGAGCACTTTCAAATAAATTGACTTATCCTTGGATTTCCTCAACCTCAAATCAATACTGTCTTGCTCCTTGCCCTCCAATTTTTCCTTGGATTTATCACTTCACTCAAGCAATTACATATCTTGGTTGTTCCAACGTGAACATGTGCAAACTATTCCAAGTAGATTCATCAAGCAACATGTTCTGGAAAAGCAAAGTGCAACTCTTAGGTATTTCAACAGATTATAGCCAGTAAAGCTCGTTACAAATAATGGTCAATGAAGCTCATTAGGAGCTATAGATAAGTTAGAGAGGCTATGCCTCTGTCCCTGGTTGGCAACCATTCATGAGAGAAACTCATCCACGCGCACGATGACATCGTGTTCAAAGTCACCAGTTTGAGTGGTGTTGGTCAGGACTTTATTTATGCTATTTGAAATGAGTACTCAAAGTGTCACGATAGGTTGATTATAGAGTGACTTGAGTTTTGGGTTTACAATTGTGCCCCCTTGTTTGGTTGTGCTCCTTCACTGAAAAGAACTTCCTTTTCCCTGTTATTTTGAAACATGCTAGAAATTGGTTTAATAATAGTGTGTCGATTGGTAAAATAATGATTTAGGCGGGAAATCTAGCTAATTTGTCTTTTTTGATATGACGAGCAGTCATATTTTGTCTGTCAAATTTTTTGAATTTTGGTTTTCATGTAACTTAATGTTTTAGCAAGTCATAATTTGATTTTTCATGTAATCATAATTTAAAATTATTTAAGTCTCCCTCCTTTTCTGCACCGCCAAGGGACAAACATTGATTCACTGGCCATGTTATTAATTTATATATTTTTTTGGTTAGATGTTATTGATCCAATTTTATGAACATTTTTCTATTTATTGACATATTGGACTTGGGCTAAGTTAAACCATCATATCTAATTAATATTGACAATTAGATGAAAATACGTGTTGACTTTTCATGTATTATCTTTCAATTTTCACAGATTTGTTAATAGATAGTGCTTGATATCAACCTTTTGAGGGGAAAAACAAACTCAGTTCAGAAGGAAAATTTGAAGTTGTTATTTACCAACCATAATTGTTCAACTAGAATGTCAAATCAATCATAAGTCTGTATATTTATTAAAGGTTATGACTAATTTCTAACAAAAAAGATGTTATACTAATTAAAGTCATGGATGACATTCTCTTTGTAATTAAGTTGATAAGGGTTTGTTGTTAAATAACTACCTAGATTATGAGGAATAAGTGCATACTAAAATAACTATGATATAAAATTAGGATTCTCCTAAAGTAAGCATCTTCTTTTTTTCTTTTTCTTTTTTTGTGTGTGTATAATCTAGGGGCATAGTCTTGGAAACCTGTCTACAAACAAGCCTATAAAATATCTTGCAAGCCCAATGAATCGGTTAACCTGAAGCCTTCGGGTTTGTGTAGATGACTCAAATCCAAAATAGTTTGCACGCAATGTGTGTGGTCCTAACTGGAAATCTCCTATTCTTAAGTTGGAATTCCTTAATTCTCCAACCAACCATGTCAATCCTAGGGTTCAATAAGCATAATATTTTATTGTAAAGATAAGTATATTTTCCATCATTTATCATTCTTTAATAAAACGAAAATGATTAAGTATCACATTATTGATGTTCAATAATTGCAAGATATAATGCTAAGTGAACATGCTTATTTTATTCTGACAAAAAAAAATGATTATTTTATCATAAAAAATAAGTGTACATCGCATTCAATAGAATTTCTTAAGTAAAGATAAACCCCAGTTAAATGGTATGGTTTTGCTTCCTTTGATGATTGATTTGCATATGATTGATGTGGATGGAAAGCCCATTGCAATATCATTAAATAAAGCCAATCACATATTTGTTATATCTTAATGATAGTGCGGTGCAAATATGCACAAACATAACATAAGCAATATAAATGGAGGCAGATATTAGATTATTCTTTCATTATGACAGGTTAGGGAAAGAAAAAAGAGACGGACAAAATTATCTAGCACGACAAATGATAATATCACGTTGTCTTCTCATGCTTTGGAATGATTCAATATTTACATCTCTATTTGAGATAACATCTTATGGCTTGCTTGCTTAGACTATGAGAGTTTATTTATGTCCCATTAATATTTGTCCATCCTTGTCAAGCCTTTGAATAGTGTTTTAGGAATATGGGCTTGATCAATATCCAAAATTTAACTAAAAAATAAAGTTCACGTTTGTAACCCCTCCGCCCCCCCTTTGGAGGGAAATGGCGTCTTTTAGTCCACATTTTTGTTTTGGATCATCAAGGAGCGCGAATGCTAGGACCTATGGCACAACTTATAAGCTCCATAAATCGATTAAGTTCTAATAATTTTATTAATATTTTCAATTTTCATTGATTTAATTAATATTAGAGAAAGACACTCACTTTATGTAGAAGGGATATAGTGAGAAAAATCAAAATGCTATAGACAGAACAATAATCAAATAAAAATACCAGTGAGTTCCTTGGGTGTGGACAATGGTGCTCGGTAACCTAACCTTAGTTAAGGACTTCATTAAGTACTAGTCAATTATTTGGAAAGGGGAAAACTTGGTAGCACACTACTACAAGTCCAAATTATCCACTATAAAAATAAAAGAAGACCACCACTGTCGGCCACCTCAATCAAGATAAGAATGGCGACTTTTAGACAATCGAGCATTAGAAAATAAAAGAGTCGGCCAACATGCTTAGTTATATAGTCATTCTGTTGCTTTCTTGTTAACATGGATGGATGATTTTTATATTAAAGGAGGCATCAAGTTAGTAGTGGAGGCTAGTTTACGTCATTAAGTTAGAAAAATGATTATGTTTATAGAGACTATTTCAAACCAAAGTCTCTCATATAGATACTGAGTTGTAAAGAAACACCAATTCAATGACTTGGTGGCATGGTGTGGAGCGGAGCCCCAGCCCCAGGAAATTTCTCCTCTATATTTTAGGGCAACACGAAAGCACCCTCAAAATACTTTATTGATCAAATAATTAATTTCTAACTTCTAACAGTGTGGGAAAATTTAAAGAAACTCTTGAAAATAAGAAGGGTTGTTGGAACCTGAATTTTAATCGAAAAATGAAGCATTGGTTTAAAAGAATAGAAAAAGAAGAATTAAAATAGAAAGCAGGAAAGTTCAAGAAAAAATAGATATTAAATAAATTGACAAAAAGAAAAAAGAAGAAGAGAAAGAGACCAATTCGGATCCATTACATCAGCCCAAGTTCTTGTCTTCAGCCCGCTAGACAATTTAGCAGACTCAATTTCCTTGTTTTAAGCCCCATCAAACACAGCCCCAGACATAAGCCTAGTAGTTAGCCCGTTTTCGCCTACTGGAGTTTCGCCGGAGGGGATCTCCGCCGCCTCGGCGTCGCTTCTTCCGACCTTCGGATGGTGATCTCCGGTGTCTCTTCCGTGGTGGAGCTCTCTACATCGCGCCTTCAGCCCCGCGGCTGCGACTTTGGTCTGTTTTGTGTCGCATCTGAGTGTCTTTTGTCGAGCATTCCATTGCTGCGTTTCCTTCGTTGCCGAGCGCCATCATCGCGAAATCCTTGAAGTCCTTCGTTGATCTTCTTTTATTACAGTTCAGCGGATTCAAGCAATCGACGGAGCAAGGAAGTTCCCACTGGCATCTATGAGATCGGGCGGCGGTTCAATAAGGTTTGCGAAGGCGACGTGTCGGGATTAGGAGAAATCTCGTTTCGTCCTCCGGTCGTCGGTTGTGACTTGGTGCCTGGCGTTGCGACAATCTCGTGATCGCGCCGACGCTCCGTTGCTGGGTTTTCTCCATTGATGCATCCTCATCGCCATTCGTTTTGATTGAGAAGTTTGAATCTCTTCTCCGATCACAAAGGTGATGCTCTAGAGAGAGAGAGAGAGAGAGAGAGAGAGATCCGACACAGTTCGGCATTCGCTGCTCCATCTCTAGATTTCTCCTCTGTCCCTACCCCTCATCGTCGAGATTTAGACATTCGGCTAGTTGCCATGGTCTGTCCTGCTTTGCGGTCGGTTATGACGGCCTCATTATGCTTTGTTCCTGCGCGCTTTTTCAAGAGAAGGTAATTGGTTTCTCAAAATGCGCCCGTCAAGCTCGCAAACCTTCTTCTTCCTTCGGCTTTACGCCATGTTCGGTCAAATGGGTAATGCACGGCGACTGTTTGACGATATGCCTCACTGAGAATAGCTTCACTGGGAAAATGACGATCGAAGGGATACATGAGGATGGGAGAGGCGGGTAAGTCTCTGGATCCATTAGTTACATGCCGTGCAGGGATGATTTCTCTTGGAGTGCGGCAATTTCGTGTTTTGCTGATGAAATGAGCAAATGTTAGTTTTTGGGAAGAATGCATTTGCTTGAATTTCCTGGGACGAACACATGAAGCAGGAATTGGACAGAAGAGTCATTGGTCTGTCAGCTTAATAAGGAGTGGCAATGGCAGAGTGACTTAACCGAAAAATAGCTAATAATGGACAGTCACTTCTCAAAATTTTGCTCTCGATTGCTGGTTAACTAAGATGGATGACTTACATGAGCCTCTTAATTTGATTAAAGCTAATGATTTGGCAAATTAGCATGTCAGAGAGCATGAAAAAGGGAGGGCTACTACGTGGAGGAGTCTGCTGCTTGGCGACGACTTTGTCATCTCTCCTGCGAGGGCGAGGATGAGGATGAGGATGAGGATGAGAGAAATTAGCTCCCTAGATTTGCTAAGAGAAATTAGCTGGGCAACAACTTCGTCTTCTCTCCGGCAAGGGCTAAGATGAGGATGGGAATTCATGAAGCATTTCCTTTTACTCCAGATCTTCTGCTTCCACAACATCTTTTGCATTTGCTAAGAGAAATTAGCTCCCGAGGTTTGACAATTTGCCATTGATTGGCGACTAATATATCTCTAAAGCATTCTTATTGGATATTATGACATGAAAAGTAGAGTTCCCTTCGTATTATGAAAATTATGAGGTGACCAATGAGTAATGCTTCGTGAACTCCCACCACCCTTTCGACAATGAAACCATATAATTATCACTTGTTATGGCCCATACTAATTCCACCCCCATATTAATGATCACCAAAATCATAGTTATTAATTAATTAAAGGTCACAGAATCATATTGTTAATTAACTCCATGCTTGGTTGGTCTATTTTAGTGGTGCTTATCCCCAATCTTATCTTAACGGGACATGCCCCAAAAGCTATCTAATCTTAAGAGCAAATCATCATTAGATAATGGGACAATGACATGATTACTAATATACCTGATTGCTTCTTGACAAAGAGAATCATTATATGTATTGATTGTGCCACCGGAGGCTTTAGGATTACTTAATAAAATCTAAAAACATACTTATGGTACATCAAAAATGAAAAAAAAAAAAAAATTCAGCATTGTAATGTATATGTGAATGCAACTATTTCAATATATATATTCATGACATAAACTAGTGGACATTTCGAGGTCTCATTTGAATGACCTTGGAAAATATTGGATGATAAAAAGAAAGTCCGAATTTGGAACAATGTACTTACTTCCCCAAAAATTCGATGTTTATTGGCTCACTTGGGCCGGATCCAAAATGGGCTAGGCCGGATCCAAACATGGCCCAACTCCGGTCTTACGGGCTTCGCCCAAGACAAACACAGGCTCTTATCTCAGCCTTTTCATAATCAAATGTAAAGGAAGCCCAATCTGTCAAAATCGAGTTAAGCCCAAACTCATGTAGATCAAACTCAGCCCATATTCACCTAGACAAAACAAACCCAAATTTTCTAGAACCGAACAAATTTATTAAACCAAGCTAAGCCCATGCTCATTAAACCCATTCAAGCCCGAAGTTTATTAAACCTAATTAAGCTCATCTTATTATTTCTTTTCTTCATTTTCCATTTTCTAACTAATAATACTTTTATTTCTCCCATCGTCTTCTTCCTATTGCCTTCCTCACCACCACACGAGAAATACACAAAAACAAAATAAAACCTCACCATACCAACGCATCAACAGTCAAGGCTTATCATTCAGAGATCAATCATTCAGAGATCACCAAAATATCGAACATTTATACATGACAGTCACCCATGCTATTGGTTATTACCTTCAGTCATGACAGATGTGACCTCAAAGCCTAGAGAAATCCTCAATGCCTAAGGATTCTGTTCTCCAACAAAGATCATTTCTCACCCCAAAAAGAATGCTCCCCTTGAGCGTTTGAACCATTCTCCCAAAGAGAAAAATAGTGAATGTGGACGTGGGTTGAAGGTGCAGTGGACCAAGCTGATTTAAAAATCCCCTTTCCTTTTCATAATTTATTTTGATGGGTGTATTAAAATTAAGGTGCCAATAACTTAAAGTAATCTCTATTAAATTCAATCACGAGAGAACCATTTGGATGGGGCATGTAGATGCTTGCTTATGCCTTGACAAACAGATGTGAGTGAAGTTAATGGCTTGTTGACACCCAAATTTTTGTCGACATTATAAGTATCCATTTATTTTACAAAAATATAAAATATATGTACACAAAAAGAAAAAAAAAGATAATAAAAAGTGATAACGAAAATGAAAAAATATACATAGATAAATGAATAAGTAATTAAAAAACCGAGTTGAATGGGCCGGTGTGTCTGGCCCACCCCTTCAATGAGTTTTCGGCCCCACTAAACTTCTCTTTCGGCCCAATTTTTGTCATTTCTTTGAGCCCACGATTTGAGCCCAAAAGGAGAGAGAATCCTGGGCCCAGCCTATGTCTTCCTTTCTTTCTCCGGCATGCCCGCCCGCCCGCGACGCCAGGAAGAGAAGATGCATCTTGGCCGTGACCCAAAAAAGGCTGTGCCCGTGAGCGATGGACAAGCAACGACGTGAGACGGCAGCTCATCCGAGAGCCTTCTAGAATGGCAAGCTGGCGCATTAGAGGGCGGATAACGGAAAAAATATTCCTTTAGCTGATCACATGTTAGTTCGATCCAATCTCGGTATTCACTAATCAGCGTTAGCTTTTGAGTATCTACTTCAGCTTATGATAATCTAAACAATAGAAGTTAGTCTTTGTTATGAATCTTTTCGAGTGTCCAAATACATCACAGAGTTAATTTTATGGTCATGACCTCCTGCCTTATTCTCAATCACGTTTGGAGCACAATCTTAACCTTTGTGACATGGGTTGGATGTTGTGCTCGATAATTTTTAAGAGTATATGTTCGAAAGTTGATTTCTCTCACTGTCACAAATTTCTTGTTCATTCGTTGTGGGTTTGGTGATGTGGTAATCATGTATGTCTGAATCGATATGTTGATAGCTTTGATCTGGAATCAAAAGGTTTATTCAAAGCCAAACGCATAGAAAGTTTTCCAGATTGAGATAAATCATGAGAGAAACTCTGCCGACACTTGAGAGCTGAATCCCAAGAAGCAGACTGCGAAAATTTGGAACTTACAAGCTTGCCGGATTCAAGGGTGTCGGAGAGAATGATCCTGAAGAAGTGAGGACACTCAAGATGGGGACCAGTCACCATCTCTGCCTCGACACCTCCACCTTCCCTCCGGCGACAGCGACCACAGGCCATATAAGTAGTGTCCCAGGAGTCACTCGAGAAGGAGAAGAAGAAGAGAAGAAAGGTGGTTTGTGCAATTTGCCTCTGTTCTAGAGGCAATCTTCTTAAAGAAGATTCTTACAGATGATATGATAAAGCTTTATAATATTTATGTTCTGACTTATTGTGTACTGTTATTTTTATAAGGTCTAATGAAATCCTAGAAAGGCACAAATTCTGTACTACAAACGAAAAGAGTCCAAACGTCGATACATATTAAAGAGGGCACATGAGGTCATCTTTTTTAATCAAAATTTAGCCTCCGTCATCCGATTCCCATGAACTGGGGATTCTCCACGGTAACCGTTTCTTGCATTTGTGTAGGGTAGAGTCCGTTTACAAGACATCCTCCGTCTCTAGTTGGTGGAAACTTCCTCTAGCCGGTTTTTTAAATTGATAAGTTATAAATATAAATATCTTGCACATTTATTTCAAGTAAATTGACATGTGAATGATTTTCATATTTGTAACTCACCGATCAAAGGTGTGATTGGAAGACTTCCTCCAAGGATGGGATGGCATTATTTGAGGGAAAAGTGCCAAAAAAGTCCTAAACCTTTTATATTTGCGCCAATTTAGTCTTAAATCTTTTTTGTGTGCCAATTAAGTCCTAAACATTTTTATGTTGTGCCAATTCAGTCATTTACGGGCAAATTTTGGTCGGATTTTGCTAACGGGACGCCTTGCTAGCGACATGGCCTCATTGGTGTTGATGTGGCTAACTTTTAATAATATTTAAATAGTTTTTTCTTTTTTCTTTTTCTTTTTCCTTTTCCTCTTCTTCCTCTAGTCGGTTGCCGGATCGACAACCAGCTAGAGGCGACGGCCGGTGAGGTTGAGGTCGACCTTGCCGGCCACCTTGCTAGTGGCTGTGAGGGTGGCCTCGCGCTTGGCGGCGAGGCTCGACCTCGCCAGATCCAGCTAGGGCGAGTCTTGCTCGCTCGACGCAAGGCCGCCCTCGAGGCTTGGGCGGTGAGACTCGCCCTCACCGGATTTGGCGAGGGTGAGTGAACCTAGGGAGATAAGGGAAAGGGTCAGATCTGGAGGACGGAGGACCTGCTGTTGTTGCCCCGTCGTGATCGTCGCTCCCTGTAGTCGCCTCCACCCCCCCCCCGACGCCGTCGCCTTACTATCCTTGCCAAACCCTGAGCCGTGGGCGACGCTTGCCCTCATTGGCCATGGGCGAGGCTCGACCCTTGCCAGATCTAGCGAGGCCGAGCCTCGCCGCCGAGCGTGAGGCCACCCTCGCAGCCACCGGCGAGGTGGTCGTCGAGGTCGACCTCGACCTTGCCGGCCGTCACCTCGGGCCGATCTTGATCCGGCAACCAACTAGAGGAAGAAGAGGTAAAGAAAAAAAAAAAAAAAAAAAGAAAAAAATATTTAAATATTTAAATATTTAAATATTATTTAAAATTGTCCACATCGGCGCCGATGAGGCAACGTCAGCCAGTTAGCATTCAGTCAGCAATCCGGTCAAAATTGGTCGGAAAGGACTGAATTGACACAACATAAAAAAAATTTAGGACTTAATTGGCATAAAAAAATGTTTAGGACTAAATTGGCACAAATACAAAAGGTTTAAGACTTTTTTGGCACTTTTCCCCATTATTTGAAGTCTATGTATGTTCTTCAAACAATAGATGAGACGAGCAGGATCATTCCTCTTCCACAACCAAACTACGTCAAATTATTTCCTGAAGAGCAGGTTGAAGTGGAGCCATGATGCATGCGAAACCTTAAGAAGCGTCAAACATGAGAGATACTCCCCGGAGAAGGAATGTCATAAACGTGTTACGCTTCTCATTTGATACATCAAAAGGCACAAACTTTTGGTGTGCATCTCTGTCGGCGTAAATGAGTTCTGGAACTGAACACTGCAAATGGAGGCTTTGAACATGGAAAAACCACGACAAATGAGCTCAAACATGCAGATGTCTCCAACTCACAGCGTGTTTCTCTTGAAGATAGATACCAGCCGGCAGAAAAAATCCCTTCCGGCAGAAAAAATCTCCACGGGGACATGTCGATAGCGCCTGAACCCCACCGGCCACGATCTGTGCAGATACCTGAGAGTCTTGTCTTCCATAATGTCTTAGTTGATGAATCCATGAGGAACACTCTGCCATGTATGATGAAGACCGGGATCATTTACACGTGCACGTGCTTATGAGAGGAGCGCACAAGATGAAGGCTTCTGGCTTAGTAGCTGCCAATTTAGACGTGGATAACTGTCAACTTGGTTATGTACTGATAATAGATTAAAACTTAACAAATACAGAAGGCTAACTCAGACTTTCTTCATAGTTGAATTTGAGATGGTCCAGTGGTGAAATAACGGCCAAGATCTTACGATACTTCTCCAAATATAAGTTCACCACATCGCCACCTCGAAAAATGGGTTCTCCAATTCAAATTTACTGGCTAACGTGCAGGACGGCATCTAGATTGTTTGATCTTGGCTACATACTCGAAAAGTAGAAAATTTATCATTGTAAAGACGCCAGCATGAATGTTTCATCGATTGACTTACTATTTAAAGTAGGTGGGTTAGAGATAATTTGACGAATTAAGCCCTGCAAGCAGCCTAAAGCGACACTTTTGGTTTTCGTCTCAATCAACATGAATATGAGGTACTTACCGGCAGAATTGCAGTAACTTAGACCCTTAAATCCAATTGATGGGCGCAGCAAATGCACGGCCTCTCCCTCCGGTTACTGTCACATCATGCCAACGTCACGCATCACCAATCTATATTGCTCCTATCTCTCTCTTTCAAACAGCGCAATAGGTTTTACAGCTTAGGTACGTTATAACCATAACAGCCATTACATCATAATCTTAACTATTAGTGTGATCTAACCAAACATGAAATCACAAATTTGTTTACAAGGGGATAGAGTAGAAGATCAGAGGGAAAGCAGTAGTCTTGCGTCTCAAGAGGAAATACTCTTCATATAAGGAGGAATATAAGGTAGCTAGGACAAATAGAAAGGATCTTAGGGAAAGAATAAAAACGATGGAGCTTGATTTCGTTGCTTTTTCCGATTAATGCCACAGGAGGAGATGGCAGCTATGACAACTGAGATGATGAACCCGTTATTCCCAGAAATAGTGAGGCTGACGAGGGTTAAAATTGAGAAAGGTTCTCCTTGTATAATCTAAGGTGTGCAATGAGAACCTTATTTTTGAAATAGGAATGATATTTGCATCTGCATCTCAATTTAAACAGGGTATCTAAAGATATGCAAAGTATGCGATACTTTGGATGCTTTTTGAGGCAACATACATGGAAAAGTGGTGTTACATGGCATAAGATAATCTCTGCTTTTTGAGGCAGACTGTACCTATTTTTTGAGCCAACGTGCTGTACACATGGCGAGTTAGCAGCTGGTGAAAATTCCAATTTTTTCACATTCCTTGAGGTACACTGTGTGTAGTTTCATATGTGATGTTGAGGAATGGTTGACGAAATAAGACAGTAATAAGTATCGAGTTTTGTTAGTAAAAGCATCGAATTTTCATTACTAAAAGCCTGACATCAAAACAAAGGAAGCAGCTACCATTATTTTCAACTACAAAGAACTTCTATTCTATCCAACAACACTACGTCGAGCCACGCAAGACTCCTCTCCTCTGTTTTTGATATTGACAAACATGCACTTACTGATCTTCTCTTCAGGAATCGTTATTGATTAGAAATTCACATTCTCTCTACCCTCTATCAGTCGAATCTTCTGCTTCAACTTCTCCTTTCATGCCATCAACATCTATATAACTTCATTGTTGTGAATAGAGATTTCAGAGATCGAACCAGTTGAAAATTTCATTCCGCAAAGCCCACAACCAAGCATCAACAGCAATTGCTAAATCTCATAGCAGGATTCACAATATGCATTGACAACAAACAGGATCCTATGTCCATGAAACAGAACATAAGCATCAACATTATATTAGATTTTTCGGTTCATCATGATAGTGTATGAGCAATCGTTAGGTCTTAATATCACAATTGCAAAGCCTCTCGGTTGCTTGCGAATCTGAATTTTGTTAATCGAAGTATCCCCCACAATCTGACATTTTGAGTCGTTGCCATCAGATGTGGAGGGAAAAAACTAAAAATTCACTGAAAACCAACCTCACTCACACTTTCAGTCGTCGCCTTCAGGAGAGAAATTGGTAAAAAAAATTACTATGTTCCAAGAAAAAATGGAGAATCTATTTGTAACTCGGTCAGTGGAAACAACGCGACCCACAAATTGACAATGCAGAGCCCGAGCCGTTTCAAGTTCAGGGCATTGTCAACGGAAAAAAGAAGAAGCCCCAAATCGAAACTCCAATCGGTCAAAGTGTCTTCCCACATCTGTCAATCTTCAAATTCGACTCTCTTGGTTTCGCTCCCCCGCTCTTGCCCTCTGGTACTCTTTCGAAAAGTCCTCTATTTTTTCTACTTAATAATGTCTGCTTGCGTTTAGGATGCAGAAGACGTGTTTTTCTTTTGCCTGGTCAGCCTGCTGAATACATTTATAGTGACGCGTCAGCCGCCGCGCGTGCTATTTTCTAACTGTAGTTTCAACGGACAGGGCACGCGTCTCTAGATCCATGTTCAAGTTCATGTTGGAGAAAGAATCTGATTTAGTCTGAAGATTGATTCAGCAAATCATAGATAATCATAGATAAAATTTACTTTAGGAAAATTAATATTGTGTAAATATTTTCTGATTCATATATTATACTACAAATATAGTCATATACCTGTACATTGAAGAGTAGAGAAATACAGAATACAAAATTCCTCTCCATTTTCACGACTCTTGTCAGTTCTTTTTTTTTTCTTTATTAAATTCAGGAAACGTGGCTTGAAAAGAATGGTCGATCTTGAGTCCCTCCCCAAAATGATAATTATTTTTAGGCCATTAACAAATTTTTTTTCTCGGTAGTGCCAATATAGAAAGTGATTTTGATTCTGGGAGTCTCATGACTGACTAATTTTAGAAGAAAACGAGCATTCCTTTCCATGGTCGTAACAATTTTTGAATAAGCGAAAAATATTTCTAAGGAATGCAGAACATACCCGTTAAACAACCAATTCGGGAAGCCATTGTCAATATAGTTTCTCGGTTTGATCTACCTCTTACAATCTAATTTGACAAAATGAAGTAAAATGCCGAATTTCTTCCAATAAGTGGTCTAGGATTTTAACTTTATTGTCAGAGTGTGGCTCTATTGTCCACCGACACAATAGCACGGGGTCTCATTGAATAGTCACTGAAAATATATATATATAGAATCTATTTCTCTTAAAATTGAGAAATGTAATAAAGAGGTGCAATGTGCTAATTATGTTGAAATCATTTGCTGGATGTACTCCAAATTTAAAGGTGAACTAGAACAAAGTCTAATGTCTCAAATTCTCTTTCTCACTTTTACTCTCTATTTTTTTTATAATTGTGTGCCAAATCTTAATATATATATATATATATATATATAACTGGCCTTACCATCTGGCTTGCCGTGTTAATATCTTGATTTGCAAATAAAAAAAAAGGCACTGAAGATACATGTGATGTAATCTGTTGGAAGCCAAAACCAAACTGTGGACAACCTCAGTAGCTACGCTTTGCATGTGGACCCTCAAATGCAGCAACACAACTCATTTTCATTTAATGATACCTGTGCAACTATATTTGAAGTGCATCTAAGATAAAACAGAGGATAGAGAGCCTGAAGAGCCAGCAGTCAAGGATGAGAAGGAGAACATGGTCCAAGGATCGAAGTGTTTAGGAGCTAAGGGAAAGTGCTATATAGCGCATATCATTAGTTCATGTTAGTAGAGAATTGCTCTTTCTTGCCTATCGATTCTAATATCTGCCGGACAAAGATTGTCACGCCCCGATCCACATACGGCCGCTCGACATCTCTCGCTCGACACTACTTTCCCTTTTGGTCATTTGCTTGCGACGTCTTAGAAGACGTCGCCGACCCAATTCACAATAACAATAATTTGCACAAGCGAAAGCGTAAACAAATCTCTAACCATTCAATAGACAGGGATAATTAAAAACATAATCATATATATATCATAAGTCAATAATTCATACACATCAAAATCATAAGTTTAACAACTAGCTTCATCACATCCAATACATCTAACTGCCCTGCCACAACCTTCTACCAAAAAGGCCTTGGGGTACACCTAACACTTCTAATACTACAAGGATAGTTCAAAAAGTATCAAAAACCCCACTACTACCTAAGCTTCAATGGCCTCCGGGATCCATGGCTACGGCTTCGTGATCAACTCGGGGTCAAGCTCGGGGTCGGACACTTCCCCATCGGGAATGTTTACATCCTCGGCATCCCAGCTAATGCCTCCCCCAGAGCCTTCGACACCTAGCGAACTATCGAAGCCGTGGATGGAACCATGGCTCTAGTTGCCCACCCAGAAATACCAAGCCATGAATCGGTGTGGCACGAGATTAAGTAGACCTTCATTGACCTGGATAGTCATGACGTAACGCGTGTAATGTGTGTCGGCCCCTCTCGGTACAGGATACTTTGTCACCTCCTAACTGTACTCAATGGGGAGGTCAAACCGAATTTGACAGAATGGCTCAGCCTTTCCTAGGGCTTGTAAATATTCAACAAACAAATATGAGATAAACTTAATTAGTGAACTTTCTAGACCTCACGTAGGGAAGTCCTTCACCTCGGAAGTGCCTTAAACATGCAATAATCTATCGATGGAAAAACATAGCAAAGCTCCTCTCGCTTTACCCTAACTATTCACGTAAAAACGAATCCATTAGTTAAGGCCATCAATATAACACATAGATAATTTCCATCATATTCTCCATGCTCCTGAGCCAGACATACGAATGTGCGATATAGTTATATCACGCACATGTGCCATGCAATAATCCAAACTTGAACACTACAAATCTCATGTACTTTCCATACAAATATGTCTAGATTGTTATGACCACTTAGCACCTAAGATCAACCTAAAGGTTCGCAGTCATCCTGTGTAACTGGGCATCGTTTCACCACATCGAGCACGGTATTGTCCCACGTAAAACACATCAACACGATCATTCTTGTAAGGAGTTTTGTTCCAAAATCCATTCGCAAACGGCATCCCGTTGACTTGGGGGCATCCAAACTTAATCTGGTATCATCCCACGTAAAACGCATTAGGATGGGTTTACACTCTGTGTAAAACGCATCAAGGTCTAAGGTGATCATACGGACACATCATCATACAATTCTTTTAATATATTTCTCATTAATCCACGTGATACTCATGCGATATGCAACATCATTTGTCACATGCCATCATATTACACACGTGCATCGTATTACATTATATAAATGCACCATTTAATTCATGAACCCATGGCACGTGGATCACTCAATAAAATAAAGTCATCATAATATTTCAAAACCATTTATCACATGCCATCATAACCAGTAATATGTCCAAATAATTTACCACGTGCCATCATATCGCATCACATTGTTCATCCTTCAATTAATATGACGTACATATCACATACATACATCAAATACGTATGACACATAACGCATGCAACCCTTTTAGCACTTATATCACATAACCTATTTAATAGATAATCCGTACCCCATATAAGCCTACATCACATAATAGTATTTTATCACATTATGGCATAATAAAATGACATATCAATTTCACTTATCATAACCCGATGGCTTATCACCCTTAATGTGATAACCTGTCATCAAAACCCACTAACTTATCATTAACAATCCGATAACTTATCATTCAAAACCCGATAACCTATCACCTAACATGATAACTTATCGTTCTAGGCTTGATAGCTTATCACCCACGATCCGATAGATTATCGCCGAAAGTCTGATAACCTATCGCCAATAGTCTAATAATCTATCGCTTTGAAACCCGATAACCTATCGGTAAACGTTCGATAACCTATCTAGCCTAATAATCACATATCTCACAACATCCACTTGTCACACTAACAAATCATCATTTAACCACAAACAAGTCATAAACTACTCCCTGAATGCAACGATAACCCTAATCAAAAGCTAGAAAGCCACTAACAAACTAATCCAAGCTTCGTAAAGCAATAGGGGCGGTGCGACAAAGCTAGACAGTAACTGGTCGCATGTGTACAGTGCACAGGTGAGCTGGGTGATGCTCCGCCATGGCACGGCAGCGGTACAACGTTGGTATGGCCTCCAGGCTTCACACAGGACCAAAACGAAGAAGAAATGAGGGAGAAGGAGTGCTAGTGTCACGCCCCGATCCTCAGGCACGCACACATCCGTCTCACTTGGTCGATTTTATAATGCGATATCCCAGGACAATGTATCGCCGACCATTTCATTTATAAGCACATGCGGAAGCAGTTAAAATCCCCAGACAATAAAACAATGGGATAGAAAAGCAGGCTATATTTTTCATATTGAAATTTACAACCAAACCTTTATACATGGCATTAGACATAGCACTTCACAAACTATTCGCAATTTTAGAGTCTCTCTCTATCTACACATATACAAAAGGGTTCACAAAGAGATGGGATTTCAATCCTCGTCTAAGTCATACTCAAGATCATCCTGATCCTCCTCTGATTCCTCTTCACTCAGATCATTCTCTTCCTCAATTTCACCTGCGAGTTCTCATTCACAAATCCCTCCTCCTCAGCTCCTCGTCGGGATCCTGAAATGTTTTCCCCAAACTGGGATGAGACTACGTCTCAGCGAGTTCTACCCCACTAAGCCCGATTAGTAAACTATTATACTAAAGACTGCATAAACACGCACAGGTCAGAAGACGTACCTTAGCATCAGATCCCACTTGCAAGTCAGTGCAATTTACAATAGGCACTCAAGCAATCATATCACCAATCGAAGCATCGATCAAATCAACCTACTCGATTACAAGCCAACAATACCACTCACGGTCATTTCCACTCAATCAATCAATTCACAACATTAAATCAAAACAATGATCAATTGACATCGTCGATTACATGTCAATTTGACCATTTCTAGGTCATCTCACTCCACACCATATAATCCCCAATAGTACACTCAGTCACAGAGTTACAGTAATGCTCTCGGGCGTCTATTCGCCAAGGTGATGTACGATAAACACTTTATGCGCATACTCTTAGGCATTCCACTTTCCTTTAGCCACATGGGCACGATACTCAATACACAGAATTATGGCCACGCGGGCACGATCTACGCCACACAGGCACGATCAACTATCGCCACACAGGCATGATCAATTATCGCCACACAGGCATGATCAACTACCGCCACACAGGCATGATCACTATTCAACAATTTATGGGCATTCTCTAAGGCATCCTACATGCCAAAGCGATGTAATAATCGAGCCACATCACACAAAGCATTTCTTCACACAAAGATTTCTTTTCATCTTTTATCATCATTAATAACATATCGTGCATTAGTACACGATTGGCCTTAGCCAAAATATAATGATTTCGATTCCACAATTCCCACCATTATTAACGTTCACCAAAACACTTTTGGTGCTGTCAACCGACACCCGGTTATTTTCCAATTAATTTTCTAAATTAATTAACCCAGGAAAATAATATTGTAATCATAATTAATTCACTTCAGCACAAAATAAAGCTCAATTAAGTAAATGAACTACGCCACGATGATCAGCACGAAATTTTGGTCGTCGGCCATCAAATTCTTAATTTCCGAAAAATAAATAATTAATTAATTAATTTCGAAAATTAGTTAATAATTATTAAAAATTCCATTTAGCTCAAAATAAGGCCAATTTAAATAAACGGGCTACACCACGATCATCAGCATAATTTTCCGGTCACTGACCATCTTAACCTTAATTTCCGAAAAATAAATAATTAAATAATAAATTTCGAGAATTAAACAATTAACATTAAAATTCAATTTAGCTCAAATTAAAGCCCGATTAAATAAACGGACTTCACCACGGTCATCAGCATAATTTTCCGGTTCTGGACCATCTCCCTTGAATTTTCGGAAAATAAATAATTATTTAATTTAATTCCGAAAATTAATATTTAAATGCCAAAAATCCCACTTAGGCCCGAATCGCCAAATTGAAGCCTAGTAAGGGGTCAGAAAATTCCCGAGACACTTCCAATAATTAGTAGACCACGTCTACTTGCTAATTGCGCAATCAATTTATCTAAATCACATCACAATTAACTAATAATTGATAATTTATTCTAATCTAACAACCTAAACATAATTAATTAAAACTAAACCAACCTTAAGCATAATTAGCCAACTAATCCTGGATTAGTGAGATTACTCACCAAATCGCGCGCAAATCGGGTCAATCCGACGGCGGCAACGCGAGGAACGATTGTTCCCAAAGCACGGCTCGGGTTCGGGCGGGAAACGGCCCAAAACGAGCGAGAAAGAGCTGGATACCCACTTCGTGGGTATGCTGGTCGCGGCTGAACGGAGCCGTTCCGGCGGCTAGGGCGGCGGGCGAAGACCGGCGGAGGGCGAGGGGGTCGGCTGGGGTGGTCCGGCGGGGTTGGGCGGTGGCTGGTCGATGCGAACAGCAGCTGGGTCGCGCGGGGGAAGGGGCTGCAGCGGCGACGGACGACGGGACGGCGGGACGGCGGGCGCACGGGCGCGGCGCGGGTGCGGGCGGCGGTGCGGCGGCGGGACGAGCGGCGAGCGGGCGGCTACAATCGTGCGGCTCCTGCTCGAGCTCTCTCTTCTGGTTCGCTTCCTCGGATGCATGGGGAGGAAGAAGAAGAAAAAGAAAGAGAGAGAGAGAGAGAGAGAGGAGAGAGAGAAGGGCTTGACCGGTCAAAAAGGGAAAAGAGAAAGAGAATAGGCGGTGGGGGTGTTCGCACGGATGGGAGGGGAGAGGAGAAAAGAGAGAGAAAAGAAGAGAGAGAAAAGAGAGAAAAGAAAAGAGAATGGAGAGAGAGAAAAAGAAAAAGTAAATACATTACTTTTCCTATTGAATTTTCTTCTCTTTCCCTTTTTATTTTCTTTCGGCCTTCGATTTTTCCTCCGATAATTTCTTTATCGAAATTTCGGACTCGTCAATAAATTGACGAGCGATGAGACAGGATCCTAAAAATGAATTGTGACACGCCCGAATATTTGATTCCCAAAACCGAATTAAATTACATGATTAAAATCGATCGGACACGATTTTAGTCCAATCTAACCAATTAGGTAGCTTTTAGGGATTTTACCGCGGTTATATCCCTTAACGGCTTCACCCAATAAGTTAGCTAACTCGTGAGTGATCAGCTCAGAGAAAAAGGACCATAGGCGTGCCGACGATACGCACATTTCACTTTATCGAAACAGGGTCAAATTTCAGGATGTCACAGCTAGTGAGGGCTGCACAACACCGAACAGCTCTTGAGGAAGGCTGGTCAGTCGGCTTTGAGCGGGGGTGCGGTGGCGCGAGAGGTGGTCCAACGTTAGGGGTTCAACAGACGGTTGCTGGCAAGGGGAAAATAAGAGGAAAAATGGAAGAACAAGCTTGAATGAAGATGAGGATGTCTATGGGGTTTCAATCACACCAAGAGGGAGAGCAAAAAGTGAGTTTGAGTAGTTTCAAGTGAGAAAAATGAGAAAAAGTGAGAGTAAGGGGGCTGCCGATAATGAGGGAGGGAGATAAGAGAGTGTGTGATATCCTGAATTTCAGGTTCTGATTTTGATTGGATAAGTTGGGCTTTTCATCAACGCCCCTATAGTGCTTTTCTCTAAGATGACCACTCACAAGATAACTAGACTATTTGGGGAAGCCATTAAGGAATTTTAATGCAATAGACTTGAGAATTCGACTAGGAATCGGCTACTCGACCGTGCTCATCTTTAGATGCCATTACGGCACAGTTAAAAATCGATTAGAGATTAGAGATAGGCCGGTTTGACTGAGATGTGTGGCTAAACGTGAGTGACTCCACTAAATTGGAAACATTCTCGTCGATCGGCACTAGACTGATTTTTTTTATCGTTTTGGTACTCTGTGTTCGTATTTGAAATCTCAAGATTTTCACGACCACCGAGAGTCACTAATGTGTCGAAGAGGTACGTGTGGCTCAAAGAAAATCAACCACGGGTCAATTGCATCAAAAATTCCTAAAAGCTACCCGATAGGCTAGGTCATGCTAAAACCGCGTCTAATTGAAATTAACCGCGAAATTGAACCCGATTTCAAAAATTAAAAGTTCTGTTATGTCACGACTTATTTTAGGAATGTCAACTCATCCTCCGAAGAATTTTCGGAGATTCCAAGATTTTTACGGAAAATCGATTCGGACGTCACAGAAAAATAATGGAAATTCGAATAGGCCAAATTAAAGGAAATTTGGACTTCTAAGCCGAGCCTTTGGGTGTTGGGGACTTACAAAAAATTATATGGGATTTTTCTACATCAACATTGGACTTCAATTTTGGAGAATTGGTGAAGAAATTGAAGGATATTCGAGTGAATTTCGAAATTAAGCATGGGGCTGAAAATTTTGGCTTCAATTTGGATTAAATTGTGGATTATCTTTTAAGAAAGAAATGGGGACCAAAGGTGATATGTATAAAGATCTAGGGGACCAAGCATTAATGAATCTTAGGATATTTTGGCTTAACTAATCTCCCCTCCTTCGGCTTTTCTCTTTTGCACGCCAACGACAGCTGCTCACCGCCTTCTTCGTGCGATTCCTCCTCCAGCAAAAGACCAGCTACCCCTGTTTTTTTTTTTTTTTTTTTTCATTTGTTCTCTCCTTTTTCCCATCCGAAACCCCACGCCCACGATCATCTCTCCTTTAGCTTCTACCGAATTGCCAGCAACCCATCTCCACCAAAATTTGTTCCCTTCAGTCAACGAGTAACATTCGGTTGAGCCCTCAAAACCCCACTCACGTATGTGGCTTCAAGCGGCCACTGAAGACCAGCAAAATTCCTGCAGCTGCCCGTGTCGTCCATTGCTCCACCGAAGCCAGCTTCTTCGGTCATCAAAGGAAACCCACCACTAGCTTTGACACTCGGCCTAGCTCCCATCTCCACTCCATCGTCGAGCGCTAGCAGCTGCTTCCTTCTTTGCGTTTTTCCACCGAGCTACCTTTTGCGGCCATGGGTCAACAACCCACCGAAGCTTCCCCAAACGTGGACTCCTCCAGCTGCCAGCGAAGCCCGAAGTCCAGCGTCCCCTTTTGCTGCTTCTTCCTTCGTCCGCATCTTTGGCCCACCTCCAGCGAATTCCACGGCCCAGCTTGTTCGTGCCAATAGCCCATGTGAATGTCATCTTCAAGCCTAGCCATTTGAAGTCCATGTTCAGCCTTGGTTCAGTCCAATTTTGAAGCCCAGCGAAATTAGAGGCCCGCTCGTTTCAGCCCAAATTTCAGCCAAGAAGCAGCCCATCAATTGAGTTCTTGGGCCCGCGAAGCAGGCCCAGCCCACAGCCAAGCCCAAGCTCAAAGCCAAGCTCAGCATTTGCTGTGGGCTTGCAAGGCCTTTGAGCCCAGTCTGAGTGCCCCTTGGCACTGCCGCAAACTCGAGTTTCGGCCGCCGTTGGGCCACCATTGTGCCGCCGTCGCGATGTTCCAGTCTTTGTATTAAACAAATGAGTTTTGCTCAATAATCCCTACTTAGTAGACTAATGATGTTTAGGGGTTGATTAGATTTAATTAAGTGCAATTAAGTGGATAGATTAGAGTAGAGTAAATAATTTAGTGCCTTATCAATGCATGTTAGGCAATTGGTTAGTGCTATTAGCTAGTGAATAGTCTATAGTATTTATTGAACGAATCTTGGAAATTTTCCGGGTTCGTCTTGGCTTCCAATTAGGCATTACGGGCCTAAATTGGATTCATTGCATTTATTAAATAATTTCCGTAATTATTTAAATAATTATTTATTTTTTGGAAATTAGGTGGGATAGTCGACCAGGAATTTTATGCTGGTTATTGTGGTGTAGGCTGTCTGTTTATTTGAGCTCTAAATTGGTGCTGAATTGATTTAATTGTGTTTTTAGGATTTTATTCCTAAATTAATCCATTTCGATAATTGATTGGAAATTAACCGAGCGTCGGTTTACAATGCCAAAAATATTTTGGTGGACTATATAAAATGGTAGGATTTCTGGAAAGGAAATTATTGTATTTTGACTATGGCCAACCGTGTACCCACACACAATATTTTATCGAGTATGATAAAAATGGAAAAATGGCCTTAGAATAGCAGATCGGTAGATTTGGCAGCTTCTAGTGAGCATGTATTATTTTCGGCATACTATGAAAGTATGGTTGGCAGCTTCTAGTGAGCATATATTATTTTCAGCATACTATGAAAGTATGTTTGGCAGCTTCTAGCGAGCATATATATAGTCTATTATCTTAGTATTTGAGGCAACTTCTGGTGAGCTATACTACCTATTATCGGCTTATAATAAGCAGTCTTGGGTATGATTGAACTTATAAGTAGTATTGATTAAGATGACCGGGGAATGATCTTGTTGACATGTAATCGATTGAGTCGATTGATCGATGATTTAATCTGGTTGGGTAAATTGATTTGTGAAGTGATTGATGGAAGTGATTTGGTGAATATATGGATTGTATAAATTGTATTAATTTGCAGGAAGGAACTGCAGCTAAGGTAAGCCCTATGATCTGTGTTGTGCTTAGGCAGCTCTTAGGGCGTATTGGCTTCCTAATCGGGGCTTAGGGAGTTAAACTTGCTGAGACGTTGTCTTACTAGTTATTATATAACAATTTTCAGGTCCTTAGATGATGTTGATAGAGGACTGAAAAACCTGGAGTTTGGAAAGGTGGATAGATCAGAATCGATGAACGGGTCTAACTAGTAGGTCATAGGATAGTTCCTTTTGGAATGAGTCGACCTTTTTGTAAATAGTCTGGTCTTGTAAATAAACCTTGTTGTTTATAAAAGGTTTTTTTTGTTTGAAAAATTGGCCCTACTTTCCTATCCCATTGTTTTATTGTTTGAGAATTTTATATGCTTCCGCATGCGTATTAAAATAAATGGGTCGGTAATGTGTCTTAGGACATCGTTATTTAATCAACCAGTGAGGAATGGGCGCGCACTCGAGAATCGATGTGTGACAGAGAGTGAGAGAGAGGTCTAGTCCATTCAATGCATTATATTCCAAGTCTTTCAAATCCCTCAAATCTAGGGTTCAATTAATATGGAAGTGACATCTTGAAGAGAGAAAATCCAAGGTAATTAATGAATGGATTGCACTTGAGTGTGTAAGGTTTAGAATAGGCTAGTCTAGGCTTTAAGCTTCTTCACATTACAACCCCCCTCCATGCATATGCCGCCACTTGCCTTGCCAATTTCCATATTGGTCCTTTTGTCCTTAGTCTAATGAAAGGGCATTTTGGCCTTTTCACCAAGATCTTGCACTATTCATACACTATTCATGTCCCTATCAAATGCCAAGATTATGCCATGATGGTCCTAAAGGCTAGGAGAGCCTATGAACTTCCCTTTTTGGGTCGCCCACCTCATGGGCTTGGGTCTTGGGCCGCCCATTAAGGGCGTCAGCCCAATTGGGCCTTGCTCTGCGGGCTTGGGCCCATTTAGGTTCTTGCTCGTGGCTCGCTTCCACTTCCCCGAACTTTTATGTCTCACCGATGAAAACCAAGTTTTCGCCCCAAAGTAGCATTCCCAATGCCCTCATGATTTATTGATCCTCAAGATGATGTCGCCCAATGATTCTTTACTGAAACAATTCCATTTTGAAAAACCGGGTTGGAATGAGGATGTCACAAAGATTATCCAAAAGAGAACTTGATCAACATTCGCATTCGAGTAACCGTCCATTGTTCTCACTAGGATAGCGATCGAAGCTGCTTGTAGAGAATGTTTTCTAGACGGACGGTTTTTATGATAATCCCTTTGTAAAGCCCATTACGTCCGGGGAAAGTACCAAGTACTCATTTTTGGGAGGCATTTATACTTAAACAAGGAATCATCACATTCCTAATTAATGGTTTTTCCCTTGTCCCATTACTCACCAGTTAAGATGCCTGGTCTAACAAATATAGCCACGAACACTTAAAGGAGATAGCATATCCAGAGGATTTTATAGAAAGCAAATTAACTTGGGAAAAGTCTAGACATTATGTTGCAGATATAGAATATGTGACATTCAGAATGGAGATGTGCCAGTTATGAATGGAAATCGGGGCTTCAATGCCATTACCTTCTTGAGAAAACATGGACACATCACCATTTGGAAAAAGGGTCGCTCCAATTTGAATTCTCTAGCTTTTTCTCAAGGGCAATGACACGAGCATTCGGAACCCTGAAAAAGATGCCCAGGAGGGCTTGCTTGACATTTAGATTGTGTTGGTCTGAACTGTACAAAGGAAAAATGGGAATTCTGATAGGATTGTAACTAGTTCTAAAAAAAAGAAAAAGAAAGCCAAAAGTAAGTGCACTTTCAATTGACTCATTACACAACTGAATAAAGGTGGCACGAATTGCCATACTATATACAGTCTCAAGTGAATTTTCCAATGTTCGTCTCAATCGACCTAAATGAGGTTCTTACCGCTACCAGCATTGCTGAAGATGGAGACTTTGAACACAACATTGTCCCTACCAATGAGCTCGAAGCAGACATCTGCTGCAGACAAAGCTTTTCTCACAAACGTGGGCCAACCACCGAAGATGTTTGCTGCAAAAAGCTGCGTTTATAGGTCCCAAGCTGCCCCAACCCCAATTTGTTCGAATGCCTAAGAGCCGGAATGCGCGGATTTTTCTGAATGTATCTCTTTATAAATTCACAAGCCACACTATGCTGATGAAGATATTCTACGAGCTAATATACGATGAGAAATGGAATAAACGCAAGCAAACACTAAAGAAAAATGCAAACATAATGTACTATTTTCCAGCATAAACATTTGAAGTCCTCAATCCCAACCTGGCAATTTGAAGCCAAAATGCCTTTACAATAGTGTACCTAATTTTTTGAACTCCCAGTGTAATGCTTCGAGATTGCTAACATTGATAGTCTCTATCACATTCGATTAGTTTAAAAAAGAAAAGAAAAAAACAGAGAGACCATGTCTTCTATTAGAATTGGCAATCTAATGAATCCAGAAATTAATAAAAATGAAATCGCTCAATCACACTCGTGGCCCGATGCGCATGAAAACAGAGCATGAGCGTCAACATGATATCAGATATGTCCGACGAATTATGATGGTGCACAAGCAATCGCTGGATCTTCATACAGCGCTGCCATCACTGTGGAGGTAGAAACCCATGGACAACCAACCTCCCTTCCACTTTCATTCTTTGTTCTAAGGTCAACGGAATTGACAATGCAGTGTGGCTGAACGCTTCGAATTTTGGGGGCTTTTTGTCAACGGAAAAGGCCCTAAATCGAAAGGGTCTTCCAACCTCTATGGTAAAAAGCTAAGCGGCCTTGTTTCATGCAGCGTCTGCCGAAACTCGAAATCATCCAATTTGCTACTTCAGGCCCCACCCCTTCTTCCCATAGTTGGCCTTACCTCCGATCTAATTGCGGTTCCATTGGGTAGTGAGTTATCCTCATCGAAGATGATGAATTTGACTTGGTTGACCCAGAGCGGGCTTTGCTTCTTTCTCAGAAGCGATTTGGGACATTCCTAGGGAAAGGTTGGCATGTCCTCTGCATTGCATTATAGAGCGCATTTCAATTGTTCGTCCATTGATTTCTATGTCATGGTAGGAACTGAGGTCCAGATTGTAGTGATCTTATAATGGCAATAAATAAGGATTGCCTTTGACCTTTAATTTTATCGATCCCAATCTTCGCATGACTTCAACTTATAACGTACCTGGAATTTTGGATAGATGCAATGTCCAGGTGTAATGATGTTCACTAATCTCCAAAAAAAATCAGGAAATGCATCACCATTTGACTTCTTGTAGCAGAAATTTTTGCTTTTGTCGATATGATTAACTAAACAAAAACATTGCGAAGCAGAGATTTTTCTATAGGCATACCAAAGTTTACGCTTGACTCTTGACATTCCCTCTGAAAATGGAGACACTAAGTTCAGTATTATCAATTCTAACGAGCTCGAGCACACAAAATCTCCTCCCTTTAGAGAGAGTATGATCATGAAGAAATGAGGTGCCTCTTGTGCAAAACTTTGACGGCTGCTGGTCATCTTACCTCCGGCGATGGAAAGTCACCCCCTGAGCACAATTTGTGTAGTAACTTATAACATCTAAATCTAAACTAATTTTGTGGCTTTATATGAGCCAACTTGATTAGATGAAGCATTTAATTGGAAAAGATATTCACTTCTGAAATGAAAAGTTAAAAAACAAATGAATGCTGGAGGAAGCTCATTAAGAAGAACATAAAGGGAATCATATGGATGAAAAGATGGACAGTATGTTAGTTGATTGAAATTGTATCAAGAACAATGTTAGAGTTACTAAGGCTAAAATCGATGGAATGGATTTACAAAGTGATGTGTAATAAATATGACCATCCGTCACGCCCTGACCCTCGAGCACGCGACAACCCCTATTTCTCTTTGGTCATTTAGATGCAACATCCCAGGATGCGTCGCCGACTCATTCTTTTTATCTTTTGATTAAATGCAAACGAAAGTAGATAATAACTGCCTAGTCAATTATAAAAGTAAGGATAGTGTAAACATAACAACAAATATTTCTGAAAGCACTACTTTTATTTATATACTTATTAACCGTAGGAAGTTTAATATTTACAAGCCCTTACAATGGTAACTTCCTACCAACCAATATAGAAATAGTAGGGGGTTAGGGTTAACCTAAACTCTTCTAACGCGAGGGCTAGCCAAAAAATTAATGTATCTCATGCCCATCACAAACCGTGGTAACAAAAAGCTTATACACCCACTTGGTCCCCGGGATAGGGTATGGGGTCACGACCATTAGCTGGTCCATAGGGACCCCGAATTGAACATGTCGATTCTTTATACTACGGGCCCGAAAATAATAAACGAGTGAGATAAAATCTCAATAAATTAACAATCTAAGCCTCGTTTAGGACACTAACTCACCTTGCGTGCAACCTACACATGCACATCATATTGACGGCAAATCAATAGCAAAGCGACCGCTGTGTTGCCTTAACTATAACCATGATCAGGCCATTCAAACCAGAGATAAACATTAAAGCCGTCAAATAAACTTGTACACATTCCTACCTCACCTTAGTACACCCCTGCATACATGCCCATAATAATGCAACAAGCATAACATATAATCAACACACTCCTTATATTTTTCCATGCACAATGCATCAATTATTACAACCACTTAAGGCCATGGCCAACACAAGAGTTAGCAATCTTCTGGCATGATTGAGCATCGCACAGCATCATCTTAGACTCCCACCATAGACGGCATTCCATAAGAAGTATTAACCCGACCTCAATTGCAAATGGGTATCCAGACACCTATTGGGCATCTGATAAAATTTGACATCATCCCCAAAAACTACTGTTGGGTGATGGGTTCCTTTATGTGACCACACGAGCAAACTAATTACTTAACCCAACTTCATTTTTCATTGATTGGTCAATGCAAACATGATTTATGCTCATACGACAAACTACTGCAACTTTTACACATGAAAATGCAGTAAAATATTCATGTGATCACGTATATATAATTAACCCGTAAAACTTTGTACACTTTCATATTAAAATATCCTTACCCCATTTGACACGTAAAACATGACACCCAAATACAACACCTCGTGAATTACCATTTATATGTCCATAAAACCTTTCTTTAAAAATAGTGACCAAGGGTTCAAATTGGGCAAACATTTCTCATGGCCATGCACGCTTCCAACAACATAAAACATATATAAATTCGTTCCATAACTCAAGCATAAAAAACACATATAATTACTACTTATTGTCCTATTGCAATAACTTATCAACATTAATTCGATAACTTATCGTTCTACCATCGATAGCTTATCGTCTATTTAACGATAACTTGTCATCTATTTTTTGATAACTTATATAGCTTATCACCTAATTACCAATAGCTTATCACCCCCTTAGTGATACCTTATCATCCTTTTCATGATAGGTTATCACTTTCACTTATTATTTTCCATGATAACCTATCACTACTACATATCACCTATCGCGATAACCTATCAACTCTACTTATCACTTATCGCGATAATTTATCCACTAAACCACCATTAATTAAAACTAACCACAATTACCCTTAATCTAAAACTACTCTTAAATGCAATTAACACCATAATCAAAAGATTAGGAAGTTAACTCACCATTTAACGGTGACAGGGAGCTAATGACGATTGTGGCATGACAGCTACGAGAACATGGTGATCGCAATTTGAACAATGGCACAAATGGCGACAGTTTGGCGAGGCTTGAGGGCACGACTTATCATGGTGGCAGCGGTGGCTTGTGGACAGTGAAGCAATGGCGACGAGTGGCATGGACAAATAGCGATAGTGGCGTGAGGGACAACAAAGCAATGGCAACAAGCGGCATGGGGGATGATGACGATGGTAGTGAATGGTGGCAGCGGCGGCGGTGACAAGAGAAGGAGAGGAAGAAGAAAAATGAGAGAGAGAGAGAGAGAGAGAGAGAGAGAGAGATGGAAAGGCAGAGGTGACCAAATGAGGAGGAGGAGGAGGAGGGGGGGGGGAGAGAGAGAGAGATTTGAGTGAGATTTTTCTTCAAAAAAAAAAAATCAATTTCCATCATGTTTTCATCACATCATCTCACTAACTCTCCTTAAAACCCTCCCATCCAAGTACTCTTCCCTTTGTCTTCATTTTCATGAATGCCAAAGTCTTCTAGAAGTGGTAATTTTGTCATTTTACCAATTCTCAACATAAAATTCCAATTTTTTCTTTGACCCCAATTGCTTGAAATATACTTCGATGGGCTTGGCTTGGGATTGATGGGCTTCATTAGGCCCACTTGGCCGAATCCCCTAAGTTTGACGCCCATTGGGCCTTCGCTTGGCCTGGCTTCTTTTTTTCGCTTCCAATTCTAGACCTACTAATCATTATCCAAAATTTAAATTTTACTGATATAAATTTGTAGATAAATGAAGCAACATCCAATAGGTTGGTCTTGAAATCCTTGAAAGTTCAATACCCAAAATCGGATTAAAATTCATGGTTAAAATTGATCAAATGTAACTTTAGTATGACTTAAACTATCGGGAGGCTTTTCCGGGATTTTACACATTTGACTCATGGTTGATAAATTTTCAATCCATGTTTGTGCCTCTTCAAATCATGAATAACCCTCGGTTGTCATGTAATCGCAAGAACTTGATTACTCACCTTAAGTACAAGATCAATAGAAAATCGGTCTACTATCGTTCGCAGCAAGTATCATAATCGTACGGAATCACCCACGAATCGACTACTTACTTTTATTGAGTCGATTTTTATCCGTTTGCTAATTGACTTGCAATGGCAGAATATTGTCCCTTGTTGATCCTAATGGTCCAGCTGTTTATCCACAATTGAATTCTCTAAACCTACACGTTTTAATCCTTGATGGCCTCTCCCAATAAATTAGTTGACTCACGAGTGATTAGTTCAGAGTAAATTTGACTAATAATGCATTGATAAAATAACAATTTCACATATCTCGAGAAAGGTTGAATTTCAGTATATCACACCATCACCATTAGATATTCAACACACTAGTTAGAAGACTTGACTAGTAAGTGGGTTTGGTACACGGTCTAGGCATAAAAAATCTAGCAAAAGTTCATTATTATTTTGCTCAATTACATTCATTTTTCTAAGTTGAAAAGGTGAAAGAGACTTTAATGTCAATGTTGACTTCTAATATTCACCGTTCATTATTTCAAAAATTCATTAATAGACTTTAATCTGAACCTAGTTGTGTATTGATCACTAGAGAGCAACACCTATAGAAAAATTGATGTTGGATCCCAACACGCCAAGTCAGCACATTTGGTTGAGTGGTCACTAGGAAGGACTTCATTGAATTTAATTCAAAAAGCTTTATGACTTAATCACCCTTTTTGAAAAATTTAGAACTTGATTGTACATGAAGCGGAATGTTTAAGATATTTTTATGCAAGCTCATTGAAAAAAAAAAAAAGAGTGGATCAACGTGTTCATTCATTTGAATGAGAAGAGAGTTGAAGGAAAAAGAAAGGAAATGGGATGCTTTATTAGATTAAGAAAAATGAGAATGGTGTGATCTAGGTAGTTATGTTGAGGTGGAAAATGGTGAAAAAATCATGTCATTACCTATTTATCCATCACCCATGGCTAACCCCCTTATTTTGCAAAACTGTGATTTTATTAGCAAGAAAAAAAGAAACTAAAATAGAATTGCTACCTCAATAGAAATTTTCATCATCTCAACTTTTGATAGTGCCTCTGTAAGCTCAGATCTCCGTACCACTTGCAGCATCTGCTCTTCCCATTATCAGTGACTAGACAAGTTAAAAAGATCAAAAGTTTAGAACTTATGGTGCTTCAAATGTCGAACAATTTGAGAAGCAAAGGCAAGAGAGAAACAGATGGATGAGAATGACACTAATTGGATCTTACCAATTTTATATGCATTTGTTTATGCTGTTAACTTTTGTATGGTTGTGTTGAGATCACCCTCCCAGTTCCCATCCCAAAAGTATCTGAATAGCGTTGCAAACCATAGTGTTGGTGTGCTTATTGTACCCTTACAAAAGATCTTCATTTTCGAGCACTCTTCCACTACTATTGAACGCATGGATGGAAACCTAAAGATGCAACTTGTCGTGGAGGAGAAGCATTCTAGACTTGGCAGATGTTGGAGGGTCAAACTTTCAAGCTTCCCAAGAGAAATCACTTTTCCTTCTCCATTTTCATCATTTGCTAGTATTTCTTTCATTCCTTCACATCCAATTATAGTCATATTAGTGAGATGCACCAAATTTGTGATTGCTGAAACTGTCACTACATGCATCAATCCAAAGGAATTCTTCACCACTAACTTTGTCATATTTTGGAAGGATGTCGTGACTGGAAATAATGTTGTCAAATTGGGACAATCCCAAACCTCAAATTTGTCAATTCTCTGAACAATTTTCGCCACCAAATAGCCTTCTCTCCATACATGCTTTAGGTTGTGTAACTTACTTAACTTGAGTTCTTTCAAATTTTCAAGCATCAGATGTTTTCCCTCGTCAATATGCCCTTCATCAGGGAATATATCTTCGAAAGAACTACAGAAGACCTCAAGACTTTGTAAGTTCTGAAATCTTTGTAGGAGGAATATGGGAGGAAAGATGGCATTTTCATCATGAAAGCATGCCAATGTTAGTGCTTTTGGTTTGTGAAAGAAGTCATCAGAAAATTTTCTGCTCCGTATCTTCTGAATATCCTTGTCGACTAATAAAAGTCTCTCTAAGTTGGGAATGTCCTACAAAATTGCCGATACAATGAGAGAAGTAAATTCAACAAGGTTTGACAATAAATCATGGGCTCTTAGTGGTAAATTTAGGTCAGTTAACTCCCATGGAGCGGGGCCTATTCTTACATTTCATGAATTTCTAGAGCCCTGCATACGAGTCTTAAGCTTTTAAAGTTGAGCTACAAAATGCAAACCGTAAACAAATGCTCCACTATGGCCATGCGCCCTAGGCTGTGCGCCCATATTATAATGATTAGATAGAAAGTGAAAAAACTGTATTGGCATAGGAATGATCAAACAAATGAATGAAGATTCATTTTACCTAGAAAACATCAAAGAAAGATGGTCATCCTGCGGTGATTTGAAAAAGAATTGCTAAATATCAGTGCCTAATTCTCAATTTAGTCCATAGGAAATTCACATTTCTAAGTAGAGGTAGGTACGGTAATCACACTAACCAAATTAATCTTCTATTAGCTATCTTACCCTATCAACAAAAATATGTAGTTACTTGAAATTTCAGGTGACAAGATGCGCTCATAGTGTCACTAAAAACGTTTTGTGCGACCACAGATGAAAAGCGTGCTTAAAGATGTTAGAAACATCTTATGGTGTCAACAAACATATAGCTAAGGGGTTCGTGTTTACTATATTATCATAATGTGACATGACTATGCTGTGTACATGAAATATATTGGGTGAATAAAAGAATGAAGAAGAAAGAGAGGTAGATAGTTGCAATCATACCCTCTCAAACAAGGAGCGTGCTTCGTGGTCTGAAAGGTTGTGTTGATTGTCTCTTTGAGCCCACTTGTTCATGGATGCCACAAATGACAACATGTTCAGTTTATCACAGTGGGTCACTCGTAATTCCTCCAAGAATGGCCAGTTCAAAGTGGGCAAGTTAGAGCAGAAGCTCTTGAGTTGTGGCATATTATGGAACACCAGAGAAGTTAGTCGCGGGAAAAGAATTTCAGCAGAAGTAGAATGTGAAGTGTCATCTCCACTCGCGACTATTTCCTCGAGCCCACATGACTCCACTTGAAGTCCCTCAAGTTGGGTTAGACTTTCAGCCACCCAAAGTGGAAACATATTCTCAAGACTCTTACAATTCTGAACCTTCACTTTCTGTAACTGTTGAAAAGTGAGAGTATCTTGAGGACTATCGGTGCATATTTTGCTTAAATTGTCCATGTGGGAGAGGACCATGAACTTAAGTTGAGGAAATTGTACCTGCCATATTGGAAAAATGACACAATATATTTGATTACATTGAGTGATGACCTCAAAGAAGGAATTTCCAAACTTCCCTTCCTCTCACAAATCATAACATGCCAGAACTTGTTAGTGACACAATCAAGGAGGGGTTGCCGGATGCTTTTATTTCAATTGATTGATGACTAAGGCCAAGTATATTGCATTGGAACAAGCATGAATTGCGATGCGACAAAATAAATTACCTTACAATTCATACCACCTATCAATACTCATGCGTAAAAAAAGATAGGAAAACATTTTTCAATGGGTTATGACCCAAAGAACACAATGACGACCTCAAATACCACATGAATACTTTTGCAATTTCTTAAATCACGTGACCTGGAATTTTAAGGCAAGTTCCTTACACAAACAAGGATTCCTAGGCAAATGCAATTAGTCTTCATGAACAAATGAAACAACCATGCCAAAATACATTGGGATACAAAAAAATGACACCGTTGTACGGAATTCTCACTCCCTTATGATAAAATTACTTAAATTACGACATGCTACAATCAATTACCAAATATGCATACTTGCATAGTTCCCTGAGTCCACAAACCACGGAAAGAGACAACATTGTCATACAAGGATATCCCCTTAGTCAAATGATCTCTATGAGCACATTATGTTTGTTAATAGGAAATCACCGATGTTATAAGCTCTTATAATTTGTCCATTAAGAAGTGGATTGGTTTCAATAAAATTAGGGTCAATACCCTTAAAAACCACAAACTGATACATCTATGATTGATTTACCCCAAACTAATATTTTAATCTTGAAAAACCCCAAATTGATACACCCATGACAAATTTACTTCAAATGACCACAAAAAACTCTAAACTTGTACACTTGTGACAAATTTACCCCAACGAATTTGTTTGACTGCCAAAAATCCCAAATTGGTACATTTGTGACAAATTCACTATTCGCTAAATTGGTTTAATACTATAAAATGGTACAATTGTAACAAATGGAGAGTAAAATCACAAACCGATATGCCGGTCACGTGTCATCTAATTCAACAATTTAACAATAAAATTTAATAGAAACTAATAGTCACAAGTGTACCAGCTTGGGGTAAATTTGTCAAAGATGTACTAGTTTAGGTTTTTGGTAATCAAAAAATTCGTTTGGGGAAATTTATCGCAAGTGTATCAGTTTGAGGTTTTTAAGGATATTAACCCATAAAATAAACACAATTACGACCCACGCTACCAAAAAACATAATGGCTATTTCCATGCTTCCCTAAATCTTTTAATATTCTAAATTGAGGAATATGAGGAGTTTTTGAATTACTTAAAAAATGTGGGGGATTCCTTATATTTGACAAATAAATGAAATAAAGTTATTGCAAATTGTCGCTGTCGAAAAATCAAGTGTCTAGTTTCATATTTCTCTATCTTTTAGTATTCTAAAATGAGTTTTATGATGGCTTTTTCGAAGTATTCTAACCATTTGGGGGATATCTATAATCATATGACAACTCATATATGACATATTAATGGCATTAGAAGTAAATGCACAACTAGTAATAACTCTTATCATTAAAGAGCAAACAAAAGTGTTGATGCTAGTTATGATGAGACATTCTACTCACACATAATAATAATAATAATAATAATAATAATAATAATAATAATAATAATAATAATAATAATAATAATAATAATAATAAAATTGGGCAAAACCATTAGAATAAGAAAAAAGTCAAGCATTTGCTCCGTCGGAAAAAGAAAGGAGTAGTTAAAACTTGTAAAGAATTTGCAACAAAAAAAGAAGTGATGGACAAAAACACTAACTTGAACAATTGGTATGCGTTTACTGCCTTTTTAAAAAATGATGAAAATTAGAACAAATATGGTAAAGATATTAGCTTGTTTTCACTGAATTCAATGAAAGTAAATTTGAAAATTGACTTTTATTCTTCAAAAAATTAGATGGTGGTATGTACATGTATTTCCTTATTATTCTACTTCAAAGGCAACCTCTCCTAGATGCAATTTATAATTATAGTACTTTTTTTTTTTGTTCGGAAATCAATAGTACATTGAACATTGACTTTTAATTGGCTTATTTGACATTTAATACTGGCAATGCCTTCTCCCTTTAATTTTTGGAAAGTTGCCATTATGACTTCTTGAAAAGTTCTCTCAATTTGAATAAATGTTGCTTGCAATGGGTTTATAAGATAAAAATTCTTTTATTTATTTGCTTCAAGTTGAACATGCTATTAGTTTTTAGTTTACCTCTTTTGAGAAAACCAATTCTTGATTTGTTATTTCAAAGATTGGAAAGATTTCAGTTTAACCAATTTGTGAATGGGTTTACGGTTATTAAAGTTTAGTTGGCGTTGACACCTAACTACAATATCTTATAGCATGTAATAGGTAACCAATTTTTCATTCTTGATTGATACCACGCGTTGACAATTTCGGTGGCAAAACAAATGAAAGGAAAAAAGCGGATGTTGCATTGCACTGGAACTAAAACTGTTTCTTGTGACACATGCAAAAAACCATTCTACTTCCAAATTCCAATCATTGGCATTCCATTTGTACTGCCATTTGTCAAGATGAATTAATCTGAAATCAAAAGCATTGGATTGAGAAAACGAAGACTAACCTGTGGAGTGAAAAGTGAAGGAGTTCGGTGGTCAATCTCCATCAAAGATTGCCAAGTCAAACTTCTAATCTTGGGGCACTGGGCAATGGTCAGATATTTCATTTTGGGACAATCCAGCATATGATTCTTCCCTAAGAGGAAACTTATCAAACTGAGCAAGCATTCCAGCTCCACTGAATAAAGATTTGGAAATGTAATTTTCTCCATTGAGCTTCCTTGCCATTCTTCCTCTATGATCACTCCTTCCATTTGATCACACTCCTTTATTTCTATATGCGATAGATTGGCAAGACATAGAGCCATCGATGGAGTGAAAGCATGTCTCAAGTTACTACAATTATAAAGGGTGAGATCACATATAATATTGAAGCATGACATTCCTTGCATATTCCTATTCCATAGTCGCCTCAACTTTGGTAGATTTACCAAGTCTAGAGACTGTAACATAGGTAGCATCTGAAAGCTTTTAATAGTCTCCAGCCCTTCAAAATCAAATATTTCTTCTAGCGACTCACAATCGCGCACTTGCAATATTCTCATGTAGTCTAAAACAAGCATCAATTTGGATGGAATAGCATTAATAAATGATGGACATTTATCCACCGTTAGTGATTCTATTGATAACTTGATGGGATTAAGTTCGCCGTGCCATATTCCAATCAACTCAGGGAACTCAGACAGCCGCAAAAACTTTACTCCAACACCTGTAGCCTGTTAGAAAAAGCATCATTAAATGTAAACTTCTAGTTAGCTAAAAGAAATTACTCTATTGGTGATGAAGACCATTCAATTGCATAGAGTTTGTTAACCAATGCATACCATTTCTTCAAACATAATTTGGATGGTGGTGTCGAGGTTTTCCTTCCAAAACCACATTTTTGTTGATACTCGTACTCTCTCCAGCCTTGGCGCCTCTATTGGTCCCCTAGAGAAGAACTTCATGTTGGGACATTCACTCACAATGACATCTTCCAAGAGAGGGAACATCAAAGTGCATTTAGTTGAGCTGAAACATATCAACCTTGTCAACCTATCAAGCTCCATATACTTCAATTGATTGAAAGCCACCACAAGCCCCTCCTCACCTTCCTTGTCACAAATGAGTTCTACCAACATTTTACAGTTACTTATCCTTAATTTTGTGAGTTCCACCAAATTTCTAGCTACTGTCAAAGTGAATACATTGGACACCCCACCACAATATGACATATCTAGAGTCTTGAGGTGTTGAAAAAATCTTGCAAAGGGTAATATTATGTATGGAGATAATCCATCACAATCCAACACTTCCAGGGTCTTCAAATGTTGAAAATTTCTTGAAAAAGGCAATATTACTTCTCGCTCATGACTAGGCACTTCTATGGTTTCTATACTGATGCTCAGCTCTTCTTGGTAAGATCTGCATACAACAAGTTTTTCCAAGTTGGCTAAGCTCTGAATAAAACGACATGTGGATATCGCGAATTCCTTTGAGAAATGATGAAGCTCAAGAACTCTAAGCTTGCAGAAGAATTCTCCATCATAAAAATGCCCATGCCATATCTCCATTCATTCGGATAAATCCAATTTTAACTCTTGCAGATTTGGGAATGCGCCCTGAAAAATTAGTCAAATAAAGATCTACAACCACCTTAGATAAAAGAGGATTGGTGTGTTATGGTATAAACCCTACAATCTTGTACAATAACTACATCTTAAGATGTTGAGTCTCATGTGATTCAACGAAGGAAATGCACCCTCATGCAATAGACATTATCAACTAAAAGATTCATATCTTTTATATTTGATTTGTACCCATATTTGAACTCAAGCAAATCCCTACATTCCCATTTCTATCGATGCATACCTGGTGAAAATAACTTCTCCATCAATTATAATCACAATTGCACAAAATTTCAAAGATTAATGTCAACAAAAAAGTGACATCTTTACTTTTTTAGCATAAAATCAGTTACCTTTCCAAAGTCCAAAGTAGATAACACGCTTGCGTGTTGGTAACATCACACTACATATCATGTATTTTAAATCTTCATGATAGTTAAGAGGGAGTTAAACCATCAGAATTAGCCTAAACCTTTGCTTTAAATCAACGGTTATTCATTACATCAGACATTGACAAAAATGTTCATTCAATATTTGAAGAACACACAATGTTACCATGTTGTAATAGTTCTATGGACTCCAAGGGAGTCATACAATTTACATCTTCATATGTCTAGCTACTCATATTGGATGCTTAGTTGGGACTTAATCATCACTTTCAATATTCACCATCGAACCAAAACAAATAATCTTGAGTCGTACCTTTTCTATCAAGAACAAAGGTTGTTTATGAAGTGGCATCTCATTCTCAAGTTGTGAAAAAAGTATCTCCGCTTTGTTACAACCATGCACCTTCAAGGTCTTCAATGCTAGCCAACGTAAAGCACGTATTTTGGTGTAGATGCACTTTAGTTCTGCAAGATGCTCAAGCTTGAGGGAGGTTAACCTTGGGAACACATCCCTAGGAACATGTACTTCCTTCTTGATGAGTTCCACAATGCCACATTCATAGATCTCCAACTCCTCAAGTTGGGTTAGATGTATTGCTACTAACGCAGGAAATAGAAAGGTGAGGCTCTTGCATCCAGAAATGGTAACAGAACGGAGATAGTGGAATTTGACTTGATTGTGGAGTTCCTCATCCCATACACACTTTAGCTCTGGTAATCCATATAACCCTAGATTTTTTAACGGAAAAGGAGCAACGAGATGTCCACCTAGATGATTCAGTGATTGAAGTTTGAAAACAACTTCCAGCGAACCACATGATCTTACCACCAAACTTTCCAGGCTCCTGAGCCATCCAAGAATGCAAGAAGGAACAATGTTCACTATCTTATCACATCCACAAACATTGAGCGATTTTAGTTTGTGGAAAGACTCCCCAACAACTCGATTGTCCCATATTATCTCAATATTATCCAAGCAACGAATTTCTAATGTCTCCAAGCTAGGAAATGCAACCTGTATTATTCGCTCACGAAATTATTGATTATGTTAAATTAATAGTTCATAAAGTTCTGTTACATATAGATTAGGTTGCTTGAGGAAGAGTGTTAGCATTACAAAGTAAACAATGGAGAGATCGAGATTAAAAAGGCAACTAATCTCGTTCAATATGTTCGAGTTTCTTAATTGTGGCAAAGAAAAATTACGAGATGCCACGAAACACATGGAAGAAGTGGTGGTCCTAACAATCTTGGTCTATCGATTGTGGTCGTCTTTTTAGATGAATGCATCCTCATCTTGCAAAGGTCATGCCAAAGATTCGACAGACCACACAATACAATAAGACAAACAAAGCTCTTTTGTTTATGTTTTGACATATATTAGTCTACCATATTTTTTAACGACAGTTTAGAAGGCATCATGAGATATTTGAAAACAAAAAAAGGACAATTTCCTTAATTGTGACACAGTTGCTTGTGTAATTGTGCCATGGTTGCTTGTGTTGTTTCTCCATGATAATTATGCTACTTCAATAAAGTAATCAATAAATAATCACAGTTGATATGTCCATATTAGCAATTTTCCATTTTTCAGTTTACTAAAAGTAGTTTCATGTTTCATTTTGGACAAGTTTAGCTTCAAAATTAGTGTATTGATCCCCATATTGTCTATGTCATCCCCTTAGGTTTCTTTTAATTTTATTAATCTATTAAAATTAAACATGTGCGATACAAATAATATTACAATTTATGAAGTTATAATCTTTAATATCTCTGAAATACACAAGAAATATGTCAAGGACATCATTACTTCCATTTAAAGTCAGTATCAATTATTTTTATTTAATACTTTATCACTCTAAACCAATTAAAAAGTTACACTAAAACAAACCAATGAAAAATGGGATCGCTTGGGTGTGACTGTTTCACGAAAAACCTTTTCTAGGAAAATATTTTTCTCATTTTCCAGCATTTAATTTGCTTAAAAAATGATTCGATGGAAAATATTTTCTTAATCAACTAGAAATGTTTTCCGTTTCCTACCAATGCTTAAATTAGGAAAATGATTTCCCCTTTAAAAGAACTCGAAAACATTTTCTAAAACATTTTTCTAGTATTAGGATCCTTGGTTAATGAAAGGTTTATTCTTATAAAAATAATTTAAAAAAAAACAAAATTTTAATTATTTTTTAATTTTTGAATTTTTTTCTTCTTTTATTTTTTTTTTATTATTTTTTTCCTTCTTCCTCTTTCTTCCTCTGCTGGCCAAGCACCTTGGTGACAGTTGGCATCCCAGCGACTGGCCAAGACATGGCCAAGCGAGCTCGAGGCTCAGTTGATCCAAGCTAGCTCGAGCTCACCAGCTCGATCTCCATCGACTCTGATGAGCTCACGGCCTGCCTAGGATCAAGGCTCATCAGATCTAGGCAAGCCCAAGCTTGACCAGGCCAATGAGCTCGAGGCTTGGCGATCCAAGCTAGCTCGAGCTCCATTGAGGTCAGTGAGCTCGCAGCTCACCAGATCTAGGTGAGCTTGAGCTCAACCAAGGCTGGTGATCTCGAGGCTCACTAGTCTAGGCGAGCCTAAGCTCCGTCAAGGTCGGCGAGCTTGCGGCTCGCCCAATCTTGACAAGGCGAAGCTTGCCTCGTGGTCATTGAAAAAGGAAGGAAAAAAAAAAAGAAAAAAGAAAATTAACTCGTATTATGTAAAAAAATAGGGATTTCATAACATTAAATAAAATTCCTAATAGTCATTTTTATATGGCATAGTGTGATTTTATATATAAAATATAACATTATTGTAATATTAAGAGAAAATTACAAAACTCATCAGTAAAAATATATAATAGGAAGAGTTCCCTTGCTAAGGTATTCTCATTAGAAGCAAGATGAGCGGAAAGTACATGAAAAGTTTGAATTGCAAGAAGCACGACCATCTTGCAAATCAAATGTTTTAAGTGATAGTCACTAAGAATATTAATGAAGAGTACTCTGTAATAATATATTTATATAGATTTTCGAATAAGGTGCTGATTTAGTGATGACATGAAAACAGTAGCATGATTAGAAAATTGGACGTGTCTCTACCACATCGATAGTTTCCCGGAAAATTTCGGATTTTTGGTCAAAGTGCATGAATTATAAAGAAATGAATTTTTATTGCCTTAGGTGATTAAATCAAGGTTCACCGACCCGACTATCTTTTACTGTATAGATACTAGGAGTAAAGTTTAATGACCATATCGCAAAATCTTTTACAATATAGCTACGAGGAGTGATTTTAATCCCACAATTTGAGAGTTAACATTGAGTTCATTAAAGAATAATTATCCAACTTTTTTATATACAGTGACTCTACTTTAAAATTTTCATTTCAATTTAAAATCACGATTTGAATAGAAACTCTACTTTTACTTATACAGATTCTATGGTGCAGTGATTATATGGAATGCAATCAATTTTAACCAGAGGGGGCTTCGGCGATACTTCTTTGTCTCCAGTATAACTAATTATTTGTAAATTTTAATTATTTAGCTGGCTGGAATAATAAATATTTATATGCATATATATTTTTTTCTAATTTCTTAATAATTTAATGTGATTGATCCAACTCTTATTGGCGTGAATTGAAACTTGCCTTTTATTTGTAGTGGCATGGGGCAACTTGAAATGCACAGCATGTAAATATCTAAAGTGCTATAACACACAAAATTGATGCCAAGCATTTCACTCCATCATATTTTTGTTATATTTAAGATTTTGATGTAGCGTTAATCACATACCTCTTGATTGAAGAGGACAGTAGAGCGCGAGTTGATGATGTCCTCTCCTCGAGCTTTTGATATATCTGTCATCAACTTTTCATTAGATGAAAAGAATGTCATCTTTTGCATTGTAGGGATGAATTAATCTAAGAGGATCTTCAATGATAAAACCAAAAAAAAAAAAAAAAAAAAAAAAAATCTACTTTCTACGAGAGAAGCACGTCAAACTTTCCAGACGAACAAATAGTAACTTGGTTAACATCAGAAATACTAGATTTTCTGATATTTCTATTCTCGACCCTTCTTCCTCCATAATGATAGCCTCCATCTTCTTGCAATACCATACCTCTAGTTCTCTCAATTGTGCAAGAGATTGAACCATGGATGGGGAAAACAGAAACCTGAGATTGTTACAACCATCCACCCATAATTTCTTCAAATTATGGAATCTCACAATTCCACAAGGATTATTGCTCCATATACGCCTCAAGCCTGGTAATCCCTTTATATAAATGGTGTTTAACTCGGAGAGAGTCTCAATATTTTCATTGGTGCCTACTCCATCAAGGTCAAAAATTTCTTGCACTGAAATGCAAACTTCTACCGTTAGAGTGTGTAACTTGCGTAGTTTTACTAGTGACCTAGAGTTGATAACTATTGAGAGAGATTTGCACGAAGACACCTCAAGAAATTGGAGATTGCTCAGCCCTGATGGAGATTCATCGGTCCATATATTTTCCAGATTGGGAAGTCCAACCATTTTCAAGGACTCCAAGGATGGGATGGAAACCTAATGGACAGACCCATCAACAATAGCATTTACAATTGCAAAAAGCAGACAAAAATCCTTACGTAATATAGCAGGTTATTCAAATGGTTGCGAAAGAAACTTCACAAACTTTAGGATAATTTTTTATTACAAAAATTTATGATAAACGAAAGCTGATTTACAATCTAGAAAGGTATTTATGACTTCGAAAGACAACTAATAAACTTCATTTTTTATTTAATATACTCATGGATGTTATTACAATTAGATTTTGTTTGTAATTTACTAACGATAAGGGAAATTACGGTCACCAAGAAATAGCAGTCATTCATTTTGCTAATGACTACAAAAATTAATGATCCACAAAGCGAAAGGAAGTACATTAAGGTAAATTACTTCCTATAAGGTACACTACTCCCCTTAGGTTACATTACTATATTGATAATGTATTACTCATTTTAATGGATGATTGCTAGAAAAAACTGTACTATCTCACAATGGAGATTACTACAATAAATAAATAAATAAATAAATAAACTATAGAAGAGTGACCGTGATTATGAAAGACATGCAATTTACTGACAAAGGAAAATATATCATTGCAATAAGTGACCAATGAGATTGCAATCACAAGAAGTAGATTAGTCTACTATAAGACCTTAATTACGGAAGGTATGCCTATTTCACTACCTACCTAAGGAAATTTAGCAATTTTGAAAAGTAATTTATTACTTCACAAGGGAAAATTACTACTATAAAAGTTTAGTTTCTGCAAGTAACTTCATTTTTTATGCCCAGGCCACCTACCTGAGCCCAATTGGGCTTATCTAGACCCAATCAATTTATGTGTGAAATACTTTAATTTATCCAATAAGATCCAATAAAGTTTTTTTAATTTTTATCCAATGAGGTGAGGAGTTCGTCTTTAATAATTGTCCTATAATTTGTATCTTCTCACAAATAATGGTACCTCCTATTCCTAATATTAACTATCTGGGTGTGGATAGTCTATTGCGATCCTTACACTCACTGACTGCAGGACGAATAACTAAACACACAGCACATTATATTATCTTTTTCTTTGTTTCATTTTACCAAATTCTTATCCTCCCTCTTCACATCACCGAAGAATCAATCTCAGGAAGGCGCGACCAAAGCTTATGCTTAGCACCAAGCTTGTTGGTCACGCCGTGTTCGTGAGAGAAACAGATAGAGATAGAATTTGTGCCTAGTCCGCAAGGGACCAAGTGCAAGGGTTGAACCCGCGATGGGGACGTCGAGGGAGGCGAGTTGTGGCTGGTCATGATGGTGGCAGATGAGCGTGGCTACGGTTGTGGGCAAGCATATCTGGTCCTTAGCCCTTCAGCACGTGGTGAGTCGGAGCGAGAAAAGATGCAGGCCCTCTCGCGATGCTGAACAACTTTCGGATGGAAAGAGAGAGAACCCAAAAATACAGAAGAGCGAGATGACACGTGTTGGCCATCCATGCGTGTCGTAGACAATGCGTGCACAGTAGTCCGCAAACATCCATACTCGAACTTACTTCATAAATCTATTATGACAACTTAAATTTCCACGAATTTTTATTACATCACTATAATAGGGCAATCATGTCTAGTCAACTAAAAGGCTATGAGCAATTTTTGTTGTACAAAAGAGCTGTGCATTTTCCTTAATTGGACCGCTGCTTATCCATAGTTTACTTCTCTTACTAACAATAACCAATTTAATCAACTTTATATAAACAGCCTCAATTTCAATTAAATGCCGTTAATTTTTGTTGTGATAATCTAAACTATCAACCTCATATTCATAAATTCTTAATTACATAGTGCTTGAGAAATTTTCTAAGTCAGATTTCTAGGTGATAAAAGTTTATTATACAAGATCATTAATTATTTTTATTTTGAATGTCTCTCTTATATCTCAATTGCCATTTCATAAGCTCGAGCCTTGACTACTCCTTGGAATTATGCTTCAAACCAAGTATTCACTTGAAAATCGTTTCATTTTAATCTTTCACCAATCAAGACCATGATTTTGACCATAATAAAGGAACGAAGCACATGAGGTAGTTTAGAATTGAGCCAAAAAAAAAAAACTGAATTAGGAGAATTAATTAATAAAATTAAGCCCAAATTTTGATTGAACAAAGCGGGAAAATTACAATGATTTTTCACCACTTAACATAGAATTCATGAGTTATTTTTCAGTTAAGTATGATAATCAAGGTTCTACTCTATTAGGGACCAAATCTATGTACATTCCCTTGATTTACGTCAAAGTTATACTTAACTTCATGAAAAATAAAATGCTATCATTTTATCGATGAAATTTGTCAACGACACTAAATTAGAGTTGATTTGCATGTATTTCAAATTGCCTATACGACAATCTTAGAACTCCTCTCTCAACAAGCTACTCATTATTAATTGCTTTATCCTCCTCTCTTTCTCCGCAATTTCACTATTTAATTTTAACACTCTTGCATTTTTCCTCATTCTTGTACGATGCTAATTTACATCAATATAACATTCAATTACCTACAAAAGAACATAAAAATTACGGGGAAATTACCCATCCCACTTATGAACTTTGAGGGGAAAATACCTTTACTCCTAACTTTTAAGTATTACATGAGTTTGGTCAGCTTCGATTTTATTGCGGATGTCAACCCTGTGGGCACTTTACCATTTGCATTTCATGTAATTTTTTGCGATAATTTACAATTCTTTTGTATCTGCTTTAGTTAAATCATCCTTTGGCCTCCGAATGCACTAAAATTGGTGGGAAATTCCCAAAATAAATAAAGAAAAGTGAGGAAAAAAATGCAATGATTTTAACAGAGATCAAGACAAAAATTACTAATAATATGGTTGACTTCATGAAAAGAGCTAAACATCTAGTTGGCTTTCAAATATATCCCAAGCATATAAAACAATCATTGGAAAGGCTAAATTTTTTGTTTAATTATGCATATAGCCTCCCTAGTCAGCTATTTAAAAGGACCATTGGATGATAATATCACATAGCTATGTTCAATACGCCATGATTTATATAAGCATGGGGATCTCGTGGGGGCTTTCGTGTAGTTTTGCCTGAAAGTCACTCACTAATGCCTATAACTACGAGACATAAGAACAGGTTGAATTTCTATGTTTGTTATGCCAAAAGTGCTTACAATTATATCTATATCTTTTATATAATTTCGTAGACTTGCAAGCATGAACATGACTGAAATTGTGTACTTTTATACTAATAGGACATATACAGTGACCAAGTGCTTATTGAAATACACGATATGGAAAGGACATGCATTAATTAGACTAGCAGCGTTGCTACTATTTGAAAATCCAATCCCCTTGCCCATTCTTCGCATTGATTTATACTGTAAGTCATCTAAATATTGTATTTTACAGATAATAACCATCGGTGAATCCATTTTACAAGATTATGAAATGACGCTATAATGGAATTGTTCTAATACCAAAATTCCCTTCAATGTTTCTTTATAAAACCCTATTAATATAGATATACTCGCAGCATGTAAGTTGAAAATAACTCAAATTCTATCACAAACTAAATTAACATGGATTTCATTCTATTAGTTGGACTTCTCCCCAATGAAGAGAAACATGAGATTGCTTTAACTAATTACAGAGAAGGGCATGACTAGATGAGGTAATTAGGAAAAAAAATGAGTAAGGAGTATAATCTATCTTACATATAATTAGGAAAGGAACAAAAGATTATTTAATTGTATATTCATTTGATAGAAAGTTACCTGTAGCCCATTGAAGAATGCAACTTGAGCGACAACTTGGTCATTTGATGTACTACTTGAAGGAGTTGTCGTGGTGGTGAAAAAGTTCTTCATATTTGGCAAGTCACGCAATTCCAAAACATGCATATTTTGCAACTCAACTTTGTGACAATCATCAACTGCTACAATCTCCCGCATTAATTGGCACATGGCAACTCGGATCTCTTCAAGGTGTGGAAGTTCTCTCAATAATGAAAGAGGAAACAAAATTTCCATCTTATCACAACTTTCGACTCGTACTTCTTTTAATGCAATGAAAGAGTTGGAGGAGATATGGTTGTTGCATATCTGCTCCAAGTTGACGAGATTATCAAGAATTAACAACTCCAACGTCTTAAAATCTATGTGGGAAGGCGATTGGAGGACGTAATGGACAGAGGGATTGTTCTTCACGTGTAGATGCTTTAATTTTGGAAAGCCTTCTTGGGATAATGTACAAATACTTTGCTCAATTCCATTTGATCCATCTAAAAATAGATCGTCAGTTTTGCCTAATAAAGTTTGTATGCATCCTTTCTGAAGAATATCACTTGTTGGATGCAACTCAAGCTCCAATGTGCTTGATCCTCTATGACTTTGCCAACGCCTCATACCACTTATATGGATTTTGTACGTGGTTAATTTCTTGACGTTTAGATCCTCTAGGAGCACACTTGGATCACGAATGGACGCGTGCAAAGTGCATAGATTCTTCATGTTATTCAACTCAATAAGCCCAGCATTAGTTGGTGGATTTTGCTCCACGGCATTCCATTGGTTAAAGCTATTCTCCATATACAACTCCTCCAATTTCATCAAGCTTCCAAGCACACCCGGTTCAATTGTCTTAAGTCGTGAGCAATGGTTCAAGTCTAACAACCTCAGATCTACCAATTGTCCAATTTCTTTTGGCAATTGTTGAATTTTGGAGTTCGCAAAGCTGAGAATATGTAGCCCTTTTAGCTTGCCAATCATGGCTACATTCTCTAATGAACAACCATCAAGACACAGAGTGTGTAAGTTCTCCAAGAATTGAAATGGCGAAGGTGAATGAGTGAGAGACACCTGAGAAAGATGTAAGACCATGAGCTTTCTCATAGAGTTGAAATATGAATCTGGGACCTTAAGAGATTCATTGTTTGTGAACAACAAAAAGATCCGCATTTCGGGGCAATCTAACTCTTCAGGAAGCTCCTTCATGTCAACATAGGGAAAGCATACCGCCGTACAACTTTTGAGTTTGTCCCTCAGCAACTCTGTCACTGACTTATCATTATCTTTCAACACGAAAAGAGGGTCATCTCTTGAAGTGACCGAGGCAACAAATCCACGAACCAAATCATGTATCTTGAAACCATCAACATCTTCATCATCTACTAACAAAAGGGAGGAGGCTTTCAAGGTTCGGATCAGTGAACGCAACCTATTTCTAACTTCTTCCATGCTGCTGTCTTCTCGAAATAACCTTGAACCCGCACTGTACCTCACTAAGTTTTCAAGAGAGGGCTTAGAGACACCATAAACAACACAAAGTCGTAACAGTGACTTCACCTCCTCGCTCTCCTCCCCCTTGAAACGGTCATAACTCAACTGCAACATCTTATTTATGCTCTCACTAATTCCTTTGTTTGTAGACTTCTCAATTTGTCTCAAAACATCCTTCCATTCATAAAAATCAGCGTCTTTAAAAATATTCGCCATTGCAATAATGAGGAAAGGCAAACCTGCACATTTGTGGAGTGCTTCATCCACCAAGGATTTGAACGGGTCATCATGAACTTTGTCTCCCACCGTCCCCTCAAACAATCTTTTTGCCTCTTCGTCCTTCAGCTCTTCAAGGCGGAAGTCCCTGTCGCAGCCCATTTCCCTTCGCAAAACATCTTGAAATCTTGACGTCAATAATAACTTGCATCCTATGACTTTGTTGTCATGTCTGCAAGGAATGCCCACTGATTTTAAGTCAAGCCCCTTCCACAAGTTGTCCAGTATTATGAGGACCTTCTTTTTTGCCCTCTTCTCATCTTCCAGCCTCGTCCGCAGACGCTCTGCTCGCGAATTGACGTACTCTACATCCTTTATGTCCAGGTCCAACGCATGCGTAATCTCTCCTTGAATCCTCTTTACATCTTGATTTTCCGACACGTCGGCCTTAGCAACCCAATCAAATGACTTCTCTTTCCTTATTCTCCTTTCGGCATCAGCCAATAGGGTGGATTTGCCGACCCCGCCCATCCCATAAATCCCGACCACGCTATTGTTGTTATCGACAAGAGCGGCCATGATCTCCTGCATGATCAATTCTCTAGATTTGATGATGTCATCATCTTTAAGCTTAATCGACGTTGAGGCCGAAGAAGCGAAGGCCATCGCAGTGGTCGAATGGTCGACATCTTTGCCCTCTCTCCGGGCGGGAGTTGAAGCAGCAACATTCCCTAGAGCAGGACCGCCGAAGGAGATATCCTTCAAATGACTGTATTCTTGAACGAGTCGTCGAATGCCCTCGATCTTTTGCTTGGCCTTCCTACTGAACTGATAGCGACAATTGGGGTTGGGAAGAGTCCCATAGCAACAAGTCTTGCTCGCCTTTTCGAAGTCGTCCAGCAGGTCTCGCGCCTCCTTCAAGGCCTTCTCAGCACTTACCTGCCACCGCGCGACCTGAGTGTAAACATTTCGAAGATTGTGTCTAGCCTCTTCCACGGCATTGTGAACCCTTTCTGCCTCGTACGCCAGCTTCCCGACTTCATTCTGAAGATCCAGGGCGAAACTCTTGGAGGACATCATGTATCTGAATTGACGCTTGATGGGAGCAAGTACGCTCTTGAAGACATCCCATACAACAGGAACGGCATATTCAATTGACATTTTTCTCTGATATTTTTCCGACAAAGAAAGAGCAAGAAAACAGAGAGACGGAGAGAGAGAATGACAAAAAGAAACGGCAGCAAATAGCGAAGAAGAATGGTGGTGCGGAGGAGAAAGAGCGAAACAGAGCAAGGAGGATGAGAGATGAAAAGGCGATAATATTCGCTCACAGAAAAGGATGAGGGGTCAACGGCTGAGATTCAGTAGCGAAGATTCAACGATTTGAAATAAAAGAAATTCTGCCGTCGGTCGCCTCTATCAAGCCATTAATGTAAACTTGCAAAAATCGTTCCTTTCCTCCACTGCTAATGGCCAGATATCTAATTAATATTGACCATTAGGTGAAAACATGTCTTGACGACTTTTTATGCAGTATCTTTCCAAAACCGATTAAGCTCAAGTGAAGATGGACACACTGAAGCGGAGTAGAACAAGGCCCTTGGTGTCGGATGCCAGTTTTATCAGCGGTGACTTGATGTCCTTTTTCACACTCTTCCTCTGCAATGTCCATTAATGGTGGGGCAGTATTATGTTTTTTCTCTAAACACCAAGCCTTCACTAAGGGGTCTTACTCCAGATTTATCGGAATAAAGAGGCTCCAACGATGTTTGTTATTGTTAATCGAGAGTGATAGAGAGAAATATTTGGTGAGTCTTCATCCCGCAAGTCAAGTGACTTTGTCTTACTACAGCTAAGTCAAGTTTTAGTTCTCGACGAAACACGGCAACTTCGTCCCTCTACTCGATCAGCCACCATCACTGATGTCCAAGTCTCCACGTCCTTTCCCCACCGCACATGGACAAACATCTACACACACGAAAGACTGCTTCGACGAGAATAATGGCGTGGGGGGGAGAGAGAGAGAGAGAGAGAGAGAGAGAGACTCTTCTAGAAATGGATGGTTTTCTGCATTTTATTGTTCCTTTACTTGATTAGTCACCCTGACGAATGTCCATCTCCACATCACATAGGGTGATTGAGAGAGAGAGAGAACAGACAACCACCAAATCCGAAAACCCTAATTGAATCGGCGAGGCCAATACTCAGTAATTTCAGGAAATGGAGTCGCCAAAGTTTGAAACTTTAAGCTGAAAAGACTCAATCGGCAAAGAATTGGAGGCTGTCAAAGCTGCGTACCTTGAAAATCAATGTCGACAGAGCATTTTTTTGGAGGTAAAACAGTTGGAGCTATTTCGGAGATTCTTCGCGTCGAGACGGGAGCTCTGGTGGATGGCCTTGATATGAAGGTTCCAGCTTTGTCAGCTTTCATACGGAAGCCATGGCCCTGCTCGGAGATATGAAACGTTTTCAGCTAGGTCACCAACATGCGACACGACGCCATTATGACATATCGACATGTCATTTCTCAAAAATAAAAAATTCTAACACGTTGAGACACGTTACATATTACATTAATATTTTTATTTTTAATTAATTTGATTCAAATTTATAAATAATTAATTAATTAAAAAAACCTACAATGGATTTACACAAATCATTCAACATACAGTACTTTTATTTTTCGAAATTATTTTTTAATTTTATTTAACAATTTTTTTCGATTAAATAAAAAAGCCCCCAACCCCTTCAATTAAATAACAAGCCCCTGCCCCCGGCCCCCGGCGCCCAAACCCTTCGATTAAATAAAAAAGCCCCTCGCCCTCGCCTCCACCCTCGGACACGCATGTCAAAACTCGTGTCGAAACGTGTCAACAAAAGTTGACCACTTGTCGACAAATCTGACATGCGGTCAACGCGTGTCTGAGCGTGTCGACGTGTCCAACACGCTCCGACACTTGTCGGACACGACATGGAAGCAATTGTGATGTGTCTGTGCAACTTAGGTTTTTCAGTCGAGGAGAGAGAATTTGATGGAGGTCGGGTCGACTTAATACTGAAGAAGACGTGGAGGTGGGAGGTGCAAGCTTTAATTGAGGAAGCGCAACTATCTACGGCCCAATTTCAATTTATCTTCTGGGCCCATCGTACGAATACTCTTCCTTCCTCTTGAGTGGACCATCCTCTCCAGCTTTTACGGGATCTTTTAATAATATCGTGAAGTATTTCGGAAAAAAAAAAAAAAAATTATGTAACCCTGAAAGAAAACTTCTTCCTGGACCTTGCAGCTTCAATCCTGCATAAAAATGCAGCTTTGATGCCGGGACTGCAAAAAACTTGCATTTCTACTAAAAGATTCCCCAAAATTGACGATGCAATGCACGATCATTTCGAATTTAGGGCCTTTGTTGATGCCAAGAAAAGCCCCAAATCCAAAATCCAATCGGTGTTCAATTTTCATGGTGAAGATCCGAGCGCCTTGTTTCATGCTGAGTTTGCCGAAACTCATAATTCTCCAATTCTGCTACATCAAGCCCACACTGCATCGCAAATTGATCTCTCGTCTGATCTGACTATAGTGGCGCCGGAGAGCAAGACCGCTTCGTATTCCAGATTTGTAGCATCCGTCGGCGATGAGGACAGACAGAATTGAGGGTGATCTTATAATGGCAGCACCTTAGGCTATGGCATTCGGTTGCCTAAGCATTATTTTTCTTTCCCTAGTAAGTCAGATTTTGGTTCTTGACATGTCGAGAATCTTCAGATTTTGAGGATAGAAACCAAACAACTTTTCGTTGGAACATTTGATTATCAATGGCTGAGATTTAGTACTAGAGATCAAACAATTTAGAACCTTAGCAAAGATCCAAATCACATTGAAGAAAGAGGAGATGGGTACGTACATATCGCGGAGCTTGTTAACCAAAAACCTTAACAGCAGTCAATTTCTCGAGTATAAAAATGGATGATTTTCTGCATAATTATTCCTTTGCAGGACCAGTAGCCATCACCATCGTCCTTTCTTCGTCCTTTCATCCTTTGCCTCCACAAATGGCCCTTTCATCCTTTGCCATCGCTTAAGTACTAGTCCTGATCCATCCTTTCATCCTGTTCCACCGCAAATTGTCCTTTCATTTTGATTCTAGTTATCACAAATGCTTGGGTCTGTTTGGATTTTTTTACTTGTAACATCTATTATCCTAATATTGCAGTTATCACAAATTGATTTTCAAAGCCTTCAAAAGTATACAATTATTGACAAGTAGAGTTATTTGTTTTTCATAATTTATAAAACCTAATTATTTCCATTTTCAAATTTTTTGGGCAAAAGCAAAATGCAGAAAATGCTACTTAAAAAGTGTAAACAAATAGAACGAGTTAATTATAGAAGCCAACAAAAATGATGATGGAATGTTGTATAGTCTTTTTGGAATCACTTTTGTATATTTTTAATTCATGACAATCATTCTAAACAACTTTATCAAAATGAATATAGATCTATGGAAAAAAAAAATGACTAAGAAGATACTTGGACAATAAAGACATCTTAAGTGGAGTGCTACTGTGCCATGTGGATCGCAGCTTGCTGAGCCATTCGTATAACTACTATGCGCAAGTTATTCATAAAAAATCATGTTTTAATCCAACATAGCATAATATAGTTTGATAAAATGATGAGGTCAAATTAACTTCCGCACCCTTTTTACTCTTTTTTCAAAAATTATATCTTTGGCCTGACGTTGTTAGACCCCGTTCTGCTCCTCTTTCTTACTCATTTAAGATAATGACAATGTGGATGAACTTGAGATCTGATCCGAATAGTAATTATCAAGACCATTCTATTAGTGCATTACCATAAATAAAGACGGCATCCATGAAGCTCCTCTAATTGGTGCATTAACACTTTGTTCTACTTAAACCAAACAAAAGGCATAAGATGTAAGTACCAACGCCTCCATCTCATGCCCAAGTTTCTCCTCCTCCGCTATCTCCTCTGCTATTTATAGTCCCAGGGCTTGATGTCTTCTTCGCCGGCTTGCTCTACTGGAATGCCGGGCGCCTGCACAACTACCTCACTCCTTTTTCTCAAACTCAGCCATGATTGATAGATCAGAATGTCAAATTACTCCCAAATTCGTATATTTGTTATGACTAATTTCTAACAAAGAAAATGTGATCACAAATTGAAGTTATGAGGAATGTTCTCTTTCAATTAAGTTGACAAGGATCTTTTGCATAAATTATCATCCTCCCAAAGTAAGTAACATTATTTTTTGCAATATGGGGGCATGAGCATGTAGATTTGTCAGGCTAGCATCTTGTGAAACATCCCGTAAGCCCTGTAAAATGGTCAAACTTAGGTCTTCCACCTATATAGGCTTACTCTAACTAGAGCTATTTGCATGTATTTGTAAAATTCAAACCGACAACTTCCAATTCCTAAGCTAAAAATCTCCAATATCCCAATTAAATGCGCCAATCCTAGAGTATATAGTAAGCATAATTTTTTTTTATGTTAAAGAGCAAGTGTATTTTGCATTATGTATCATTTCTCAAGAAAATGAAAATGTTAACGTAAATCCATCATATTATTGACAATTGAAAATTTGCCAAATAGAGATGCTAACCTAACCTCAATTTTGGTCTTAACCAAATACCAATCAATTCCTCGGTTATAGGAATTGATGATTCTCTGCATTGTTCCTTTACACTAGTCATCATCATCAATTTCCCTGTCTCCATCCTATCCTCCACCACCGATGGACAGACATTGATCAGCAAATGGTCCTTTTCATCTTTTTCCACTGCTAATGTGATAGTCCCAATCCATCCTTGCATCCTTTCTTCCACCGTTAATGGACAAACATTTGAACTAACCCTAAACCCTCTTCTTGGGCAGTCAGTGAAATCATGTTAAAAATATACAAGTAACATTATAACTAAGCTACCATAAAAAAAAAAAAAACCTGAATTTTAATGTTATTTTTTTATATACTGATAGCAAATTATTATAATTTTCTGTTTATTAATGTAATAGAGTTGGATTAAATTAGATTTATATATCCAATTAACATTTTATCATTAGTTGAAAATAAGTACTATCTTTCAAATTTTCACAGAATTGTTGACAAAATGCCCCTCAAATCATTTCTTTAAGTGAAAAAAAGAAAAAAAAATCGGTTCATAAGGAAAATTTGAAGCTAAATTTTTTTTACCAACTATAATTCTTAGATACTCATAACTCTCTCTCTCTCTCTCTCTCTCTCTCTCTCTCTATATATATATATATATTCTGACTATTTAAAAGGGTAATCATAATTTTCTAACCAAAAAAGTATATAACTAATTAAAGTCATGAGGGACTTCCTCTTTGTAATTAAGTTGATAAGAACCTTTTGCATAATAACTTCCTAGTTTATGAGGAATAATGCATATAAAAAAAATACCACATAAAATAAGCATATGTATATTTTTATAATGTAAGGATACAAGCATGGAGACCTGTCTACCTAGTAACTCATAAAATATCCTATAAATCCAAGGAATCAGTTAAGCTCATGCTTTTGGCAAAGGTGACCTAAACCCAAAATATTTTACTTGTAGTTTGTTGGATTCAAACCAACGACCTCTACTTCCTAAGATGGAAATCCCTACCACAATAAGAGTGTTTTGCATTCTATATTAGTTTTAAAAAATGACAATGTTAACATATGATTATCATATTGCTGATTCAATAATTGCCAAAGTAGAGATGCTAAGTAAGTATAATCTTTTATAGTGAAAAATAAGTGTATTATGCATTCGCATAATTTCTTAAGAAAATATGGTATCTAGTTAAATGGTATGGTTTTGCTTCTTTTGGTGATTGATTTGCATAAAATTGACGTGGATGAACCCCATTGCAATGTTCTTAAATAGAGCCAATCACATATTTACAATATCTTAATGATAAGGATTAGGAGTGAGCCACCGAGTTGGTTCACTACAAAATCGAACTTAACCAGTCTTAACCAACCAATTTTAAGTTGATTTATGCGAGGACCACAAGGAAGAAAGATGAGATTGGTACAGACTATCAGAGATATTTAGGATATTTCCTAAGCCATCAAGAGAATGAATCAAATCAAACCCCAACCTTTAATTCCTTTATGCAACCATCTTCAGTCATCTCACCTTCAGTAACTTCTCAATTTTGTCAATGCCATCTTTAGTCATTTTATCTTCAAAAAATATCCTAAATATCTCTAACACATATAATGGAACTCGGTGACTTAACCTTAGTTTAGGCCTAAACTAAGCACCAGTTGATTTCTTAAGTGTAGAAATGGATGATTGTCTACATTATTATTTCTTTGCTTGAACAGTGACCACCAACAATGTCTAGTCTCCATCCTTTCCTCCCCGCACTAAAAGACAAACATTGATTGTCCAAGAGTACTTGCATCCTTTGGTATTTTTAACCTTTTTAAAATGCATATTTATTAAAGGTAGTCACGAGTAGGGGTAAGTACCGGTCCAGGGTTAACCCTGGACCGACCCTAAACTGGCCCAATACTACCGGTCTTGGTCCAGTTCTAGGGAAACAATTCGATCCTGGTCTAAGATTCGGACCTATGCGGGTTGGTCCTTGATCCCGAGAGTTCGCGTCTCGGCCAAACCCTAACCAACCCTAACTATATATATAATATATTATTTACAATTTTTTTATATAGAGAAAACCTTAAATAAACGGCATCAACAATATTAAACAAATATTTAGTGAGTAGTTCAAGTAATTTTACATTATTCTTTAATAACTTAGATTTTTAATGTCTTTTACGGCGTCCAACAGTCATACTTTATGAGGGAGGAAAATGTTTTTGTGAGGAATCATCATGGCGTCCAAAAGGGCATAAACAACTCCTCTAGTACTCATTATCTTTTGTCTTATTTGTCTTCTTAGTCTTCAATTTGCCAAAATCGAGAGAAACAACTTCTCCGCTCGTCACTCAATACTCGCCTCGCTTGCTTTAGGTCACTCGTGCCGCTTGTCGCTCGATGCTCGCTTGGCTTGCTCCCCGCTCGTCACTCGATACTCACTCTATTTGACGCTCAACCCTCATCGCTTGCCTTTCTTAGCTGACTTCGCTCGTCATCGAACCCATTGAGTCAGCTTAGTTCTCAGTTGCCATTTCAATGAGTAAAAAAAATGAAATAAAAAATTATCAGTTGCTCTCGGAATGACTCGGAACCGAACCAAACTCAGTAGCTCAATCTGGTCCTCAATTGTTTTTTCAAGGAGTATTAAAAATGAAATAAAAAAACTATCGATTGGTCCCAAGTTGACCTTGGAATCGGATAGAACCCACTGGGTCGGTCCAGTCCTCTATCTCAAGCTCAATAGGGTCGATCCTCAGTCCCAAAAATTGAGGACTAATACTATACGGGTTGATCTTAGGGTTAGGAGATAGACCGGCCCAACCCGGACCATGCTCACCCCTAGTCACGAGAGGGAGATAGGTGGTACACCCTGCTATATAAGGGGGACTGTGTTAGGCATGGCAAAGGACAAGGTAAATGCAATTTGTATTTTTGACAAGATGTGATCCTTAACTTCGACAATTATTATTTTCCTTGATATAGACCTTGAAAAGTCCTAACGGAACACTTTGCCTGCATACTTATTTGAACAAGCAATGCAGGAATATGAATTTAATATCATAATATAAGCACACAAAATGATAGAAGACACAAGATGTATTCACAATTCCCGACAGTATTTGCCAATTTCAAGAGTCATAATCAGCACTCTTTGCTTGGCCGAGTGGCTAAGTTAAAGCCCCAAATCACCAAATCTCTAGTTCTAACACCTGACTTGAACAAAAGGGTCTGACGGTACATAGAGTCTCCAGGTTCAAAATTGAGAATCCATAGAAGTACACAAAAACATATTAACCACGAAAGAGGCACACAAAAAAAAAAGAAGAAGCAAATTTCATTTCAATGGCAAAAATGAAAATTGCCGCCCAACTATAAATCAACTTGGTTTATCAATAATCATTAGTTTATTTCCACATTGTAGCAAAAATATCTTGGGCGGGTTGCTCCTTATGCTAAAGGTCAATTAGAGATAGAGGCAGTGAGGACACCCCATTAAAAAATATCCTGTCAAACTATTGCATCGGATAGCCTGCACAACGTGCATTGCTTTTCTTCGATGACAGAGCTCCATCAGATGAGAATACATGTGAACCTCATTTTTTCCACGAATGGTTAAATCATGGGATTTTCGTGGCTGCTTTTTGAGAAATAATAACTTTCTTGAGGATGTCATAGAAAACGAGAGTTTTCCTATTTACTGTATAGACTTTATTCATGTCATATATTATACATTAGCTAATATTCTTCTTCTAATGCCATAATCAATAGCAAACTTCTATCTCTATTGACTTTAAATTTCAAAATGCCATAAAATTTTAAATTAAAAATAAAGAAAACACTCAATAAAATGTAAAATGGTCGTACATATATAATGTGTGTGTGCAGGAATAAATTTTTATAATGTTCTACCTATTGACATATTAAACTTGGGCTAACTTAGACTCTTATATCTATTTAATGTTGTCCATTAATTCAAAATAAGTCTTGACTTTTCATGCATTATCTCTCCAATTTTCACAGTTTGTTTCTTTTTATAGAAAACCCCTCATATCATACCTTAAACCCCCCAAAAAAAATAAAAAAACTCATTTTATAAGGAAATTTTGAAGCTGTTTATTATTTTTGCCTAATTGTAAGATTAGAATGTCGAATTAATTCTTAATCTATATATACACTATGGCTATTTATAAAGGTTATGACTTCTTTTTAACAAAAAAAAAATGTTACAACTAAACAAAAATATCCAAACTAAATATTCTCATGCTTTCATTCTTTAACAGCATTCTTCCAAGTTTAGGAATTATGGATTTTTTTTTTTTTTTTTATAATACCACGGACTTTTGTTAACCATATCGATATGCGATCTTATTGAAAATTTCATGCAAGTGTTTCAAGTCCTCACAGTACATTTGAATTTGGTTTTTCAATAAAACCCTCCTATTATGCACGCTAAGCCTTGGCCCATTTCAATTTCAAAGGTCGGGTTTGAAAGACCTTTTGATAGCCTAGACCCTCCCCCCTTATAACCGTAATGGCATGGAATCATACCATCCTCGGGCATGATTCCTTGCCACCCTTGGATCATCTTAAGCAAAGTAAGAATATAAGGCATGTGTGGAAATTGACAAAGGAAATGGATAAGTTTCATGCAATTGGAAAAGGGAAAATGAATCAAGCCACAACTAGACATAGCTTGATTCATGACCAAGATGAGGCCTACCATGTGATGCACACGTGCCCTGGTTTATTGCCAGCATACATGCGATTGGGCCTAACTTGATCCATGACCAGATGTTGAAGTATGGGGCCATCAATATTTCTCTATCTTGACATGAATGACTGTATAACTTATTAAATATAGTAATGAAGTAAAAAATATACTAACTAATAATCATGATATGACCAAATTAAAATTCGAAAGATTGAGTAAAATAATCAACTTGAAAAATGAATAAAGGCAAAAGAGAATTAAACTAACATTTAGAAAAATATGTGGAAACTATAGTCTTGGAGCCATGTAACAAACATGTATTTTGCTAGTTCTACGTAGACTTCATCTGCGATTACTGCCAACTATTTTATTTATCAATAGAGAGGTAAGATGGCCACATCACCAACATATGAATTCGCCAGCTCATAAACGCCCACTCTGCAATTAAACTAATTAGGCATGTGCAAAGAAAGGAGAATTCTGGTAGACAATGGCAAGAACTTTCTATCATTCTACTTAGTTGAAATTAAAATGTTGCTTGTGTATCAAAATATGTGATCTAGGAAACTATAGATTAAGAAAGGTGTATCATAAAACGGTTACGAACTAGAAAAGAAATTACACAAAAGATTATCTCTTATGGAAACATGAGAAACCCTGACGTCAAGAGATTCTATTCAGAAATAGAAACATAAAAAAAAGCCAATAAATTGCAACTAGCTTGAAAAGGAAGAAAATAAAAGCAGAAAGAGTACACTTCTTCATCGATTTATCACAATTGCACAAAGGAGGCATAATTAGGAATTCTAAATTGCACCACAAAAGGCCTAAAATGACATTTTTGGTGTTTTAACTCAATCAACTACTGGATTAGTGGTATTTTTTCCATTGCCATTTCTTCTTTGGTTAGGTTTCTTTACCAAGTGACGGATAAATATGTCCACCTGATTCCCAACTTAACTCGTCCTTATTAGTAAATCCTGGTTTAAGACATTGAACCATGAAAGCTCTTAAGAAAATAACATATCACATTCTTCCTACACTACACCAAATCCACCTGGCAAAATAAATTAGAATGTGAGGCAGCATTAGGCAGCATTTATGCTGGAATTTGAGACATGACAGTGATGAATTAAGCTCGGGACCTTAAACACAGCGCCACCCCCCCTCCCCCGGGGCCGGAGGCGCATCTCTTCACATGAGTTGGCAACATCATGAACTCGAGAAAAACGGATGCTCTAATTTGAATTTGCCAACTAGTTCACAAGTTGGAAGACATGCTGGACTTGGAGTGATCCTATATCTAGACTGTTTGATCTTATATGTACTTTAAAGAGGAGAAATGTAATGAACACTATTGACACCCAAATTTTTATCAATCATTCAAGTATCCATTTTTTGCCAAAATATAAAAAATACAAAAAAGAAGTTAAAAACAACAAAAATATAGTAATAAGAAAGATAACAAAAAAAAAAATAATAAACAAGGAAAACAGATAATGAAAAAAAAAAAATTCGGGGAAGCCATTTATGCCTGGCCCGTTTCCTTTAGCAAACTTTGCGGCCCACTCGGGCTTAGTCCCTGAATTGGCCCAATTTTCCTCTTACTTTTCTTTTTTTTGTTCCAGCCCAACCCTTCTCCTTTGGTTTTTCTTCTCCCTTTCTCAGCCCATTTTGTTTCCTCAAAATCCCGGCCCTTTGTCCTTCTCCTCCTTTGCACGCACGCCTTGGTGAGAACAGAGCGTCCGTGACGCAAGGAGAAAATTCTGTTTTGGGTTGGCGTCGGCCATTAAAGCGGGGAGAAGCTGCAAGGAGCTTGGCTGAGGAGAAGCGAAAGAATCAACAAAAGGGGGGGAGAAAAATTCTCGTTCGAAGAAGGAGAGACCGCTGCTTCATCTCTGCTCTATTTTGTTCGGTTTTGCTAAAGTTTACAGGATTAAACTTAGCCAATGAACTCACGAGCAAACCTTACTAAACTGAGATCGTTTTCGTCGCGATTTCTGCTGATCTAGAGGTTGATGCACTGCGTTTAGACCGAGTACAGCATCAATTTGGTCTCGGAACTTTTACACAAAAAACGCACGCCACCTGTTTGATGATTTGCGCATTAGACGTTTCGAATCTGACTTTGCATTATCGGATGTTTGATATTGTTTAGATCCGTAATGGTTCGTGTCCAGTACGCTAACTGCTGCGCTCCTTTCCTTTTGGATGCATATCATGCTCATGGTGCCGTTTGAACGTGGTTGGAGTCTAAATCCATCCTTGTTTCTCTTGGCGACGATCGCGATTAGCTAAGGCCGTGTTAGATCCTTCTACCTCTGTTCGAAGCACTTGTGTTTCGTTCAGTTCTGGATTGTTGTGTGCGGCTGTTAAGTTAGAAAGGAATTCTGTTCCGGTGGAGGATGCGTGGGGGTTAACGTAGTGTAAGCCGTCAGCGGCGAAGGTTTGACGACGGTCGGAGATGATCGGCAGTGACGGTTTGGTGACGGTTGGCGAGGTTGGTTCCCGACGTTGGAATTTTTTTAGATTTTGAAGTACGTTTGTGTGGTGAGCTTTGAGTTTTTCCATTGAGAAGATTCGGCAAGTTGCAGGGGGAGAGACTGGCTTCGGGAAGAAGACGACTTAAGAAGGGGATGAAGGAAACTATTTTTTTTTTTTTTTTAAAGGCTTGAAAAATTTAGGTTTAATCCAACGCGGGTCGGGTCCAGATAGACGGATTGGGTTAGCGAGTCGAACCGGTAAAACCGGCTCGAATAACGTAAATAAATAAATAAATAAGAAAAATAATGAAAAAAATAAAAATAAATCAAAAAAATTTCAAAAAACCTTGAAAAATCCAGAAAATTGGAATTCCTTAAAAAATTTTGCTAGTTCTTCAATAGTTTTTTTTTTCTCTTAAAGTTTGGAAAATCCTTAAAAAAAATTAAAACCCAAAATTGAATAAGCCTTTATGTCTTTACAATAAAGACTTTCGGATTGTCATTTTCTTTTAGAGATATTAGGCTCCTTGTGTGTTGTTACTTCAATTATACATGATTGCACATTTTAATATCTTGAGTTTTTTTTTTTTTTTTGAGAATGGTTAGGATGAAAACTAAAAATCTTCGATAAGTTGCTATGGCATTAGTTAGCACATAATCGAGTTAGGTACTGAAAGAGCATTAATCTTAAGACTAATGTAATCAAGCACCCATTCTAAGATCTTTGATCATGCATGAAATGAGATATTCTCCTGTATGTCATTAGTTTTCTAGTTGACCTAAATAAGTAAGTGGCGATTCTTTACGTAAAAATTTATATATAATTAATTGAATGAAAACCAATGGTCTAACGTCTCGTGAGGTATGGGTTTTGGAGAATCCAAGTTAACTAAGGGCCATTGGCCCAAATTTGACAATACCCCTAAACATAATTCCTTTCATAGCGAGGAATAGGTCGCGACAAACACTAGTATGATATTTCACTAATAAAAGAGTGTGCTATGAACACAAACATGTCTTGAAAAAAACTACTAGTAACACCACAAAGTTCTTGTGATAGTAGTTCGGACTGGCAAAAAACAAGGTATATGTAATTTAAGGTATATGCAATTGAGTCCCTATTTGTCAACAAGGTGTGGAACCTTCCGAATTTTCGAGCTCTACGGTATTTCCCCTTTCCAGTCAAGGTTTGATACTTTACCGATCATGCTCGAAGGATTTATATCTCTGAAGCACTATCATCAAAATGTTATTGCATGAGAAACGGAGTTCCCTTTGTGTTTTAAAACCTTAACAGGGCCACAAAAATTGGAAGCTCGAGAAGCACCAAACTTGGATCCTTCCTAAGAACAAAGTGATAAAATTGTATCGTAGCTCCAAAGGGACGAAAACAAGACTAGAAGAGAGTGCACCCACGAGTTCACCACAACTAAAGGAAGGAGGAATAATTAGGAAATTCGGGGCCCGAAGTGACAACTCCCGATTTTCCACTCCAGTTAAATCAGGTATACTTACCAGCAATACCAATGATGGGAGACATCAAACATTGAATCATCCCTCTCAATGAGCTCAAACATGCATACGTTTACCAGACATAAGCGAGTTTCTATCACGGACACGGACCAACTAGGTGCCTGGAATGCCACTCGAGTGGGTTGATGGATCCTCAGCTTCACCTCTTACAATCTGTCACAATGCGTAAGAGTTAAGATGTGATTATTTCCCTCAATATGTTCCTTGCAGAATCCAAAGGGAATTGTCTACCTAGATACATAGTTGAACAAGCAATGCGTGATTACGAAAGACCATAATTAGAGGATACACAAGATGTAAATTCACGGCACTTGGCAATAATTGCTAGCTTCAAGAGTTCTAATCAGCAGCCTTAACTATAAGATAGAGTGCACAATATGAAAGTCATCAATCTTAACTTGTCAAATTTGTGCTTTTAGACTATATATAAGTTATGTAATATAATCTCGAATCTTAACCACAGGTATAAGGGAAAAAAAAACAAATTGAAAACTCGAACATTGACTGAATGGAGAATTCCACCATTTGATCATGCTTGTATCTAAAGATGAAAGATTTACTGGACAATGGTATACATGTCTTGTTAGTTGACTTAGTATAAATGATTTAGCATAGATTGGTAATTGGTATTACCATGGAAAATCAGAAAAAGATTGATGAAATAAATTTACATTCCCTACTCTATAGAGCTAGTGATTCACCAATTCATCATGATATGCACGACCAAAATATTACGTTATCAGTCGACATCTGGAAACCTAGTTAAAGAGCATCGAATAATATGGAATGAGAACTTTAAGTGACGCTAGTTTGAATATTTAATTGGTGAATTAATTAACTCACTCTAAAAGACTAAGGGCGGAATAGAAGTTAGAAGTTAATTCTGTCACGGAAATCAAAATTTAGATAAGTTGCTTAATAATTTTCGCATCCTCTTCACCTAGTAATATGAAGAGCTACGCCTTCGGACTGTCGTGGTGAGCAGCTCGGACTTAGCTGAGAACAAGGTAAATGTGGTTCAATCCTCATTCCTAGACGGGCTGTGAAATCCTCCGCATATTCTGCTTTCATGATTTCCGCTTTTGGTGAGAGAAATTTGTTCCCAAGATATGATGTCTTGCTGCTGCTCAACAAATAACACATCTTTGAAGCACTCTTCTCGAATATTATTATGTGAGAAAAGTCCTTTTTATATTTGGCAACTATGATGTGAACATGACCGATGGGCTAATGCTCTGTGAATCCGCGCCACCCTTTTCACAGTGAAACCATGTCATCATATGGCTTTTCTAGTTCTATAGGCGGGGTTGAACCACTCACCACCCTGAGAAACACCGTGTTTGAGAGGTCCTTTTCATATTTTCTTGGGAAACTTTTGGAATTCCCTACTTTGGGAAATTTTAGAGTTACAAGCCCATGACACTAACTCATCATAGTCAAAACGAAAGTGCAGAAAATAAGGGAAGAAAACTGAGAAAGTTTAAACTCTGCAAGCATCGATGAATGATCAGTTTCCAAAAGAGGTGTGCTTCGGTGTAAGTGTGGATTAAATTTTAGTGATAGTCGCTTCATTTGAGAAGCATAAAGCAGGAGAAATCCACCCTATGATTAGGGACGCGATGACGTAGCACAGTCCATTACTTTTGGCTATGGGACCGTCGGGTTTGGCTGGAGAAAATTATCATGCCAAATCAAACGGTGGACATCATTTTATCTTATTATATAGTTGAGATGCTGGTTGACATCGATTTGCAAGAAGTGAGCACATGACATTTGGAAAAGACTTACGCTACCTATTTGGGGCAAATAAAATTAGTTCATCACTTGTCTTGTATTCCATCTATTAATTTATGCTTTCATTTGTTAGCTCAGCTATCATGTCGTTCTTGTGTCACTAGCTATTAGGTTAAGTTTGGGGAAAGAAAATGACTGTCAAATTTTGTTATATCACTAAATTTGTAAAAATTTTGCAATTAAGCCATGCACAAGGACAAACGAGTTCAAATTATGCCGATCCGATTGGATTTGTATAGATGAGTATTATTGATTTGTCTAGTATAACAACTTAAGGTAATAACTATTGCAGAACTATTTTTTTAACATGTTCAAAAGATATTTAATATCTAAGAAAGTAAAGGAATACGTACGATGTTTTGTGACCCACGTCTTCTCGGAACAGCGTATCCAGGCGAGTGTATAGATGAGCGCAGCAAAGTAGGGATGGCGGGAGGGCGGTTCAGTCGGGCCCACTACGGCCCAGATCATTTCGTGCCACCTTCTTTTGTATTTGTTGTTATTTTTTTGGGGCACAGTAGAAATTTTCTTTTAATCATTAATCTTTGAAAAAAAAAAATCTAAAGTGGAGACTCGTCGTCAAGAGAGAAGAGAAAGACTCTTCTTATTTCATAACTTCCGTTGGGGTGAGCTCAGCCATCGCAAAGCCCAGACCCCGTTCCCTCCTCTTCTTCCCCCGCCTCCCTCCATCCATCTTCTTTCCATCACCACTTCAAATCCGAAGGGAGAAAGATGGTCCAGGTTGATATCGGTGGAGAATTGCTCTTTTATTGTCTCCTCAGATTCTATTCTCCATCGCAGAAAGACTCTCCAAAAAGCGACCTTCATCAAACGCTTGCTTTTTCTGCTGAAAGATTCCCCGCAAATTGACAATGCCAGTGCCCTATCCTTCCGAATTTAGGGCTTTTGTCGACGGCCGGAAAAGCCCCAAATCCAAACTCCAGTCGGTGTTCGATCTTCACGGCGAACATCCGAGCGGCCTTGTTTCCTGCCGAGGCTGCCGAAACTCGTAATCCTCCAATTCTGCTGCTTCCGGCCGACCCTTCGTCGCGAATTGGTCTTTCGTCTGATCTGACTGCGGTGGTACCGGAGAGTGAGACGCTTCGGATTCCAGATTTGTAGTGGCGGTCGGAGATGAGGATGGACGGAATTGAGGGTGATCTTATAATGGCAGCACCTTAGGCTTATGGCATTTCGTTCTGAAGTATGGCGCTTTGGGATTGTTTGTGCGAGCATGAAAGGGGGAAGATTTGGAGCTTTGCAACTTCCTCCGATGAGAATGAAGACAGGCCTCGGACTTCATTCACCGTGATCGCGGTATGTGCTTTTATTCTTCTAAATCCATTTTTCAATCCTTGAGTTTTTTTTTTCTTTTTTTTTATCATAACTTAGTTGAAGATAATTGACTGGTACTGGTTCCTTCAGGTACGGATAATCAATTTTCGAAAGTAATGATAGATAACGCGCACTTTTATAGTTTAGTAGAACAATATTGTTTTATCGAATTCTTGATTTCCTAATAGCCTTCGATCAGCTAGTTATTTTCTTTAATCATCTCTTCTCTTACCTTGTAATGGATGGTAGTTAAGCAATATTGTTATAGGATGCAGAGCATGGGACGACTACAGGCGTATCAATGCGTGACAGGGCAGTGACAGCTTTGGCTCTTGCGTCTTGAGATTCCAAAACCTGAAGATTTCAACAGGCCGGGACATGTTTTCCCATTGAAGTACAGGGAGGGCGGTGTCCTGAAAAGAGCTGCGCATACAGAGGCTTCTGTCGACCTTGCTGTGTTCGCTAACCTGTGGCAGTTCTCGTTGTGAGGTAGTGGGTGATGATGGCTCCATGGCAAGATTACCTAAGCTTCATGGGTTTGCAGGGCGGGAGAACTTGAAAAATGCATCTATTGCTGATCTAATCAGGTAGATATTCTCTTCCCAGCAATCCAATGCAAAATACTTTTTAAGGACAATCAAATCCAATTTCAGCTGCAACCGTCACTTCTTAAAGTGTTGGCTCTTTTGGTCAAGATGTTGTTGCTGCGGCATCTTCCTTGTTTGGGAGTGGATAAATGAAGAGTAGAAACCTTGGAACCCTGGGTAATGTGGGAAAAAAGAGTCTCTTATGGGTTACTGTTGGGCTATTGTTTTGCGTAGCAAAAGGGAGAGAAGCATAAGCTATTTTGGTCTGTTGATGTCTCAAGTTTAGTTTATGCTTTAAGCTTGTGGTTTTTATTCCGCTTGTCGACACCATGCAGATCAGTGGTTTTGGGGGTTCTGAAGAGTTGTTTCTCACAATTTTTTATGTGTATGGTGTTGTTAGATTAGCATATGGTTATGAATGGCCAGGATTCTTGTCAAATTTTGTCAATGAGCCTGTGACCGCAGTTATCTTTATGTACATTTACTTGTATATACCTTGTTTCAAAACCCATGTCTGAATGTCAGTTGACCACTTACTGAGGCAGAGTTTGAGGTGCATTCTCAGCATTATCACCAGGAAATAGGGATAGAACATTTATATTGTATTCTGACTTGTATATCGGGAAGCTTCTTATACTGTGTGAGTGAGAAATGATTCACTGCTCATTAGATGCATAAATTTATAGGTACGGCTGGAAAAGAGATAAATGAGTTGAACGTGCTGCTGCTGCAAGATTACCAACAATGTGGGGGCCTTTTACAGCCCATTGCTATAGGTCGATATTAGATGGAATCGAGCAAATTGCAATGGTCAATTTGAGATAGATTATGAGCTAATTGCTAAAAATGTTTTAAGAATTCAGAAACTATTGAACAGAGAGTTTTGAATTGATTAATTGTAAACTTAGAAGATCTTGTTTGTAGCAGTCCAATTTTTCAGCCCAACTTCAATTTGCGCTTCATCTTATGTATTCCCATTGCATGATTTTGTTTGACAATGATTTTACTAGAGCAGGCTGTCAAGCTTTAGAGATGAATAATCACACCCCTGAAAAATTGATGGTATCTTTTGGGTGGAACTCCATTAAATGTTTTTGGAAGCTTGTAAAAAAATGTCTAATCATGTGTCAATCATAATTTGGAGTACCAAATTTATCTTAGTTGGATAACGAATTTTGTCTGGACAGGAAAGTTAACACTGGGAGAAATGATTGTTAGGATTTTAGTCAACTGCTGGGAACAATAATTCTTTCTTACGGTCTATGAAATGATTGATAAGGGGCCTGTATGTGTCTGCAATTGATATAGCCACAATCTGTCTAAATACTTAAGAGTCACAATTTGTCAGTTCTTTTGAATGTATCTCTTCACGAATTCGCAAGTAACACTCTCCCAAGTAGAAGTTCTGCAAACCAATATATGATGAAAAAAAAAGAATAAATACGAGCAAACCCTAAAGAAAAATGCAAACAAGATGTCCATTTATGCTAGTATCTTCTAGCTTAAAATTTTGAAGTTCTCAATCCCAACCGGGCAATTTGATACCTAAATGCTATTAATATTGTGCTCTCAGATTCTACAATAGCATACACAATGCTTCATGGGTTACTAACACACTAATCATCTTTATCGTGATTAGGGGTGTCAAAACCCAACTAGAAAACCGAATTGAAGCTTGAACTAAGCCAAATTTTTGCATATCTTCTTCTCAGTTTAGGTGAATCAGAGATGATTAACATTTCACACAATCTCTCTCACTTTTCCGTAAACCTCTTTTTAATATTTTACAAAAGAAAACCGAAAAATCGAATCAATTGGAACCGAACTCGTTTCAAGGTGTGGTTCATTTCGAATTTGTTGCACACCCGAACAGTTTGGTTAAGTTAGACACCCCTGATCGCAACCTCTCGATTTATAAATAATAGTTATTTTCTTTCTATACACATCCAATTAGTTTTAAAAAAAGAAAGAAAAAGAAAAAAAGACGCCGTCTTCTATTAGAATTGGTAATCTGATGAGCCCATAAATTGAAGAAAATGAAATTTCAAAATCACACCTGTAATCTCTTCATGAATTAAGATTGACAACGTGCGTAAATTTAGTTACGAAGCCTCGCCTCTTCGAATTTCCCCACAACTTGACAACTGCAATGCCCGATCGTTTCGAAATTTAGGACTTTTGCTGACGAAAAAAAAGCCCCAAATCACAACTCGAAATCATCATGAGTAAAAAGCTAAGCGGCCTTGTTCTGTGCAGAGTCTGCCGCAACTCGAATCGTCCAATTTGCTGCTTCAGGCCCACCCTTCTTCCTCATCGAAGGTGATGAATTTGACTAGGAACAACCCAGAGCATGCTCTGCTTCTATTCCAGAAGCGATTTGGAACATCCCCTAAGGAAGGTTTGGTATGCTTTCTGCATTGCGTCGTCGAGCGCTTTTCAATTGTTCTACCATTAATTTCTATGTCATGTTTCGAACTGAGTTCCAGATTGTAGTGATCTTATAATGGCAATAGATGAGGATTGCCTTCAACCTTTTATTTTATCGATCCCACGCTCTGCATGAATTCGACTTATAACATACCCTGAATTTTGGAAAGATGCAATGTCCAGGTGCAACGATGTTCACTACTCTCCAAAAACAAAAAATCAAGAAATACATCACCATTCAATCTGTTGCAGCAGAAAGTTTTGCTTTTTTCGATCTGATTAACTAAACAAAACATTGCGAAGCAGAGATTTTTTTGCAGGCATACCAGAGTTTATGCCCGAGTCTTGACATTCCTTCTGAAAACGGAGACTTTGAGTTCAATATTACCAATTCTAACAAGCGCGAACACATAGACAATCTCCTTCCTTTAGAGAGAGTATGATCTTGAAGAAATGAGGTGCCTCAAATGCAAAACTTTTAAGCATCACCACGTGAATCTCTCTCGCTGGTAGAGCTCTCCCTCCTGCCATGGAGTCCTCCTCTATCCCCAATGGGTGATAGATCCCCCAAACCCTAACCCCAAAACCCAAACTCGTCTCTTTCGTCTGTGAAAACCCCATCGAAAACCCACACCTAAGGCCCTCCGCCTCCCACAACCGTAATCCCCAAATATCAAAACCCCACAAAACCCTAAAAAGATGGATAGTACTGATCGCTAAAATAATCTTCGATCTGCGCTCGCTTCTCGGCTGCTGGAAGAATCAGTGAGTTCATTCTCACAGTGAGCGATCATCCAAGACCCTGTCCCGAGCTCCCTTCAATCGAGAACACCGGTCTTCTCCAAACCAGGTACGAAACCTCTGTGCTCAGATCCTGCAAAATAAGTTGAACAATGGAGAATGAGGAAGAAAATCAGCTACGTGTTGCAGCTCTGTGTAGGAGTTTGGGTCACTTATGGTCCGAAACAGATGTTGTCACTGTAAGGGAGGAAGCCCCCACTGATAAAATTACAGAATGTCAACATACCTTATTCGGGAAACTGTTATCGCGTCCGAATGTTAACTTCCCAGCTTTCTGTACAACGATGAAGAAGGCCTGGAAAGTCAGAACAGTTCTCATCACCCAAAAAGAGCCTGGGTTTTTCTCCTTCATGTTTGAATCGGACGAAGATAAAGAGCGAGTGCTAAACACGGGTCCCTGGTCTTTTTCAAGCAATTTACTAGTGTTGAAGCAGTGTGTACCTGACATCCCAGACCATCGTTATGATTTCTCCACTTACGACTTCTGGGTCCACATTGTGGGTTTGCCTCCGGGATGGATTCTCGAGGAAGTTTACGCTGATGTGGCTGGCAAAATAGGCAAAGTAAAGGAAATTCAGCTAGAATCACAAGGCAACTCCTTCACTAAACCCGGGAAAGTGCGTGTTGAATTAGACTTATCAGCCCCCCTGAAAACTGGGACATTAGTGCAGATGGGTGCTAATAAGATGTGGGTTGAATTCAAGTACGAACGCCTCCCCCACTATTGCTATTCCTGCGGCAGGTTGGGGCATTATACTACCAACTGCGAAGAAATTCCCTACGAACAATCAGAGTGGGCAGCAAACAGAGTGGGGAAATATGGAGCATGGCTCAAAGCAGAGGCAAGGGAGAAAAGCCCACACTGGGAAGCATTCTATGGAAAAGTCATGCCAACCCCAGAGAATGAGGAGTATGTACCTGAAACTCCTCTTCAGACTAATCTTGAAATCGTGGGAGGCCCCGGAGTTGCAGCAGGACCTAATCGAAGCAAGAAAAGAACAGAAAACCCATCAGCAGATGACAATACAGTAGTAGACACGGGCACCGCAGCAGCTAAGTCAGCCAAAGGAAAGCAGCCCTTATACTTATTAGACTCAAGTGAAGCAGAACGCCAAGATACAGGGGGTTCAAATAGAAAAGAGCCGAAACTCACTCGAGTGAAAAAACATAAGAAGAACGAACACCCAAGGGTGCAACTGATAGAAGACATGGAGCTGTTAGAGACTCCCATTCAGATGATACCAGAGGGGAATGATTGGGCGTCGGTGGCTTGCCCGAATAAGCCACCAGTGACATCATGAGACTTTTGAGCTGGAACTGTCAGGGGCTGGGCAATCCCCTGACGTTCCAAGAGCTTAGAGCCTTAGTGGCTCTCGAAAGGCCCACGGTGGTGTTCTTGATGGAAACTAAAAATAAAGAAGCTAGAGTGGAAGAGGTAAGAAGGAGACTTAACTTTCGACGATCTTACTTGGTACAGCCGATAGGAATTGCAGGTGGACTCGCACTCCTGTGGAATGATGAGATTCAGGTGAAAGTGAGGTGCAGTTCAAACTACTTTATCGATATGGAATGTGATGACCCTCGAAGTGGCAAATTAATGAGGATAACCCTTCTGCATGCTCCAACAAGCTACCATGATCGACTTCAACTATGGCAACAATTAAGAGAATTTCATACAGATAATTGCTTACCGTGGCTGTGCATAGGTGATTTCAACGACACTCTCTATACCTGGGAGAAGGAAGGCAAACGGGAGACTGATTACTACCGCATGGCAGCTTTTAGAGACATGCTGAATGACTGTTCACTAATGGAGATTGATAGCAAAGGCTGCATGTTTACCTGGTCCAACAATAGAGAAGGGGAAGATCTAGTTAAAAAGCGTCTAGACAGAGGAGTTTGCACAATGGAATGGCGCATTACTTTCCCGGCTGCTGAAATCTATGCTTTACCAGCAGTAGGGTCGGACCATAGTCCTCTCCTCCTATCTTTATATCCTGGTACCAGTAAAAGAACAAAGAAGTTTAGATTTGAAAGCTACTGGTTAGATGAAGAGGACTGCAGAGATACAGTCAAAAAAGCCTGGTCTAAATCCAACCTTCAAAGTAGCAGCTTACCACAAAAAATCCACCAAGTAACTGAGGAGCTATGGGAGTGGAGCAAAAAAAAGTTTTCCAATGCTTCTATCCAAATTAAAGAGCTCAAGCATCGTCTTATGGAGATCACGAACGGCCAACCTACAACATCCACTAAAGCAGAAGTTCAATTGATTAAGGCGAGAATTGATCATCTATGGAGGCAGGAAGAGATGTATTGGGGACTACGGTCCCGTATCACATGGCTCCAATGGGGTGATAAAAACACGAAGTTTTTCCATGCGACTACAATCGAGAGGAGACAACGGAATAGACTTACCATGCTGAAGACAGATGAACAGAACTGGATCCGGGACTCCACTGCAATTAAGCAACACGTCATGGCTTACTTCCGAGCTCTATATCAATCGGCAGGTCCAAGGAACTTCCAGCCCATCTTAAATCACTGCCCAAAAGTAGTAACAACGGAGATAAATCAGGTTCTGATGGCTGATATTACTGAGGAGGAGGTCAAAGAGGCTGTCTTCCAGCTTGGTTCCCTAAAAGCCCCAGGACCGGATGGTCTAAATGGGCAATTCTATCAGCATTTTTGGGAAGAAATCAAATCGGATGTCATGAATATGGTCCAACAATTCTTTCAGACAGGTCAGTTTGATCCCACTCTTAACCAAACTTGCATCGTTCTCATACCAAAGATTAAAAGCCCAGAGCATATCAGCCAATTTCGACCAATCAGCCTATGTAATTTTAGCTATAAAATCATCTCAAAGATCCTGGCCAATCGCTTGAAACAGTGGCTACCACAGATAATTTCACAAGAACAAAGTGCTTTCGTACATGGACGTCAAATCCAAGACAACATTATCATTGTACAAGAAATGCTGCATCAAATGAGGATCAAAAGAGAAAAAGCAAATTTCAGGCCATCTTGAAACTTGATATGCAAAAAGCATACGATAGAGTGGAGTGGGACTTTCTGAGTATGAGTATGTTGAAGATGGGATTCTCACACCAATGGGTTAAATTGATTATGCACTGTGTCACTTCAGCCTCCCTAAGTGTGAAAATAAATGGAGAGCAGACCAACTTTTTCCAGCCTACACGTGGTATACGGCAAGGCGACCCTCTATCCCCCTACTTGTTTATTATGATGGCAAATGTGCTCTCATGGATGATCCACAATGCTACGGCAGATGGCAGCATTAAAGGGATAAAACCAAACAGGTATTGCCCCACCCTAACTCATCTATTGTTTGCCGATGACGCCATTTTCTTCATGGATGGGTCAGTTCGAGAATGCCAGAGCTTGGCAGCTATACTTAATCAATACTGTTATGCGACGGGCCAGGCAATTAACCTAAATAAGTCTGGAATGTTCTTCAGTAAGGGCTGTTCACAGGAGCTAAAAAGGAATATGAGCCATGCAATGAGAGTGCCAATCATGGACAGAGCTGGGAAATATCTAGGACTACCATCCGACTGGGGAAAACCAAAAAAGATATGTTCGCATGGATTTTAGCACGGGTCAATACAAAACTGGCAGGGTGGAAAGAGAAATACCTGTCGAAAGCTGGCAAAGAAATCCTGATCAAAACAGTGGTGCAAGCCTTGCCGCAATACGCCATGTCCATCTTCAAGATTCCTGTATCCATGTGCAGAGCAATTGAGAAACGAATTGCAGCGTTCTGGTGGAGGCAAAACGATGCAAGGAAAAGTATGCATTGGAAAAACTGGGAAACTCTAAAAAGCAGGAAAGATCGAGGAGGGCTAGGTTTTAAAGATTTAATTTCTTTTAATGTAGCTCTGTTGGGAAAACAGGCCTGGCGACTGTCTCAGTCCCCCTCAACCTTATGGAGCCAACTGCTAAAAGGATTATACTTTCCTCAAGGAGATCTCTGGAAAGCAAAAAGAGGACCCCGACCTTCTTGGGGATGGCAAAGTGTCCTCAGGGGACGGATGCTATACTACCAGGTCTAAAGTGGACTGTGGGCGATGGGAAAGCCATACATATCCGTCACGATCATTGGCTATCACAAGGAATTCTTGGGGGACCAGAAAACAGAGACGATCCTCTTTTAGTGGCTGATTTAATAGATCAAGAAAGGAAAGAGTGGAATGAGCCCTATTAAACCAACTATTCGAACTGCAGATAATCAGCGAGATTCTCGCTATTCCTATCGTGCATCAACAACAAACTGACAAACTGATCTGGACAGGCAACCATAGCGGACAATACACAGTAAAGAGTGGCTATAATAGGGTCAAAGAAGCTTCCTCACCGCAGGATCGCAACAGGGCTTCCTCTTCCTACCAACCCCCTCGAAGCCTTTGGATAAAACTGTGGCATTTGTCAACTCCCCCTAAACTGCGAACATTTTTATGGAGTCTCTGTCAAGATGCTTTACCAACCAAAGAAAAGCTGCACAAGAGGAAAATTTTACCTGACCCGTTGTGTCCCCTCTGCTCCAGATACCCCGAGACTGTCGAACACATATTCCTACACTGTCAACAAACCCAAAAAATCTGGTCAGACCCCCGGCTACAGATTAGCCACATCACAACCTCGGCCACTAGAATGGACAAATGGGTTGCGGAATACCTCCTAGACAAGACGCAAGCCTCAGATCCTGAACTGATTGTCGAGGTCCTTTGGCAAATATGGAAAAATCGAAACAACTTTATCTTCCGGAAGACCCATGGCCAACCTCAAGCTTTGATCGACACAGCTCTTGCACAGAACAGCGTCTATCAGCGATGGATATCCAGGAAGTCCTCAAGAGAGAAAGCCAACGAAAACTTACCTGAATCATGGGAAGCACCGAATACGCCAGATCTGAAATTAAACGTTGACAGCTCGTGGGTAGCCACTGATTCGGCATGCTCGGTTGCTGGCCTTCTTCGCGACTCCAATGGAAGCGTGATCGCCGGCTTCGCTAAAGAGATTCACGCGGCCTCACCTATGCAGGCAGAAACCCTAGCCCTCTTTCACGGTTTGAAGATGTTGGAAGAGTGGAAGACGACGCACGTGGGGCAAACTCAAGAACTGAACAGAACACTTACCTGCGAAAGTGATTGTCGACAACTAGTTGACTTCGTCCTGGGCCGTGAGGAAGCGTCTTGGGCCGTCCATCTTCAGGTACAGGAGTGCAAAAACATCCTGGCCCAATTACCTTTAGTAACAGTGTCCTTTTGTCCGAGAAAAGCTAACCAAGCAGCCGATTGGGTAGCAAAGGCTTTTCGGAAAAAACCCTACCTTCCAATTGGCAGCACGAACCACCTGCCCCTTTGATGTCTATATTATGTTATGACTCCAACTTAGCTTGTAAAGCTCGTTCTGTTTAATGAAAGTATGGGATGCTATTTTCGACCAAAAAAAAAAAAAAAAAAAAAAAAAAAAAAAATGCAAAACTTTTCCGGTGCTGTTCATCTTCTCTCCGGCAACGAGAAGTCATCCCCTGAGCATAATTTGTGTAGTAAGTTGTAACGTCTGAACTTAAACTAGTTTCATGGCTTTATATTAGCTGACTTAATTAAATGAAGCATCTAATTGGAGAAGCAATTCATTTCCGCGACAAAAAGTTAACAAAAAAAAATTCTGGATGAAGCTCATTAAGAAGAGCATATACGGAATCAAATGGATGAAAAGATGGACAGTCAGTTAGTTGATCAAAATTGTATCAAGAAGGTACCGAGGCTAAAATCGATAGATTTGATTTACAAAGTGATGTGTAATTAGTATACCATCGCTATTAGATATTCAGCCTACCAGTTAGAAGACTTGACCAATGAGCAGATCTAGCTCTAAGTACTGAGCTAAAGAAGAAAATTGTTTGTCCTGGCCCGCTTATTTGCACCTGCGGCTTGGTGGACCTCGGCAGACTATGCCGTGAGGCCGAACACCTCTTCTAAATGTTAGAGATAATTAGGCGAAAAGAAAAGATAATTCACTCAAACTCAACGGATCGTATCTATCATGTTTGAGCCAGTCAATCTTTGTTTCCTTTGTTGAGTTCAGATTAGCATGTAGATTATATTAATTGGGAGAGTCTCACTAGCAATTCCTATAACTAAGAATTGGAAGAAAAACACTGGTACCTGCAACAAACCGAAGATCTTTAGCCTTTAGAAATTCCTTAGTCGTGAGTGCAGTACTTTTAAGTCGATCAAATATAGGTTTTATCAGCTAATATTTAAGTACGGTTCATGATTAATTTGCTCAATTTCATTCATTTTTTTCTAATTTGAAAAGTTGAGCGACTAATCCTCTTATGGAACTTCTCCCCTCAATGTCAATGCTGGCTTCTAATATTCATCCGTGATTATTTAAGTAAGTGACTAATAGACTTTAATCTGAATCTACTTGTGTACTGATCACCAGAGAGCAATACCTATTTGAAAATTGATGCCGGATTCCAACATGCCATGTCAGCAAATTTGGTCAAGTGATCATCAGGAAGTTCAATTATGAAAAATGAAGAGCATGCAATCTAGGCAGTTATGCTGAGGTGGCAAAAGGTGAGAAAATCATGTTGTACCTATTATCCATCACCAGCAGCTCCCCCCCCTCGAGGCGCCACGAGCCAGTGGGGGTCCCTTTGCAAAACTGTGATTTTATTAGGGAGAAAGAGAGAAATTGGAAATAGAATTGCTACCTCAACATAAATTATCTTCATCTCCACCTTTGATTGTGTCTCGGTACCTTTTAAAATTTCCGTGCCACTTTCAAGCATCCGCCATTCCCCTTATCAATGACTAGACAAGTTACAAAGATGAAAAGTTTAGAACCTATGATGCTTCAGCTGATGGAAAATTTGAGAAGCAGAGGCAAGCGAAAAAAAAATAATAAATGAGAATGACCTTAACTAGATCTTACCAATTTTGTGTGCATTTATTATGCCGATAACTTTTGTATGGTTGCATTGAGATCACCTTCCCAGTAGCCATTGCACTTGTATCTAAACAGTCTCACCCATTTTAGTTTTGGTGTGCTTAGAGTACCATTGGAAAAGATCTTCATTTTTGGGCACTCTTCCACCTTAACATATTCCAAGGATGGGAACTTAAAGCTACATCTTGTGGTGGAGGAGAAGCATTCTAGGCTTGGCAGATGTTGGAGGGTCAAACTTTCTAGCTTCCTAAGAGAAATCACTTTTCTTTCTCCGTTTTCATCATTTGCGACTACTTCTTTCATTCTTTCACATCCAATTATAGTCATGTCAATGAGATGCATTAAATTTGTGATTGCCGAAACCTGTCACTAGATGTACCAATCCAGAAGAATTCTTCACCCCTAACTCCGTCAAATTCTGGAAGGATGTCACGGCTGGAAATAATGTTGTCAAATTGGGACAATCCCACACGTTAAATATGCTAATACTCTGAAGAATTTTCACCACCAAATAGCCTTCTCTCCAAACACGCTTTAGGTTGGGTAGCTTGCTTAACTTAAGTTCTTTCAAATTTTCAAGCACAGGATGTTTTCCCACTTCAACAAGCCCTTCATCAGGGAATATATCTTCAAATGAACTACAAAAGACCTCAAGGCTTTGTAGGTTTTGAAATCTTTGTAGGAGGAATATGGGAGGAAAGACGACATTTTCATCATGAAAGCATGCCAATGTTAGTGCTTTTGGCTTGCCAAAGATGTCATCGGAAAATTTTCTATTCTGTATCATCTGAATATCCTTATCGACCAACAAAAGTCTCTCCAAGGTGGGAATGCCCTACAAAATTGCCAATATAATGAGAGAAGTAAATTCAACAGGGCTTGAAAATAAATCATGGGCCATTAGAGGTAAACTTAAGTCGGTTGACTCCCATGGAAGGGGCCTTGTCCTTACATTTAATTGATTTCTAGAGCCCTGCATACAAGTCTCAAGCTTCTAAAGTTATACTACAAAATGCAAACTTAACCAAACGCTACACTATGGCCATCAGCCAATTAGGCTTGGCCGTGCGGTCATATTATAATGATTAGATAGAAAGGGAAAGAACTGTATTGGCATAGGAATGATCAAACAAATAAATGAAAAATCATTTTACCCAGAAAACATAAAAAGAAAGATGGTCTTCCTAGTGTGATTTGAAAAGGAATTGCTAAATGTCTATGCCAGATTCTCAATTTAGTCCATAGGAATTCCACATTTTTTATCCAAATCAACAACTATAAGAGAATTTTGAAGTAGAGGTTAATATGGTCAATTCAAGAATTCTCCTGACCAAATTCATCCTTTAGTAAGAGTGTCTTGTCCTCGTCAACAAATCCATAGTTCCTTGGAATTTCAAGTGATGAGATGCGTTGATAATGTTACTAAAACATTTTGGGTGTCCGCAAATGAAAAGTGTGCTTAAAGACATTTGAAATATCTTTTGTCTACAAAGTGGTAGGCAAGGGGTTCCTCTTTTCTATAGTATCATAACGTGACATGACTACTCAGTGCATAAGAAATATAGTGGGCGATGTAAAGAATAAAGAGAAATGGAGGAAGAGCAATTGTAATCATACCCTCTCAATCGGGATGTGTGATTCAGGGTCTAAAAGGTGGTGTTGATCATCTCTTGGAGCCCACTTATTCATGGATGCCACAAAAGACAACATGTTCAATTTGTCACAGTGGGTCACTCGCAATTCCATCAAGAATGGCCAATTCAAAGTGGACATGATAGAGCAAAAGCTCTTGAGTTGCGGCATATCATGTAACACCAAAGAAGTTAGTTCAGGGATAAGAAATTGAGTAGTGTTAGGGCATGGAGTGTCATCTCCACTCATGACTATTTCCTTGAGTCCACAAGACTCCACCCGAAGTTCCTTAAGTTGGGTTAGACTTGTAGCCACCCAATATGGAAACAAATTTTCAAGGTTCTTACAGTTTTGAACCTCCACTTTCTGCAAATGTTTAAAAGTGAGAGTTTCTTGAGGACCAAAGTCCCATATTTTGCTTAAGTTGTCCATATGGGAGAGAACCATTGATTGAAGGCAAGGAAATTGTACCTGCCATATTGAAAAGAATGATATAATGAATGTGATTACATTGAGTTATGACCTCAAATAGAATGACAAATCATGAGAATACTAGAGTTTGTTAGTGACAAAAACAGGGAGAGATAGATGCTTGCATAAGTTGACCAATAACTCTTGCGATTAAAGAGTAAACAAATATGCAGAGATACATGTTATGATGAAACTTTCGACCCACCAATAACAAGAAAAAAGAATTAACTAGGCAAATGAATCTGTTAGAAAAAAGGCCAAACAAAAGGGGAAAGAAAAGAGTGACTTGATTAGTTGGTATGTGTTAATTGCATTTTGAAGAAACGACAGTAAATTATAACATATTTGGTGAATATATTAGCTTGCGTTGGATCAATTTAATCAAAATAAATTTGAAAATTGATTTTGTTCTTTCAAAAATTAGACGATGGTGTGTACATGTATATTCCTTATTATTCTACTTTGACGGCAACCTCTCCTATATTATATCGAATCTATAAAATAATCATTGAACTTTTAAAATGTATTTTGTTTCAATCTATTATCGATAGTACATGGAACATTGACTTTTAATGGGCTTACTTGTCATTTGATATTGACAACGCCTTCTCCATCTAATTTTTGGAAAGTTGCCATGATGACATCTCGGAATCTCCAATTAGCCGATCTCATATGAATGCGCTATTTTACTTCAATGCGTTGGTGAATATAAAGAAATAAAAAGTTGATTGGATCATTAAAGGTCAAAGCACTCCAATTACAAAGGCCATCTAATTCTTCCAATTTCTTCTCCATATAAATATTTATATATATCTTCAATTGTCTACCCTTTTTCTGATAATGCAAAGGTAAGAATTCTTGGACTTAGTTGCTTCAAGTTGAAGATGCAATTGAAAACTAATAGGCAACCAATTTGTGAATTGGATTTACAATATGAAAATTTAGTTAGTGTTGACACTTATCTCCGATACCTTATGGACTGTAATAGGTAACCAATTTCTTATCCTTAATTAATGTTGTGTGTCGAGGATTTAGGAGTTTTATTTGGGCATGTGGAGGCAAAAACAAAAGAAAAAATTAACTCAATGTTGCATTGCATAGGAACTGAAATTGTTTTATGTGACACGTGCAAAGCACCATTCTATTTCCAAATTGCTATTACTAGCATTGCGTTGGTACTTAATTTGATAGGATAATTAATCTAAAAAATAAAAGCATTGCTTCAATTTGACAAGATAATTGATCTTAAAAATAAAAGCATTGGATTAGGAAAGAGAAATTGAAGATAATTAATCTAGGAAATAAAAACATTGGATTAAGAAAGAGAAGCCATAGTGAAAAGTGAATGTAGATCCATCCAAGATTGCCGACTCAAACTTCTCATCTTGGGGCAGTGGGCAATTGTCATACTTTCTAAGAAGGGACAATCCATCATATGATTCTTCCCTAAGAGGAAACAAGTTAAATTGGGCAAGCATTCCAAATTCATCCATTTAAGTTTCAGGAATGTAATCTTCTCCACCGTGCTTCCCTGCCCTTCTTCCTTTGCGATTACTCCTTCTATTTCACCACACTCCTTTATCTCCATCAATTCAAGATTGGCAAGGCACCGAGCCATTGATGGAGTGAAAGCATTTCCCAAGTTGCTGCAATTGTAAAGGGTTAGACTCCATAGAAATTTGAAACAAAGCATTTCTTGAAGATCTTTGTTCCATAATTGCCTCAACTTTGGTAGATTGACTAAGTCCAAATACAATAGCCGAGGCACACTCGAGTGCTTTCCATACCCTCTAGCCCTTCAAGATCGAAAATTTCTTCTAGTGACTCACAATTGCACACTTGCAATCTTCTCATATTGTCTAAAACAAGCATCAATTTGGATGGAATGGCATTAATAAATGATGGACATTTATCCACCATCAATGATTGTAATTGCCAAGATGACTTGATGGGATTAAGTTTGCTGTGCCATTTTCCAATCATCTCCGGGAACTCAAATAGCCACATAAACTCTTCTCCAGCAACCGTAGCCTATCAAAAAATGCATCATTAAATGTAAACTCTTAGGTGGCAAAAAGCAACTATTCCGTTGGTGATCAAAACCATTCAATTGCACAAAATTTGAAAACTAATGCATACCATTTCTTCAAACATATTTCGGATGGTGATGTTGAGATTTTCCTTCCAATACCATGTTGCTGTTGATACATGTACTCTCTCTAGTTTTGGCACATCAATTGGTCCCTCAGAGAAAAACTTCATGTTAGGACATCTTTTCACAATGACATCTTCCAAGAGAGGGAACATCAAAGTGTATCCGCATGAGCTAAAACATCTTAACCTTGTCAAACCATCAAGCTCCATATTCTTCAATTGATTGAAAGCCACTACATGCCCCTTCTTATCTCCTTCGTCACAAATGATTTCTGTCAACATTTTACAATTACTTATCCTCAATTTTGTGAGTTCTACCAAATTTCCAGCTATTATCGGTGTGAACATATTTGATAACCCAACACAATGTGATACATCTAGAGTCTTCAAATGTTGGAAGTATTTTGAAAAGGTTAATATTAGTTTTAGCAATAACCCATCACAATTTGACACACTAAGGGCCTCCAAATGTTGAAAATATCTTGAAAAGGGTAATATTACTTCTAGCTCATGACTTGGGTCTTCTATGACATTGATGCTTAGCACTTCTAGATAAGATTCACAAACAACTAGTTTTTCCAAGTTGGTTAAACTCTTAACAAAATGACATGTGGATATTGTAGATTCCATCGAGAGATGACGAAGCTCAAGAACTCTAAGCTTGCTAAAGAATTCTTCACTATGAAAATGCTCATGCCACATCTCCATCTGTTTGGATAGATCCAATTTTAACTCTTGTAGATTTGGGAATGCACCCTGAGAAAATAGTCAAATCAAAATCTAAAGTAAGTTTAGTTGAAAGAGTATTCACATGCTATGGTATAGGTCATGCATATCGGACATAATATCTGCATTTTAAGATGTTAAGTCTCATGCTATACAACAAAAGTAAATGTGCTTTGACGCAATTAACATTATGGCTGATCTTTCATATTTGACTTGTATCCTTATTTGAACTTAAGAAAACCCCCAGATTCTCATTTCTATAGATACATTCCTTATGAAAATAACTTAGCCCTCAATTGTGGCCACAATTGCATTGATTTTAGTGATTACCGTCAACCCATCTTTCCTTTGTTCGCATAACATTTGTTATCTTTGTAGGGTTCAAATTAATTACACACTTATGCCATAGTAAGCTCACAACACATGCCACGTGTTTTCAATCTTTGTGGTACTTAGGAGAGAGCTAAACAATTGGAATTGGTCTAAACCATTTTTAAAGGGGGATCAAGGAGTATACATTTGATAAATCAGACATTGACAAAAATTTATAGTCAATACTTGAAGGACATATGATGTTTCCATGTTGCAATATTTCTATGGACTCTCGTAAAGTTTACATCTTCATATGAAGAGCAACTTGTATGTGATGCTTGGCTTTGACCTTAATCATCACTTTGAATATTCGCCATCAAAGCAAAACAAATAATCTTGGGTCATACCTTTTCTACTATGAAGAGAGGCTGTTTATGAATTGGCATCTCATTCTCAAGTTGTGAAGCAAGTATCTCCACTTTATTACAACCATGCACCTCCAAGGTCTTCAACATTGGCCAATGTAAAGCATGTGTTCTGTAGACACACTCCAATTCTGTTAGATGCTCGAGCTTGAGGGAGGTTAACCTTGGGAACACAACCTTGGGAATTAGTCCTTCCTTCTCGATGAGTTCAACAATGCCACATTTATCAATCTTCAATTCCTCAAGTTGCATTAGATTTCTAGCTACCGAGGCCGGAAACAAAGTGGTGAGGCCCTTGCATTTGGAAACTCTAATAGACCGTAAGTAATGGAATTTAACTTGATAGTGGAGTTCCTTATTCCATACACACTTTAGCTTATTGCATGCCTCCACATCAAGTGATTTTAGATTATGCAAATAATCCACAGCAACTTGATTATCCCATATCATCTCGATATTATCCACGTAAGCGATTTCTAATGTCTCCAAGCTAGGAAATGCAACCTGCAATATTAGCTCACAAAATTAGTGATTCTATTAAATTACGAATTCGTGATCTTCCAATATGTAAATATAGATGAGTGGAAGAGGAGGATCATTAAGTTGCACAAGAGGAAAAAAAAAGAATAAAATTAAGAAAAAAAAAAAAGGAGTAACAAAATCTCCATACTAATATGGTTTCAATTTCCTTGAGTATTTCATAAAATCATCCAAAGTTTTCTAAATTCTCATTGAAAAATATAAGAAATCTTTCTCCAGCCTTTTCTTCATAAAACAATTTGCTTTGCAGGGCTTAGTTTGATTAGTGACCAACTTTTATTCCATCTCAAGAACTTCTCCTTCAAAAATGGGTTAGCAAGTGGAGCATTAGTTATCGCTCTAAGTAAACCCTAAAATACTTTCAACTTCAAATTTTGGCCCACATAGTTTAAACAATAGGCATGGCCAATGTCTAATGAAAACAAAAAATAATTTTTATGATGGGCAAAATAGTAAATTGGATATGCTCATATTACAATCATATATTCACATTAGTCTCTTATAGAAAGTGAATCATTTGAAGAACATTTTTTTCTAAAAATGATCGCTTATATCTTTTGAAAAAATTAGTTAATGAAAAATGTTTTAATTATCATTAATAATTTATGTTTATATATTTTCGTAAACGATGAAAATATTTTTCATTCATTTATTTTTGTGAGCGATATAAATGACTACTTTTAGAAAAATGTTGTCCAAGTAAATCATTTTCCTCAAGACAAATTAAGCCTTAGATCAAATCTTTCCCTCTCTTCAATTTAGTTCCTTTCGTAAAACAATTGTATCACACTTTGTATCTTGTATTTATTTTGTTTTTTTATAGAAGCTTACCTCTAGCCCCACTCACAATGATATTTTTTGCTTTGGGCGACAGCCGCATTGCCATCACCCTCACGGTTTTATTCTCCTGGGCATCACCCAAAAAAGGCATCATGCAAGTTAAGACTGATGCTACTTCTTATAAGGCATATCACTTTACCATTCCCAAGCGAGTCCCCAAGCGATGTGAAATTCGGTTCATTCCTACCAAGAGTCCCAAATAATAATCATCATTTTCACGTTTATTTGAAAAGGTATACCGTTTGTAATTTGGCCGCAACAATACTTATGGACATATTATCTTTGAATAATGTTTCTTGGATGGTCAAATGCGAAATCAAAATTTTAATTTTATTCTTGACATGGACAAAAAGAAAAATGGCAAGATTTTATTTTCCAATATCGATAAAGGATATATGAAAACAAAATTCGTCATAAAGATCGCCTATCAACTTTAATACCCAAAATAAAGGGATAAACATAGTGAGAACTTACCTACCAACTCTCCACCTCAATGGAAACATGAAGTGAATATTGTGGACTAAATCATCACCCTATCTACTTTAAAGTCGATGGGATGGGAATAGAATTTCTAATTAAGGAATTGCCATATCAAAGCTCATTCTAGGACTCGGATATAGAGGTTTTTTCTTCTTTTTTTTTTTTTTTTTTTTTTTTTGTCGAAGATATAGAGGTTGATTACCATGCAAACTTATGTGATTTTTTTTTTCTTCATTTTTTTTTTTCCTTTCTTTATTTCCTTCACTTTCCGTTCCAGATGCATGCATTTGTGGTTGGAATTTCTCGTTTATTTTACCTTTGTTTTCTTAATGCGACCACGTTTACTTTCTGGTTGTCCACTTTTTAATAGGGTCTATGTTGTGACAGAACTGTCCAATGTTTACAATTTCTTTTTAGCTCGCTTTAATGATTCTTTTAAATAAGTATAAAAGTGTTGATTCTAAAAGAGTGTACTGATCGACCGAAAAAAAAAAAATATTAAAACAAGTGTACTAAGATATGTATAATCTACCTTATAACATGACATATATGACCATCATAAGAACAAGAGGGTAGCACGTTCTTTTCTTCGTCACTGGAGTAATGCTATTTGAGTTTACCTCCATATTCATCCATCCACTGAGTTCCAAAATATCCAAAAGCAATCGTGCACGCGAGTGAAAACTTGTAGAATTTTATTGAAAAAATGAGGAGGGAAAGGGCTAATAAATTCTGACATGAATTGATGCATTAATACATGACTTTATGGCAAATTCCGAAAGTGACGCGAATTGAAACAAACTATACACATATGTTTTAGCTATTTAACAAAAATATAGTGTTTCGAATGACACAACTGTTACGAAATCGCACGTCGATTCCACAAAAATAACGCTTGCAAACAATTCACCAGACAAAATATAGTAATAAAAGAACAGAATCAGATGAATATGCCAGAAAATTTGTTATCGAAGTTCACCCAAACCTAGGCTACGTCTCCGCGCAAAGGCACTCTGCGAATCCACTAGACTTCGAAAAAGTTGGAATACAACGACGATTTTCTCTCAAGATCAGGGCACAAAGAGATTGAAAACCCTCATCAAGAAAAAAACTCACTTTTTTCTTCTCTCTTTTTCTTGCTTCTCTATTTCCTTTTTCAGCGTCTTTACGGCTAGGGTTTTTCCATTGCTAATATAAAGATACCACTTTTAACCTAAAAGGAAATCTAATAGAAAAGACAAAAAAGCCCCTAAAAACAAATATTTGGCTTTATCTATAACAACAACTACAAAATTCAATTATGACACGTGAATACGAATTACCGGCTGGTTAATTTGTATAATAGAAAGTACACATTGGGTAACCTATAGATTGAGTAGCTGTTACAAAGAAGATAAAATTAGAGTAATCCCATTCGCCGACGGAGAGATAAGAGCAGAGGGGCAAGCAAGAAAATGTTCGAGGAATCAATGAAACATGCAAGCTCGTTTGAAAAACAGATGCCAACATGGAAGCTCCAGAATGCGCACCGTTCATATCTGAATAACCTCTGTTTATCTACCTGGCAGAAGCTGAGACTCCTTTGCGGGGTTCATCTTTCTTTAATTACTAGGTAATTAGCAGCATCCTCATGCATTGTGCCAGCGTGAATTTTTTCATTTATGGAGAACGGTTATGTGTATTTTAGTGTAAATAATTAATTAAATCGTGTCTCTTTTCATTTGAATCGCCCTTTTTTGAAGAAAAAACTTATCTTATATTATGTAAAACGTAGAGACTCGGTAATAGTCTAAAAAATTAATAGTCGTTGGCATAGGTAGATTTTTTATGCGATCAATGTATTAGTTTAAAATTGAGTGGAAAGCTCAAGAGAAGTTTTCCTTGCAAAGAGAATGATCAACATCTTTCAAATAGCAATCTAAGTGACATTCAGGAATGACTTTTTAAGGAGTACTCTATAATGAATATCCATATAGAGTTACCATTGAAATGCTGATTTGGTGACAAAACGGCACGTTCAGAAATTTGGCCACGTGTGTGCCACAACGATAATTTGCGCGAAAATTTTCGATGTTTGATTGAAGCACATAACTTATAAAGAAATAGAATCTAACCCCGTAATTTGAGAGTTGACAGTTGAGCTCATCGAAAATTAAGTATCCAACTTTGGTATATATAGTGACTCTACTTTAAATTCTTCATTTCAACTTAGAATCGCAATTTGAGCGGTAACTTTACTTTGACTTCCAGATTTTATGGTGCAGTGATTACGTGGAATGTAATCAAATTTAACCAAAGTAGGCTTTGTAAGTAACTTATTTTATTTTGGCTATGCTTTCTGTTCGGTATAACTATTTATTTGTTAATTTCAATTATTTAATTAGGTGAGCATAATAATTGTTTAATAGACCTATATCTTCTTCTTTTTTGTACTTTTTTTAATAATTTGTATGATTGATCCAACTCTTGCTTTCTAGGGAATGATGTGAATTGAAGCTTGCTTTCTGTTTATAGTGCCATGTGGCAACTCGAAAGGCACAGCATGGGAACTTCCAAAGTACTATAGCACAGAAAATTGATGCCAAGTATTTTAATCCAACGGTTTTATGTTATATTTCATATTTTGACTTAACGTTAATCACGTACCTCTTGATTGAAGAGGACAATAGAGCGTGATTTGACATGGTCCTGACTTCGAGTGTCTTGTGAACCTGCCAATGATTTTTCATTAGATGAAAAAAAAAATGTCACCATTTGTATTGTAGGAATGGATCTGTCTACATGAAGATCTTCAATGATGAAAACAACAAATCAATCTTACACTTTCTGTGAGAGAAGCATGTCAAACTTTCCAAACGTCGAAACCTTATATTGGTTAACATTGGGAATACTAGAGTTTCTATTGTTTCCATTCCCAACTCTTCGTCCTCCATAATAATTGCCTCCATCTTCTTGCAAAACCATACCTCTAGTTCTCCCAATTGAGCGAGAGATTGAACCATGGATGGGAAAAATAGAAACTCGAGTTTGTGACAGCCAAACACCTCTAGCTTCTTTAAATTATGGAATTTTACTATTCCACATGGATTCTTGTTCCATATGCTCCTCAAACTCGACAAATACGATAAATCGAATTTAGTTAACTTAGAAAGGGTCTCAACATTTCCATTGGTGCTTAGTCCATCAAGGTCAAAAATTTCTTGCACCAAAACGCAATCTTGTATACTTAAGGTGTGTAACTTGTGTAGCTTTATTAGGGACAAGAAGTCAATAACCTTTGAGAGAGATGTGCACCCCAAAACCTCTAGAGTTTGGAGATTACTTAGTCCTAGTGGAGATTCATCACTCCATATATCTTTCAGATTGGGAAGTCCAGACATAATCAAGGACTCCAAGGATGGGATTGAAACCTGGAAGATAGATCCATCAACATTAGGATTTATAATAACAAAAGACAGGCCAAAAATATCCGTGCTAGTGCAATCATTGACAAAAATCTTTCATAAACAAAATCTACTTTGCAATCTAAAAGGGCAGGTTACGACCCCAAAAGACAACTAATGGGCTTTACTTGTTATTTACAATATAACAGGGGATGTTAATACGATTAGATTTGGTTTGCAATTTACTAACAATAAGCGGAATTACGGTCATCGAGAATTTTTCTCTCATTCAGTTTACAATGGACAATGAAAACTAATGACCTGATAAAGCAAAAAGTACTTTCAAGATAAATTACTTCCTATGAGGTGAACTATCCCCTTAAGGGAATCTAACTGCTTTCAAGATACATTGCTCATTTTATAGGATTATTACTAGAAAGTAATTTAGTATCTCGCAAGTGGATATTACTGCCATGAAAAAAAGTAAAGGACTGTAGAATGATTGTGATTACGAAAGGCATAGACAACTTTAATTTCCTTAAGGATGAGTCTAAGGGTGTGCATGACAAAATTCACAAATGTAAATTGATTTCGTCGTAAATTGATTTCTCAATTTCTATTTTAAATTGAGAAGCTAAAAATTTTATTTTCTAATTTCTTCTTCAAATCTATTTCTAGAATAGAAATCTGTTTCAGTAAATAGAGAAATCAAATTGCGTTACCAAACGGATTTTTTGTTCCAAAACCGCGCTCCTATAACGGAGAAACAGAAAAATCAGAAATAGAAATTTTATCACGCGTAACCTAAACCGCAGCCAAAATGTGTAAAACCACAACTTTTTAGGTGAAGGAACGCTGTTGCAACCTTTATTAGAATGGAAAGCTTTATTTTCTTGTCTTTTCTTTTGTTTTTTTGTAAAGAGCAATTCTTCTTTTTCAAAAGTTCACTGCCTTAACTTGAGAAAATCCTTCTGACCGAAAAAAAAAAATGGAGAAAATCCTGCGTCTGCAAAGCCGCTCGCAATCTCCCATCTACCTCGGGCCCACCCGTCGCTCCCACCTATACAGCAAGTTGAACTTCTCTGTGTTTCGTTCATTGGACTATCATCATCCCCGACAAACCAACCTTCAAACTCCTATTCTCGTTGCCTGCCACCTCTTTACCATGTCGGAGAGTTTTGTTACAGTTAAAAGAGGCATGTCATTATAATCCCACGTATATTTGCAGATCTGGATTGTAAGCAAAAATATAAGAATGAAGTATTGAAGTATTTACGCGAGAGTAATTCTTCAATGAAGATTTAGATCCCTAGAAAGTTAAAAGCCTCACGACCTCTTTGCGACCAATCTAGTTCCTCCGTTGTCTTTGAAAGTAAGCTCTCTCCATGCGAAGATACTCAAGCACACTACTTTGTCAGACCCACAACTTAATTTCCACAACTCTTTCTTTATTGATGGGGAAACTAACGTATTGCCTAAGTCTTGAGCCCCACCATCAATGTCGATGACGATTGCTGCCGATTATAAAGGCAAAGATTTTTTATAAGAACAAATGTTTACTGGAGCTTGAACACTGAGGACTCACGCACGGCCTTTATGAACCGAGGTCTAACTCTGGGGACCAAAGCTCGAGCATTAAGGACCTAAGCACGACATTTATAAAGCCAAGCTCAAGTGCCGGGGCATCGTGCTCAACCTTGATAGATCTAGTGTGGGTGCTAGGGCGTCGAGGTCCCACGCTTGGCTTCGTGGACCCGGGCCTGGGCACTAGGAGACCTAATCCTGAACGCCAAGGACCCAAGACCAGCGTTTAGGTTTTTGTGCCTATGTGCAAAGTTTTAAATCTAAGCACTAATACCTAGTTAGATTTTGGAAAAAGTTTTCTAGTTTTTCAAGGAAGAAATCATTTTCTTAAATTGAAGCACAGGTTTTTATTGAATAAGATAATATTTTTTGTTGACGCATTTTTCTAAGTAAACCAAACATCATAAAATAAGAAAATATTTTTTAAAAAAATATATATTTTGCAAATTAAACGGAGCTTGCTAAATTTTTTCCATTATGCATGTTCGGCAATATTACAACTCCTCTCTCAACAAGCCACCCGTTATTTATTGCCCATCCCCTAGTCTCTTTCTTCATTATTTCACTATTTAATTACCACACTCATATTTTTTTTCCTCCATTCTTCAATGATGCTAATTACATCAGTATAGTAATCATTTATTTCAAGAAAATAAAAATTAAAGACAAATTACACACAACCCCCTATGAACTTGTACACCTGTACTCCTAAACTTCTAATTATCAATATATTACTTCAACTTTTATATTATTGCGGATGTCAAACCTTCATGTATTTTACTATTTGCATGTGATTTTTTTAACTGAAAATTCGCAATTCTTTTGTATTTATTTTAGTCAAATCATCCTTTGGCCTTTGAATGCGTTAAAATAAAATAAATTTTCCAAAACAAACACACACAAAAACGCAATCATCTCAAAAAAGAAGAGAAATGGAAGATGGCTTTATCTAATTAGAAGGAGGCACAAATGGATAAAGAAAATAGGAAGAAAATGAACTAAATTCAACAAAAGAATATGCATCATAATCAATGTGACATCTAATTAACAAAGGAAGGAAAGATTAAAAAAAATACTACATTCTTTTGATAAAAAGTTACCTGTTGTCCATTGAAGAATACAACTTGACTACCAACTTGGTCGTTCAATGTACCGCCTGAAGGAGCTGTTTTGGCGGTGAAAAAGTTCTTGATATTTGGCAAGTCGCGCAATTCCAATACATGCAAATTATGCAACTCAACTTTCCCACAATCATCAACTTCTACAATCTCCCGCATTAAGTTGCAATCGACAACTCTGATCTCTTCTAACTGTGGAAGTTCTCTTAGTAATGAAAGAGGAAACAAAACTTGCATCTTGTGACACCCTACGACTTGTACTACTTTTAATGTACCAAAGGGCTTGGAGGAGATACTATGGCATAGTTTCTCCAAGCTGATGAGATTCTCGAGACGTAATGATTCCAACATCTTAAAAGTTGTTTGGGAATGCCATCCGAGGATGTAACGGACGAAGGGATTATTCTCGATGTGTAGATGCTTTAATGTTGGAAAACCTTCTAGATATAACTCGGTAATACTTTGCTCACCTCGATTCAGCCCATCCAAATATAGATCATCGCTTCTGTCTAAGGTGGTTCGTACACATCCTTTCTGAAGAACGTCGTTCATTGTATCCAACTTGAGTTTCAACACCTTTGACCCTTTGAACTCGCTTGACCAACCCCTTGCGTTACCTATTTGGATTCTATACTTGGTTAATTTCTCAACGTTTAGATCCTCTGCCAAGGCACTTGGATAGGGAATGGATACATGCAGAGTGTACAAATTCTTCATGTTATTCAACTCAATAAGATTGGCATTAGTTGGTGGAGTTTGGTTCACAGCATTCCATTCATCAAAACTATTCTCCATATATAACTCCTCCAATTTGATCAAGCTTCCAAGCACACCCGGTTTAATTACCCGAAGCTGTGAACAATGGTTCAAATCTAATAACCTTAACTCTACTAGCTGCCCGATTTCTTTTGGCAGTTGGTGAATTTTGGAGTTCACAAAACTGAGAATTTGTAGCCCTTTTAAATTGCCAAGACTAGCTACATCCTCTAATAGACAACCATCAAGACATAAAGTGTGTAAGTTCTCCATGAGTTGAAACGATGAAGGCGAATGAGTGAGATGTATCCCTTTAAGATTTAAGACTCTGAGTTTTCTCATAGAGTTGAAATATGAATTTGGAACAATAAGAGATTCATTGTTCATGAACAACAAAAAGATCTGCAATTCGGGGCAATCTAATTCCTCAGGTAGCTCCTTCACGTCAATATAAGGAAAGCATATTGCCGTGCAAGTTTTGAGCTGGTCCTTTGACCACTTTGTTACTGACTTATCTTTGTCTTTTAACACAAGAAAAGGATGATCTCTTGAAGCAACTGAGGCAACAAACTCACGAACCAAGTCATGTACCTTGATACTATAAGCATCTCCATCCTCTAACAAAAGGGAGGAGGCTTGAAGAGTATTGATCAATGATGTCAAACTATCTCTAGCTTCCTCCATGTTCTCTTCTAGAAATAACCCCAAACCCATGCCATACCTCACCAAGTTTTCAACAGAGGGTTTAGAGACGCCACAAACAACACAGAGTCGTAACAATGATTTCGCATCCTCGCCTTTTAAATGGTCATAACTCAATTGCAGCATCTTATTTATTTTCTCACCAATTCCCTCGTTTTTGGACAACTTGAGTTGTTTCAAAACATTCTTCCATCCGGATAAATTAGCGTGTTTAAGAAGTTTTGCCATTTGGACAATTAGGAAAGGCAAACCTGTACATTTGTGGAGTGCTTCATCGACCAAGGGTTTGAACTCGAAATCGTGAACTTTGTCTCCCACATACCTCTCAAACAATCTTCTTGCCTCTTCCACCTGCAATCCATCAAGGTGAAAGGGGTCGTCGCAACCCATTTCCGTTTGCAAGACATCTCGCTTTCTCGATGTCAACAATAATTTGCATCCTCTGACTTTGTTATCATGTCCGCAAGGAATGCCGACTGATTTCAAGTCGAGCGCCTCCCACAGGTTGTCCAGTATAATGAGGACCTTCTTTTTTTTCCTCTCCTCGTCATTTTCATGTTTCATCTTCTCCTCATTTTCCAACCTGCTGCGAAGAAGGTCCGCTCGCACGTTGACATACTCTTCGTTCTTTATGTCCAGGCCTAACGCATGCGCAATCTCTCCTTGAATCCTCTTGATTTCTGGATTTTCCGACACCTCAGCCTTAGCGACCAGATTAAATGACTTGTCTTCCTTTATTCTCCTTTCAACATCTGCCAAAAGAGTGGACTTGCCCACGCCACCCATCCCGTAAACCCCAACCACACTTTTGCTGTTATCGGCAAGAGAGGCCATGATATCCCGTATGATCGAAGCTCTGGATTCGAAGACGCTATCATCCGTAAGTTTAATTGAAGTCGATGCAAAAGAAGTGGAAGCTTTCACGGTGGCCTGCTGGACGACATCTTTGCCTTCTTTCCTAGCCAGATTCGGAGCAGCTACATTTCCCGGAGCTGGATCACTAAAGGAGATGTCGTTCAATCCCTTGAATCCGCTGCATTTTTGAGTGAGTTGCTTAATGACCTCGATCTTGCCCTCGGCCTTCCTGCTGAATTGATAGCGACATTTGGGGTCGGGAAAAGTCCCGTAGCAGCAAGTCTTGCTCTCTTTTTCAAAGCTGGCCAACAGGTCTGGCGCCTCCTTCAAGGCCTTCCCAGCACTTGCCTCCCAATCCTTGAACTCTTTGTAGAAATTCCGAAGATTGTTTCTGGCCACTTCCGCTTCAACGTGGACCTTCTCAGCCACGTTCTCCAGATTCCGGACTTCCTTGTTAAGATCCAGGGCGTAACTCTTGGAGGACATCACGAATCCGAATTGACGCTTGATGGGAGTAACTACGCACTTCAAGACATCCCATGCAACAGAAATGGCAGAATCGATCGACATTTTCCTTTAATTTTTTTCCGGGAAAGAAAGAGCGAAAAACAGAGAGACGTAGAGAGAGAAAGAACGATGAGAAAAGGGTAGCAGACAGTGAAGAAGAAGAGGAGGAGGAAGAAGAATGCTTGTGTGGAGGAGAAAGAGCAAGACGCAGCAAGAACGATGAGAGACAAAGGCAGTGAAGATATTTGAGTACAGAAGAGGATGAGGAATCAAAGGCCGAGATTCAGTACCGGAGATCCAACGATTCACTATAAAAGTCAGTTCGCCGTTTGGTCGCCTCTATCAAGCCACCAATGTGGACTTGCAAACAATGGAGTAATGGAAATGGATGACCCCATTTCATCGTTCCTTGACCTGATCTGTCACCATCACAATGTTTAAGTCTCCATCATTTCCTTCACTAATAATGGATAAATATCTAATTAATGTTGGCGAGTAGGTGAAAACATGTCTTGAGTTTACATGTATTATCTTCCTAACTTTCACAGGTTTCTTAACAGAAAGCCCTCAAATCAATCCTTCGAGTGAAAACAAAAAACTCATTACGCAGGGAAAAATTGAAGTTGTTTACTTGTTTTTTTGCCAACCATAAGTGTTAGATTAGAATATGTCAAATTACTCATCAGTATATTTATTATGATTATTTGAAAGGTTACGACTAATTTCTAAAAGAAATATGTTATGACTAACAAAATCATGAGGGACGTTCTTTTTTGTAATTTTGTTGATAAAGATATTTTGCATGATAACTACCTATTTTTATGACGTATAAGGGAACATAATAAATAAGATTACCATATAAAGTAAGCTTTTCCTTTTTTAACAATCTAAAAGCATCGATGTGGAGGTTAAACCCATGAAATATTCCATAAAGCCGGTTAAGCTCAGGCCTTGGCCTGTGTAGGTAGGTGACTCTAAACCAAATCAGCATTCGCACAACGTGTGGACAAACGAGTGATTCCTCACTTTCGAGCTGAAAATCTCGCAATGCGCCAACCAAATACACCAATCTTGGGTTAAGCAAGCATAACGTTTTATTATGATGAGCGAGTATATTTTGCATCCTGTATCATTTCTTAAGAAATTGACAATGTTGACATAAAATTATCGTACTAGAGACATTCAATAATTGTACGATAGAAATGCTAAATAAATATAACGATATAGTAATAGTATTATATGATAGATATTCATATTGTTAGCCTCAGAGATAGTTGAATGTCAGCTGGCTAAAATTCTATGTGTTTATGACAAGCATGCCCATCATAATTGGTAGGTTGGAAAGGTCAATTTACCCCCAATTCGGTAGATGCATTATGGCCGTTTGAAAATATTTTGGCTAAGTAAAAACGATTAAAGTCATGAGGTAAATATTCTTTGTAATTAGGTTGAGTAGAACCTTTATCTAAGTTAATAAGAAATTAATGCACATAAGAATATTATCATGTATGAATAATCTATCTAGTAATGCATAACGCTAGCTTAAGTGGAGAGTGAATGGTAACACTTTTTATGGGGAAGAGTTTTTTTTTTTTTTTTTTTCAGAAATGTTTCTTTTTAATAAGAATTTGATTACACAAAATTTTTATGCAGAAATAAGTTTCTTTTTTATATTTATTTGTTTTTTATTATCATATATGAATAATCTATCTAGTCAGAAATGGGCGGTGGTCGGCGGCGGCAACAAGAGATGAATAAAAAAAAAAAAAATTCACTTATTTCTAAAACTTATTTCCGGAACAAGAAGCAACTTTTTTTACTTCTCATTTCTATTCAAAAACCATTCCGGGCTAACTTTTTGTTGGAACAAAAAACTAGGTGGCGTTATCAAACGGGTTTCTATTCTTTTTTTGTTCCGGGAAGAAAAAAATAGAAATTCTTGGGTTGAGGAATGTTACCATGTGCCGTTACCATGCGGCCTAGGTGGCCACTTTTTTCATTGGAGATTGTAGAAAATTTAATTCTTGGAATAAGGAGAAGTCCTAAATTCTGTTATCTAGAATGCTAGGTGTCAATCTTAGATGCACCCCTTAGGGAGGAAACTATTATTATATAATTTTAAATATAGATTCTCACATTGATTTTTGTAGGAGAAGTTAGTGCATAAATATTCTTTGTATAAAAATATACATTTCTCGAAAATAAAAATTACACCCAGCAAAAACAATGATAACATAAACAAATTCAGAGTCCTCTCCCACAGAGACTGTTATTTATATAGTTATATCGATCTAGATCTTCACATTGATTTTCTGTGTGAAGTTAGTACATAATTTTGTGTCAAAAAGTTTAAATTCTCAAAAAGAAAATTTACACCCAACAAACACAATAATAAACACAATCAAATTGAGACTCCCTTCCCACACAGAGAGATACTGTAGGTGAAAATGGAAAACAAAAGAGGTTGAATTCAGCATTTTACTCTTTGTGGTCTCTCAAGGAAATATTACATAGGGACAAAGTTGGAACAAGCGCAACAAAGTATCACGCGTAAAATTTAATCGATCCAGAAAAAAACCAAAGACCTCTTTGTGGTTGGTCCGTTTCCTCAAGAACTTTTTTATATTTCAAGAGAGGCTTCCATCGTTAACTGATTTAGCCATAAAATTAGATGTTTGCCGTTGAAAAGCAATCCGCACCTACCAATATTTTATATAATGATAGTATTTCGTATTACTCTTAATAAAAGTTACTTTTACCTGGCGCGTGTATCTATTATACGGATAAATTACTTTCATATATGGTAAAATATTCAAAGGTTGTAAAAACATTCATTTATAGCAAAAAGATGTTATTTTTTAGTGATATTTCCTTCTTCTTTTTTTGGTAAGGTTTAGTGATATTTCCTTTTTATCAATGCAGTATCAACAAAAATCAATCAATCCAACCAAATAGTGATTAACCAAAAGAACGGCCAAAACAAAATATATCAATTTAGAATAAAAACATATTTCGGGGCAGTTTTAATGGTCAAACCAATGAAGGTAGGTTGGGTTTAAATTCCAATTCTCGGCAATTAAAATTCAAGAGAAGAATACAACTGAAATTCAAAAAAGTTTAGTGAAGTGTATATCAGCTGGGGCGAGTCCAATAGTTATGGCCTTCAACGTCAGAAATTTCGACTTTAACCACGTCTCCCAGGATCTGTCTCTGTAGTACTTTATGGTCCAAGTAAGCAACATCTATTTACTCTTTCAAGCTCCACGCAACATCTGTCTCTGTAGTGCAAACAAGGCCTCTTCTCCGGAACTTGCATGGAGTGATTTTCTGGACAGCCGCCCTTTTCGCAAAATAAAAAGATTTAATTTTCTGTGATAGAAACACAACAACTTTTTGCTTGAAAACTTAATTATCAGCAGCTGAGATTTAATACCAGTGATCGAACAACTTAGAGCCTTAGCAAAGACCCAAACTACGAGGAAGAAAGAGGAGATGGTATCCATTTTTCATTCTTACCCACCGCTAATGTACTAGTCCTTATCCATCCTTTCCTCCACCGTTAATGGATAAACATTGATGAGGTACTAGTCCTTGACCCGCTCCTTGTGCTGGTCAATAAAATCATATTTAAATTATAGAAGTAACATTATAATTAAGCTGATTGTTAGATTAGAATGTCAATTGTAATTATTACATTAGGCATAACTTCAACTAGAATATTAGGCCATAACTACTAAGGAAATTAAACTTTTCCGTTCTTTATTAATATTTTAAACTAGATTGATTTATTGGATACTGCTACTCTGTACATGGTAAAATTAATATGGCAAACGATTGTGAGCTAAAACTGACATTGCTTCATGGTCCCTCATTCTAATTCTAGTTATCACAAATGCTTGAGTCTGTTTGGAGCCGTTTACTTCTAACATTTATTTTCCAAATAGTGCAGTTATCACAAATTGATATTTAAAGCTTTCATAACTATATAATTATGACAAGAAGAGCTACATTTTTTTTTCATAATTTATAAAACCTAATTATATTCATTTTCATATTTTTTAGGGAAAGCAAAACGCATGGAAAAGTTACTTAAAAAGTGAAAACAAATAGAACAAGTTAACTATAGAAGTCGACTTAGATATAATACATTTAAAAAAAAAAGTTATAGAAGTTGACAAAAGTGACGATGGAACGTCGTGTGGAATCCTTTCGGGAACACTCTCTCATATTACTAGTTCTTGACAATCATTTTGAAGAACGCTATCAAGATGAATATAGATCGAAAAAAAAAAAAAAATATGACAAAGAAGAGATTTGGACAATAAAGAAATCTGGCTGAAAGTGGTATTTCACAAATAACAAGGGCGTTTCCCATCTGGGCCGCAACGTGCAACTCCCGACAATTTCATTGGCTAAAACAAGTGAATCGCTGGCTCAATAATTAATATTGCGAGTTGTTGAGCCATTCGTATAACTACGTGCAAGTTTCTCAAAAAATCATTTCTTAATCCAACATAGCACAATATAGTTTGATAAATGATTTAAGTCGATAAGGATATCTAAAAACATAGCCATAACAGGTAAATTAGAATGTCAAGTTACTTCTTAATCCATATATATATTATGGCTATTTGAAAATGTTATGACTAATTTCTTCCAACGAAAATGTCATCACTAATTAAAGTAATGAGCATGTTCTCTATTTAATTAAGTTGATAAGGATCTTTTGCATAACTATGTAGTTTACGGTGATGAATGCACATAAAAAATTTCCACATAAAGTTACCTTTTTTTTTTTAATAAACTAAGGACACGAGCATGGACATCCATCTATCTAGAAGCCCATGAAATGTCTTGTAAGCCCCAAGAACTAGTTAATCTCAAGCTTTTGGCTTGTATAGGTGGCTCTATATTAAAAAAGTTTGCACATAATTTATGGGACTTGAGCGAGCAATAAAATCATATTAAAATTATAGATATAGATTATAATTAAGCTAATTGAAAAATAAAAAATTGAATCCAGATTGCTAAAATGTAACATGACCGCATCATTGATTTATATATTCAAAAACAGTTTTCAATGATATTCTATTTATTGACATATTTATTAGACTTGGGCTAACTTGGACCGTTATATATTATTATTGATCAAGCACTACCCATTCCAATAATGAGATGCCCTTACCTAAGATTGCTATTTAAATGAGTCAATCTCATCCACAGTGATAAAAAGATGACAAACCTACAGAAGAGAACGACCCATCCCTGGTTAAAGCCTGTCTGAATAAAACACCAGAACCGAAATCACAATTAAAAATCACAGTAACATTCGGCAAATGTGCAGAGAAGAACGGCTTTCCGTTGAAATTAAGACTCCTAAGTTGTCCTCATTCTAATCCAACAAGGACAAAAACAAAACGAGGCAAAAGCAGCAAAGAACCAATCTCTTGTTTTCTCACCACAAAGAAGAGATTCTTCATTTTCTTTTAAAAATTCTCCGACACGACGCCTTTAACTATTTAATGTAAAGATTATGACAAGTAATCCAATCAGGGTATACTCACTTGATCTGACGAATCGAAAAATATGTTACCGCAAGCTTTACATCAAACGTTTTCTTTCTTATTTTGTTTTGTTTGAAAGGGCCTTGATCGGATGCTACTGCCGGACCACCTTCTTGACCTGGGGCTGCGGCATCTCCTGTATACCTAGAATTCAATTATGATTGCTAGCGCCTCCAATGTCGTGATCATGTTAATTGTTGATGTCCCCTTGGTGACTTTTTTTTTTTTCCAACCATATATTGTTTATAATATAATTCAATAGATTACTAAAGCAATACTCATTAACAACATGCATTAAGAAAGGATGTTACCTAGCACTTTCTCTCATCCTGGAACACTTTCAAAAGGATAGATTTATCTCTAGATTTTTTTGACCTCAAATCATTACCATCTTGCTCTTTGCCCTCCAATTTATCTTTGGATTTCTCATTCCACTTAAGCAATTTCATATCTTGGCTGTTCAAAGATGTACATGTGCAGAGTATTTTGGGTGGATTCATTAAGCAACATATTCATGAAAAGTAAAGAGCAAATCCTATGTATTTCGACAGTTCATAGCAGTGAAGCTCATTAGGAGCTATAGATGCGTTAAAGGGGCTATGTCTTTGTCCCTGGTTGGCATGCATTTGTGAGAAAAACTCATCAGCGCGTTTGAAGTGCCTATGTGTTTGAGCTAATTGATAGGGATGATATTGTGTTCAAAGTCTCCATTTTGAGGGTTACCAGCAGGACTTGATTTATACTATTTGAAATGAGTATTTTTGGGTTTACAACAATGCCTCCCTTATTTGGTTGTGCCGCATCACTGACAAGTACATTTTCTTTTGTTTGTTATTTTGAAATATACTGAAAAGTGGTTTAATAGAACTTTAGTGTGTTAATTGGTAAAGTTGATTTGTACAGGAATCCTGGTTAATTCATGTCTTCTGATACGAAGACCATTTATAACATGTTCGATCAAAATGTCTGAATGTTGGTTTTCATGATAATCATAATGATTCGGCGAGTCATAATTTTGATTTCCTTGATAATCATAATTTTTAATCTAGTTACAATTCCAATCTAATTGACAAGCATTAATTAAGTCTCTATTTTTTCTCCATCGCTAATGGACAAATGTTGATTCACTGGCCGTGTTATTATTTATATGTTGAATAGCAAATTTTGGAATGTCAAGTCATTAATCCGTATATTTATTATGAATATTTGAAAAGGTTAAGACTAATTTTTAACAAAGAAATGTTATTAGTAATTAAAGTCAAGGGGGAAGTTCCCTTTGTAATTGAATTGATAGGGGCCTTTTGCATAATAACTACGTGCATATTGAAAAATTACTTTATAAATTTAGGGTTCTCCTAAAGTAAGTGTATACATATTTATAATCTATGGTGTTGGTGTGAATACCATCTAACTAGAAGCCTATGGAACATGTTGTAAGCCCCACGAATCGATTAAGCTCAAGCCCTTGGTTTGTGCAGATAGCTCAAATTAACAGCAACTTACACACGGTTTGTGGGATTTCAATAGGCCACGTATGCTGAAAATCCTCAACTCCCCAAGTAACTGCATCAATCTTAGCGTTAAGTAAGCATAATTTGTCATTTCAAAGAATAAGTGTTTTTGCATTCTATATCACTTTGAAGATGACAATGTTAACATAAAATTATCATATTATTGATGTTAAATAATTGCAAGATAGAGATGTTAAGTAAGCATAATCTTTTTTATCATAAAGAAAAAAGTGTATTGTCACATTCTCTAGAATTTCTTTAGAAAAGATAATCTCTAGTTTTCTTTTTGAACAAAATCTCTAGGTAAATAGTATGATTTTGCTTCTTTTTATGATGATTTGTATATGATCGATGTGGATGGAACCCCATTGCAATGTTTTTAAAAAGAGCCAATCACGTACTTGCTATATCTTAATGATAGTGCAATGCAGATACATACAAACATAATGTAAGTGATATAAATGTAGGCGGATATTAGATTACTCATTTCATTTGTAATGGGTTAGGGAAAGGAGAAAGAGACTGGGAGAAAATTATTTGACGTGGGCAAGTGAGAAGGTTACATTGCCTTCCCATGCTTTTGAATGATTCAATACTTATGTCTCATTGGATTTTTTCACTGATTGAGACACCATTTGATGGCTTAATTAACATATGAGATTCTATGGTAACTTGGATTTTATTTATTTTCATCCTTACCAAGCCTTTGAGGGTTGAAAATATAGACATGACCAATATGCAAACTTAACTGAAAATAATGTGTCTCGTCAATTTTGTTGCTTGTAACCTAACTGCTGAGTATGCTATGCTTTGTGATGAAAATTTGAAAAGTGTTGCACGGAAGATAGAGCTTGAAGTGCTTTCTTCCCAACCACTTTAGTAGTCTACTAATAATATTGAGTTTGAAAAATATGAAGAAAAATAATATTTGTATTGCCCCCAAACCCTAACATTGGCTCAAGCCTATAAAGAATTTAAGACATACTCAACAAATCTCCACTTTTACTTAAATTTTTGAGTGAAATTTACTAGTATTTAGTTAAGGCCTTAGCTTGAAGTAGACTTCTATTAAGTTTCCAGCTTCCCAAGGAATTGACTAGTATTTAGTTAAGGCCTTACCTAAGGTTAGTATTATGACTGATGTGGAAACCATAATGAAATTAAAATTGAAAGAGCATAAGTAATAAAATTTGAAAATCCATTCGCCGTCCTCCTTGGTCTATCTTTGGCAATAGAACACTATTATTTTTCAGGTTCTTTAAATTCAATATTATCAGTAGACAACTGAATTGGTTGCGAATAAATTACTTCAAGCTCATCTCCGAGTATATGAATATATCCATTTGTAACCACAAACACAATTTAGTGTTAGCAATCCAACTATTAGAAACTTAACAAAGATCCAAACTACAAAGAAAAAGAGGATATGGATATGGATTGTAGAACTCAGTAATCTAATCATAGTTAAGGTCTTAACTAAACACCAATCTATTCCTTGAGAAGCTAAAAAATTGATACACTCCTGTGAGTCGTCACTAGCCAATAAAAAGATTTATATAAAGAGACCGAATTGTCGTTCACCTTTATCAAGACAAGAATGACGACTTATAAGCAATTGATAGAAAAGGATGGCATTATGCATTTTATTGACCAGTCACCATCACCAATGCTTTAGTCTCCATCCTTTCCTGTCCCGCTAATGGACAAACACTGGCTAGGTCTCCATCCTTTCCTCCCCCACTAAAGGACAAACATTGATCATGTCTCCGTGTTATTGATTTATACATGGCATAGCAATTTTTGATAAAGTTCCTCTTATTGACATATTAGATTTGGACTAATTCAGATCTTCATATCTAATGAAAAAAATACTAAAATTATTATATTTTTCATATGTCGCTCATTTCAGTATCTTAACTTTTTTTTTTTTATTACTTAAATATTATAATTTATATACGGTACTCACTTCAATGTCATTATTATTTTTTTTATTACTTAAGTGTTATATAACTTTATAATCAATCACTTAAATACTGTAATTTTTTAAAATGTTCACCATAAGTATCATGTCACATTAATTTTCCAGTACTTAGGTGAACGTTTTAAAAAATTATGGCATTTAAGTGATCAATTGAAATTTATAGCATTCAAGTAAATGATTTTTTTAGAAATTATGGCATTCAAGTATTTGGAAAAAAAAAGGTTATAGTATTCAAATGAGCGCTATACATAAGTTATGATACTTGTAGTGTCCTTATCTCTATATCTAATTAACGTCGACCCTTAGTTGAAAATAAGTCTCGACTTTTATGTATCATCTTTCAAATATTCACACATTTGTTGATAAGAAGCCCCTCAAATCATCCCTTAAGTGAATAAAAGAGCTCAATTCATAAGGAAAAATCAAAGTTGTCTAATGTTTTTGCTAACTATAATTTTTATATTAGAATGTCAAATTACTCCTAAATCCGTAAATTTTTTTATGACTAATTTATAACAGAATTTTTTTTTTTTGACTAATTAAAGTCATGGAAGGATGTTTTCTTTCTAATTAAATTGATATAGACCTTTTGCATAACAACTACCTAGTTTATGAGGAATAAGAAGATATAAAAAGTTACCCTACAAATTTGGCATCCTCCTAGGGAAAATGTATTTATAGTATAGGAGCACAGATATGTAAACCTATCTTCCTAGATGCTCATGAAATATCTTGCAAACCCCATAAACCAGTCAATCCTATGCCATTAGCCCGTGTTGGTGGCTCTAAACACATGGAGCATAGTGGAATTCGAGAGGCAACCTCTAATTCCAATGTTGGAAATCTTTCAATATCCTAACCAATAGAGCCGCTACTTGGGATAAGTAAGCATAATTTTTTCACTGTAAAAATAAGTAAATTTTCCATCATTTATCATTCTTTAAGAAAATAACAATGTTAACCTATAGTTGTCATTTTATTGATATTCAATAATTGCAAGATAGATATGTTAAGTGAGTTTCAATTTTTATAGTACAGAGCAAGTGTATTATGCATTTTGCCCATTTTCTCAAAAGAAGATAGCCGATTCTAGTTTTCTTCATCTTCTTTTTTTAGTCAATCATATTCAGTCCACGCCACCAGCCGGATCGCCGTCGCAGCTTATCTCCGCCTAACAGCTGCTCCGCCCAGCCGCCTCCAGCTTCGTCCGCACCAGCCCGCGTGCCAGCAGCTCGGGCCTTCGCCGAAGCTCCCTCCGCCGCCGTCGACCTCCGCCTTAGCCCGCCGGAGCTTCGCCTTGCCTCCGCCGCCCTTGGCCGCCCATCCCGGCGCCGGATCCGCCCATTCTCGGCCTCAAACCGCCATGGACAGCAGCTGGAAGAAGATGGGTTCTCAGCTCGGTTTTGGCCCGTTTTGGCCGCCTTCCCGAGCCCGGATGCTCGGCCCGCTTTGAGGAAAGTCGATCCTCGCGTCGTCCCCGTCGTTTTGGTCCGCTTGGTTCGCTAATCCGGTGAGTTTAACTCACTAAACCTCGCTTAGAGGGTTAATTATGCTTTAGGTGTGCTTAGTTTATGTTAATTATGATTAGGTGGTTAGTTTAATTTATTTAAGTGTGGATTATATTAATGTGTTTAATTAGCTTAAAGTGAGTTTAATTTAAGGCTAAATGAAGGTTTACATTAATATAAGCCTTGATGTGACATAAAGGAATTTACTTTTGATTTATTTAAATATTTCGAAATTATGTAATAATTTAATAATATATCATTATTCGAAATTATTAAAATATTATTATTTAATTATTTTCGGAATAAATTTAATTATTTATTAAATTCCGAAAATTTTGTCTTTTAATTCTAAATTCTCGCAATTTTCGCGCTTTATGTATTAGGATTTTAAATCGATGGTTGGATATTATAAATTGAATGTGGATGCGAAAAATATGAATATTATTATTTAATTAATTTTCGGAATAAATTTAATTATTTATTAAAATTCGAAAATTTCGTTGGGACCTTATTTGCTCAGAATTTTGTGCTGATCAGCCATAATGTGTAGAATTTGAAATTGATGATTGGTTGTGGCGAATTGAGTGTGATTGCGATTTATGAGGATTCTTTAGAAAACCCTAAGTGTGGGAATTGATGGGAGATTAGCCGTGATTAACCACCTATTAGAGGTCGCGGCCTAGTTAATTGGGCAGTGATTAACCACCGATTGGAGGTCGTAGTGATGGACCCATTTATGATGAGGCTGCCTAATAGAGTGTGATGGGGGATAGGCTTTGATGAACCACCTAATCGTGATTAACCAACTTTATTAGAGGTCGTCTCAAATGAAAGTAAGTGATGGACCACCTATGAGAGGTAAATGCCTACAAGTAGCTTGATGAACCACCTATGACAAGTGAATTGCCACACGATAAAGGTCGCGTTTAGTGAAGCCGTGATGCCACTGATTCTAGTTTTGAGTGTGATTGAGAGCAATGATTGATTTGCTAGAATGACATGTAATCGGCCAAGTCGATTGATCGGCGAGATGCTGATCAGTGGTTAATTGTTCTGATGATGTGATTGTGTCATGGTTGTTTGGTTATCATAATTGCACGTGGTTGGTTTATATAAATTGTAACTTGTGTGATGGCTAGGCCACCGGGCATATTTTCTTTCTAAACCAACACCTAAATCTAAATTGTCCCCATCCCAATTCCTCTAAGAATGTGGGGATTCAAACCCTCACCTCCCCCTTCCCATATGGGAAGGATGGCCACTTTTTGGTTGACCTTGAGGATAAGAGGTGAAGTTAGGAGGATTGGGATTCAGGACAATTCCTTTTTAAGACCTTTTGTAGACTTTTTTGATGCTTGTAATTTGTTGAATTATGAAAGTGTTATGTTGTGGTTTTGCTTCCCGCTTTTCTATCCCAAAAGATAGTCTAGTTAAATGGTATGGTTTTGCTTCTTTTGGTGATTGATTGGCATTTAATTGACACTGGTGGGAACTCCATTGCAGTGTTTTTAAATAGAGCCAATGACATATTTGCTAAAACCTAAAGATGGTGAGGTGCGGATGCACACAAATATGAGAAGACGGACATCAATGCGGGCAAATATTTGATTACTCGTGTCATTTGTTATAGGTTAGAGAAAAGTACAAAGAGACAAAGGACAAAATTATCGTAGTAATCAATAGGGTTACATGTTCTTCTCACGCTTTGGCATGATTCCATTTTCACATCTCATTGAATTTCTTCATTAATTGAGACATCGTGATGGCTTATCTAACATATGAGATTTATTTTAAATAGGATTTTATTTATTTCCATCGTTATCAAGCCTTTGATTGGTGGTTTAAAAATGTCAACATGATCCATATGCAAGTTTAAATAAAAATAAAGTGCATGTTTGATTTTCCTGTTTGCAACCTAACCTTAGTTAAGGGCTTAACTAAACGCCAGTCAATTTCTTTGGCGACTGAAAACTTGGTAGGAGACTGCTTCAAGTCTTTCACTTGGCAAAAGGAAAATTAAAGAAAGACCATTGTCGGTCGTCTCGATCAAGACAACAATGTGGACCAATGTCTAGGTCTCCATCTTTTCCTCCACTATAGATGAAGAAACATTGATTATGGCTAATGGACAAACATTGATTAGGTACTGGTCCTAATCAATGTTTGTCAATTTGATTTTAGCTTTGATGTAACTTCAATTATAATAGTTAGATTAGAATGATTGCCATCCAAACATTGATTAGGTACTGGTCCTAATCAATGTTTGTTAGGTTAGAATGTCAATTATGATTATTAGGTTAGACGTAACTTGTGCTGTTCGCACATTGATTATGGCTAAAGGAAGACCGTTCCCTTTTCTGGTCCATGAAATGACATTGAAAGCATAAAAGTAACAGTATAATTAAGGTAATCACTAGATTAGAATGTCAATTATGATTTTAGCTTTGACGTAACTTCAATTATAATAGTTAGATTAGAACTTCTAAGGAATGTATCATTTGCCATCCTTTTTTAACATTTTAAATTAGTTTACTCTTTCGACAAAAAAAAAAAACTAGTTTACTCTTCGAAAAAAAAAAACTAGTTTACTCTCTTAAATACTAGCACTCTTAACGTGACAAAATTAATATGGAAAACGATTATGACCCATGACTAACGCTATTTTGTGGTCTCTCATTCTGAATGTTGTTACCCTTTTTTTCATATTTTTTTTCATATGCTTTTGGGATTATTGCATTCTTTTTTTTAACATTTATTTTTTCAGAAATTGTAGTTACCAATAATTAATTTCTAAAACTTTCAAGATATATATTTATTGGTAAGTAGAGCCATATGGTTTTTCATAAATTATAAACCTAATTATTTTTCATATTAATTTTTTTTTTTAGGGAAAGCAAAAGGCAGAAAGGGGTACTTAATAAAAGTATAAGCAAATAGAACTATAAATTGACAAAGTGATGATGGGACATTGTGTGGAATCAAGAAAAACGTCAAAAAAGTCCTAAATTTATTGCATATTGATGCCAATTTATTCCTAAATTTTTTTCCTAGTGCAAATTCAATCATTCTAGCTAATTTTAATCGGATATTATTGATGTGGATGCTGGTTGGCTCACATGGTATTGCGTGGATAATTTTTATAATATTTCAATATTTTTTCAAATGATTTATTTATTTTCATTATTTTCTTTTTTCTTTTTTTAAATTTTTTTCCTTCCTTTTTCCTCTAGCGGGTCGTCGGACCTAACTAGCCTTTGGCAATCTTTGCTAGGGGCTAGGCGAGGCTCGACCCTCACTAGATCCGGCAAGGGGCGAGTTTCACCAGCCCAACACGAGGCTGCCCTCATGGCCTTTGGCGAGGGCAAGCCTCGCCAGTAGTGGATGAGGCTAGCAAGAGGCTAGCAAGGGACCTCTAGCTGATTGCTTAAGGTTCGACGATTGGTTGGAGGAAGAGGAAGGAAAAAAAAAAGGAAAAAGAAAATAAATAAATAAATAATTTTTAAAATGTCAATATATTATTAAAAGTTTTTATGTTAGTGCTAATCATGTTATGTAGGCCGACTAGTGTCCACTTAACAATATCCTGCCAAATTAGCCAAAAGAACTGAATTAATACTAAGTTAAAAAAGTTAAGGATTGAATTGACATTAATAAAATAAGATATAGGACTAAATTGATATCGATACAATAGGTTTAGGATCTTCTAACACTTTTCTTGTGTAGAATCTTTTCGTAACCACTCTTTTATATTCCGATTTCATGAGCCATGACCATCATTTTGAAGAAAGTTGCCCATCTTATGCCAAATGCCACTGTGCCACGTGAATCTCGTTAAAAAGTGCAAATTTCACAAGTGACAAATTCACATTGATTTGAGGCTGTAAAACATGGTATGGTAACCAATACAAGACCCTTACTGTTACACACAGCTCCTCTAATTAGTGCATTCCGACTTATTATATGCACAAAACAAAAGGCAATGGAAAACGTTCCCACACTTAAATCTCATGCCCAACTTATTTCTCCGCCACCTCCTCCGCTATTTACTGTCCCAAAACTTCGCGTCTTCTTTGCCGGCTTGCTCAACTGGAACACCGGGTGCCTCGACAGCTTCCTCACTCCTTTTCTCCACCTCTGCCATAATTGTTTGATTGGTATGTCCAATTACTGCTAAATCATTACATTTATTCTGACTATTTGAAAACGTTATGAATAATTTCTAACAAAGAAAGGTCTAGGACTAATGAAAGTTATCAGTGACGTTCTCTTTATAATTAAGTTGATAAGGATCTTTTGCATAATAACTACCTAGTTTATGACGAAGAAGTGCGTACAAAAATTTTTACTACATAAAGTTAGCATTTTTTTTTTTAACCTAGCAGCACAAACATGGACATCCGTCTATTTAGAAGTCCATGAATATTATAGAAATAATACTATAATTAAGCTATTTGAACAAAAAAAAAAAAAAAAAAAAGATTGAAGTTTTATTTTCAAGATGGTATGCAGATTGAATAATTCTAAAACGTATAGTGGCCGTGTCATTGATTTAAATATTCAACGGCAATTTTGGAAAATATTCTACTTGTCGACATGTTAGTCCTGGTCTTTACTTGGATCCTTATATCTTTTTTATTGACAAAGAACTACTCCTTTCAATAATGAGATGCCATTACCTAACCGTGTTATTTAAATGAGTCATTCTCATCCATAGTGCCATAAAGATGACAAGCCTACAGAAGAGAACAACCCATCCCTAGATATGGCCTATCTGAATAAAACACCGAAACCGAAATCACGACCAAAACTCGCGGTAACATTCGGCAAATGTGCCAAGAAGAACGGTTTTCCATTTAAGTTAGGACTCCTAGGTTGTCTTTATTCCAATCCAACATTGACAAAAATAAAACGCGACAAAACCAGCAACTGGCCCATCTCTCGTTTTATCGCCACTAGGAAGAGATTCTTCAATTTTTTTTTTTTTCATTTTCCTGACACGACACATTTATATTTAAAGTGAAGATTATGACAAGCAATCCAATCAGGGAACACTCACGTGACATCACAGATCGAAACATAAGTTGTCGCAAGCCTTACGATAAAAGTTTATTTATTTATTTCTTTCTTTTTTTATTTTGTTTGAGAGGGCCTTGATCGGATGATATTGCTGGATCACCTTGTTCTGCTGCATCTCCAGCGTACCTAGACTTTAATTATGATGACTAGCACCTACAATGCCATGATCACATCAGCTGTTGATGTCCACTTGGTGAATATATTTTTTGCATCCATATTGTATTTATAAAATAATCGATAGATTAGGAGAGTAATAGACATTGACAACATGTATTAGAAAAAGGATGTTAGCTAGCAATATCTTTCATCATCTTCGAGCACTTTCAAAAGGATAAAAAATTTATCTTTGATTTCTATGGCCTCAAATCATGACCATCTTGCTCGTTGCCTCCAAGTTATCCTAGGATTTCTCATTCCATTTAAGCAATTTCATATCTTGGTTGTTCAAACATGTACATGTACTTATTATTCCGGGGTGATTCATCTAGCAACATACTGGAAAAATAAAGAGCAACTCTTAGGTATTTCGATAGATCATCGCCGGTGAAGCTCATCCGAAGCTAGAGACGCGTTAGAGTGGCTCTATCTTTGTCCCTGGTTGTTGGCATGAATTCGTGAGAGAATCTCATCTGCATGTACAAAATGTCTACATGCTCGAGCTAAGTGACAGGGAGGATATTGTGCTCAAAGTCTGCATCTTGAGGGGTGCCGGTCTGTACTTGATTTATATTATTTGAAATGAGTACTCGAAGTGTCACTTTAGGCTGATTATAGCATGATTTGAGTTTTGGGTTTACAATTATGCCTCCCTTATTTGGTTGTGCTACATCACCTTCTGATATGAAGACAAGTACACTTTCTTTTCATGGTAATCATAATGTTTTAGCAAGTCATAATTTTGATTTTCATGATAATCATAATTTTCATTCTAATCATGATTTAACATTAATTAAGTCTCCATCCTTTTCTCTAACTGCTAATGGACAAACATTGATTCACTGGTCATGTTATCGATTTATATTGAATAGCAATTTTTGGACATTTTTCAATTTATTGACATATTGGACTTGGGTTAACTTAGACACTCATATCTAATTAATGTTGACCATTAGATGAAAATAACTCTCAACTTTTCCATGTATTATCTATCAAATTTTCACAGGTTTGTCGATTGATATTCCTCAAATCATCCCTTTAAGGGAAAAAAAACAAAGCCATTTCAGAAGGAAAATTTTGAAGTGGTTCTTTTACCAACCATAATTGTTAGGCTAGAATGTCAAATTAGTCCTAAGTCCGTATATTTATTATGACTATTTATAAAGGTTACGACTAATTTTCAACAGAAAAAATGTAATCACTAAATAAAGTCATGGGACGTTCTCTTTTGTAATTAAGTAGATAAGTATCTGTTGCTTAATAACTACCTAGTTTACAAGGAATAAGTGCATATTAAAATAATTGTTACATAAAATTAGGATTCTCCTAAAGTAAGCATTTTTTTTTAATCTAAGGGCATAGATGTGGATACTTGTCTACCTAAAAGCCTATGAAATATCTTGCAAGCCTCATTAATCAACTAAGCTCAAGTTTTCGGCCGGCAGGCAGTTTGCATGCGGTTCTACGATTCTAGCTGGCAACCTCCAATTTTTAAGTTGGAAATCCCCAACTCCGTAACCAATTGCATCTATTCTGAGATTAAGTAACCATAAATTTTTTATTGCAAAGATAAGTATATTTTGTATCATTTATCATTCTTTAAGAAACGACAAACAAAAAATTGTCATATTATTGACATTCAATAATTGCAAGATAGGATGTTAAGTAAGTATGATTATTTGATCAGAAAGAAAAAGTGCACTACGCATTCGACAAAATTTCCTAAGAAAAGTAACCCCCAGTTAAATGGTATGGTTTTGCTTCTTTTGATGATTGATTTAATATTTGATTGATGTGGATAGGAACCTCATTACGATATTTTTAAATAGCCAATTCCGTATTTGCTATATCTTAATGATGGTGCAGTGCAAATACACACGAATATAATATAAGTCATATAAAGGCGGGCACATATTAAATTACTCGTTTCATTTGTTATAGCCTTATAGTTTAGGTAAAGGAGAAAGAGACAAGGACAAAATTATTTGAGGCGGCAAGTGATAAAGGTTAAATTATCTTCTCGAGCTTTGGAATGATTCAATATTTACATCTCATTGGATTTCTTCGCTAATTGAGACCCTATCCGATGGGTTACGTGAAGTATGATTTAGTATTTTCCTTTGATTGGGGTGCTAGAAATATGGACTTGACCAATACGCAAATTTAACAAAAAAAATAGAGTGCATGTCTGATTTTCATGTTTGTAACCCCCATGGAGCAGAACATGGCCTATCAAACTTCAGAGATTTTATTTATATATTCAATTTTTTGTTTAATTAATATTAGGAAAAGAGCATGCACTTTGTGTATGAAGAGATATAGTGAGAAAAATTTAAAATGTCATAGACCGAATAATAATCAAATAAAGATACCAGTGAATTTCTTGGGTGTGGACAATGGACCTCGGTAGTCTAACCTTAGTTAAGACCTTAACTAAACACCAATCAATTCCTTGAGAAGCTACAACTTGTTATCACTACAAGTCCAAACTATCCAATATATGTATATACGGCCGCCTCAGCCAAGATAAGAACAATGACTTTTAGACAATCGAGTATTAGGAAAAATAAAAATAAAAAGAGTCGGCTAACTTGCTTAGTTATATTGTCATTCACTTGCTTTCATACTAACGTGGATGGATGATTTTTTATATTGAAGGAGGCATCAAGTTAGAAGTGAAGGTTAGTGTACTTCATTAAGTTAGAAAAATGATTATGTTTTTTTTCTTTTTATTTCAAATATGATTATATTTACAAAGGCTATTTCAAACCTAACTCGATCATATAGATACCGAGTTGCAAAGAAGCACTCATTCCATGACTTGGTGGCACAATGCATGAGTTCTAGGAAATTTCTCCTCAGTACTTTATAGTAACACGAAAGTATTTCAAAAAAGTTTTGATGATCAAATGGTTAATTTCTAACTTCTAAGGGCGCGTATGACAAAATTTTTGTTTCTCGATTTCTTTGTTTCTCTGTTCCCCGGAATGGTTTGGAATAGAAATCTGTTTGATAACGCAATTTGATTTCTCTATTTCTAAAACAGATTTTTATTTCAGAAATAGAGAAATTAAAGAAATCGAGTTCTGAAATTTTAACTTCTCGGTTTACGAAATAGAAATCGAAACTCGAAATCAAACCATATAAAAGAACCTTGCGCTTTCTTGCTAACTTAATTCACTCATAACCACAACTTCACAAATTATTGCTAATTTTTCTTTTTCTTATTTTGCTCGTGTTTTTTTTTTTTTGCATTTTTTTTTTCAATTTTTTTTTATAACTTCTTCTTTAGGATGAAAGGCAATTGAATGGGTCCCCAATTTTCAAAAACGACCAAAGTTCTTAAATGCTTACTTAAAAACAATGGGGCTCTTTCCTCCTAGAAAAGGCACGCGCATGGTCAATTGAAGAAAAGTTCTTACGTAATAGATGAATAAAAAACGTGCCTAGAAATTTAACCTTATTTTTTTACGGATTCAAAATTTTTGCAAAATCGAAATAATTAGATTGTTACACAATCTTGAATTTTGATTCAAAGGCAAGAGATTCAAGAGAATCTCTCTTTGCTATGCAAGGGCCATTAAAGATTCATTGAGCAACAATAAAGAAATTAGGGATGAGCAACTGGACTGATTCAATTCGAGAATCAAAATAAACCGACCTTCCCCTGATTGGTTCCTAACCATAAACATTAGGTAGAATTCTCATATATTCCTTTACACCATTAATTTTATTTTGTTGATAATCTTGTATAATACTAGTTTTTGATAAAATGACAAGGCTGTATAGGCGCCATTGATGGCACCCATATTCATGCTTCCGCAGTACTTGTTTGAACCTACGCAAGATGAGCTTGCAAACGATACATTGATCGAGGAGAGAAACCAAATAAATACGCTTAGTAAAACAATTGCTAATAAAATGGCAAGGGATAATAATATGCCAGAAATTCCATGAAATTGTATTTTCAACTTTTGTAATGTATTAGTATTATTTCAATTATTATTTTGTATTTGAGGATTTCCCATATTGTTTTAGTATTATTTCGATTATTATTTTGTATTTGAGGATTTTCTATGTTGTTATCTAATCGATTTCTATTCCTAGAAATATAAATTTTATTCTATTATTAAACAGATTTTTGTTTCAGAAAAAAGAAATTTTGAGTCGTTATCAAACAAATTTCTTTCGCTCGAAACTTGTCAGAGAATAGAAATTAAGAAATTGATTTTTGGTAAATCAATTTCTATTTCAAATTTTCATTCACGCGCGGCTAACCTAAGCGTGGAAGTACGTTTCGAAGAAACTCCTAAAAATAAGAAGGGTTGTTGGCACCTGAATTTTAGTTGACAAATTAAACATTGGTTTAAATGAATAAAAATGAAGAATTAAAATAGAAAATAGGAAGGTACAAGAAAAATAGATATTAAATCAATTGACAAAAAGAAAAACAAGAAGAAGAGAGACCAATTGAGATCCAATACATCAGCCCAAGTTCGTGTCTTCAGCCCGCTAGACGATTAGCTGACTCAATTCCTCTCTTAAGCCCATCAAACATGACCCCGTTTTCCTCAACCGGAGTTTCGCTGGAGGCGATCTCCGACGCGTCGCCGTCTCTTCTTCCGACCTTCGGACCGTGATGTCCGGCGATTTTCCATCGTTGGATTTCCATCGTCGCCAAGCGTCATCATCGCAAGATCCTCGGAACCCTTCATTGATCTTCTTTTATTTGCAGTTCAGTGGATTCAAGCAATCGACGAAACAAATAGTTTCGGGATTAGGAGCCTGAGAAGCTCGCGAGAGGTTCCGAAGCGATGGCTGTAGCAGAAATCTCGTGTCGTCCTCCGACCCTCAGTTGTGCCGATCTCGTCATAGCGCCGACACTCCGTCGCTGGGTTTTCTCCGTTGATGCATCCTCGTCGCCATTTGTTCTGATTGTGAAGTTTGAATCTCTTCTCGACTAAATGCCAGAGAGAGAGAGAGAGAGATCCGACACGTTTTCAGTTCGGCATTCGTTGTTCCAGCTCTAGATTTTGCCATGGTCTGTCCTGCTTGCGGTCGGTCTGCCTGTTTTTTCAAGAGAAGGTAATTAGTCTCTTGAACTGCGCCATCACGCTTGCGAACCTTCTTCTTCCTTCGGCTTCGTGCCGTGTTCAGTCAAATGGATAATGAACGTTGACTGTTTGACGATACGCCTCACTCAAAATAACTTCACTGGGAAAACGATGATCGAAGGATACATGAGGATGGGAGAGGCACGTAAGCCTCTGGATGTGTTAGTTACATGCCGTGCAGGGATGATTTCTCTTGGAACGCGGCAATTTCTTGTTTTGCCGATGAAATGAGCAAATGTTAGCTTCTGGGAAGACTGCATTTGCTTGAAATTCCTGGGACGAACACATGAAGCAGGAATTGGACAGAAGAGTCACTGGTCCATCAGCTTATAAGGAGTGGCAATTGCACAGTGACTTAACTGAAAAATAGCTATTAATGGACAGTCACTTCTCAAAAAAATTTGCTTTTGATTGCTGGTTAATTAAGACCGATGACTTTCATGAGCCTCTTAATTTGATTAAAGTTATTGAACTAGCGAACTAGCATATCGAAGAGTATGAAGAAGGGAGGGCTACTACTTGGAGGAGTCTCCTGCTCGACAACAACTCCATCTTCTCTCCGGCAAGGACGAGGATGAGGAGGAGCCATGATGTTGAAGGTTTTATGAAAAGGACCAAAAAAACAAAAAACAATAGGCTTCGAGGAGCTGCAAATGCATTCACATGAGTTTTCAAGTGAAGCATACACTGCTTGCCTCTTTCTCTTGAAATTGAATTGATCTCGAGCTCGCGAAGTTGATTTTCTTTTTACTCCAGATTTTCGGCTTCCACGGCATCTTTCACTTTATTTCATCCTTGAACACTTTCAAATGGATAGATTTATCCTTGAATTTCCACGACCTCAAATCAATACCATCTTGCTCCTTGCCCTCCAATTTTTCCTTGGATTTATCATTTCACTTAAGCAATTTCATATCTCGGTTGTTCCAACATGAACATGTGCAAACAATTTCAAGTGAATTCATCAAGCAACATGTTCTGGAAAAGCAAAGAGCGACTCTTAGGTATTTCAACAGATTATAACCAGTGGAGCTCGTTACAAATAATGGCCAGTGAAGCTCATTAGGAGCTATAGATGAGTTAGAGAGGCTATGTCCTTGTCCCTAGTTGGCATGCATTCATGAGAGAAACTCATCCACACGCACAAATGTCTGCATGTTCAATCTAATTGATAGCAATGACATTGTTTTCAAAGTCACCATTTTGAGCAGTGCTGGTGAGGACTTTATTTATGCTGTTTGAAATGAGTTCTCATAGCATCACTTTAGGCTGATTATAGAATGACTTGAGTTTTAGGTTTACAATTATGCCCCCCTTATTTGGTTGTGCTCCTTCACTGACAATAACTTTCTTTTCTTTGTTATTTTGAAACATGCTAGAAATTGGTTTAATAATAGTGTGCCGTTTGGAAAATAATGATTTAGGCAGGAAATCTAGCTAATTTTTCTTTTTTGATATGAAGAGCAGTCATGTTTTGTCCGTCAAATTTTTTGAATTTCGGTTTTCATGTAACTTAATGTCTTAGCAAGTCATAATTTGATTTTTCTTGTAATCATAATAAGTTTCCCTCCTTTTCGCACCACCAAGGGACAAACATTGATTCACTGGCCATGTTATTGATTTATATATTTTTTTGGTCGGATGTTATTGATCCAATTTTATGAACATTTTTCTATTTATTGATATATTGGACTTGGGCTAAATTAAACCATCATATCTAATTAATATTGACAATTAGATGAAAATACATGTTGACTTTTCATGTATTATCTTTCAATTTTCATAGATTTGTTAATAGATAGTGCTTGATATCAACCCTTTGAGGGGAAAAACAAACTCAGTTCAGAAGGAAAATTTGAAGTTGTTATTTGCCAACCATAATTGTTCAACTAGAATGTCAAATCAATCCTAAGTCTGTATATTTATTATGACTATTTGAAAAGGTTATGACTAATTTCTAATGAAAATGATGTTATACTAATTAAAGTCAAGGGCGACATTCTCTTTGTAATTAAGTTGATAAGGGTTTGTTGTTAAATAACTACCTAGATTATGAGGAATAAGTGCATACTAAAATAACTATGATATAAAATTAGGATTCTCCTAAAGTAAGCATCTTCTTTTTTTCTTTTTCTTTTTTTGTGTGTGTATAATCTAGGGGCATAGTCTTGTTTCACCTCTGTCACTACCCCTCATCGTCGAGATTTAGACATTCGGCTAGTTGCCATGGTCTGTCCTGCTTTGCGGTCTGTTACGACGGACTCCTTATGCTTTGTTCCTGTGCGCTTGTTCAAGAGGAGGTAATTAATCTCTCGAACTGTGCCGTCACGCTCGCAAAACCCTCTTCTTCCTTCGGCTTTACGCCATGTTCGGTCAAATGGGTAATGCACGGCGACTGTTTGACGATATGCCTCACTGAGAATAGCTTCGCTGGGAAAATGATGATCGAAGGATATATGAGGATGGGAGAGGCGGGTAAGTCTCTGGATCCATTAGTTACATGCCGTGCAGGATGATTTCTCTTGGAATGCGGCAATTTCGCGTTTTGCCAATGAAATGAGCAAATGTTAGTTTCTGGGAAGAATGCATTTGCTTGAAATTCCTGGGACGAACGCATGAAGAAGGAATTGGACAGGAGTCATTGGTCCATCAGCTTATAAGGACTGGCAATTGCAGAGTGACTTAACTGAAAAAATAGCTACTGATGGACAGTCACTTCTCAAAAAATTTGCTCTTGATTGCTGGTTTACGAAGATGGATGACTTACATGAGCCTCTTGATTTGATTAAAGCTACTGAACTGGCAAATTAGCGCGTCGGAGAGCATGAAGAAGGGAGGGCTACTACATAGAGGAGTCTCCCACTCGGCAACAACTTTGTCGTCTCTACAGCAAGGGCGAGGATGAGGATGAGGATGAGGGTGAGAGAAATTAGCTCCCCAGGTTTGCTAAGAGAAATTTATCTCGGAGACAACTTCATCTTCTCTCTGCCGAGGGTAAGGATGAGGATGGGAATTCACGAAGCGTTTCTTTTTACGCCGGATCTTCTGCTTCCACAACATCTTCTGCATTTGCCAAGAGAAATTAGCTCCCGAGTTTTGACAGTTTGCCACTGATTGGCAAATAATTTATCTCTAAAGCACTCTTATTGGATATTATGACATGAAAAGTAGAGTTCCCTTCATATTATGAAAATTATGAGGTGACCAATGAGTAATGCTTCGTGAATTCCCACTACCCTTTCGACGATAAAACCATATAATTATTGCTTGTTATGGCCCATACTAATCCCACCCCAATATTAATGATCACAAAAATCATAGTTATTAATTAATTAAAGGTCACTGAAATCATATTGTTAATTAACTCCATCCTTGGTTGGTCTATTTTAGTGGTGCTTATCCCCAATCTTATCTTAACAGGACATTCCCCAAAAGCTATCTCATCTTAAGAGCACATCATCATTAGATAATGGGACAATAACGTGATTAATAATATACCCGATTGTTTCTTGACAAAAAGAATCATTATATGTATTGAATGTGTTGCAGGAGGCTCTAGGATTACTTATTAATATCTAAAACATATGTATGGTATATCAAAAATGATTTTTTTTTTTTTTTTTAAAAATCAGCATTGTAATGTATATGTGAGTGTGACCATTTCAATATATTTATATTCATGACTAAACTAGTGAACATTTCGAGGTCTCAATTGAATGACCTTGGAAATGATTGGATGACAAAATGAAAGTCCGAATTCGGAACAATGTGCTACTTTCACAAGAATTCGATGTTTATTGACTCACTTGGGTCGGATCCAAAAATGGGCCAACTCCAGTCTTACGGGCTTCGCCCAAGACAAGCACAGGCTCTTATCTCAGCCTTTTCAAAATCAGATGTAAAGGAAGCCCAATCTGTCAAAATCGAGTTAAGCCCAAACTCATGTAGATCAAACTCAGCCCATTTTCACCTAGGCAAAGCAAACCCAAATTTTCCAGAACCGAACAAATTTATTAAACCAAGCTAAGCCCAAGCTCATTAAACCCATTCAAGCCTGAAGTTTATTAAACCAAATTAAGTTCATCTTATTATTTCTTTTCTTCATTTTCCATTTGCTACCTAATAATACTTTCATCTCTCCCATCGTCTTCTTCCTATCGCCTTCCTCACCACCACACGAGAAATACACAAACAAAATCAAACCTCACCATACCAACGCATCAACGGTCAGGGCTTATCATTCAAAGATCACCAAAATATTGAACGTATATACATGACAGTCGATCTCACAAGACTCGTGCTATTGGCTATTACCTTCGGTCACGACAGATTCGACTGTAATCTCTCGTTGAATTAAGATTGACAACGAGCATTAATTTAGTTAGGAAGCCTCGACTCTTCAAATTTCCTAGCAAATTGACAATTGCAGTGCCCGATCATCTTGCATTTAGGACTTTTGTCCACGAAAAAAAAAAAAAAAAGCAACAAATCACAACTCGAAATCATCATGTGTAAAAATATGAGCGGCCTTGTCTCATGCAGAGTCTGCCGCAACTCGAAATCATCCAAATTTTGCTGCTTCAAGCCCCACCCCTTCTTCCCAAAATCGGTCTTTCGTCGGATCTAACTGCGGTTCCGTTGGATAGTGAGTTATCATCATCGAAGATGATGAATTAGACTTGGATCGACCCAGGGCGGGGCTCTACTTCTATTCCAGAAGCGATTTGGGACGTCCCCTAAGGAAAGGTTGGCATGCTTTCTGCATTTCATTATCCAGCGAATTTCAATTGTTCAGCCATAATTGTCTATGTCATGGTTGGAACTGAGCTCTCCAGATTGTAGCGGTGGTAGACGATGAGGACAGAGAGAATCGAGGGTGATCTTATGATGGTACCGTCCGAGGCTATGGCATTTTGTTGTGAAATACGGCACTTCGGGATTTGGAGCGCTTGCAACTTCCTCTGATGGTATAATGTTGTAAGATGTTTAAATAGTTTCGTCAATCAGCTCCTCGTACCTTGTAATGGATGGTAATGAAGAGATATTGTTGTAGGACGCCAAGCATGGGACAACTACAGGCGTATCAGCGCGTGACAGGGCAACGACGGTTTTGACTCTTGCATCTAGAGATTCCAAAACCTGAAGATTTCGACAGGCCGGGGCATATTTTCCCATGGAAGTACAAGGAGGGTGGAGTCCTGAAAGAGCTGGGCATACAGAGACTTCTGTTGACCTCGCTGTGTTATCTGGATTGGAACCTGTGGCAGATCTTTATGAGGTAGTGGGTGACGGTGGCCCCATGGCAAGAATACCAAAGCTTTGCAAGTTTGCACAGCGGGAGGACTTGAAATTGTATCTATTGAGAAGCTTCTTATATTGTATGAGTGAAAAATGATTTCACTTCTCATTAGATGCATAAATTTACAGGTACCGCCGGAAAAGATATAATTAAGCTGAACACGTTGCTGCTGCCAGATTACCAACAATGTGGGGGTCATTCACAGCCAATTGCTATAGATCGTTGGTAGACGAAATTGAGCACATTGCAATGGTCAAGGTGAGATAAATTATGAATTAATTGCTAAAACTGTTCGAAGAATTCATAAACCAATAATAGCATTGTTTCGAATAAATTAATTGTAAACTTTGAGAATCATGTTCGTAGCAGTGTGTTTTTTTGTTAACATAACTTCAATTTGTGCTTCATCTTATGTACTTCCAGTGCATGATTTGTTTGACATTATTTTCACTAAAATTGGCTGTATTGAGAAATTGATGGTATCTTTTAGGTGGAACGCCATGAAATTTATATTGAAGTTTGTTAAAAAAAAATGTCTAATCATGTGTCAATCATAATTTGGAGAACGGAATTTATGTTGGCTAACAAGTTGTTTGGACCAGAATGTTTAACATCAAGAGGAATGATTGTTAGGATATTCTTGAAATGAGGAGAACAATAGTTTATTTTTCACTAACAGTTTATGAAATGATTGAAAATGGGGCTGTATGTGTGTGCGATTGATATAGGAATGCCGTGATTTTGATTAAAATAGTGTCCTTAATTTTTTCTTATTTTATGTTTTGTGTCCTCCCTTCAAACAGCCATATTTCTCCTCATGTGATTCAGACTTTTTAGTTTATCATCTGAACAGGGTGACATTGGAGATGGTCAAGATGTCCTTGGGGGTGTTTGGTTCAGCTTTCCCAAGGGGCTTTGAGCCTCCAAAGCCCCTTGGGAAAAATATAAGTGTGTTTGGTTCGGCATTTGAAGGCTATTTGGCAAAATGCTTGCCTTTGGAATGCTGAAAGCCCAAAGCAGGTCCCCACCTGCTTTGGGCATTTTAGCATTTTCGGCATGCTGGTGTAGGGAACTAATGAATTTTTCCCGATTGCCTATTTTACCCTTAAAATTTTATTAAAAGTCCACTTTTACCCATACTAAACAAAACCCAAGCTCTTTCCACGTTTTCCTCTCTTTCTCCATCGACCGGCTCTCTTCTCGTCTCTCTTTGCAGCGTTCTCCATCGACGCGGCTCTCTCTGCAACGTTCCTCTCCCTGCAACTCGCACCACTCCATCAAGGCCGAAGTTCGTCGCGCGAGCGAGATCCGAGCAATCCGAGCACCACTCAGAGGTCCTCCTCTCGCGGATCGGCAACGACTCCGCTTCCTGCGACGGCAACGGCGATGGCTTCGCTTCCTGCGACGGTGACGGCGACGGCTTCGGCTCTCCACCCAAGGTCCAAGGGAGGCTTCGCGCGTGAATCAGGCATAACAGGGTGCTTCATCTGGGTTCAGAGCTCTCTCCTATCCTGCCATGGACTCTAGTAACGGCGCGTTGGGTTCGCTCCTTTCTTGTCTTTCGCTCTTGCTCATTCGTTTCCGTTCTTGATGCAATTATGGGTGACGTCCGGCTGAATCGAGTGCTCTTTGTCTTCTCCGATTTGGGTTCCTATTCGCTTTAAGTTTTGTGGTCACGTGCTGAAAAAGGGGGGGCTTTATTCTCGTAGCTGAATTTGGTGGGAGTCTGTAATTGAAGTTTCTATCTTTTTTGGTTTAATTCCGTTGTGACTCTACGTTCTGGGTTTTTTTCTTTACGAGCTTAGCTGCTTTTTCCGTCCGTTGGGTCTCGCCGTTTGTGTATCTTTAAGGGCAATCGTCGATTGGTGTCTCTTAACTCTTTATCTGCTTGAATGATCCGTGTTTTGTAGTGATAATTGAACAGGGATTCTCATGTTGGGTGTTGCCCTTAGAGTGATTAGTCTTGAGGCAACTGGTGCAAAGTCAGGCCACTATGTAAAATCGACCCCGACCATCCGTCCTCCTTGTTTGTTTGCAGTAGTTTGTGACATTCATTCCCTGTTTCCACAACAAATGGTCCACCTCCTAAGCCGTGGGAAAGAGCCGGGGGTTCATCAGGTCCTGCGCCATTTAAGCCGCCATCATCTGGAAGCACTAGTGATATAATGGAAGCTTCCGGAACAGCAAGACCCGGTGAAATTATTTCGACTGCTGATAGAACTATTCCTGTCAATGCAAATTCTATTGCCAGGCCGGTTCCCACCAGGCCATGGGAGCAACAATCCTATGGCAATAGTTATGGAGGTGCATATATACTGCTTATTTTATGTCGGTAGTTGCATGTGTTTTCATTACATTTTGATTGTGTGTGTATCTCAGCTATTGCTTTATAGAACAATATAACATAAGATGGTTCTCAGTTAATCTTTTGATAATCATTGCAGGATATAGTTCATTGGTGAGGGTTTGGGTGGTCAGAAGACTCAGAACAACCAAATCGACTCGAGGGGGAATTCGAGCCTATTTTTTCTGGGATTTTTTCCCCTTCTTTTTCTTTATTTTCTTTATTTTATTTTTATTTTATTCCCCCCTTGCTTCTACGTTGCTTCTTCCCTAATCATAACTATGAATTTGCTTATTCTTTTTAATAATTCAAGTCTTTCTCGTTTTTAATTAATTAATTAATTTATTTACTGCCAAAGTCTAGAAGTCTCATGTCACGGCCAATAATCTTGGCCTGCCGATTACCCACGGTAAAATTTGGAGCAATCGATATTATGCTTCCTTCGCTCTTCTTTGTAAGCATGAAATAGAGGTCACAGTTATAAGTGTCGATTCATGTTCATGTTGTATGTACATGATTAATTGATCGTGTCAACTTACTCGACATAAACACAATTTGAAAATTATTGAACCGACACGACACGATACAACACATGTATATGATGCCAAATCAACGATGTTAACACAAAACTAACTAATGAACACAGAGCTAACATAATATATCCCTTAATTTTTTATACTATTTACCAATTGCAATGATTGCAAACAAAATATCTTAAAATATATGTGAATATTCAACGAAACATCACTTATAGAACAATCTATTTCCGCTGAGAGTCCTTCCCTTTTTATATGCGATGTTTACTAAAAAAAAATAGCATCCACAATCGGTCGCTTTATCATTCACCAAATAAGTTTACATTTTTTTTGCTATGTCATTTTTATCTTTTGACAATCAATAGCCCAACTTTTTATTAATATACTAGAATGATCATTAATTAATGAAGATGATTAATATTATAATAATTAAAAAAATTATTCAAAGTTGAAAACAAACTTAAAAAATCCTTAGCCAAAAGTTGAGTTTTGCATCTAATCTATAATCAAATTCTGTTAATATAATTTTTAAATAAATTTATTAATATGTATCTTTTACATTACTCTTAACATGAAAATGTAAATGTTATATAGCCATTGTTTCTTTTTTGTAATTTTAAAAATACTAAAACTAAAAAACTTAATTTGGTCACACCAAATGGCTTTTCAAATATATGTTTACCAAACAGTCTTGCATTTCCCTAAAGCACTTTTCAGTTACAGTTTACCAAACGGTCTAGCATTTTGGAAAACCGATTTACCTCAAAGGTATTTGCATTCTCCCAATGACATTTCCCTAAAGCTGAACCAAATGGGCCCCTTGTGAGGGTGCACTCGGAATGCCTCACAGGAGACATTTTTGGATCTGCTAGATGCGATGCAGAAGATAGAAGCGGCCGGTAGGGGCGTGGTGGCGTACCTTCGAGGGCATGAAGGAAGAGGCATGGGTTTGGGGCACAAACTACGTGCCTATAACCTGCAGGACGATGGGCGTGACACTGTGGAAGCAAATGTGGAGCTTGGATTGCCCGTTGACTCTAGAGAGTACAGAATTGGTGCTCAGGTACTTCTTACTTAAGTGAGAAACTACTGTGAAAAGTACTGCATAATTTAGCTTCTGAATGTAGTTGGTTCATGGTCATTGTCATTATGCTTTATGGAATTGAGAAGATTAATAAACTAATATCATCAATCTGAAATTAAAGGTAGTTGAATATCGGTGACTGTTTCAGAAATTGAACATAATTTGTAGGGTTAGTAGAGGAAGCTGATGACTAAAGCAGAGCTTCAAATTCTCATCTTAAAAAGACGAGATTTGATTAGTCGAAGGAGTATGCCTTTGTATTGGTGCTTAACATATTGAGTAATACTGCAGATGTTGCATGACTTGGGAGTCAGGACAATGAAGCTGATGACGAACAACCCGTCAAAGTTTGCGGGGCTTCAAGGTTATGGCCTGACTATTTCTGGGAGAGTCCCTCTGGTAACTCCAATAACAAAGGAGAACAAGAGATACCTGGAGACGAAACGCTCCAAGATGGGGCACATCTATGGTTCGGAAGTCAAAGGCCGCTTCATCAATCTCATAGAAAACAGCAAGCCGAGCAGTACTGTTTCTTCTGATCCGGCTGTGTCTGACTAATAGGAGCAGCTGAATGTTCGACTGCTAATGATTTATTTGGGGGGACACAAGAACATTCGGATAACTGCTGACCATGAATTCTGGAAATTTATGGCTATTCAAATTTATAATTATAATAAGGTTCATTGTTGTTCTATTGATGTCGTTCATCCATTTTGTAAGGCAAAAAGGAGAAAGACTAGCCCTTTTATTGGAACCTCCGTTTGTGTTATTGCTGGATGGCAAGATTTATCCTTTATTCACCTTTCCTTGAATCTGTTTGTATTGATCTCTAGAGACCATTGCATATTTCATGAAGACAGAGCTAGTGCAGGACATTCTTTCCTTCCTCTTCGGAGACCACCACATTGGTGACACATTTACTTGGAGGAATATAATACTTTTAGATCAACTCTCCAAGCTACGTATGAGTTGGATTTATACTTTGTCGAAGAAAGACACATGTACCCGGAATTTTCGACGATGGAATTCCCCTGTGTAATGTTCAGGAAACACATCACCATTCGGTCACTGATTTGTCATATTACAATTAATTAATTAACTTTGATGGGGTTTAAGTGGGTCTAACTTTACATGCCAAGCTAAAGAAAGGAATTGCTCATTTGCAACATAGTTGCCCATAAATAGTATTGAACTCGTTTAAGTGTGCATAAAAAGAATTGATTTCGCTCATCCGAGGGTTGTACAATCGCTTTTGCAAAAACAACCTATTCACAAGCGACTTACTCTAATAAAGATTTTCCAACTTCGTCCAGAGATTCTTCGCTATCCTCTGAGAGGTCATGTTCACTAGGACGTTATCAGCAAGGCATATCCAGATCAGGCCTTATGCCCTCCAATTACTAAATGTTCCACTCCTTCAATTCAGTGGACATAGAGTCCTTCAATTCGTCCTCCTTCAGCTTCTCCTTGGTATTCTCCTCGAGTGTTATCACCTTCAATCATGTGCCACATGTCTTTATCCACAAGCAAAGCCTTCATCTTCAATTTCCATAACTCAAAACCCTTTTTTTCTGAATTTCTCCACTACAATCCATTATTGATCTGGCGATGATATCTTCCCAAGATTCGATTTTTTTTTTTTTTTGTTCGGATCTCTCTTCACCGAGAAAATTTTAATATCAAACCAAGCTCTGACACCAAATGTTAGGATTCACTACACAATCACAAAGAAAAAAAAGAGTAAAAGCGAGAAAAAATTTGAGACGCAAGGATTTATCTTAGTTTATCCTTAAACTAGAGCTATATTTAGCTGATAATTCTACAGTAATTAGCACCTTGCACTTCTCTATTGCATCCTTGAATTATAAAAGAAAGAATATATATATATATATATATAGCTATTAATGAGCCCAAATTTAACTTACTAATGAAATAAGAAAAAGAAGATATATATCCAAGTAGGAACTATACACACGCACATACATACACAATAACTATTTATGAGTTCAAACTCAAACTACCAAGAAAATATGAACTTAAACTATAAAACTCTCTAATGTCGCGGGGCACTGCCCCACATTTTTTGTACACTTTATAAGCCTCATGAACCAACCACAAGCTTTATACTTGTGTAGGTGGTCCTAATTTAAAGTAGTTGCATGTAATTTGCATGTAAGTGTCACGAGCTAATCGCAAACTTTAAGCTTGTGTGGTAGTGCTAACTCGAAGTAGTTGCACGTAATCCGTAAGATTTAAGTGCATGATTTATATATATTCTCTTATTTGATAACTTTACCTAGTAATTGAGTCTACTAAATTTGGAAAAAGAGAATTAAAAAAAAAAATCCCTTTTAAAGTAATCTCAAAAGAAGAATAAAATGATAGAGTTTGCCAAGTGCAAGATAATTTTTTCTTACAGTAGAATCGCCTTTCTCGTGTAACCTAGATCTACCATAGTTAACTACAGTAAGTGATTAATTAGCACTCTAGATATTGTTGGCCCATATACGTTAATTGCCTTATATGTGACCAAAAGCTTATCCTTCCCCTTTCAATATATATAGAAGGCTATTGACTCCAAATTTCCAAATGCAAAATGGCAATATCAATTTCTATTGAATTTATTGCCGTTTCTATGTATTCTTATCACGTAAATGGCAATGTTGAAAAGGGAAAGCATATCAAAAGAGATTTCCCCTTCAACAATATTTGCAGGATGCCCTTAAAATCATCTCATTGCCAAAACAAGGCCTTTATTTTTTTGTATTTAAGGCCTATTGGAAGGACCTTTTGTCTCACCAAACCCCCAAAACTTCCTTTTGCAATTAAAGAGTCCAACTCTAGAGCAGATCAAGTCAATTTTGCTTGCTGCATTTGCTGATATGGACTCCCACCTCCCCCTTTTTGGGGGAGACCCATCATTTTCATGTATCGCGCCCCAGCAGCCTGGGGGAAGGCATCGCAGGAATCAGGGTTGCCCTCCCGTGCCCCGTAAAGGGGGTTGTGGCCGGGTAGGGCAATGGGGCCGGAATCTTTATCGAGGCCTGGATCCCGGCCTCTATCCAATCTTTCCTGGATGTCATAGCCTTTTAAGGTCTTGCTAAGGACCCGAGTAAACACTCTCATACTTCACACTTAAAATTTACATATGTCGTTGCATAGTCTTTTATGTCCCTCATTTCGAGATGTTAAGCAAAGTTGTTCTAGTGTTTTTTAGATCTTCATTTTTCTCTCCATTTTTTGTTATCGACAGCTCCCATTTCATGCGGAAAGTCCCTTCTTTTTAATTGACTTGGTGCAGTCTCTTAGATCTATAGTTTTCAAGAATTTATGGACTAACTGGTTTCGTCCCGATACAAATCCGCCCCGATCGCTTCACCGCATACCCAGTGGTCAACAAAGGGGTGCCACCTTATCTATGATGCTATTAAACATATGACATGACATAGCATGGCAAAATCATTGAAGTTCACCGTAGGACACGACCGTTGTGACTGATTTTGCTTCTGAGTAGATGAAAAACGTTTTTGAAGGAAAGGAAAGAAAAAGGTACAAAGTCCGCGAAAGGGTGCTCCGAGGACAGACTTGGGCTTTTCTCTTAGTTATGTCCGTTTGGAATTTCCAAGCGAACAACATTATACTGTGTATTTTCTTTTCTTAAAATATTTTTCCGTATCTGTTCTTGACGAGCCACAGTTAAATCGTGAAATCATTTTATGGTATACAACCATGCTTTTTTATTCGATTACAACGGCACGTCGTGATATCAAACCGTAGGTCCGCATATCATAGAAGTACCGATTTATTTATTCAAGTATAATCAAACGAATGCTTCTGGCACGCCAAAGCATTGTATCTCGTCACCTCGCCTACTGCTTTTCTTTGCTTTGGGTTGACCATTCATTACTTGAAACGACTCGGACTATTCTCATGTAAACTACACGTCTAAACTTGCTTCTCTCAAGTTGGAAAAGACGGATTGTGTCACTCGGAAGATTAGAAATCTCTTAGATTTAAACAACTTAATTTGGCGGACAAAACTCAATCTCCACTTCGATTACATTTTAATATGAGTATATTATTTTCGCAGTTGAATTATTTCTCATTTTTTTCTTGATTTTAATATGCTTAAGGGTACGCATCAAAACAATTTTTATCGTAATGGGTTGGTGCCGTTCTCACTTAATTGGGCACATCAAAATATTGCTCTCGTCAATTTCTCAATTCACTAGAACTCGGAGGCAGCTCGGAAATGGTGGACGAGATATTGTGTTTGTCGTTAGCTTTGTGCTTACTCCATCCTTGGGAGCTGGAAAGTAATACACAATCGAACCCACTTAGCTTGACTTAATTTTGTCCTCTTCCTCTGCTTGACTTAACAAGGGATGAGTTGGTCTTTGTCTCAAAATAACGTAATTGGAGATGTTGGCTCCTGTCCATAAGTAATCAAATCATGATTTGCTTTTCGAAGTAATTGGTGAAGTTAATTCCCATGACTGATTGATACATCAGCTGTCCTAAAAGAAATTGGGAAGAAAACAAGACCATCTCTGGTGGGCATCTATATTGGATGCTTCTCCAAGTATCGAATGCTGCTAACTAGTCGTTTGAAATGATTGATCTTTTGCGCCTTCATTGTTAGTTTCGACTTCTAGAGAGTGGATGCTGCGCTGAGTTTAAGTAGCTTTTGCTAATGTACCAAGATTGATGCTTTTGTCCAAGCTAATCCTCATGGTTAAAATCTAACTCGCCTTATTTCATGCAGAGTTTCCAGAAACTCAAACTCATCCAATTTGCTGCTTCAGGCAAACCCCTCTTTGCAAATTGGTTTTTCATCTGATCTAACTGCGGATTTGTTGGGTAGTAAATTAACCTCCAATGGAAGGGGTGTTGTTGCAGCAAAAGCTGCAGTGATGCCTGGCGGAGGTGAAACTTTTTCTTATCCTGGTGATGTTGCTTTGAGCGAGACTCTGATAGGTGAGGAATCAGTTGGCATTCAATTGCAGCCTGATGCGGTAGTGTATGGGGCGCTTGCAGGTGATACTGCGCCTATAAGCACTTCTTTCCCTAGCGAAGATGATGAATTTGACTTGGACCAACCCACAGCAGGCTTTGCATCTATTCCAGAAGCAATTGAGGACATTCGCCAAGGAAAGGTTGGTATGCTTTCTGTATTACATTATCAAGTTCATTTTAATTTTTCATCCATAAATATCTATGTCATGGTTGGAACTGAATTCCAGATGGTGGTGGTGGTAGACGATGAGGACAGAGAGAATGAGGGTGATCTTATAATGGCAGCAGAAATGGCAACACCTGAGGCTATGGCATTTATTGTGAAGTATGGCACCGGGATTGTTTGTGTGAGCATGAAAGAGGAAGATTTGGAGTGGTTGCAACTTCCTTTGATGGTGACTGACAGGGAGAGTGAAGAGAAGCCTCGGACTGCGTACACTATAACTGTGGTATGTACTTTTATTCCCCTACATCTGTTTTTCAATTCATGAAATTTTTCTCAAAACTTATTTGAAGATAATTGACTGGTACTGGTTCCTTCAGGTAGGGAAAATTTGAACTTTCTGTTTCTTATCCCGTGAATTTATTGTCAATTCTACTTTGGTTTCTTAGAGATTTATGTATTTCAGAAACGCCCCTTTGGAGAATAAGACACTTCAGATTGTTACTTGTCCCCAGTCAGTGGAGGTCTTGATTTGTGAAGTGTTATTGGAAATGAATTTTATAATAAAAAAAAAAAAGATAAATAATGCCCGCTTTCTTTCATACTTTGGTAGAACAATATTGTTTTCTTCAACTCTTGACGTCCTAAAAGCCTTCGATCAGCTTAGTTATTTGCGTCATGACATCTAATTGGCTATTCTCTTACCCTGTAATGGATGGTAATTAAGAGATATTGTTACAGGATGCAAAGCATGGGACGATTACAGGCGTATCAGCACGTGACAGGGCAACGACAGTTTTGGCTCTTGCATCTAGAGATTCAAAACCTGAAGATTTCAACAGGCCAGGACACATCTTCCCATTGAAGTACAGGAAGGGTGGTGTCCTGAAAAGAGCTGGTCATCCGAAGGCTTCTGTTGACCTTGCTATGTTAGCTGGAATGGAACCTGTGGCAGTTCTTTGTGAGGTAGTGGATGATGATGGCTCCATTGCAAGATTACCTAAGCTTCGTGAGTTTGCACAGCAGGAAAATTTGAAAATTGTATCTATTGCTGATCTAATCAAGTAAGTATTCTCTTCCCAGAAATCCAAATGCAAATATTTCTTAGGAGTCAAATCCAAATTTCAGCTACAACTCCCACTTCTTGAGTATTGGCTGTTTTGGCCAAGATGTTTTCCAAGCGGCGTCTCCCCTTTTTGGGAGTGGATAAATAAAGAAACTTGGAACCCTGGGTGAGGTGGGAAAAAGAGTCTTATGGGAGGCTGTTGGGCTGTCGTTTTACCTAGCAAAAAGGAGAGAAGCATGAGCTGTTTTGGTCTATTCATGTCTCAAGTTCACTTCATGCTTTAAGCTTGTGGTTGTTATTCCCCTCGTCGATATCATGCAGATCAATGGTTTGGGTTCCAAAGAGTTGTTTCTCTCAATTTTTTATGTGTATGGTGGTGTTAGATTAGTATATGGGTTCCTCTCTTGCCCGATGTCTAACTGTAGCATTTGGTTATAGGTAGCCAGGATTCTTGTCAAAGTCATGCCAATGAGCTTGTGATTGCCGTTATTTTTATGTACACTTTCTTGTATTTTCGTTGTTTGAAAACCCATATCTAAATGTCAATTGACTGTTAACTGAGGCAAAGTTTGAAGTGCATTCTCGACATTATCACTAGGAAATAATGGTAGAACATCTAGATGTTCAAAGAAGCACTGGTTTGATGAATTCTAACTTGTATATTGAGAAGCTTCTTATATTGTATGAGTGAGAAATGATTTCACTTCTCATTAGATGCATAAATTTACAGGTACCGCCGGAAAAGAGATAAATTAGTTGAACATGTTGCTGCTGCAAGATTACCAACAATGTGGGGGTCATTCACAGTCCATTGCTATAGATCGTTGGTAGATGGAAATGAGCACATTGCAATGGTCAAGGTGAGATAAATTATGAATTAATTGCTAAAACCGTTCAAGAATTAAGAAACCAATAATAGCATAGTTTCGAATAAATTAATTGTAAACTTTGAGAATCATGTTTTTTTTGGTAAAGCTTTGAGAATCATGTTCGTAGCAGTGCATTTTTTTTTTTTTAAACATAACTTCAATTTGTACTTCATCTTATGTACTTCAAGTGCATGATTTGTTTGACATTATTTTCACTGAAATTGGCTATATTGAGAAATTGATGGTATCTTTTAGGTGGAACACCATGAAATTTATATTGAAATTTGTTAAAAAAATGTCAGACCATGTGTCAATCATAATTTGGAGAACGAAATTTATGTTGGCTATCAACGTTGTTTGGACTGGAATGTTTGACATCCAGAGGGATGATTGTTAGGATATTCCTAAATTAACGAGAACAATATTTATTTTTCACTAACAGTTTATGAAATGATTGAAAATGGGGCTGTATATGTGCGTGATTGATATAGGAATGCCGTGATTTTGATTAAAAATAGTGTCCTTAATTTTTCTTATTTTATGTTGTGTCCTCCCTTCAAACAGCCATATTTCTCCTCATGTGATTCAGACTTTGTAGTTTATCATCTGAACAGGGTGACATTGGAGATGGTCAAGATGTCCTTGTGAGGGTGCACTCGGAATGCCTCACAGGAGACATTTTTGGATCTGCTAGATGCGACTGTGGCAACCAGCTTGCACTTGCGATGCAGCAAATAGAAGCGGCTGGTAGGGGCGTGGTGGCGTACCTCCGAGGGCATGAAGGAAGAGGCATAGGTTTGGGGCACAAACTACGTGCCTATAACTTGCAGGACGATGGGCGTGACATTGTGGAAGCAAATGTGGAGCTTGGATTGCCTGTTGACTCTAGAGAGTACGGAATTGGTGCTCAGGTGCTTCTTACTTAAGTGAGAAACTACTGTGAGAAGTACTGCATAATTTAGCTTCTGAACGTAGTTTGTTCATGGTCATTGTCATTATGCTTTATGGAATTGAGAAGATTAATAAACTAATATCGTCAATCTGAAATTAAAGGTAGTTGAATACCGGTGACTGTTTCAGAAATTGAACATAATTTGTAGGGTTAGTAGAGGAAGCTGATGACTAAAGCAGAGCTTCAAATTCTCATCTTAAAAAGACGAGATTTGATTAGTCGAAGGAGTATGCCTTTGTATTGGTGCTTAACATATTGAGTAATACTGCAGATGTTGCATGACTTGGGAGTCAGGACAATGAAGCTGATGACGAACAACCCGTCAAAGTTTGTGGGGCTTCAAGGTTATGGCCTGACTATTTCTGGGAGAGTCCCTCTGGTAACTCCAATAACAAAGGAGAACAAGAGATACCTGGAGACGAAACGCTCCAAGATGGGGCACATCTATGGTTCGGAAGTCAAAGGCCGCTTCAGCAATCTCATAAAAAACAGCAAGCCGAGCAGTACCATTTCTTCTGATCCGACTGTGTCTGACTAATAGGAGCAGCTGAATGTTCGACTGCTAATGATTTATTTGGAGGGACACAAGAACATTCGGATAACTGCTGACCATGAGTTCTGGAAATTTATGGCTATTCAGATTTATAATTATAATAAGGTTCATTGTTGTTCTATTGATGTCGTTCATCCATTTTGTAAGGCAAAAAGGAGAAAGACTAGCCCTTTTATTGGAACTTCCGTTTGTGTTATTGCTGGATGGCAAGATTTATCCTTTATTCACCTTTCCTTGAATCTATTTGTATTGATCTCTAGAGACCGTTTCTTCTGATCCGACTGTGTCTGACTAATAGGAGCAGCTGAATGTTCGACTGCTAATGATTTATTTGGGGGACACAAGAACATTCGGATAACTGCTGACCATGAGTTCTGGAAATTTATGGCTATTCAGATTTATAATTATAATAAGGTTCATTGTTGTTCTATTGATGTCGTTCATCCATTTTGTAAGGCAAAAAGGAGAAAGACTAGCCCTTTTATTGGAACTTCCGTTTGTGTTATTGCTGGATGGCAAGATTTATCCTTTATTCACCTTTCCTTGAATCTATTTGTATTGATCTCTAGAGACCGTTGCATATTTCATGAAGACAGAGCTAGTGCAGGGCATTCTTTCTTTCCTTTTCGGTGACCACCACATTGGTGACATATTTACTTGGAGGAATATACTTAAATACTGTTAGATCAACTCTCCAAGCTACGTATGAGTTGGATTTATAATTTGTCAAACAAAGATACGTGTACCTAGAATTTTTGAAGATGCAATTCCCCTGTGTAATGTTCAGGAAATGCATCACCATTCGGTTACTAGCAGCAGAGAGGTTTGCTTTCTTTGATCTGGTTAACTAAACAAACATCGTGAAGCAGAGATTTTTCTATAGGCATACCAAAGTTCATGCCCATGTCTTGACATTCCTTCTAAAAATGGAGACTTTGAATTCAATGTTGCTAGTTCCAACAAGTTCGAACACACAGACATCTCCATCATTTAGAGAAGACCCTCTTTGAAATGTGCCCCAACTGGCAGAGAGCTTGCCCAAGCTATCACGCCCCAAATCCTATAGGGATGAGGGGGTAATATGACTGTCCTTTCCCTAAAGGATGCGGCCTCACACTATTATCCAAATATCTAGCTCCCAATAGTTTTTGCAGTAATGCTCTCGCTCTATCAATTACTAATCGATACACCTGAAAAATATGATAAGAAAAGGAATGAGCTACCAAAGTCCAGTGAGTAATATATTTCTTCTAAGTAGATCGAGCAATCATTATGCACTTCAAACACAAATATAACTCACTTTCACAAAAAAAAAAAAAAAAAAAAAAAAAAAAAAAGGAATTGAACAAAGCTTCAAGACCAAAAATACAATATTTCTTACTTTAACATAATATGTTTAAAGAAAAATATTCAAGATAATAGAAAGTAAATACCAATGATCCAGCCCATTAGTCGATCTCATAAAAATACACATCAATGGTCCATTTCATTAACCAATCTCATAAACCACACATTAATAATCAATTTCATTCGTTAATCTCATGCTACAAATGAATGGTTTACCTCATTAATCCATCTCATATGAAATTACACGTCGATGATCCATCCATCGATCAATCTTTTGCTCAAGTATCAAACCATGATCACACATAATACTTGTGACAAGGCGATCAAAATTTTCCATTGGTTAGGTTTTCACTTAGTATTAGCCGGTGGCTCGGCCCACAAATATATCATAGGTTACTATACGCATACCCATAAGCCCCTCACTAAGCTCACTAGGCTCACGACGACATTGAGCATCAACACCAATCCATATCAATTTATACAATTTACAAAGCCAAACCAAAATATAGGTTTCACAAATCAAAACATCTAATCTTTTTGCAACCGGACTCATTCATCAAAAATACCTTTCATGTCATGCCCTGTACCTTGAGCGTGTGCCCATCCCTCGGTGGTCGATAAAATTTGCGACGTTCTTAGAATGCGTCGCCGACCCATTCATTTTATTGCACATGCGAAAGCGTATAATAAAACTCCTAACAATAATAATACGAGATAGAAATGTAGGAACCAATCTCACAACCAAACATGCTTTCATAAACACACAAGGTTTATATATACAACAACAGTCTACAGACAGAGGTCTAGCTCAAAAAGAAGTGCCATCTAAACAACTAGGCACTAGACACCTCATCCATAGGCTCAGGGGGCTTTAGGTCTATCACGACACCATCAGGGGTGTCCAGGTCCATCGGGTGTGCTGCCTCCCATTCCCCAATCCCGATGGGGGGTCCACCAAAACCTTGTAAGGGACCCTCTCTACCCCCCTGTCGAAAGCCAATGAACCATGCCTTGAATTGGTGAGGTACCAATTCAGGTAGGCCCTCATCGACCTAAACCACAGACTCAACTAACTCCCGAGTCAGGGTAGTCCTGGCAATAGGGATGTAGGTGAACTCAAAATTCATCGTTTGCGGAACTCCATACCGCACATGATGCTCCTCCATCTAGGGACCTATAAAGTTGAGCCCACGACAGGGTGAGATATTGTCTCAGCAAGTTCACCCCCCCTAAACCCTTATTAGGAAGAAAATACACTCAGGGGTGGCCTAGCCACATAACATAGATGACTTACCTCGCCTCAGTTCCTTCCTGCAGGTCAATACAGTTCATATCATTCAGTCATATGCAGTAATACAACTCAACAACTGGAACGCTAACACTTTCATTTCAAATAACCACATGGGTCCTGATTATATGGCCAAATTGCTATGACACGTTCATTCCATGCCACACAATTTTGTCACATAATCTAGCGTGTCAATATCACTCGGCATGCTTTCCAATTGTTAATCACGGCCACACACGGACACGGCCTACTCAAAGTTTGGCGGTCTACTGGCATAGCCAGACATCGTCTCGCCTCACCAAGCATGGTAACATTACTACGTCGATGGCATTCCATAAAGGAGCATCGGCCCAACCTTCACTGCGACCGGTATCCATGGGTAGGGCATCCCATATAGGGGCACATCCAGCTCAACAGCTCGGGATGGGTTCTCTTAACCAACACACGACCATTTAATCTCGGCTCAGGACACTGTGCATTGCACTCAAATGCCTCATTTAAAATAATGATCATGGCCTATTTTCTTTGTATTACAAACACATGGTAAAATAGTCGTGTGTGGGTCCACAATCAATTCGAACCAGAAAAACTAATACCTTTCATTTTTCAAACCCCACTATTTGATATAGTACTTAAAATCCATTTTCGGTGTCAAAACCCGACACCCGAGATTTTCTTAATAAATATCATATTTTTACAATCATCACTCAATTTGCACAATCTAGCAATTAAATGCATAATCCGAACACACCACATCGTTAGCACAAAATTCTAGTCACCGACTATCCCAATCTAGTTTCAGAAAATAATAAATAATTAAATATATTCCGAAATTAAATTAAATAATATTAAATTAATATAAATTAATAAAATAATATTTATAAATTCGAAATAATTAATTAATTTTAAAATAATTAATTAAGGCCTAATCAAGATTACACTAATCTAATCATCTACTTAGCCTTAATTAAGTAACCATTAAACTAATCACATCATTTAATCTAATTAACATTTAACTAAACTAATCTAACCACCTAACCATACTTAGCTTAATCTAAACACCCCTTAAGCATGATTAACCTCCTAAGCAAGGTTTAGCAAGTAAACTTATCGGTTTTGCGAGTCGGTGAGTCCACGATGACGGCGATGCCAAGGCAGTCAACAAACCTCCAAGCGACAACACCAACCAAGGCCGCGAAGGGCTTGAAAACGGGCCTTGAAGTCTCACGGCTTGCTGGAACTTCAGCTTCTGCTTTGGACCAAACTAACTAGAACCAATGACTAGTTGGGCGAGAAAGGACCTATGGTGGGCAGGCAGAGCTTCGGTGGACTAGGCGGGCGGCTCCGGGGCTCGGCGACGGTGAAGGGCGGCTAGACAGTGCTCGTACAGGCGTGAGGCAGTGAGGAAGGGTAGGGACGTCGAGCGGAGGAGGCGGAATAGCAATGTGCGAGCGGGAGAGGTAGTGACGGGCTTGGATGGCAGTTCTACTAGCATATGGTGGTCGGACGGGCTGCAGGGCTGCTCGGCTGGCTTGCTAGCTGTTTCCTCTAGTTTTCTCAAGCTCTCAAGACTTCATAACAATGGAGAAAGTAGTTGGATGAAGGAGAAGAAGGCTGCTGAAGAGGGGGACCCCAAAGTGGCTTCCAAGGGCTTCATACTTGTCTTTCTCTCCCTTGCCTTGCCCCCACCACTTCTGCCCACAATCCTTAGCCATTTGCACTCCCAAACTTCCCCAACAAGCCATTTAAGAGGTCCAAAATGTTGTGTACCCATGGCCTTCGAATTTTGGACAAATAGCCAAGTCCATAAATTCATCCAATGTAACCACACTAAAATCTACATTTTTCCTTGTCCAAAGATCCCACTTGATGACCAAAAATGCGACAAAAAATGGGCCTACCAATTTCCCAATCCAAAATAACCATACTTTGATTTTTCGCCGAAAATCTAGGTTTGCAGAAAAATCTTTTAAGGATGAGTCGACGTTCCTAAAATGATTTGTGACATGACAGAACTTTTAATTTCTGAAATCGAGTTTAAATTCACGGTTAATTTCAATTTAGCGCGATTTTAGTGCGTCCTAGCCTACTGGGTAGCTTTTTGGAATTTTTAATGCATTTGACCTGTGGTTGATTATCTTCAAGCCACAAAGTGCATCTTAGACTCATTGGCGACTCTTGGTTGTCGTAGAAATCTCGAGGTTTCAAATACGGACACAAGGTACAGAAAAGACAGAAGAATTGATCTAGTGCTTATCGACGAGAATTTTGCAATTAGGTGGAATCACCTACACTTAATCACATACCTCTGTTGAATCGACCTATCTCCAGTCTCTATTGATAGTGCCGTGATGAATCTTGCAGATAAGCACGGTCGAGCAGTCGTTTCCTAGTCGAATTCTCAAGTCTATTGCATTAAAATCCCTTAACGGCTTCACTTGATAGATTAGTTATCTCGTGAGTGATCAGCTCAGAAAATAGAACTATAAGCGCGTCGATGAAAAGCCCGACTTATTAAATTGAAAATAGAATTGGAAAATTAGGATGTCACATTTCATAAGTATTTCACAAATCATTTTAGAATTTGCTTTTAAACCAAAAGAAATTTCATATACCTTTCCACAACACATTTCATAAATCAAGTTCACAAATAAACATACATATTTAAACTTTTGCAACAACTTTCCAAAAATATTTGGCAAATCATTCACAAATACCAAATTGTAGAAAATGCTCAATATAGATTTTATGCAACAAAACATGCTTTCAATAACTTATAATACATGAAATCTCCATAACTTTCAAGACATGTGTTTATAAACTCATAGAAGAAATAAGATCACTCACATGAGAAAAGTTGAAAATTAACTATGGTGATTACTTGAGTTGACACACTCGAATTCCTAATAAATAATCGAAAAATAATATCAAAAGATCAAATTAAACAATATTCTAGCGAATGACTTGATGATACTACGCCTACCTATTTATCAATAAAACAAGACCTATATGCCAACAAGAAGCTTGCATTTGGTGGAAACCTATCGGTGTCCGCTAAGCCCAGCTCGCATCATAACTTCCTCCTCAAAATTCCATTTCAAGCCGACTATTGATTCTTATATTTCATTTTCAGCCAACTTATAAGTTATTTCTTAAAAAGCCCTCTTGATAGCCAACCTATAATTCTTAAATTCCATTTCGAGCCAACTTATAATTCTTAGAAAGCTTTCTTGATGTACTATAACAACCCCAACTCAGCCACTACAAGAACTTACCGAAAATGACTACAATTCAGGCCCCTAAAATTACTATTCAGTACTATGCCAAACTTAATCATTGAGGGATGCATAAAAACTCTTTCAGATACTCGTCAATCATCAAATAATTAATTAACCTTGATGGGGTCTAAGTGGATCTAGCTTTGCTAGCAGAGCCAAAGAAGGGAATTGCTTGTCTTGACCCTCTCAATTGCAACCGTGGCTTGGCGGATCTCGACGGATTATACCATGAGGCCAAACGCCACCTCTAGGTATTCGAGATGATTAGGGTAAAAGCAAAGATAATTCAACGAAAGTTAGACTTGTATCTACCACATTAGGTAGTCAACCTATTATTTCCGTGTTGAGTGTAGATTTTTTTTTTTTTTTTTTTTTTGGTATTGGAGGAACCGGCTTGCAGCCGACAGCCGCGCCGTAAACCCCCAAGTGACACTTAAGCAGGAGGACCCACCACCCATGAGTCACACTTAATACACCTAGCGCCTCCCCTGGGTTTTGAACCCTTCACCTCTTCGTTGAGGATCAACAGAGTCTTATCTAGTGGAGCCACCGCGGCCGGTGGTAGTGTAGATTAATCTAGGCATTTAATAATATTATTGTTGGTAATGTCTTATTATTTATTTTTTTTATTTTTTTGGTGACTCGGGAACCACCGTATAGCCGGCAACCGGTGGCGTAAACCGAGGGCAGATCGAGCCACCACCACGACACCAGCTGCGGGTGAGTCGCGCGAATGCAACGCCTCTAGGATTCAAACTCCTCCTCTTCATGAGGGGGAGAGAGCCCGAAGCCAGCTGTGCCACCGCGGGCAGTGGTCTGATAATGTCTTATTAGTAATTCCTTTAGCTTAGAAATGGAAATTAGATATTGGGTATCTGCTACAAATTGAAAACTTTAATTTTTGGAGAATCCTCGGTCCTGAGTCCATATTTTTATGGCTATTATGTTTAATTTTCTTCAGGTAACATCCATGATTCTTTTGTTCTAACTGCATTCATTGAACACACAAACGAGAACGCAAGTTCACAAACGAGAAGAGAACGTACCCACGTCCACAGCCGAGACTCGAATCATAGAAATATGAACGCGAGCTGGATGAACCAAAGATGAATGTTCCATTTTTTTTAAAAATGAAACGACTATTTCAGTGTTTCGATTCAAAACGTTTCCCTCAAACGAGAACACAAGTTCTATTTAGACATTATCACAAACACATGGCAGTCAGTTCGGATACGCAGCACATAGACAAGTTTAAGTGAGCTTGATCGAAGCATTTCGTCGAGCATGTAGTGAGCGTGAAATGAGGAGAATGTAGGCATACCCGTGACTCATACTCAGACCGAAATCCGCGTACAATGAGCAAACGAAATTAGTACGAGCATGTAAACCACCAAGTCTCAGCCATAAACGAAGGACATTAACGCGCGTCTAACTTGGGCATTTCATCGAACACTTGGCACTTGCAACTGAAATGGAAGCAAAGCCGGGCTGATCGAAGCTCGGCTCCATACCAACCAAAACAACACGAATGGGCAGAAGGGCGTTAAAGCAACTGGGGAAGGCAGGGAAAACAAGTTACTAAAGAAGCGTCCGCCACTGGTCCCCACACGGCTGGACGACGGCGACCAAAAGGCGAGCCCGAAACGAGCCGGGCCATGGCCAGCCGCCTTCATGTTGTCGAGCTAGGGTCCTCGAGAAAGGCAGACTTAGACCAAGGCAAAAATCGGAAACCCATTGGCGGCTTCGCGTCAGAGTAAACGGGAGCCGCGAGATTGAGGGCACCGGCCGAGAGTCGTCACTCTTAAATTCTCTCTCTCTTTCTCTTCTCAGTGTCACTCTCTCGAATCTCGCTCTCCCCCCACTTATAGGTCGAGGAGGCCGGTTGAGGGAGGACTTCGGCCGCCGGTCCATGGCGCGCCGACCGGCCTCCCTCTTGGCCGAACCGGCGTCCCATCCCGTCTTTGTCCTCGCAAACCTCTCTATGTTGGCCAGGCCTACCGCGTCAAGCTCCTCAGCGCATTGAAGTCGCGTCCCATCCATCCGGGTTTCTCAGCGGCCTCCGCGCTGCTCCTGTCCTTCGCGCGTGCGGGAGTTGCAGAGGAGGGAGGGAGGGAGGAAGGAAGGAAGGAAGAGGGAGGAGAAGGGAGAGGGCCAGGCCGCGGAGGGGGCAGCAGGCTAGGGGCGAGATGGGCCCCGGGCCTACGCGAGGGGAAGCAAAGAGAAGGGGCTGGGGCCCAGCCCCGAGCCCCTTTTCTTCTCCTTTCTTTTTAAAATTTTTTTAAAATGATTTCTTATTTATCCGAAATGCAGTAAAATAAGGAAAAAAAATAAACAAATTAATTAATGCAAATAATATTATTGCCCATGTGATGTGAAAGTCTTTTTTTGTTAGGACCAAATTAGTTCCTAATTTTTTTATGTAATTTAATTCTAAATATTTAGCCAAAATTTATGTATCAACATGTCTTTTATTGATTTTTGATAGAAAATAATTGATAAGAAATTTAAAGGTACAAAGGCATGACCTTAGTAATGTAAATAAGGAAATATAAAGTGCAGGAAAAGTAAAGATAAAAATAGAAAAACGTCAAGTGCTATGATTGATGAGGGAAGTTTACAATAAATACATTTGTGGTATTTATAACTGTCACGCCCCGAACCCTGGGCATGCGCACACCCCTCAGTGGTCGACTATAATTGTGACGTTCCCAGGATGCGTCGCCGACCCATTTGTTTTATGCACATGCGGAAGCGAAATTCAAACATATACCCGAACAATAAAAAACACAGGGATAGTAGAAAGGCATGCCAACACTTTTTCACAAAATCCACTCTATATACATCTTAGGTTTATGTTGCATGGACACATTACATGTGCCTGCGTATCGTGTCCGACATGTGTCAGAGCGTGTCAGACACATCAACACACTCGGACACGCATTGACATTGTGTCGGATTTGTTGACACGTGGTCAACTTTTGTCGACACGTTTCGACACACGTGTCCGAAAGACAATGGAGGGTGGAGGCGAGGCGAGGGCAAGGGAGTATAGATGAGGCCGTGAGCGAAGGCAAGCCCGCGACGGCTAGACATAGCTAGAGAAAGAGGGTGATGGCCATGAGGAGGAACTTCACGAGGGAGGCGCGCGTGGGGGAGGGCGGCATCGTCGAGTGGGGCGGCAGCGGCGGCGGCAAGGGGGAGGAGGAGGAGGAGGAGGAGGAGTTCGCGGCGGTGTGCAGCCTCTCGGCGCACAAGGACCGCGCGTTCCGCCTTCTTTTCCGATCCCTTTTCATTGAAACTTTTTCTAGGTTACTCCCTTTTCCGCTCCTTCGGCAAATGCTAGTGCTTTTCTTGATCGAGTCTTCGATGCTTTCGGAGATAGGCGTCATGCGGTGAGGAGGAGGAGAATAAGGCGCCACGCTGCTAGGGTTTTGAACTTTTGAGAAGGAAAATAAAAAGAATAAAAAAGGACTTGGCGTGTTGGAGAGAGGGGAAGTCATAGGAGGGAGGGGGAAGTGATGGGCTGTCGTGGTGGGGAGGGAAAAAAAAAGTGAAAAAGTCTAGGGGTGGGGAAAGAGACGAGGGGAGTTTGGGTCGAGGGGGGAGGGGGAGGGATTTCAAAAAATAAAAGTAAATTTGGGACAATGAAATAAATAAAATAAAAAAACCTAGAATCTTACCGAAAGTGTTGAATGATTAGTGTAAATTCATAGTATGTTCTTTTTTTTTAATTAATTAATTATTTATAAATTAGATTCAAATTAATTAAAATAAAAAAAATATTCATTTTATATACAACGTGTCCCAGCGTGTAGGAATTTTCTATTTTTGAGAAATGACGTGTCGTGTCGTGTCGTGTCGCGTGTCCGTGCAACTTAGCCTCAAGTTAGCCCTACAAGTCTATATACAGAAGTTTGTCCCAAAAGAAAACTCTTTGGGCCACCTACACTCTGGACCTTTCCACCTCGGGCTCCAATTTCTCCACGCTACGGTCTTGAAAAATTTAAACCACGATGGGATGAAATAAATCTCAGCGAGTCAACACCCTAAACCCCGATTAGGACGAGAATTCACTCAAAGGCAGCCTAAACAGGCGTCACACATAGACTTACCTCATCTCAGCACCTCCTTGCACATTAGTATGCCACATATACATATACACTCAGCAAACGCATTTCATAATTGGAACACATCAATTCATCTTTCAGACAATTACAAGGGTTCCGATTATAAGGCAAAACCGTTATGACACGTCCCATTCTATGTCACATAATTTTGTCCCATAATCAGATGCGACTATCTCAATTACTCAGGCATGTCCCAGTTATTTACGACTCATCGGCCACGGCCAACTCATCGGTCGACGGTCATTCAGCATAATCGGTCGTTGTCTCGCTTCGTCGGGCACAGCAACGTCTACATCTAGACGGCATTCCATAAAAGAGTATCGGCCTAGCCTTTATTGTGACCAGCATCTATTGACTTGGGGCATTCGAACTTAATCGGGAATCGTCACGCGTGAACGCATCAGGACGGGTTCCGATAATGACCACACGCACATCCATATTTGACCAAAAATATCATGCTTTACACTCAAATACCTCATATTTCAAATAATGGACTTGGCCAATATTCTTCGTATTAAAAATCATTCCAGTAAAATAACCATGCATGGTCATGCCTTTAAATCGAACTAGTAAGCGTGGTACACTCTCATTTCAAAATTTCACGATTTTATATACTACATAAAATATTTTTGGCATCAAAAACCAACACCCGGTATTTTTCTATTTAAATACCATAAAATCAATTTTTGCAATAATAATTCAAAACGAGAATCAAGCACTCAATTGTATAATTAAACAATCAATTTCTCATATTAATGCATCCACGACGATCGGTGTAAAATTCCACTAACCAGCTATCCCAGCAGAATTTGCGTTAATTATAATTAATTAAATAAATTACAAATTATTTAAACTAATCCACTTAATTAATTTAAATAAACTAACCGAACTAACCTAATTGGACTAACTAAACTAATCTAACTAGGCTAGCTACATTAATCTAATTAAGCTAACTAACTAACCTAACTAACTTAGTTACACTAACTATACTAACCACTAATCCTTAATTAAGCCTAAACTAATCCACTAAGTGCAATTAACTTCCTAATCCAAGATTAGGGCATCAACTCACTGGATTAGCGAGGCAATGGGTTCATGGCAACAACAGCGCGAAGGTGGCGAAGACCCAAGCCTACAACGTCACCAACGGAGGGCCAGAAGAGGCTGAAATCAGCCCAGCAAGCTCACGGCTTGCTGTTGGAATTTGGCTCTAGGCTAAGTTGGTCATGCCTCAATAGGCTAGAGTAAGGACGGACACGCAACTGGCTTTGGTGAGGTGGACGTGGGGATGACGCGGGGACGGATGGCTGGCGGTTGGACGGGGCGAGGGCGTGAGGCAGAGAGGTGGGTGAGCTGGCGGCAGGCGGTGAGGCGAACGGCCAGGGGACACGGCTGGGCTGGTGACGTGGCAACAGGTGGACGGCGGTGGTTGGCTGGCACGAATGAGTTGTGGTGGTGGTGTTGTATGGGCGGCACCAACAAAGAGAAGAAATGTAAGAATGAAGAAGAAGAAGAACTGAGGAAAGCTAGGGGGAACATGCGCATGGGAGGGGGACAAAGTGTGACATTTTGATTTTCGACCTTATTTCGATTAAATGAAATGAGCTTTTCGTTGATGCACCTATGGCCTTTTTCTCTCAGTTGGCCACTCACGGGATAACTAATTTATAAGGTAAAGCCGTTAAAGGATATAAACGCGACCGACTTGAGAATTCGATCGAAATTGACTGCTCCACCGTGCCAATGGCAAGGGTCGATACGGCACCGTTATAATCGATTAGAGACGAAGATATGTTGACTCGACAAAAGCATGTAATTAAATTGTGGGTGATTCCACTTGATTACAAAATTCATGTTAAACGGCATTAGATCGATTTTTCTATCGATTCTATACATGGTGCTCGTAATTGAAACCTTGAGATTTTTACGATAACCGAGAGTTGCCAATGAATCTAAGATGCATAAACGTGGATTGAAATTTATCGACCACGGGTTAAATGCGATAAAATTCCTAAAAACTACCCAATAGGTTATGTTACAATAAAATCACGTCCGATCGAAATTAATCACGAAATTGAACTCGGTTTCGAGAATCGAAAGTTTGAGCGTGTCACGATTTATTATTTTGACGTCGACTCATCCTTTGAAGAATTTTCGGCGAGCCCGGAATTTTTGGTGAAAAATCAAAATTCGGCAAATTGAATCAAGAAATTCGGAGGGGCCTTTTTAGTTGGATTTTTGGGCTACCAAATTGAATTATTTGGTGGAGAAACGGTGGAAATTGTATGGCAGCTTCAAGGAGATTTCTTGGTCACCAATTGGGCTTGAATTGGTGAGGATTTGTATGGAACTTGAGGGAAATGGGTGCAAATTCATAGGAAGGAGGGGCTGTTGCAGTTTGGCCTTCATTCTTGGCTTATTTGAGAAGATTGAGAGGAGAAATTGCTGCTGGATAGAGCTGAAGACTTATGGGGCTTATACTGAAGTGTTTTGAATATTTTGGGTGGACTTTGAGGGTTTCTTGTCCCCTCCCTTTCCCAGCATAACCTTACAGCTTCTTCTTCTTCAACTTCTTCTTCATTTTTCACTTCCTTCAACCTTCATTCCTCTAGCTGAAACATAGAGCTTTCAAACTAGTTAGCCCTCACCGAACCAACCGCAAGCCACCGCCAGCCTGCCCTGGTCGCCGCCCGCTTGCTCGCGTCCAAGCCGGTCTAGTGACTAGCCGCCTACGCGTCGTCCCAGCACACGAGCCCGTCCTCGTCCACTCGTCGCCATCCGCCTGCAAGCCACCGACACCGCTCCAATCGTCCACTGTGTCCAACTCCCTCTGCCGAACCAGCCAGCCCAAGCCTAGGTCGTTCCAACCCCTCCACTCCCTTGGACCAGCTCAAAGCATAATCGAACTTAGAGCTGTGAGCTTTGTGGGCTATTTTCGGGCCCTTCTAAGCCTCTTTTGGTGTCGCTGTAGACCCGAGTTGTGGTCGCCGTCACGCTGCCGTCGCCGTGAACTGATTTATTCACTAATCCAATGAATTTACCTCCTAATCTCTAATTATGATGCTAATTACACTTAAAGGTGGATATTAGTTAGTCTTAAGTGAGGTTGGAGTAAATTAGTTAGCTTAGTTAGTTAATTAGATTATTTCATTAGATTAATTAGCAATTAAGTGGTTAGTTATTTTAGTTTACTTAGCGTAGTAGGTTAGATTAGTTTAATTAAGTCAAATTATGTGGTTAGATTAGTGTAAGTAGATTGATTAGTGGTTTAATTTAATTATTTTTAAATTTTTTAATTAAATGTAAGTGATTTAATTATTTATTAATTAGTATAAATTATACCAGGATAGTCGGTCATCGAATTTCGTGCTAATCGTCATGATTGTATTGATTTGTGCAATTGAGTACTAAATTGTGCAATTGGATGTTGAGTGATGATTTTTGAATTATTATTTCAAAAATATGGAATTTTGATATTTAATTAGAAAAATATCGCGTGTCGGTTTTTGACGCCGAAAATGTTTTAAGTACTATATAAAATCATGGAATTTCAAAATGAGAGAGTACCACGCTTCATGGTCCGACTTAACCGTGTGTCTACGCACAATTATTTACCGGATATTTTTAATATAAAGAAAATAGGTCAAGTACATGATTTGAAATTGAAGCATTTGAGTGCAAAGCACGATATCCTTGGCCGAGATTGGATGTGTGTGTGATCGTTATGAGAACCCATCACCCGATGAAAGTCAGGTGGGCGATGTTCCTATATGGAATGCCCCACGTCAACGAATGCCAAATCGCAGTAGAGGCCAAACCGATGCTCCTTCGAGAATGCCGTCTAGATGTAAACGTTGCCATCCTCGATGGGGCGAGACGACATCCGGTTGTACCGAATGACTGCCGACTATTGAGTTGACCGTGACCGTTGGGTCATAATTAACTGGAACGCTTGAATGAGTGAAATGGCTGCGCCTGATTATAGGGAAAAATTGTGTAGCACGAAATGTGACGTGTTATAACGATTTGGCCTTATAATCGGGACCCCTGTGATGATTTGATGATTGATGTGCAGTGTTCCAGTTGTTAAAGATGTTTGCTATATGCATATGTATATGAACTGTACTAATGTACAATGAGGTGTTGAGGCGAGGTAAGTCTTATATGATGTGTGTATAGGCTGCCTTTAGGTGAATTATCTTCCTAATCAGAGTTTAAGGTGTAGACTCGCTAAGACATTGTCTTACCCCGTTGTGGTTTACAATTTTCAGGTCCCTAGATGGAGGTACAGCATGTACGATAGGGGTTCCGCAGGTGATGGATTTTGAGCACACCTTTTTCCCTATCCTCAGGACCACCCTAACCTGAGAGCTAGCTGAGTCCATGGTTTGGATCGATGAGGGCCTACCTCAGTTGGTACCTCATCGATTCATAACGTGGTTCATTGGTTTTCCTCAAGGGGGTTGGGAGAGTCCCTTGCAGGGTTTCGACAAGCCTCTCGTTGGGACCATGGCTGTAGAGACCGGAGTTTAGATAGCTCAATAGCTCCTTTTTTGTTTAGACTCTTGTGTATAAACCCGTTTTGCTTATAAAATAAGTTTTGTCAAAAATTGGTTGTCCTGCTTTCCTATCTCATGTTTGATTGTTATCTGGAGATTATTATTTCGCTTCCGCATGTGCATGAATCGATTAGGTCGGCGACGCGTCCTGGGAACGTCACATTTTAGTCGACCACTGAGGATGTGCACAAGCCTAGGGTTCGGGGTGTGACACAAAGGGCCAACGAAGTCCAAGCAAGAACTAATGGGATCCAAGGGGAAATTATCCCATGCACTTGAGTGGTTTTGCCCCAAAGTCTTCAGCCACTTTGGTCAAGGCAGCCTCCAATGGGGAAATTCTCTCCAATCTTCACAAACTAAGCCAAATTGGTAGCCAAAAATGTCTCCACTGTTGTCCATACGAATTTCCACCAATTTTTCTCAATTTCTTCACAAACCAAGCCATTTTGGTGACCAAAAAGTCCATGACAGCAGCCCATACGAATTTCCCTTCAATTTTTCACAAACTAATTCATTTAGGTGGCCAAAAACTCCTTCAAAGCTGCCCTTCCGAATTTCTTCCATTTTCCTTTTTGCCGAATTGATTTTTCTGCAAAATTCCGGGCTTGACGGAATTTTCCAAAAGATGAGACGAGATCCTAAAAATAAATTGTGACAAGCTCGAACGTTCAATTCCCGAAATCGAATTTAATTTCATGGTTAAATCGACCGAACGCAAATTTAGTACAACCTAACCTATCGGATAGCTTTTATGGATTTTAATGCATTTGACTTGTAGTCGATAATTTTCAAACCACGTTTGTGCATCTTCGACTCGTCGGCAACCCTCGGTTGTCGTAAAAATCGCAATGTTTCAATTACGGGCACCTAGTATAAAATCAACGAAAAATCGGGTTAGTGCTGTTCGACGCAAATTTCGTAATCAGGCAGAATCACCCGTAATTCAATTACATGATTTCATTGAATCAACTTATATTCGATCACTAATCGATTATAACGGTGTCGTATTGACTCTTGCCGATTATCACGGTCGAGTAGTCGATTTCCGATCGAATTCTCAAGTCTGCCGCGTTTATATCCCTTAACGGCTTCATCTAATAGGTTAGTTAACTCGAGAGTGATCAGCTCCGAGAAAAAGAACCATAAGCGCGTCGACGAAAAGTCCATTTTATATAATCGAGATGAGATCGAAAATTCAAGATGTCACAATAACTATCTACAGACATTTACATACAATGATTATTGAATTTGAATAAACAATTCTTATTAGCAATTGCAAGAAATTATACTACAATCTTCTAGATTAAGCAACAATTATCTATAAGAAGTTATAAAATAACCACTTGGCAATTATGTTCTAGCGTCAATTCATCATATGCCTTCGAGTTCCAACACTTAGTAAAATCTGCAATGACTATTGATGATTTCATCGACTGGTGAAGGTCTCATAAACAACTGATATTTGGTGTTGATGATTATATTAGAGTTGTCGATTGTTTTGACCAAACTGTTTATCCACTCGGTTTGTTATTTGTCGATAATAATCAAAACTTAGTCATTTTCTGATGTCAACAAATGCCCGTTTTTTAAAGAATTGAATGATTAATCGACTATTGAACTTGAGATGTATTACCATCAAAAAGGGGAAAAAGACATAACGAACTGTGTGTAAATGATACAATAGACAATTTTGCAATACTCAATAACAAAAATGTAAGCATTCGCTGGTTTTGCAAGTTTCTTTCGATAGCAGTGACTTTGATATATATTTGGTGTCAAATGCTCTTATGATCTTAGACTAGTCTATCCAAGGAAACAATTGTAAAACCTAGTCTTGGTTGCACCAATTAGACTTGATGATAATGTATTTTAAAGTGTACGCTCGTGCAAACATCATCATCATCAAGAACTTCCATTTTGGGCAAGATGAATTTACTATCTTCGACATTGAAGCTGATTTTCCACCACTGGCGTTCAGCAATCTCGGATGCGCTTTCGTAAAGTATGAGTACATGAAAAACGAGTTGCCTTCATATTTGAAGACTAAAAGGTGGCCATCACAAATGGAGTAATGCTCCACAAATTTGCTCCAACCCTTTCATAACCAAACCATGTCATCCCATACTTCCAATCCCACACTGGCCAAATCCCACCATCTGGAACCCTTAGAAGCACCCTTTTTGCTAGATTCTTCCAATACTTTCTCAAGATTTTTTGGCATTCCCTGTGGATAAAGAACGAAACAACAATACTTAAGGATCTGTTTCGCTGGGGCAACAAAAACGTTCAGTGAAATCCACAATAGGTGCCAAAAACAAGAGTGCTTTGTGACTGTGTAGGAGTGTGTCACACAGGATGATCTTGATGAGGCGGCTCCCGCAGAAAGCTACTCCTGTGACGTCGATCTTCTTTCCAGCTATGGCGAGTCATCCTTGGACCAATACTTGGAAGAAGAGAAGTTGGTGAAAGCAATTAGATATATGGATGGACTCGATCTTGGGTGGAGACCAAGCTGCCTTAAAGTGAAGCATTTGCCTTTTGCTCTCTTTTCTTCAATCTTGTGCAGCGATTCGGTGGGATTGAGAACATGATTTTGTGGTTAGCTGGGGGATAAAACAATTATTGTCAGCTTTTTAGATTCTAAGATCGATCTAATTCCGGTTCTCAAGACTGAATAGATCGTGATATTAACCAGCGAGACAAAGAACAGTGCCCCAAAACAGGGATGATTCTTGTGCTTGGTATGCTAAACAAAAGCTTCTCAGTGTTACGCAACCAGGTTGCACTTTGCGCTGTAGCAGATAGAAGCGGCCGGTAGGGGCATGCTGGTGTACCTCTGAGGGCACGAAGGAAGAGGCATAGGTTTGGGGCACAAGCTACGTGCCTATGACCTGCAGGACGATGGATGTGACACCGTGGAATCAAATGTGGGGCTCGGATTGCCCGTTGACCATAGAGTACAGAATTGATGCGCCGGTATTTCTTCCTTAAGTCAAACTATACTGATGTAGAAGATCCTGCATAATTTAGATTCTGAATGAGTTCGATTCATGGTCACTGTCAAGGACTAAGAAATTGATATGTTAATCTGAAATTAAAGGTAGTCGAATTTCAGTGACCGTTTTAGAGAATGTACATCATATGTAGGACTAGAGGAAACTGGTAACTCTAGCAGAGCCTCAAGTTCTCATCTTCTGTGGAGGAGGTCTAATCAGCATAAAGAATCACTCCATAATCAAGATTTTTGTAGTATTTGAGGCATTCGCATTAGTGCTTAATATATTGACTTACAGTGCAGATGCTGCGTGACCTGGGAGTCAGAACAACGAAGCTAATGACGAACCACCCATCGAAGTATGTGGGGCTTAAAAGTTATGGCTTGGTTATTGCTAGGGGAGTCCCTCTAGTAACTCCCATAACAAAGGAGAACAAGAGATACTTGGAGACGAAACGCTCCAAGATGGGGCACATCTATGGAGCAGAAGTCAATGGCCGCTTCAGCAATCTCATCAGAAAAAAACAGCAAGCCGAGCAGTGCCATTTCTTCTGATCCGGCTGTGTCTGACTCATAAAAGCCGTTGGATAGTTCGACTGCTAATGGTTTATTTGGGGGGATACAAGCAAGTTCACTGACAGATGGTGTTATTACTTTATCTTTAAAGCCCCAAGGTCAAGAACATTGGGATACCTGCTGATCTTGAGTTCTGGAAATTTTATGGCCATGCAGTTCTATAATTATTTTAATTTTCATTATAACTGTTCTGAGGTCATTCTCCATTTTGTGCAGCGAAAAGGCAAAAGACTAGCCCTCTTATTGAAACTTCCTTTTGTGCTATTGATGGCTTGCAAGATTTATCCTCAATACAACCTTCCTTAGAATCTGGAGACCACTGCAGATTTCATGAAAACAGAGTTGGTGCAGGACATTTTCCCTTTCTGTGACCACCTCAATGGTGTCATAGATCAACTCTCCACATGGGCAATAGATAAGGATTGCCTTTGACCCTTTATTTTATCAATCCCATGCTCCACATGAGTTCGATCTATAGTTTGTCGAACAAAGGACGCAATGTACAGGTGCAATGTTCACTACTCTTCAAAAAAATCAGGAAATACATCACCATTCAATTACTTGCAGCAGAAAGTTTTGCTTTATTTGATCTGATTAACTAAACAAAACATAGTGAGGGGGAGATTTTTCTAAAGGCATACTAAAGTCTACGCCTAAGTCTTGAAATTCCTCCTGAAAATGGAGACTTCGAGTTCCGTATTATCAATTCTAACAGGCTCAAACACACAGACATCTCCTTCCTTTGAGTGAGTATGATCTTGAAAAATATGAGTTGTCTCCAGGTGCAAATTGCCAGCCGCTGTTCATCTTCTCTCCGACAACAAGTCTTCCCCTGAGCACAATTTGTGCAGTAAGCTGTAACATCTGAACCTAAACTAGTTTTGTGAACGAAGCATTTAATTAGAGAAGATATTCGTTTCTGGGACGAAAATTTTAAAAACAAATGAATGCTGGAGGAAGCTCAACAAGGAGAACATATAGGGAATCGAATGGATGAAAAGATCGACAACCTATTATTTGATCAAAATTATATCAAGAATAATGCCAGAGGTACCGAGGCTAAAATCGATAGAATTGATCTACAAAGTTATGTGTAATAAGTATGACCAGCGCCATTAGATATTCAGCCCGCTAGTTAGAAGGCTTGAGCAATGAGTCGGTCTGAGAGGGTCTAAGTCTATGCACCAAGCTAAAGAAGAAAATTGTCTGTCTTGGCCCTTTCATTTGCACCTGGGGCTTGGCTAACCTTGGCAGACTATGCCGTGAGGCCAAACGCCTTCTCTAAATGTTAGAGATAATTAGGGCAAAAGAAAAGATAATTCAATCAAACTCAATCGGTCGTATCTATCATGTTTAAGCTATGCAATCTTTATTTTGGTTTTTGAGTCCAGATTAGCATTTAATTTATATTGTTGCTGGGAGAGTCAGGCTAGCCAATCCTGTAACTAAGAATTGAAGGTAAAACAGTAGGTACCCACTACAAACCGAAGATCTTTAGCCTTTAGAAATTCCTCAGCCGTGAGTCCTGTACTTTTAAGGTGATTAAGTTCAAGTTTTTCCAGCTAATATTTAGGTAAGGTTCATGATTATTTTGTTCAGTTTTATTAATTTTTGTAAGTTGAAAAGGTGAAAGACTAATCCTCTTGTGGAACTTCCTCCTTCAATGTCAATGCTGGTTTTTAATATTCATCCTTGATTATTTCAGTAAGTGATTAATAGACTTATTTGAAACTACTTGTGTATTGACCACTACAGACCAATACCTATTAGAAAATTGAAGGCAAGATTCTGACATGCGACGTCAGCAAAACTGGTTGAGTGGTGATCGGGAAGGACTTCACCACATCTTATTCAAGATATTTATGACTTAATCGCACTTTTTTAAAATTTAAAACTTGATTGTACATTAAACAAAACATTTAAGATTTTTTTTATGCAAGTTCATAAAAAAGAAGAAGAAAAGAACAAATCAATATTTCATTAGTTAGAATGAGAAGAGAATTGAAGGAAAAGGAAAGGAAATGGGATGTTAAGTTAAGAAAAATGAGGGGGGTGGGATCCAGGCGGTAATGCCGAGGTGGCAAATGGTGAGAGCATCATGTCCTTACTTATTTATCTATCACCAGTAGCTACCTTCCTTCTTTTTGCAGAATTGTGACTCTATGAGTGAGAAAGAGAGAAATTGGAAATAGAATCGTTACCTGTATAAAGATTTTCCTCATCTCAACTTTGCACTGTGCCTCAATAACTTCCAGATTTCTGTACCACTTGCACCATCTGCCCTTCCCTTTATCACAGACTAGACAATTTAAAAAGATGAAAAGTTTAGCACCTAAGGTGCTTCAAATGTCGGACAATTTGAGAAGCAAAGGCAAGAGAGAAACAAATGGATGAGAATGACATCAATTGCATCTTACCAATTTTATGTGCATTTTTTTATGTGGTTAACTTTTGTATGGTTGTGTTGAGATCACCCTCCCAAAGCCAATCCCAACTTGTATCGGAATAGTGTCACCCGATATAGATTTGGTGTGCTTATCGCACCCTTACAAAAGATTTTCATTTTCGGGCACTCTTCCACTTCTATTGAATACATGGATGGAAACTTGAAGATGCAACTTGTGGTGGAGGAGAAGCATTCTAGGCTTGGCAGATTGTTGGAGGGTCAACTTGTGGTGGTGGAGAAGCATTCAAGAGATATCACTTTTCCTTTTCTGTTTTTATCATTTGTCACTACTTCTTTCATTCTTTCACAACCAATTATAGTCATATCAGTGAGATGCACCAAATTTGTGATTGTTGAAACTGTCACTAGATGTACCAATCCGGAGGAATTCTTCAACACTAACTTTGTCAAATTGTGGAAGGATGTCACTACTGGAAATAATGTTGTCAAATTGGGACAATCCCAAACCTCAAATATGCCAATACTTTGAAGAATTTTCGCCACCAAATAGCCTTCTCTCCAAACACGCTTTAGGTTATGTAGCTTGCTTAACTTGAGTTCTTTCAAATTTTCAAGCACCGGATGCTTTCCCTCATCAACAAGCCCTTCATGGGGAATATGTCTTCAAAAGAACTACAGAAGACCTCAAGAACTTTGTAGGTTTTAAAATCGTTGTAGGAGGAGTATGGGAGGAGAGACAACATTTTCATCATGAAAGCATGCCAATGTTAGTGCTTTTGGCTTGCCAAAGATGTCATCAGAAAATATTCCATTCTGTATCATTTGAATATCTTGTCGACTAATAAAAGTCTTTCTAAGGTGGGAATGCCCTACAAAATTGCCAATGCAAGGAGAAAAGTAAATTCAACAAGATTTGACAATAAATCACATGCTCTAAAAGGTGAAGTTAAGTGGGTTAACTCCCATGGAAGGGGCTTTGTTCTTACATTTCATTAATTTCTAAAGCCCCCAAATGCTCTCAAGCTTCTAAAGTCGAGCTACAAAATGCAAATTGTAAACAAATGCTCAACTATGGCCCTTCGACAACCAAGGTAGGCATGCGCCCATATTATAATGATTAGATAGAAAGCGAAAGAGCTGTATTGGCATAGGAATGATAAAATAAACAAATGAAAATCCATTTTACCTAGGAAATATCAAAGGAGAGATAGTCATCTCATTGCGATTTGAAAAGGAATTGCTAAATGTCAATGCCTGATTCTCAATTTGGTCCATAGGAAATTCATATTTTTTGATTTTCGTCGAAAATTTTTAAAAAATTTTGTAAATAGAGGTCGGTACAACAATCACCCTGACCAAATTCACCTTCTATTAGGAATATCTTATCCTACCAACAAAAATATGTAGTTCCTTGAAATTTCAGGTGACAAGATGCACTCATAGTGTTACTAAAAACATTATGGCTGTCCACTGACGAAAAGTGTGCTTAAAGATGTTAGAAATATCTTATGTTGTCAACAAACTGATAGGTAAGGGGTTCATGTTTACTATATTATCATAATGTGACATGACTATTGCATACATAAGATATATTGGGTGAATAAAAGAATGAAGAAGAAAGAGAGGAAGAGCATTCGCAATCATACCCTCTCAAACGAGAAGTGTGCTTCATGGTCTAAAAGGTCATGTTGATCATCTCTTTGAGCCCACTTGTTCATGGATACCACAAAGGACAACATGTTTAATTTGTCACAGTGGGTCACCCACAATTCCTTCAAGAATGGCCAATTCAAAGTGGGCAAGTTAGGGCACCTCTTGAGTTGTGGCATATCATGGAATACCAGAGAAGTCAGTCGCGGAAAAAGAAATTGAGCAGTAGTAGAGTGTGAAATGTCATCTCCACTTGCAACTATTTCCTCGAGTCCACATGACTCTACTCGAAGTTCCTCAAGTTGGGTTAGACTTTTAGCCACCCAATGCGGAAATAGATTTTCAAGGCTCCTACAATTCTCAACATTCACATTCCGTAAATGTTCAAAAGTGAGAGTATCTTGAGGACCATCAGTCCATATTTTGCTTAAATTATCCATGTGGGAGAGAAGTATTGACTGAAGCTGAGGAAATTGTACCTGTCATATTGGAAAAATGGCAAAATAAATTCGATTACATTGAGTGATGACCTCAAAGAAAGAATTTCCAAACTTCCCTTCCTCACAAATTATAACATTTTAGAACTTGTTAGTGAAACAATTAAGGAGTGCTTGATGCTTTCATTTCGATTGATTGATGACTAATGCCGAGTCTATTGCATTGGAACAAACATGAAAGTGGGTGTGACAAAATAAATTACCTTATGGTCTATACCACCTGTTAACACTCAAGCACAAAAAAGATAGGAAAACATTTTTCATTGTGTTACAACCCAAAGAACACAATGATGATCTCAAATACCACATGAAAACTTTTGCAATTTCCTAAAAGTTTCATGTCACGTGACATGAAAAATTTAAGGCGAGTTTCTTACACAAACAAGAATTCCTAGGCAAATGCAATTAGTCTTCATGAACAAATGAAACATGTTATGCCAAAATAGATTGTGATACGAAAAAATGAAACCATTGTATGAGCTGCTGTGAATTGTTCATTTAATAGCCCGTATGGAATTTTCATTTCATTATGATAAAATTAATTAAATTACGACATGCTACAATATCTCAATGACAAAATTCATATTTGCATAGTTTCCTAGGTCCACAGACCATGGAAAAAGACAAGTTTATCATATAAGTATGGAATGGTCCACCGGGATATCCGCCTTATTCAAATAATCACTATGAGCACATTATGTTTGTTTACAGAAAACCAACGATGTTATGAGCTCTTATAACTTGTCCACTAAGAAGCGGGTATTGACATTTTTTATTTGGTTTCAATAAAATTAACAAAACTACAACTTCTCACTACCAAAAAACAGAACAATTATTTCCATACTTCCCTAAATCTATTAATATTCTAAATTGAGGATTATGATGAGTTTTTGAATTATTTAAAAAATGTGGTGGATACCTTATATTTGACAAATAAATGAAATAATGTCATTGCAATTTGTCAGTAACAAAAATCAGGTGACTAGTTTCATACTTATTTATCTATTAGTATTCTAAAATGAGTATATGATGGCCTTTTGAAGTATTCTAACAATGTGGGCATATGACAACTCAAAAACGACATATTAATGGCATTGAAAGTTAATGCATAATTAGTAGTAACTTTTATCATTAAAAGAGTAAAACAAAGTGTGGATGCTAATTATGATGAAACGTTTTACTCACAAATAACAATAAAAAAATAAAAAAATGGAGAAAGTATTAGAATAAGAAAAAACTCAAGCATTTCCTCCATCAAAAAAAGAAAGCAATAGTTAAAGGGCTACACTTTTTTTCCTTCTCATTTGGCTTAGACACTTCATATTACAGTGTTTTGACTATATTTCCTTATGTGGCCCACCTTTTGGTATTATTCTCTTTCTTTTTTAATTCTATTTCTTTTCCTTTTCCTTTTCTTTTTTTTCTTTTGTCGTGGGTCTCAATTTTCTTCTTCTTCTTATCTTTCCCTTGCCATTCCCTCTTTTTCCATTTTTCACTTTAGACAAGCCTTCTGAGCATGCGTAGACTCTAGAAGGAGGATTGATGGAAGAGAGATTAAGCCAAAAATCCCAGAACTCTTGATTAAAAGACGAAGCAACGAGTAACGAATGCGTAGAACTCAAGCTGGCAATCGCATTCATAGAACCAAAAGAAAAAGGACCACCACACGACATTTATCATTTGCTAGCTCCTATAAACAGATAACTGACGAATCCCGTTGAAGCAGTTTGCAAACACTGGGTTTAATGACCACGAGGGAGATCGGAGTTGTAGGACACCGATACATGTCATTGAACAAGACAAGGACATCTACGATTCAGTCACCCTCATCCTCTCCAAGTGGCTCTCTATCGAAGCTCACTTCCGCCCGTTCCCTCTCACCGGCAAGAACGTCATCGAGCTCGGCTGGGCTCCTAGGCTCACTACGGCTCGGCTCGAGGCCAACCATGTTGTCCTCACTGATGTCACGCTAATCCTCCCAAGTTGAGGAGAAACGTGGAAGCAAATGGCTAAGGGGAATGAGTGGAGGTGAGGGGGGTGGTGTGGGGATTGGAGGAGTTAGCAAGGGGAATCGGGGAGAGTTGGACGTCATGTTGATGAGCACATGTTCTTAGACGCAGAGGAGGGGATGGGGTTGGGAAGATGCTGCAGGGTTGTGCAGAGAGAGTGTCCCTCTCTATTTCCAAATTGCTTAAATGTAGCTGATAATGAAGTTGCGAATGGTGAAGAGCAAACAATAACGCCAACAAGTTCAGTTGACATTTTCTATCATATTTTGCTCTTCCTTTTGAGCTTTTGTTGGGGACTCACATGAAGCATTTGAATGTTTTTTTTAGGGAAAAAAGGGGAGAGAACGAGACACCAAAGGCGTTTCTGAAGCAAAAAAATGGAAGAGAAAAGGGGGAATAGAGAGAACCAGTATTGCCGATAAGACACTAAAGGCATGGAAAGATAAGAAGGGGAGGAAAGTGGGACCCGTGAAGAAAGAGAAGTAGAGAAAAAAGAGAAGCAAATAATGCTAAAAGGTAGAGCATATAAGGGACAATAAGGTCAAAATATTATGATAGGGAGTGTTAAGCCAAATGAGGAGTGGAAAAAGCATGACTCTAGTTAAAACTTGTAAAGTATTTGTAACAAAAAAGGAGTAATGGAAAAAAAAAATAACGTGCAAAGTTGGTATGTGTTTGTTGCCTTTTTAAGAAATGATGGAAATCAAAACAAATTTGGTAAAGATATTAGCTCGAGTTCGCTGAATTCAATGAAAATAAATTTGAAAATTGACTTTTATTCTTCCAAAAATTAGATGGTGCCGTGTGTACATGTATTTCCTTATTATTCTACTTTGACGACAACCTTTCCTAAATTCAATAGTACAATGAACATTGACTTTTATTGGCTTATTTGACATTAAATATTGGTCTCCCTCTAATTTTTGGAAAGTTGCCATGATGACTTCTTGGAAAGTTTCCTCAGTTTGAATATCAAAAGACAAAACATTACTTGCAATTAATTTACAAAGTAACAATTCTTTGATTTATTTGCTTCAAGTTGAACATGCAATTGGTTTTCAGTTTACCTTATTCAAGAAAACTAATTCTTGATTTGTGATTTCAGTTATTGGGAAGATTTCAGTTTAACCGATATGTGAATGGGTTTATAGTTATTAAGTTTTAGTGGGTGTTGTTGACACCTAACTACAATATCTTTAGCCTACAATAGGTAATCAATTTTTTATCCTTGATTGATATCATGTGTCTAGGATTCGGAGGCAAAAACAAATGAAAGAAAAAAGCGGATGTTGCATTGCACTGGAACTAAAATTGTTTCATGCAAAGCATCGGCGTTCCATTGGTACTTCCATTTGACAAGATAACTAATCTTAAAATCAAAAGCAATGGATTAAGAATAAAAGACTGACCTATGGGTTGAAAAGTGAAGGACTACAGTGGTCAATCTCCAGCAAGGATTGTCCGGTCAAACTACTCATCTTGGGGCAATGGGCAATGGTCAACTCTATTAAGTTGGGGCATTCTAGTATTTGATTCTTCCCCGAAAGGAAGCTAGTCAAATTGGGCAAGCATTCTAACTTCATCCTCTCAAGATTTGGGAATGTAATCTTCTCCAATGTGCTTTGCTGCCCTTCTTCCTCTTCGATCACTCCTTCCATCTAATCACACTCCTTTATTTCCACCCAACTTAGATTGGCAAGACACTGAGCCATCGATGGATTGAAAGCATGTCTTAAGTTGATGCAATTATAAAGGGTTATATAATATAGAAAATTGTAGGGTAGCAATCCTTGAAGATCTTTGTTCCATAGTCGCCTCAACTTTGGTAGATTCACCAAGTCCAAAGTCATGGAGGAAGGTATCATCTGAGTGCTTCCCAAACCCACCAACCCTTCAAGATCGAATATTTCTTCTAGAGACTCGCAATCACAAATTTGCAACCTTGTCATATTGACTAAAAGAAGCATCAATTTGGATGAAATAGCATTAATAAATGATGGACATTTATCCACCATCAATGATTTTAATTGCCAAGATAACTTGATGGGATTAAGTTCGCTATGCCATTTTCCAATCAGCTCGGGGAACTCGGATAGTTGTATAAACTTCACTCTAGCAACCATTTCCTGTTAGAAAAAGCATCATTAATGTAAACTTCTAGTTAGCAAATAGAAATTACTCTATTGGTGATAAAGACCATCCAATTGCATAGAATTTGATAATCGATGCATACCATCTCTTCAAACATATTTTGGATGGTGATGTTGAGGTTTTCCTTCCAAAATCACATTTCTGTTGATACTTGTACTCTATCCAACTTTGGCACCTCTATTGGTCCCCAGGAGAAGAATTTCATGCTAGGACATCCACTCACTATGACATCTTCCAAGAGAGGGAACAATAAAGCGTACTTAATTGAGCTAAAACATCTCAACCTTGTCAACGCATCAAGCTTCATATACTTCAATTGATTGAAAGCCACCATAAGCCCCTCTTCACCTTCCTCGTCACAAATGACTTATGTCAACATATTACAGTCACTTATCCTCAATTTTGTGAGTTCCACCAAATTTCTAGCTATTGTTGGAGTGAATATATTGGACAACCCATCACAAAATGACATATCTAGAGTCTCAAGGTGTTGAAATTTTTTTGAAAAGGGTAATATTTCGTATGGAGATAATCCATCGCAATATAACACTTCTAGGATCTTCAAATGTGGCAATATTACTTCTAGCTCATGACTTGGACCTGATATGGCTTCTATACTAATGTTCCAAGTTGGCTAAGCTCTGGAAAAAACATGTGGATATTGCGAGTTCCATCGAGAAATGATGAAGCTCAAGAACTTTAAGCTTGCTGAAGAATTCTCCATCATCAAAATGCCCATGCCATATCTCCATCAATCTGGATAAATCCAATTTTAACTCTTGCAGTTTTGGGAATGCACCCTGAGAAATTAGTCAAATTATGATCTAAAACCATCTTAATTAAAAAGCTTTCGTGTACAATGGTATATGCCCTACATATCATGCACAATGCCTGCTTCTTAAGATGTTCTAACCATAATTGCACAAATTTCAGGGATTTAATGTCAACAAAAACATCACATCTTTCTGTTTTTAGCATAAAATCAATCATCTTTACATAGTCCAATTTAAATAACACGCTTGCAATTATGTGATATCACACCCCATGTCATGTATTTTAAATCTTCATGATACTTAAGAGAGAGATGAACCATCGGAATTAAATTAAACCTTTTTTTTTAAAAAAATTAATGGTTGTGCATTACATCAAACATTGACAAGAATTTTCATTCAATATTTGAAGAATATACAATGTTTCCATGTTGTAATAGTTCTATTGATTCGAGAGAGTCATGTAGCTTGAATCTTAATATGTATAGCTACTTGCATGAGATGTTTGGTTGTGACCTTAATCATCACTTTCAATATTCACCATTGAAGCAAAACATATAATGTTGGGTCATACCTTTTCTATCATGAAAAGAGGCTATTTATCAAGTGGCATCTCATTCTCAGGTTGTGATGCAAGTATCTCCACTTTGTCACAGTCAAGCACCTCTAGGGTCTTCAATGCTGGCCAATGTGAAGCATGTTTTCCAATGTAGATGCACTTCAACTCTATTAGATGCACAAGCTTAAGGGAGGTTAACTTTGGAAACACAAACCTAGGAACTTGTTCGTCTTCCTTCTCGATGAGTTCCACAATGCCACATTCACTAATCTCCAACTCCTCAAGTTGGGTTAGATGTATTGCTACTGAGGCTGGAAATAGAGAGGTGAGGTTCTCGCATCTTGAAACGGTAACAAAATGGAGACATTGAAATTTGACTTGACTGTGGAGTTCCTTATCCCATACACACTTTAGCTTTGGTAATCTATCTAACTTTAGCCTTTTTAATGGCAAATGAGCAACCGGATGTCCATCTAGAGGATTCAATGGCTGAAGTTTGAAAACAACTTCAAGCGAATCACATGATCTTACCTCCAAACTTTCCAAGCTCCTGAGCCATCCAAGAATGCAAGAAGGAACAATGTTCAATAGCTTATCGCATTCCAACACCTCAAGCGATTTTAGTTTGTGGAAAGAATTTGCAGCAACTTGGTTGTCCCATATTATCTCAATATCATTCATGCTCCAGATTTGTAATGTCTCCAAGCTAGGAAATGCAACCTGCAATATTCACCAATGAAATTAGTGATTCTATTAGATTAATAGTTCATGAAGTTCCATTACATATAGAAGAGCTCACTTGAGGAAGAGTGTTAGCACTAGAAAGAAAACGATGGAGAGATTGAGATTAAAAAGGCGACTAATCATTCATCAAAAGGTGCACTACAGAAGTAGCTGCTTACACTATCCTTGAAATCAAATCATGAGTTTCTTAATTGTTGTAAAGAAAAATTACAAGATGCAAGGAAACACATGGAAGAATCGATGGTCCCAACAATCTTGGTCTATCGATTATAGTCGTCTTATTAGATGAACACATCCTCATCTTGTAAAGGTCATATGAGAGATTTGACAGATTGCACAAGTCTTCCCTTTTTTTTTTAAGGACAATTCAAAAGGCAATATGAAATTTTGAAAACAAAAAGGACAATATTCCTTATTCAGGTGGGCCTTAATTTTGGCATGGTTGGTTGTGTTGTTTCTCCACAATAACTATTCTACTTCAATAAAGTAATTGCGGTTGATTTGTCCATATTAGCAATTTTCCTTTTTTCATTTTACTAAAAGTAGTTTCACGTTTCATTTTGGACAAGTCTAGCTTCAAAATTAGTGTATTAATGCCCATACTGTCTTTGTTATCCCCTTAGGTTTCTATTGATTTTACTAATTTGCTAAAATTAAACATGTGTGATACAAATAATATTACTATTTATAATCTTTAATATCTCTAAAATATAAGTGAAATATATCAAGGACATCATCACTTCTGGTTAAAGTCAATATCAATTATTTTTATTCAATACCATATCACTCTAAAGCAATTAAAAAGTTAGGCTAAAACAAAACAATGAAAAATGGGATTGCTTGGGTCAAAATGAACAAATCTTCCTTGTATCATTTTACTGTCGAAAGAACTCAATATTGTAGTTCATACAAATAATTAAGTCCAATTGTCGAAAATAGTCCTAAATATCTCATTAAAGAAGATTAAAGTCATCATATCAATCCTATTGAAGGGCCCATTTAGTTAAGTCAAAGTGGATTAGTCCATAAACTTCTCTATTTCATTTTCCATTAAAACATCCTTCCACCGTCCACTCAAGAAGTTACATGAGTTGACTAAAATAGTTATACCACAAAAACTTAACAAACGTCTGACGAAATTGAAAATCGTTATTATGATTTTCGGGTTATCAACGGATCGCTCGGTTTCATTATTGATAGCTCGATCGGTTTGATGGTTTGATGATACGGGCAAAAGCATTACCTTGAACGAGGGGTGCTTTGAACGAATTAAAGTTCATAGATCGATTGAATTCGACGGATCATCATCTAGAACTCAAATAAAGCTCTACCACCACCGTCAATTCTATGTGGTGGCCGATGAACAATTTTAACCTAAGTTTCAAACCAATGTCACGAGCCATCTAATGCCTCTCTTTCCCCTCTGTGGACCACCACATCAAGAAGAAAGACCTAACCCTAACATGGCATGAAAAGCATCCTTACATTGCCACACAGCAAAAGCTTTCTATAAGAAAAAACCAAATGCAACACAAAGCCTTGTCAAAGCCCACCACCCATTCTACCTTTCTACCAATGGCCTCCTCCCACATCACAGAACCCCCCCCCCCCAACTTTCAAAACAGTACCTCAAGGAGTCCCCCTATGCGTGAACGACAATCCGCAAAGCGGAGCAATTGACACCAATCGATCAGCGCCATCAAAGCGCGCTAGGGCCCGCATGACGCAACATCTGAGATTGCGTCTGTGCCCCGCGAGCTACCTAGGATCACGTAGTCTCGTAGAGCAGCGGAACAGTAGCCCACGGGTCGCCTTAAATTCACTAACGTTGGCATGTCGACCACCCCTCACCAACTAGGTCGACAAATCGGAGCCCAACACGGTGCCTGCAGTCAACCCCCCTGCCCGCATCCATTAAAATGGTTGAATCTGGCTTTGGGGGTATGGTTAATCTAGAAGCAAGAGCTCCCTCCCATCGGAAAAAAAAAATTGTAAAAAATAGATCAAGTAAGTGTAAATGAAGTCAAGTGAGTGTAATTATACATGCCCATGAGAACTATTAAAATTTTATATCTAAAATATAAGAATTGAAAGGGCTGACAATTTGTAATACAAATTAACATATTCGTAAATGATTATATGACAAATTTGAAAATGACACGACTTGATACGAACATAATATACGTAAGTTTGTAACAAAATCAACAAAAATATGGTGTTGTCCAATGAACATGAATTGCTAGGCAAGTTGATTTTTTATTTTTATTTTGATAGAAAATACTTATATTTAGTTACATTTGGAAGAAAGATGCTAAAGTGGAAGCTTTAGATTGCTCAAAATACTTCTCTCAATAACCTTTACACCTACCCAACAAGTAGAAGCTGACAGACTCCTTTACATGATTCCTCTTTTTTTAAGTACTAGGTAATTAGCAAAATTCTCGTGCATTTGCACGGGCATGGAATTTTTCATTTTTGTAAAATCAGAATATGTTTTAATACAAATAATTAACTAAATTGTATCTCATTTCTTATGAATCTCCTTTTTTTTGACAAAAAAAGTCTAAATTCTTAACTTGTATTATGTAAAACATAGGGATTTGATAACATTTAAAAGTTCTTAATTGTCATTGTTATATGATATAGTGTGATTTTTATATAAAATATAACATCATTGTAATAATGAGAGAAAATTACAAAACTCATCAAAAGAAACATATAGCAGGAAGAGTTTCATTGCTAATTTGCAATGCTAAAACTCATTAAAACCAATGGTCTCAAAAAAGGCAACCACCTATGAGAATGAGGACTTTGCTTTGGAAGCAAGATGAGTGGAAAGTACAAGGAGAGTTTCATTTCCAAGGAGAACAATCTTCTTGTAAATTAAAAGTTTTAAGTGATGCTCATTATGGATATTAATGAAGAATATTCTATATTAAATATTTATATAAATTTTCAAGTGAGGTGCTGATTCGGCGATAAAGTGAAAACAATAGCACATTTAAAAATTAGCCATGTGTCTGCCACATCGATAGTTTGCCGGAAAATTTCGTATTTTTTGTCAAAGGACATCATCACTTCCGGTTAAAGTCAATATCAATCATTTTTATATGAAATTATATCACTCTAGAAAATTAAAAAGTCAGGCTAAAACAAAACAATGAAAAACAGGATTGTTTGGGTCAAAATGAACAAATCTTCCTCATATCATCTTACACTTGAAAGAACTCAATATTGTAGTTCATACCAATAATTAAGTCCAATTGTCAAAATAGTCTTAAATATCTCATTAAAGAAGATTAAAGTCATCATATCAGTCCTATTAAAGGGCCCATTTAGTTAAGTCAAAGTGGATCCGCTTGAAAACTTTTCTATTTTATTTTCCATTGAAACGTCCTCCCACCGTCTACTTAAGAAGTTAGATGAATCGATTAAAATAGTTACATCAAGAAAACTTAACAAACATCTAACGAAATTAAAAATTATTATTATGCTTTCCAAGTTATCAACGGATCGCTTGCTTTCATTATTGATAGCTTGATTGGGTCGATGATACGGGCAAAAGCATTACCTTGAATGAGGGGCACTCCGCACGAATCAAAGTTCATTGATCTATTGAAATTGATGGATCATCATCTAGAGCTCACACAAAGCTCTACCACCACCGTCAATTTTATGTGGTGGCGAATGAACAATTTAACCTAAGTTTCAAACCAATGTTTCAAGCCATCTAGCACCTCTCTTTCCCCTCTGTGGACCATCACATCGAGAAGAATGACCTAACCCCAATATGGCATGAAAAACATCCTTAACAGTCCCACACAGCAAGACTTTCTATGGGGAAAAACCAAATGCAACGCAAAGCCTTAGCAGGGGCACACTGCCCATTCTCCCTTTTCCGCGAATGGTCTCCCACCACGTCATAAAAAGCTCCCTACTTTCAAAACAGCACCTCAAAAAGTTCCCAAACCTCCCCCACTTTACGTGAGCGACAATCCCGTGCACCCGAGCACTCGCGACCAGTCGATCATCGTCGTCAAGCGCTCTAGGGCCCACGTGGCGCAACGGCTGAGGTTGCGTTTGTGGCTCTCGAGTTACCCGGTGCCTCGGATTCGGCTGCGGTGCACGCACATGGCGGACCCGGACGGGCACAATCACGTGGGCTCGCGGAGCAGCAGAACAGCACCCCACATCGCCTTAAATTCACATATGTCAAATTTATGTGATCTTCTCTCTCCTCATATTTTTCCCTTTTTTCTTTTTTCTTTTATTACTTTTCCTTTTCCACACGTGTATTTATGATTGGAATTTCTATATTTTCTTTTTTTGGTTCTTTTCATATGTTCTCTTAATGCGATTTTGCTTACTTCCCAATTGTCTACTTCTTAATAAATTCGATGTTGTAATAAAACTGTCCAATATTTACAATTTCTTTTTAGCTAGCTTTTGATGAGAACTTGATTTTTAAAACGACTCCAAAAGTGGGACCCTAAAAGAAGAAAAATTAAAAGAATTGAAAGAGATGACAATTTGTGATACGAATTAACATATTTGTAAATGAGTATCTAATGAGTATCTGACAAATTTCAAAAATAACACGAATTGATATGAACATAATATATGTAAATTTGTAGCAAAATTAACAAAAATATAGTGTTGTCTAATGAACATAAATTGCAAGCTAGTCAATTTTTTTTTTTATTTTGATAGAAAATACTTATATTTAGTTATATTTGAAAGAAAGACACTAACGTGGAAGTTTCGGAATGTTCAAAGTAGTTCTCTCAATAACCTATACACCTACCCAACAAGCAAAAGCTGAGAGACTCCTTTTGCATGATTCCTCTTTCTTCAATTACTAGGTAATTAGAAGCATTCTCACTCGTTTGTACCGGCATGGAATCTTTCATTTATGTAAAATCAGAATATGTTTCTAATACAAGTAAATTAAATTGTATCTCATTTCATACAAATCTCCCTTTTTTGAAGAAAAAAGGCTAAATTCTTAACTCGTATTGTGTAAAACATGGAGATTTGATAATATTTAAAAATTCCTAATTGTCATTGTTATATGACATATTGTGATTTTATATAAAAAATAAATATAACATTATTGTAATATTCAAAAAGTAAATTACAAAAATCATATATATATATATATATATATTATAGGAAGACTTACATTGCTAATATACAATGCTAAAACTCATTAAAACCAATGGCATCGAACAAGGAAACTACCTATGAGAATGAGGAATTCTTATTGGAAGGAAGATGAGTGGAAAGTACAAGAGAAGTATAACAATCATCTGGCAAATTAAAATTTTTGGTGCTTATATTAAATATTTATATAGATTTTCCAGTGAAGTGCTGATTCGGTGATGGAAAATTAGCCATGTGTCTTGCACATCAATAATTCGCTGGAAAATTTCGGATTTTGTGTCAAAGTGCATAAATTATAATGAAATGAAAATTTATTGCCTTAGATGATTAAATAAAAGATTAATGACTATATTACAGCATCTTTTACTATATAGTTACCCCATAATTTTGAGAGTTAACAATTGAGCTTTAATGGTGCAGTGATTATGTAAAACGCAATCAGTTTTAACCAAAGGGGGCTCTGGCGATTATGCTTAGTCTCAGTATAACTATTTATTGGTTAATTTTTAATTAATTAGCTGGATGACATAATAATTATTTATATGCATATATCTTTATTCTAATTTCTTAACAATTTGATGCGATTGATCCAACTCTTGTTGGTGTAAATTGAAACTTGCCAATTATTTGTAGCGGCATGTGGCAACTTGAAATGCAAGCATGTAAACATCTAAAATGTTATAACACATAAAATTGATGCCTTTACTCCATCATATTTTTATTATATTTAATATTTTAACATAAGGTTAATCACTTACCTCTTGATTGAAGAGGACAATAGAGCACGATTTGACGCGATCCTCATCTCGAGTTTTTGGTGTACCTGTGAACAATTTTTCATTAGATGAAAAGAATGTCATCTTTTGCATTGCAAGGATGAATTAATCCAAGAAGATCTTCAATGATGAAACCAAAAAAAAAAACAATCTTACACTTTCTATGAGAAAAGGACGTCAAGCTTTCCAACATTCTCAAATTTAAACGAGGTTAACATTGGGAATAATAGAGTTTTTGATGTTTCTATTCTCAACCCCTCTTCCTCCATAATGATCGCCTCCATGTTCTTGCAACCCCATACACGCAGTTCTCTCAATTGCGCAAGAGACTGAACCATTGATGGGAAAAATAGAAACCGGAGGTTGTGACAATAACACACCTCTAATTTCTTCAAATTATGGAATCTCACAATTCCACAAGGGTTTTTGTTCCATATGCACCTCAAGCTTGATAATCGATATATATAGATGGTGTTTAGCTCAGAGAGAGTCTCAACATTTGCACCAGCACCTAGTCCATCAAGGTCAAAAATTTTCTGTATTGAAATGCAATCTTCTACCTTTAAAAAGTGTAACTTGTGTAGTTTTTTTAGTGACCTAGAGTTGATAACTTTTGAGAGAGATTTGCATGAAGACAGCTTAAGAAATTGGAGATTGCTCAGCTCAATGGAGATTCATCAGTCCATAAATCTTCTAGATTGGGAAGTCCAGCCATTGTCAAGGACTCCAAGGATGGGATTAAAACCTGACGAATAAACCCATTAGCAAAGAGCAACCAAGAAACTTGTGCACTATAGCAGGTATTACAAATGGTTGTGGAAGGAAATTTACAGACTTAAGATAACTTTTGCATTTACATATATCTAGAATAGGGAAGTTGATTTGCAATCTGGAAAGGTATCAAAAGACAACTAATAAACTTCATTTTTTATTTACAATATACACATGGATGTTACTATAATTAATTTTCTTTGCAATTTACTAATAATAAGGGAAATTACGGTCATCAAGAAATAACAGTCATTCATTTTGCTAATGACTGAAAATTCGTGATCCATATAGGAAAAGAAAGTGCATTCAAGGTAAATTACTTCCTATAAGATAAACACTCCCTCTTAGGTTATGTTACTATTGTGACAATATATGACTCATTTTATTGGATGATTGCGATAAAGTACTGTACTATCTCACAACGGAGATTACTACAATGAAACAAGATTAAAGAAACTACATGGAATGATCGTCATTATGAAAGATATAGGCAATTTACTTATTAAGGAAAATATCTCATTGCAGTAATTGATCAATAAGGCGAGATTGCAATCATGAGAAATAAATTTTTGTGTTGTAAGACCTTAATTACTACCTACCTAAGGAAACATAGCTCTGGCAAAAAAGAAAAATATTTAAACTTCGCAATTTCAAAAAGTAATTTGCTACTTCAGAAAGGAGGATTACTGTCATGATAGTTTTGTTACTAATAACTTCCTATGCCTACACCACACACTTAGCCCGCTTGGACTTGGGCTTATTCAAAACCAATCAATTAATGCGTGAAGTAATATAATTTATATAATAAGATCCAATAAAGTATTGTATTTTTATCTAATGACATGATGAGTTTGTCTTTCATAGTTGTCCTATATCTTCTCATGAATGGCAGTACCTTCTACCATTGATATTAACTAACTGGGCATGGATAGTATACTGCAATCCTTACATCTATTGTCTGCAACACGAATACTTAAACACACGATGCATTAATTTCTCTACGGTTTTTTTTTTTTTTCATTTTACCAAATTCTTGTTCACTCTCTTTACATCACCGAAGAATCAACATCAGGAAAGCACGACCAAGGCTCATGCTAGCATCAAAGCTTGTTGGTCACGCTAAGTTCGTGAGAGAAATAGATAGAGATAGAATTTGCGCTTGGTCCGCAAAGGAGATGACCGAGTGCAAGTGTAGAATCCACAAGCCGTTGATGGTGACATTGACGGAGGTGAGCTGTGGCCGGTCATGGTGGTGGCGAATGAGCGTGGCGATGGTGGGGGCAAGCAGATCTGGCTATCAGCCCTTCAGCGCATGGTGAGAAGGAGCAAGAGAAGATGCAGACCCTCTCGCGATGCAGAACTTTTGGGGGGAGAGAGAGAGAGAGAGAGGAGCCCAAGCATGAAAAAAAAAAAAAAAGAAGAAGCAAAGATGACACGTGTCACAACCCGCATGTCGTAGACAATGGGTGCATGCTCGGCCGCGAACATCCATACTCACACTTTATTTTATACTTCGTAATGGGGCAACTTAAATTTGCAGGAATCTTTATTATGCAATTATAATAGGGCAATCATGTCTAATCAACTAAAAGGCTCTAAACAATTTTTGTTGTACAAAACGGCCATGCGTTTTCCTTAATTGGACCACTACTGGTCATTAATTTACTTACTTCTCTTACTAACAATAACCAATTTAATCAACTATACATAAACAACCTCAATTTCAATTAAATGCCATCAGTTGTTGTTGTGATGATCTAAATTATTAACTTCATTTCATAAACTCTCAATTACATTGTGCTTGAGACCATTTTCTAAGTCGGATTTCTAGGTGATAAAAGTTTATTATAGAAAACCATTTAATTATTTCTATTATGAATGTTATAGTCTACCATATCTCAATCACCATTTCATACACTCGAGCATCAACTACACCTTGAAATTATGCTTCAAACCAAGTATTTGCTTGAAAATCATTTCATTTTAATCTTTCACCAATTAAGACCATGATTTTGACCATAATGAAGAAACAAAGCACATCAAGTAGTTTAAAAATGAAAAAAAAACTTAATTACGAGAATTAATTAATAAAATTAAGCCCAACTTTTTAGTAAACAAAGCGGGAAAATGACAATGTTTTTTCACCACCTAACATAGAATTCGTGAGTTATTTTTTAGTTAATTATGATAATCAAGGTTCCACTCTGTTAGGGACCAAATCTATGTACATTCCCTTGATTTAGGTCAAAATTATATTTATGTTTGTTATGTCAAAAGTGTTTACAAATATATCTATATCTTTTATACAATTTCGTATGCTTGGAAGCATGAACATGCATATAATTGTGTGCTTTTATACTTATAGGACCTATGCAAAAACTAAATGCTTATTGAAATACACGATAGAACCATTGCTATCTTTAGAAAACCCAATCTTCTTGCCCATTATTCGTATTTTTTTCACCTGAGCCACTTGGGTAATATATTTTATAGACAATAACAAGGTTAGATAACTAAATTCACAAAATCCATTATACAAGATTATGAAATCATGTTATTATGGAATTATTCTAATGCCAAATTTCCCTTCAATGTTGTTCTACAAACCCTATTAATATAGGTATACTTGCAGCATGTAAGTTGAAAATTACTCAGATCCTATCACTTATATGGATTTCATTCTATCAGTTGGGACTTCTACACAGCGAAGAGAAATAGAAGATTGCTTTATCTAGTTACAAAGAAGGCATGAGTGGATAAGGTAACTAGGAAGAAAATGAACTGAATATAAAAAAAAAAAAAAATGAAAAATGGTTATAATCTATGTTACATCTAACTAGCAAATGAACAAAATATTAATAAATAGTATATTCTTTTGATAGAAAGTTACCTGTTGCCCGTTGAAAAATGCAACTTGAGTGTCAACTTGGTCGTTTGATGTACTACATGAAGGAGTCGTCCTAGTGGTGAAAAAGTTCTTGATATTTGGTAAGTCACTCAATTGCAATATATGCAAATTATGCAACTCAATTTTGCCACAATCATCAACTTCTACAATCTCCCGCATTAAGCGGCACTTGATAGCTTGGATCTCTTTAAGCTGTGTAAGTTCTGTCAATAATGAAAGAGGTAACAAAATTTCCATCTTGTTGCAACTGTCGACTCGTAATACCTTTAATGCACCGAAGCTGGGCTCAAAGCAGAAATATCTTTCGCATATATTCTTCAAGTTGATGAGATTCTTGAGACGTAATGACTCTAACTTCTTAAAAATTCCACCGGATGGTGGTGAATAGAAAACGCAATGGACGGAGGAACTATTCTTGACTTGTAGATGATTTAATTTGTTAAAGCCTCCGCAGCATAGTGAGCAAATACTTTGCCCATTTACATTTAATCCGTCTAAAAATAGATCATCAGTTTGGTATAATAAATTTTGTATGCATCTTTTCCAAAGAATATCACTTGTTGGATCCAGTTTAAGTTTCAATGTCCTCAATCCTTTGTGACTTCGCCAGTGCCTCACATCACCTATTAGGATTTTATACTTGGTTAATTTCTCAATGTTTAGATCCCCTGGGAGCACCCGCGGATCGGGAATGGACACATGCAAAGTGTAGAGATTCGTCTGGTTATTCAACTCAATAAGCTTGGCATTAGTTGATGGAGTTTGCTCCACGACATTCCATTGATCAAAGCTATTCTCCATATGCAACTCCTCTAATTTTATCAAGCTTCCAAGCACACCCGGTTCAATTATCTGAAGTTGCGAGCAACCGTTTAAGTCTAACAACCTTAGCTCTACCAATTGTCCAATTTCTTTTGGCAATCGTTGAATTTTGGAGTTCACAAAGCTAAGAATATGTAGCCCTTTTAGCTCGCCAATCATGGCTACATCCTCTAACGAACAACCATCAAGACATAGAGTGCGTAAGTCCTCCAACAACTTAAACGGTGAAGGTGAACGAATGAGACATACCTGAGAAAGATGTAAGACCATGAGTTTTCTCATAGAATTAAAATATGAATCTAGAACCTTAAGAGATTTCTTGTTTGTGAACAACAAGAAGATCCGTGTTTCAGGGCAATCTAACTCTTCAGGAAGCTCCTCCATCTCAACATAGGGAAAGCATAATGCTGTACAACTTTTGAGCTTGTCCTTAGGCAACTCTGTTACTAACTTATCATTATCTTTCCACACGAGAAAAGGTTCCTCTCTTGAAGCAGCCGAGGCAACAAATCCACGAACCAAGTCATGTATCTTGAAACCATCAACATCTTCATTGTCTTCTAACAAAAGGGAGGTTGCTTTCAATTTTTTGATTAGCGTGTTTAACCTATTTCGAACTTCTTCCATGCTGCTATCCTCTCGAAATAACCTCAAACCCACAACGTACCTCACCAAGTTTTCAAGAGAAGGCTTAGAGACACCATAAACAACACAAAGTCGTAGCAATGACTTCACCTCTTCGCGATCCTTCCCTTTGAAACGATCATAACTCAACTGCAACATCTTATTTATGCTCTCACTTATTTCTATGTCTGTAGACTCCTCCATTTGTGTCAAAACATCCTTCCATTCATAAAATTCAGCATCTTTAAAAATATTCGCCATTGCAATAATTAGGAAAGGCAAACCTGCACATTTGTGGAGTGCTTCATTCACCAAGGATTGGAACGGGTCATCATGGACTTTGTCTCCCACCGTCCTCTCAAACAATCTTTTTGCCTCTTCATCCTTCAGCTCTTCAAGGCGGAAGTCCCTGTCGCAGCCCATTTCCCTTCGCAAAACATCTTGAAATCTTGACGTCAGCAACAACTTGCATCCTATGACTTTGTTGTCATGTCCGCAAGGAATGCCCACTGATTTCAAGTCCAGCCCCTTCCACAGGTTGTCCAGTATTATGAGGACCTTCTTTTTTTCCCTCTCCTCATTTTTCAACCTCTTGTGCAAAAGCCCGGCTCGCACGCTGACAATGTCTTCGTTCTTGATGTCCAGGCCCAAGGCGTGCGCAATCTCTCCTTGAATCTTCTTGATGTCTGGATTTTCCGACACGTCGGCCTTAGCGACCCAATCGAACGACTTCTTTTCTATCATTCTCCCTTTAACATCCGCCAAAAGGGTGGACTTGCCGACCCCGCCCTGCCCGTAAACCCCGACCACGCTATTGCTATCATTGGCAAGAGCGTCCATGATGTCCTGAATGATAGAAGCTCTGGATTCGAAGACACCATTGTCCTTGGCCGGAGTCAGAGCAGCAACGTTCCCTGGAGCAGGATTGCTGGAGGAGATGTTCAATTCCTTGAATCCACTGCATTTTTGAGTGAGTCGCTGAATGACCTCAATCTTGTCCTTGGCCTTCCTGCTGAATTGATAGCGACACTTGGGATCAGGAAGAGTTTCATAGCAGCAAGTCTTGCTCGCCTCTTGGAAGTCGCGCAACAGGTCTCGCGCCTCCTTCAAGGCCTTCTCAGCACTTGCATGCCACTCCGTGACGCGACCGTAGACATTTCGAAGATTGTTTCTGGCCTCTTCAGCGAGATTGCGGACCCTATCAACCTCATCTGCAAGCTCCACGACTTTCTCCTGAAGATCTTGGGCGTGCCTCTTGGAGTAGATCACGTATCCGAATTGACGCTTGATGGGAGCAACTACGGACTTGAAGACATCCCACGCAATAGTAATAGCAGAATCGATCGACATTTCTCTTTGTTCTTTTTTTCTTTTTCTTTTTTTTCTTTTTTTGAGAAAGAAAGGGCGAGAAAATAGGGAGAGAGAGAGAGAGGACAATGGAAAAGAGAAGCAGATACCGAAGAAGAAGAGAAGGAAGAAGAACGGTTGTGCCGAGGTGAAGAAAGAGGGAAACAGAGCAAGAACGATGAGAGATGAAAGAAGGCTGAGAGATTTGAGCGCAAACAAGGATGGAGGAAGGAGAGGGAAGAGCAATCAATATAAAGTAAAAAAGAGCTCGGTAACTTAACCATGGTCAAGGCCTTAACTAGACATTATTTAATTCCTTCGGTAGCTGAAAACTTAATAGCATATTGCTCCGAGTGGAAACTAGCAAAAGATAAAAATTAAATAAGACCGTTCCCGGTCGCCTCAATCAAGACAAGAAAAAGATAACAGAATTAGATGATTTTCTGCATTTTATTATTTCTTCTTTTTTTTTTTTTTTTTTTTTTTTTTGGTCTATTTTTTCTTTAGTTGATCGGTCACTATCACGTCTGAGCCTCCCCCGCTAATGCCCATATTGAATAGTTACCGGAAAATCGTAAAAATAATGACCAACTGTCAAAATAACAAAACGATTCGACGTAAATCCTCGCACGCAAGGTGAGTACGAATGGAGAAGGACAGGTCACACCCACTTTGACATGTTGTTTTGTCCAATGATAAATTCTAACTGTGATTATCCAATTTATCCTAATCCTACTACAAATTCAAATTTAACTTTAAATTATTTACTTTCACAAATTTAATTCTATATTTTTACACAAAATTCTTTTATAATCATTTCAATCAATTGTGATATAATTATATTTAATAATTGAACGTCCGATGTAGCCAATGATATAACACGGGATTCTATTTAAAACGACATTATTTTGCTTATTTTTCTCATTTTTTTGCTAAATTTATCTTTTCTATTATCTTATCTTTTTTAAATGCTTTTGATTCGCAGTTCATCCTCTCCCTTAGAAGCCCAAGTTTGTTGTTATTTTTAGAAGATGTTGCTGGCATCGTTACTACTACCGCTAGCCTCCAGTATCATCACCAACAACTCGACCACCATCGTCAAGATCAAACTCGGCCACTACCACTACAACCACCATCATACAAAAGCCGCCATCGGGTTTCCGTCTCTCTCTCGCCCTCACTATATGGCCGACCTACATTAACAGAGCTCATGTCTTGTGATTAAGGTGCGTCACCTCGGTTGAGGTTGTGCGCATTACGTATGAGGTCATGCGATACAAATCCAAGGTCACTCAAGTGGTTCCGTTAATGGAGGTTGACGGTGATTGACAGATGACGATAATGATGAAGCACCCGATTAGCGCATTTGAGAAGGTAATGCTTTAGCTGGCCTGGCTCATCCATGCGTGCCAAATGATGTCAAGGACCTTGATTCCCATCCATCGCCTTCACTGCATAAGTCTCTTCTACTCCTTGTTCGAAGGATGAGTTCACTTTGTGCTCAATGCGTTTATGACAATGCATCAACGGCCCTGGAGGTGCAATGACTTTGCCAAGCGGCATGCCAGGATCGAGCCGGGCGGTCTCACCGCCATCAATCTGAGTTGAGAGTACCCTCTAGCGTTCTTGAATGCAGTCAAGGCAAGCAAGTACATTCTCAAGAGTAAGATTGTAGCGAGCATGAACTGATTTTGATGGTGGTGGTTGCTTTGTTGGTGATGGCAGTGGCAGCTTGTGGGAGATAATTAATATGACTAAAAAGAGATATGGAAAGTAAAGAAAGCTTAGGCTGTGTGCCACTATGCCACGTGAATCGCTGGCTTGATAATTAATGTGGAGCTTGCTGAGCCATTCATATAACTACTACATGTAAATTTCTCTAAAAATCACATCTTAATCCAAGGTAGCATAAAATAGTTTGATAAAATGATAAAGGTCAAATTAGCTTTGGAATCCTTTTTCATTTCTTGCGTTCCAAAAATTATATCTTTGGCCTGACCTTGTTAAAACCCATTATGCTCCTCTTTCTTACTTGAGATCTGATCCGAATAGTGATTAAAACGTGGGGGTGTGGTGATTCACGCGATTTGAGGCTTAATTTCCCCGCTTCTCATCCATACATACAGGGGCATACACGCAGCTCCTCTAAATACTAATTAGTGCGTTCCCGCTTTGTTTTTCTTAACTACTCTCTCTATTTAGACAAAAGCGAAAGGTCATGAACTGACAAAAGTACCAACACTTGCATCTCTTTCCGGTGTTTCTCCTCCTCCGCCACCTCCGCTGCTATTTATAGTCCCAAAACTTGGCGTCTTCTTCGCCGGCTTGCTCCACCAGAGCCCAGGGCGCCTGCACAACTTCCTCACTCCTTTTCTCAAACTCAGCCATGATTGTTAGATTGCTCCCAAATCCGTATTATTTGTTATGATTATTTCAAAAGGTTAGGACTAGTTCCTAACAAAGAAAATGTCATCACTAAATAAAATTATGAGAGATGTTCTCTTTCTAGTTAAGTTGACAAGGATCCTCTGCATAATAACTACCTAATCTATGAGGAATAAGTGCATAAACAAATTACCATGTAAAGTTATCATTCTCTTGAAGTAGGTACATTTCTTTTGCATTCTATATCATTTGCAGAGAAAATGACAATGTTAACATAAAATTGTCATATTATTGATAATTCGATAATGCAAGATATAGATGCTACCCTAACCTTAGTTTAGGCCTTAAATAAACACCAATCAATTACTTGGTTATAGAAATAGATGATTCTCTGCTTTATTGTTCCTTTACCGGACCAGTCACCACCACCAATGTCCATGTGTCCATCCTTTCCTCCAAGACATTGATGGGGGGTGTCCATACTTTCCCACCGCCAATGTACTACTAGTCCTAATCCATCCTTTCATGCTTCCCTCCACCGTCAATTGACAAACATTGATTAGGTATAGGTGCTAAAACCACTCCTTCTGCAGGTCAATGAAATCATGTTACAAATATAAAAGTCACATTAGGATTAAGCTATAGGAAAAAAAAATTGAAAGTTTAAAGGTCACAGTGATATACAGATTGAAATAGTTTCAAAATATAATATAGCCACGTTGTTGTTTTATATATTGAATAGTAATTTTTGTATAATTTTCTATTTATGGACATAATAGATTTGGGCTAGCTTAGATCCATTTATATAATTAATGTTTTAACCCACTAGTTGAAATAAGTATTATCTTTCAAACTTTCACAAATTTGTTGACAGTAAAACCCCTCAAGATATCCCGATAAGCAAAAAAAAAAAAACTCAGTTCATAGGGAAAACCAAGTTGTTTAAAAAAAAAATGTTGCTAGCCACGTTTGTTAGATTAGAATGTGAAATTACTCCTAGCTCCATGTGTCATAAATTTCTAACCAAAAAATGTTATAACTAGTTAAAGTCATGAGGTACTTTCTATTTGTAATTAAGTCAATAAAGACCTTCTGCATAATAACTAATTAGTTTATAAGGAATAATGCATATAAAAAATTCACCACATAAAGTAAGCCTATTTTTTTATAATCCAATGATACAAGTATGAAAAGTCATCTACCTAGTAACTCATGAAATATCCCACAAACCCACAAACCCATGAACTGGTTGAGATGGGGCTTTTGGCTAGCACAGTTGGCTCTCAATCAAAAGTTTTCATGTACTTTATAGGATTCAAAGGGGTAATCTCTGGTTCATAATCTAGAAATTCCTAACATCCCAATCAACTAAACTATTTTTTTTGGTTAAGTAAGCATGAATTTTTATTGTAAAAAATGTGTATTTTTATTATGTATTATTTTTTTAAACGCATGCTGTTGATATTCAATAATAAGTCTTTTATGGTGTTCCAATGGAGAACTTTTGCAAAAATATTGAATATGAAAGAGCAATTTAAAAAAATGAAATAGAAAAAAAAGGTAGGCCAACTTATGGGTCGACCTTGGGACTTGTTGATGCGGTTCTAGACTGCTTCTAGGGTCAACGAGTTCATATCCTGATTTCAGGTCAAGGATAATGGCTTTGATAGGGTAAGTTCTGCGGTATGAAACATACTTATCCCGAAACATCATCCCTAATAAGATGTGGATGGAAATATAAGTAAAATGAATCTGGCAATTTTCTTTGACGGTTACCCTTTTTGCGCGATAAAAAGTTTACCTCACTTTTGCCGACAGCTTTAATCTCTCTCCCCTTGCCCCACTACCAGGGTAATTGCTCCTTTACTCGTATCATTTTATCGTTTACTCGTATCATTTTATCGTAGTTAAAGTTTGGCAATGGTAAGTGAAGATGGACGCACTGATGGTACAGCATGGCCTTTGGTCTCAAATGGCAGTTGTCTTATCCGTCACGTGAAGTCCTTTTTTACACTCTCCCTCTGCACTTGCAGTGTATAATAATGGCGGGACAGTACAATGATTTTTCTTGTGAACATGAAGCCCTTTGTCTGAGGGGTCTAGCTCCAGATATATTGGAATGAAGAAGCTCCTATGATGTGTGTCATTTTATATAAAGAGTGATGGAAAGAAATGCAATGACGGACTCATAACGCCAAAGCATTATTTTTGACTTTCTCCGTAAGTCAGTTTTTGGCTCTTGACATGTCGAGAATCATCAGATTTTTGTGGGATAATTCAAAAGAAAAAAAGAACTAACTTTAGGTCAAGAAATAAATCTGACTCAATTTTTTTTTTTTTGGTAACCCAGAAAACTCTAGGTAAAAATCCCTAATGACACCTCTGGGATTCGAACTCTTCCCCTTCGTGAGGGGGAGAGAGCCCCCAAGTTTAACTGCGCCGCTGCGGGCGGTGGTATCTGACTCAATTTTTTTTGGTGTCATAAAAATGCATTAATTTTAAGTCGAGTGCCCCTAACCTTTTTTGTCTAGAAAAAAATCATCAAATTTTCATTTGAATCTTAAATCTGACCTCCCTTAACTTAAATACATTGATTGTCCTTAGTAATAAATCCATGTGCACTTGTTACAGCTTAGAAAATAACGATGAAATTGTTCATCGTTTCTTACACTTCACTAGAAAGTCAAAAAACCTTCGGATTAAATTTCTCTAACCAAACTTTGTTATTTTGTCATAATATGAAGCTATAGACCATCGCCAATCTAGAGATGCCATGGATGAGATCCACCAAGCTCAAGGTTAACTTTAGATAAAGAGTTAATGGTGAGGTTAGATTTGGGATAAGAGTGAAAGTTTGTGATTTTTTATGAGACAAAAAAATTGAGGTCATAATTGTTACTGAACCTAAAGTTGGTATTTTTTATGAGATAAAAAAAGTTTGGGTCAGATTTATCTTTCAACCTAAATATTTTGTTTTTTTACGAGATAAAAAAAAGTTGGGGCTAGATTTAAATTGGTGTTGTTTTTTTTTTTTTTTTTTTTTGGGATTAGCTCGTTTCTACAACTTTTTGCTGGAACATTTTATTAACGGCTGGGATTTAGTACTTGATATCCATCAATTTAAAACATTAACAAAGTTTCCAACCGCAATGAAAAAAGAGGAGATTGGTACATGCTATAGAGCTTTCATCCTTTCCTCTGCCCTAGTGGACAGACAGAGTAGGTATCCATCCTTTCATCATTTGCCCTTCCAAGTGGTCCTTTCGTCCTTTTTCACCGCTAATGTACTAGTCCCGATCCATCCTTACGTCCCTTCTACCACCATTAATGGACAAACGCTAATTAGGTACTAGTCTTTGCGCAAATCAATGAAATCATATTCAAAATATAAAATTAACATTATAATTAAGCAAATTGTCGTATTAGAAAGTCAATTGTAATTGTTACATTAGAAGTAACTTCAAGTAAAAATTGTTGGATTAGAACTCCTAAGAAAATTAAACTTTTTCTATCCTTGTTTCTTGAACACTCCTACTACATACACAACAAAAATATAGGAACGATTGTGAGTATCAACCGATGTGCTTCGTGGCCTGTCATTCTGATTCTAATTATCACAAATCCTTGGGTCTGTTTGGAGCTTTTACTTCTAACATCTATTACCCAAATATTATACTTATCACAAATTGATTTTCAAATCCTTCAAAACTATACAATTAGTGACAAGTAGAGTTATTGTTTTCTAGTAATTTATATAACCTAATTATTTTCATTTTCAAATTTTTTGAGAGAAAGCAAAAACACAGAAATGGTACTTGAAAGGTATAAACAAATAGAACAAGTTAACCATAGAAGTCATTTGACCAAAAAAAAAAAAGAAAAACCATAGAAGTCAACAAAAATGTTGATGGAATGTTGTATGTAGTCTTTTATATTCCTAATTCATAACAATCATTTTGAACAACGTTATCAAAATGAATATAGATCTAAAAAGAAAAAAATGACAATGAAGATATTAACAGGACCCAAGTTCTTGTTTTGAAACATATTTATTGTGAAACATCACCCCCTATAAGAAAATGCGGATAGAAATATAAGTGGAATATAGTATAGCGATTTTCTTTGATGGCTACTGTTTTTGCAAGATGAAAAGTTTAATTTTTTGTTCACCGATAGCTTTAATCTCTCATATCATCTTTTTTAGAGTCAAAGTTCGTACTAAATTTGTGAAGATGGACACACTGATAAGTATAACGACATGGTCCTTGGTGTTAGATGCCAGTTGTGTTAGCGGTGACTTGACGTCGTGTTCACACCCTTCCTCTCTGGTGAATATTAATGGTGGGACAGTATAATGATCTCTTTTCAGAACAGCAAGACTTTTTACTGAAGGTTCAAGCTCCATATTTATTTAAATAAATGGGCCACATTAATATCTATTGTTTGACCTTGACCATAACCATTACGTAGGAAAATCCGTCACGCATGAGGGAAGGATGTTCCTTGTTGCTATTGAACCCAATTTTGAAGAAAAAAATAGTTTTTTAATTGCATGAACCCAGTCCTCGTGACCCCAGATTATCTTACTCTTTGGATAATGTGATTTTCACTTGACACCCAAATGATACGCGTTGAAACCAAATATCTCCCAAGTACTACTTTATCTAATTACTTAATGGCAGGGAGTTTTTTTAATATGTGGAAATAGAGTTGCACGATGAAGGGAGAAGATACAATTAGACAAACAAAATTAACGAGTGCAAAATATCAATTCACTCAACAAATTATGAAACATATGAGGTTAGGATTTTGTCATGATCAATATGGAGATATATAAAAGAATCTGCTATTCTCATCAAAGTTCGGTAGTATCGCTGGAAAATTACACAATCAATAAATAATATATTCCACGGAATTGACACTTCGAGGAAAAGTGTAATTAAGTGCTCTTTGTAAAGTTTCACCTGATTTAACTAACGAGTTTGTCCAATCATGGCCAATTGTCCTACGTGTAAGGAAGATGGCGCGACATAGACTAAAACTACATGAAGTGACATTGTTTGTTCTTAGATAAACAGTGTTAGTGCTTGGTCAAGAGGCTAAAGTTCGAAATCACCAAATCTCAAGCCCTAATGTTTGACTTAAACAAAAGGGTTGACGGTATAAAGCAACAAATAGGAGCAAGCTCTAACATCCCCATTAGCAAGTGATCGATTGAAAGTTATAATACTTAAGTGAATATCTTAATGAATGTATTTTTTGGCAAAGACCCAAACCACGAAGAGAGAAGAGGAGATGGGTACAAACTATGGAGCTCCTTAACTTTAATTTTTTTTTTCTTTTTTTGGGTCTGAAGCTAACTCTAGTCTAGGCCTTAATCAAACGCCAGTCAATTCCTTTGGCATAGAAATGGATGATTTTCTACATTATTATTCCTTTAGTGGACTAGTCACCATCACAAATGCCATCCTTTCCTCTGCTAATGGTCAGACGTTGTTACACCGCTAATGTATTAATTAGTCCTATTCCATCCTTCCCTCCATCGTAGGTACTAGTCCTAAACTCGCTCCCTATGTGAGTATGAGGAAACCATATTTAAAAGGGTCAATACTAAGAAAAATCATAAATTGGTATGTCTGTAAAATTTTTATCTCAAATTAATTTTTTTATCATAAAAAACCTCAAACTGATATATCTATAGTAAATTCAACCCAAATTGATTTTTTTTACTATAGAAATCCCTAAACCGATACATTTATTATAAATTTATACTCTATTAGTTTAATTTAAATTAGATTACTAAATGGAGGGTAAAACCCAAAACTGGTATGCTCGTTAACTACTACACATAATCTAATTTAGCAATTTGATGGATAAAATTTACGGAACTAACGGATGGGTAAATTTGTTTTAGATGTACTATTTTGGAGTTTTGGTAGTCAAAAAATTAGTTTGAGTTAAATTTGTTATAAATTTATTAGTTTTGAGTTTTTCATGACATTAACCCTATTTAAGATATAGAAATAATAGTATAATTTAGCAAATTGTTAGATTAGAATGCCAATTGTAATTGTTACATTAGATGGAACTTCATATAGAATTGTTAGATGAAAACTTCTAAATAAATTAAAGATTTTATATGAGTTTACTTTTTTGAATAATGCTTACATGACACAATCAATATGGGAAACAATTCGAGTCCCCACTACCATTGTTAGGTAGTCTCTCATTCCAATTGAGTTACCCCCTTTCTCTTAAATGCTTGGGTCTATTGCAAGTCTTTACTTTTAACATTTATTTTTCAAATATTAAAGTTATCACAAATTGGTTTTACAAATTTTCAAAAAACATAAAATTACTACCTAGTGAAGCTATGTGAGTTTTCATAATTTATAAACCTAATCTTTCTCATGCTTTTATTTATTTTTTTTTTTTTGAAGGATGGGGAGCGTCAAAAAGCAACAACATTTTGCTGGAAGATTTTACGATAAACAGTTGAGTTTTAATACTAGCTATCCAGCTATTTTAAATTTGAAGAATGACTCAAAAACCCCAGGGAAGAGAGAGGAGTCGGGTATGGATGGCGTTAAACGGCCAGCAGATTGCCCACGTCGTCACTAGCCAAAAATAAAAAAATAATAAAGGGTTGCAAAACTTCAGTCACCCCCATCCAGGAAAGAACGATAATAATCTTATAAACAATCCAGCGACAGAAATAGATCACCCGCGAAAAGTACATAAATGGAAATGGATGATTTTTTTTAAAATAATTTACTGTTCCTGATCAGTCACCATCACTAATATCCAAGTCTCCACGGCCTTTCTTTCATTGCTGATGGACAACCCTTTAAATATACGATAGATTGCATTAATTAGGGTACTTGTGAGAGAGGGAGAGAAGAGTAATTGAGGGTAGTTGTGGGAGTTGAGATGGCCTTGAATGCGATGAGTCCCTCTTCTAGAAATGAATGGTTTTCTGCATTTCACTGTTCATTTACTTGACCATTCACCATCAATGATGTACATCTCCTTGTCCTTTCGTCCGCTGCTACTGCACAAACATATAAGTATACATAAGATTGCTTTAATTAGGGTAGTTGAGAGAGACACAGAGATTAAATGAGAATAGTTGGGGGAAGCTGAGACGGTGTTTAATGCGACACCTTCCTTTTCTTGCATCCTCATTAACGTATGACAGCCGACCGAGTGCCCTCACTCGTTTGGCCTCTTTCATTTTACCGTCGAGGAACATTGCTTTCCCGCTTCAACCCTCCCGAGGCGATGATCAATTAAGCAAAAGGTCAGCCAATTATGAAGTGAAAACTGACGGCTCTCTTGACGAGGCCAAAATGAATTACATGCTTAGTTTAAATTAATGATTCATCGTTGTAGAATTGTACATCATCATAACATTTTTGAAAATAAGTGTTTCCCCTTAATATTTTAAAACTATAATGTGGACATGAACAATCGAGTAATGCTTCGGAAATCCCCAACATCCTTTCCACATACAAGAAGCTATTATTGCTTCGCTTTTCTAGTTCTATAGTCTAGGTTCAACTTCTCGAGCCTCGAGAAGCATCGAGTTTGAGAGATCCTTCTCACAGCTTCTCAAAGCAATTTTTTGGGATTATATTTTTTATAAGACAATAATTCGTCAAAGTCAAACCAAAGTGCAGAAAGAAAATGAAGAAAACTAAGAAGTTTTAAATTTTGCAACATGGATGCAAGGTCAGTTTCCATAAGCAGTGTGCTGCTATTGACTTCTAGTGATGGCTGCTTCATTTCACAAGGGTAATCTATGGTTTATGCAATGATTAATGCAATGGTGATGTGGCACAGTTTACCACTTTTGGCGTGAGACATGGTATAGTGGGGACACAATGATCATGCCAAATCCAACAGTCGACATCCACTATCTTCTATCTTCTTTATGTGATGGCTGGCATTATACCAGTAACTTTGAGCCCATTACTTTGTCATATAATTTTTGTTGGTTAAATCTACGTGTCCATACAACCACTCTTTTTTTCAGAATCGTAAATGATAGTAGAAATGATTTTTCAAAGACCTGAACCGTCATGTACAACACCATACACTTTATCATGAGTGGTTTAGGAATCGGTGAGGAATCTGATGAAGATATTAATATCATCACAATCTAAAAAGGACAAATAAATCTATTGTTGAGAAACATTGCTTTTCCACTTCACCCCTCTGCAATGATCAATTAAGCAAAGAGTCGCTAATTATTAAGCTAAAAATGACGACTCTCTTGATGAGGCCCAAATGAATAAGCTTTCCCTTCACTTCAATTAACCCTTGTTGATATGGGAAAAAGTGTAAACAACATTCTAAATTTATTTGCATCACTACTAATTCAGTCCTAAATATTTCAATTATATAAATTTAGTTCTAAATCTTTTCACATTACACCAATTGAGTCTATTCAGCCAATTTTGACTAAGGATGATCGGTTTCAAGTCCAGTCCAATTCTACTTAGGAGTTAAGAATCGAACTAGGAAGACCGGCTCCCATTTTTTGGGACTGGAGATTGGACCGGACGGTCCAAGGATTGGGAATCGGACCAGACCGATCTGTCAGATTTGGTCCAAGATGGAACAAGCCACTTAGCCCAAAAATAAAAATAAAAATATTAAAAAAACTAAAGTTATTACAATTTTAGGGTTTATTGTTCTTTTAAAAGAAATTTTTTAAAAAATATTTTTTGAAAAAAAAAAGAAAAAAAAAAGAGTCATCCCGGCCCCGATTCGCCCGGGCAGTTCTTGGTTCGGCCAGTCCAATATACTCACCTTTAATTTTGACGAAAAATTGCTAACATAAATATTGCTCGTTCTATATAACATCATTGACGCTCCCGTAGAGATTATTAAATAACATTTAAGTTTTCTATAATTCTTTTTTTTTTTTTTTTTACTTTTTTTTTTTTTGCCAAGAGCGGCGGCGCCCTTTCTATGGTTGGTGAGGGCCTAGGCGAGGGTGGTGACGACACCATTGCCGCCTTATTGGCCAAAACAAGGGTGCGCAACCCCTCCCTTAGATTTGGTTAGGGTCGCAATGCCCTTGCTATATTTGGGCCAAGCAAGGGCACTATAGCCATTGCCAGCCTTGGGCGACGGCATCATGGTCCCAATCTAGGAAGGGCGTCCAAGCCCTTACCGTGGCTAATCCTCGTTGACTCTTGGTCGAAAAAAAAAAAAAGTAGAAAAGAAAAGAAAAAAAACCAAAAAATATAAAAAAATGATTAAAATATTATTTAAAAATATTCACGCGCAAGATAACAATGCTATGTAAGGCAACGACATCTATTTCAATGAATTCTAGTCAAAATTGGCTAGTGGACTCAATTGACAAAATCAAAAGGTTTAGATTTGAATTAGCACTAACATAATAGGTTTAGGAAATTTTTGGTACATTTTCTTGAGAATATGTGATGTCCCATTAAGAGTTAAAGAGATGGGTGATCTCGATGATTTGCCATGTAAAGAATATATATTGAATAATATTTTTTTGATAATGTTCTTCTTATTGACACATTAGACTTGAGCTAACTTGGACCCATATATCTAATTATTATTAACCATAAGCCAAAAATAAGTCTTGATTTTTCATGTATTACATTTAAAATATTTATTGACAAAAAGCCCCTCAAGGCATCCCTTTAAGTAATAAAAAAACTCAATTCACAAAATAAAATTGCAGATGTTTAATTTTTATGCTAACCATAATTATTAGATTAGAATATGAAATAGCTCCTAGATTAGTATATCTATTATGGCTATTTGAAAATGTTGTGACTAATTTCTAACAAAAAAAAAAAATGTTATGACTAATTAAAGTCATGAGGGACGTTCTCTTTGTAATTAAGTTGATAAGGATCTTTTGCATAATCACTACATAGCTTATGATGGGTAATTGCATATGAAAAAAATATCATGCAAAGTTAGCATAATCCTAAATAAACTTATAAAAAATAAAAAAAAAATACTGAGAAAAAACAAAGTCATCTTGATATTTTTAATAAGAGTGAAGTGAGGCATATCTAGACTTCTTTGAATTGGGAATAGTTTGAGGAATCCACTATTTTATCAAAAAAGGCGAAGAGAGAGTCACAAAAGTTGATTAGGTTTAGGTAAACTTTGATCTCATTTAATACTCATATATTTTGGACTTTGACATTCTAAACCTATTTCTGATCTATTTTCTAAACATAAATAACTCATATATTGATTTGCCCATTAAACATGAGTCCATTTTGACAAGATCTCCTAAATTGCATGCTATGTTTATTTTAGTGATCGCCTTTTTGTATAATTGTGCATCGTCATAATATGTCCCAAGCACTCTCATTGAATAATATCAAGAGGAGTTCTCTTGATATTTGAAAATTATGATGTGAACATGACAAATGGACTAATGCTATGTGATTTCCCACTATCCTTTCCGCGGCAAAACTGTGTCATTGTTTTGCATTTCTAGTTCTATAGTCGAGCTTGAATGGGCTAGAGCCCTGAGAAACACCGAGTTCTAGAGATCCTTTCCACATCTTCTCAAGGAACTTCTTGGAATTAATTCTCTATTATAAAAAAAAAAAATTAAAACCACAAGTCCACGACAATAAGTCATTATAGTCAAACCGAAGTGCAAAAAGGAAAGAAGAAAATTTAGAAGTTTCAAATTCTGCAACATGGATGCAAGATCAGTTTCCATAGGCAATGTGCTTCAGTATGGATACGCATTGAATTTTAGCGATAATTGCTTCATTTCAAAAGTATAAAGCTGGAGAATCCAAACTATAACCTACACACTGAACAGTGCAAATAATGATATGGGGCACCTTATTTAGTTTTGGCGCAAGGTGTTGGACAGTGGAGTTCGGTAGGATAAAATGGTCTTTGCCAAATCCAACCGTTTGACATCAATTTTCTTTTATTCGATGGCTGAGATTAACTTTGCGCCTAAAGAAGCAGGGGACTGCAGAATATCTGTGAATCCGTGAACCTGTTCTTCTTCTCAAAATAGTAAATAATTGTTATAAGGATGTTGTGGAAATATGAATTATGCGTAGGACACTTTATCGCGATTGATTTACGATTGGAGATCCTATGAAGATATTTATATTCATTACAATCCAAAAGGAAAATTAATTGCTCTGTGACCGAGACTGAGATGTTTGATGGTAAGACATTGAAGCGACGTGAGAAAAGGAGCGATGAGGGGTTCGAGAAATAGTAAGACACTCACAAGGTTACATGATGAATGCTTTGTGTCGATAGACCGACCCGTGACTAGTTAGTTGAATGAAGCGATGAGCGAAGGTTGCTTCACAGCATAACTTTAGGCCGGTTTTCATCCAGGAAATATATAATCCTATTTTCTTTATCGATTCTCCATGAAAGAGCTAAAGGCATAAATATATTTTTAAAAAAAGTATGTAGTATTATCTTTAAAAATGACATGAATTTTATGAAACATTTAGTGTAACTTTGGCAAATCTTGTGCTCCCAAATGAAGTAATATAATGCATCTATGTTATCGCATCTATTTTTTAGCGTCGTATTAGTTATTTGGATTCGCAAGTGCAATGTATCCAAATTTATATTGAGTTAGCATGCGTCTCATGAATGAGTTAAAATACGAGCCTAGTGGGTTCTTGCCAATTCTTTGGTCCGTCAAAACATACGTGGCTTGGGATATTCTACCTCGAGGACCTGGCCTAGACTGAAGCCAAGCCATTTGGCCTAGACCCAATACGATTGTGACACAGCCCGAAATCTGAAAAATGTGTGTTTGTTTTTTGTTTTCGTTTTTCCTTTCACTTTCCATCAGAAATTCAGATGGCACGTCCTAAAACCAAAAATCTTGAAGACATCAGAACAGGTTAGTAAGGACCTATTTTGCTACTTGCTCAAGAGTGGGGGGTGAGGGAGACCATGACACAAGCGAGCATATAGTGAGTGGTGGGGCTCAACGTGCCGTGGTGGCTGCTTAACGGGGATTGGATGACTCAATGAGCATGAGAGGAGAGAATGAGAGAGGTTGAGACCAATGTATTCATGAAAAGGTAAAGGTGGCGGAGCCTTGGGGAGAAGGGAAATGAGACATTATTTCTAGTTTATGAACAGGGCGGGTATGGGAGCTTTAATTAAAATCCAAATTGCTTATATTAGGCCAAACCAAAAGATTTTTTGAGGCATGGTGACCTGGCTTGGGATTATTTTAGCCCAAAAAAAGTTGGCCCTTGATTTTCCGGCCCATGTTTTTTTTTTGGGGCACACCCCTGGTTGTAATATTAACAGTAGTGGTATAGTGTTGTGACGATTATATGGCTCAGGAATATTGCATTATAAAAATGGATATAGAGAAAGTATTGAGTAGTTAGAATGTACCACATCTTTTGCTGACGTGGTATTCATTTTGGAAGTCCAATCATAAAATGCCACGTGTTGATGACGTGGAATAAATAAAAAATAAAAAATCTCACTTTCTCTGTTTTTTTTTTTTGGCTCTCTCCGTTTTACGCTGTCCCAAGCCATCTGCAGCCATGATCCTCTGATTTTTAGATCTCTGCGAGCGTTGGCAACTCCGCCGGTGGCCAGAGACCTCATGTTTCCACCGTGAGCTCTGATGACTCTCGCCAGTGGGCCGTGGCCATGGACCTTGGATTTCCAAGTTTCCTCTGGCGACCGTGGACCTTGGATTTTCATGTTTTTGCGAGCGCCCAGAATTCCAGATCTGGATGAACGACATCAACGATGGCCATGGACGAGTGTTGACATCGCTTGCTGGTTTCGTATAATCATATAAAGAGTTGTTAGACAGAGTTGGAGTAGCGCCCATTTCCAGATTTGTACAGAGACATATTTGATGGCCTTTTAAAGATATCAACCTTGAGTCTTTTTAATATGATGGACCTTCACTCCAGTGTCGTGTGCTTCAATGGCTACGCCATTGATGGTCTCAAAGTGAGATTGACATGAAAGTCTCTACTTTTGGTTGACCGCGTGGGGAAGCAAATGGACGAGCTGCAAGTTATTGCGGGTTGCTGGCTCGGCCATGAACGGGCAACTAATGCGAGCCGGCGTGATGACAGAGCGGGTGGCTCGACCATAGATGGTCGCCTTGGATGTGGATCCGGCGACTCTGCTGATGACTGCAGATGGAGGAGCTGGCTATGGACGGCGGAGGGAGGAGAGAGAGAGAGAGAAAGTGAGAGTTCTAATTTTTTTATTTATGTCCACATCATCAACACGTGGCATTTTTTTGATTGGACTTCAACAAAAATGCCATGTCCGCCTATGACATGGTGCATTTTTTTTTTCGTTAGGGAGAATCCCAGTTTTAGGAGGGGAAAGAGGCCAAAAATTTTTGCAGTGGGTCATTTATCATAATGTGAATTTATTTCCTAAAATTAGAGGATCCCATTTACTAAATTTTTCATGCATACATACATAATATATATATGTAGATGAGATTTCATACAAAAATTGATTTAAAAAACATCTACATGACATGATATAGGAACAAGAGCGAAATTTACTTAGCCTAAAAACAAAAAATGAATGATGAAGTGCACCGCATAAAGGACCCTATTTATAAACCAAACTCAATTGGGTGCTTTTTTTTTACAGTAAACCAAATAAGAACCAAAAGGGAGGACCAAAGGACTATAGGATAACAGAAGTATGCATCACACATAATCACACTTATGTTCATGAGAATTCTATAGGGTCCGATTCTCATGAGAAGTGACCTAGACGTAACGTTTGTGTACAAGGTACAAGGTGTGCAATTGGCGATTAGTATTGTGAATTGGAAGATTTGGTATGAGCTTCAAATCAAGTACTAGCTAATCTAAGGTCCAACACCGCGATCTGAGACTACTATGCCGGTGCTTCTTATGGTGATGCCCAATGCTTTGATTGTAGAGCATGCATTATTGAGTTGGTACAATCATAATATGTTACAAATATGACTTTTTGCTTATGCTTAGATTAAAGAGTTAAGCCCATCCAGCATCAGATCACGGCTTCAATGCAATACGAATTCACTAAATGATCAATCAGTTCATTTAAATTTCAGACGAGGTTGCAAGTCCATTTTCAAGGATAAAGGGTCTCCATGCGTTTTTCCTCCCTTGCTTTGGTTCAATAAGGAGGAAAGAGGCCGTGGAAGCTTTAAGATTACAAAAGTTGACAATTAATGAATAAATGAGGGCACATAAGATTACAAAACACTTACTCTGACAATTGATGAATAAATGAGGGCACATCCCCCTTCCAGATTAGGGCAAATCCCGGTGGTTGGGCACATAAGATTATGTAAGTAAAGGAGGGGCTTTAGAGTTTCATCCTCGTTGGCACGTGGATTTTTATTGGCAATAAATAATTAAATAACAAAAAATACAGATGAAAGAAAAGAAAATAGAGGAGAAAATAATAAAAATTCTCAGTTCCTTCGTCGATTCTCTCTCTCGATTGCTCCGCTCGATTCTCTCTCTCTCTCTCTCTCTCTCTCTCTCTCTCTCTCTCTCTCTCTCTCTCTCCTTGATCTAATCTCCACTCTAGTGCTGCGCATTGAGCAGAGAAGAGTCTCCTTCTTTCTCTACGAAACCATAAGGGAGAGAAGCTGTCAATTGGAATCTCTCTACAGCGGACACTTCCCTGCATCCACGAATGGAGCTCCCACTAGCTATTCATCCAGATTAAAAAACATCGGTTGCAATGTGGAGGAGTGAACCGAGTCTGCAAGGAAGGTGTTCTGTGGAATGACAAAGCTGGGCTTCGTTTCAAAGAATACCTTTTTCAAGAGGGAGAATTAATGAGCTTTATCTGGTGGTGAGAGCAAGTTCGAGTTCGAGAGCACAAGATGTGGTCGATTGTAAGGCGAAAAGCCACTGCCAAAGGCTTGAATGCTCTGTTGTTGAGAGAGAGGTTGCGGAAGAGTTGTGTTGCAGAGATGCGGGTTGCAGAATTATTGTGCTGTGACGAAAGAGATGAGTGTGAGAGAGGTATTCAGCGCTTGATTGCATTTTTGTGCAATTGTACATCATCATAATGGGACTTTCAAGATCATACTATTCGAATAAATCAATAATCATCTTCCCATGCAATGTTAAGTATCATTGCAGTAGGTCTTTGTTGAATGCAAAGCAATACACCATGAGGTCATCAAAAGCAAATTACTCATTCTCATAGCAAGATTTACAATATGCATATAAAACAAACCCAATGAAAACCAACATCACTAACATCTTTTCCACCAAAAAGAGAAGATTGATAAAATCCTTTGTTTGAAGAAAAAACAAGGAATCTATTTACAATTAATCAATCGAAACAACATGCATAGAATAGTCAGGAAGCCAAATCTCTTCAAGTTTCCCACACAAATTGACAATGTAGTGCCCATTTCGAATTTAGGGCTTTGTCAATGGAAAAAGCCCCGAATCCCAAACTCTAATGGGTTAAAGTGTCTTCCTTGTGCTACCAATCTTCCATTTGGACATACTCGCTTTTGGCTCATAAGGGAACCCTATCTCATGTTTTGCTTACGCTCTTGTGTTCCATTGATGCAACATTTGTCTGGAATCACCACAAAACTTGTCTCCGCTTAATAAAAATCGAAGATGAATTTCGGTGAAAGATATTTTGTCGATGATCCAATTTAGATGAAAAAAAGTGGCAATGAGATTAATTAAAAAAAAAAATTACGCTCTTCATCTCCTTCTCTTCCGTATCTCTCAATTTTGTTGAAACTTCACAATTCCTTCATAGTTTTTTGGATCACGTTAAAACTTCATGAGGACGATGAGAGAGTTGAAGCTCATTTTCCTCAATAGCTCTCTGGTTTACGTCAAAAGTCAACGAAAGCAGCAAGAGACTTGAAACTCATTCTACTCCATAACTCTATGGTTCAAGTTAAAGGTGCACAAAAGTAGCAAGAGAGTCAAAGCACTATACTTTTGAGTGTTTCGAAGTTGAATAATCATATTTGCTTCCTTACTAGATTTGGCATTCGTTGGCAGATCTACCACATTGATGTTACTAGAGTTTGTTCATTTCTTGTTATAGTTGAATGTGTGGATCTAGAATGTTGCAATGAGCTCTTTTGCTATTTCATATTTAGATAGTGCAATAATCATTGATTGATTGATAAAGCTCATTTACGATTTAAGATTTAGATAGTACAATAATCATGATAATTAATGGAAGTTATCTTCATATGTACATTTGTGTTTTTTTAGCTGTGAATTGTGAAAGATTCTTACCATCTCCATTTGTGTATTTTCAGGTTTGCACCAAATAATGGATATAATACGATAAGAAAGTATCTAATTTTATTACTGCTATTAATCAAATAGTGGATAAGATATAGCAAAATATTTTATATTCTAGTCTATATGGTTCTATATTGACTGAAACTTGAAATGGCAAAATGCAGCTTTAATGATGGCTACGGTTGAGTTTGAGTTGGCTTGATTCTATTAATTTGAGAAGTTAGTTGTTACCTAACGTCCCATGCATTCAATGCAACTTTGAGTCTTGAAAGCAAAAGAAAATCCTAGGGGACGAAAGGACAAGGTGGTCCGATCTTCATTTTGACTATTTACAATCAAGCACGCGGTACCGTTCATCTTATAGCGTGTAAATATGCCTAACTAAAGTAGGAACACGAAAGATTGCTGATATCAAGGTGGTCCATTGGATACAAAATTCAAGATGCAAAGAGAATAATAGCATAAGAGATACGAAACAAGTTGACTTTCGAATGGTTTGATCTTTGATTACCCCGAAAAGGTTCATGAAACTGACTTCTTCGCACGCCGACAATGTAATCGACCTTTTCATGCAAGTGTTAGAGCCTCTTTTAGCTGTCGTTTTTAAGAACCATCGAATGAAGAAATGCTTGGCGAAAAGATGCTTGCACAGGCTAAGATCCATATATGCCAGAGCCTCGCGCAATCTCGCCTGAAAATTATAAATCGGACACTCTCGCACTCTCCCCCTTCCCCGCCATGCAAACAAAAGCTTCGATTTTTAGACTACTCCTTTAGATTCTGATTCGTGTTTTTATCCATTCAAGATGTACTGACTTCGTACGATCCGGCACTGTCGTGATTCTCCCACCATTCCATCCGTACTGAAAATTCCCTCCTTTTCGATCTTCACGCAGGCATGGGGTCCCCGGAGAACGGCTCCGACGAGCCCCTGACACCGGTGGGGCGCCTGTTCCTCCAGTGTTGGAAAAATTATTAGAATACATTAAGTAATAATAATTATTGAAAATACATTACAAAAGCCTAAGATACAACAGACCTTCATCTATACTCCGCACTGAATATTAGAAGGAAACAGAACAACCTTTGTGTATAACCCAGCAAAAAGGAAAAGGAAAGAAAGAATTTTAAAGACAGAAAAGATATTTTCTCTTTCATTGATGTATCTTTTTTGGATTGTCTTATGAGATCTTATTTTTATCTTTAGAAAAAATAGAGCCGTTAAAAGAGCCGTTGTAAAATAATGAAGAGTTTATGAAGTAATAAATCAAAAGATATAAAGCCGTTAGACGACCATTATACAACCATTAGAAAGCCGTTATATAACCGTTGAAAAAGCCGTTACAAAAATGATGACTTTTATGATGATCATAATTTCTAATAAGTATTTCAAAACTGCTGAAATATCCAACAATCCCCCACATATTTCAGAAAGTTTTGACAAGAAAAATAAAATAATGCTGGGTTATTGGAGAGTAATGCATCGGAATTGGTGCTTGTTAGGCTATGAACCAACCCTAGAAAGAATGAAATATAATTCACGAAATCATTGGTGAAGTATGAAACTTCTATGAACCTAGAATTTCTTTTTGTGAATTATAATTTTCACCAATCACACTACACTCCCACAAACTTTGTTGTTCAACGCGGTTTTGCGCTAATAGGCCATGCGCGTGCTTGGTTTATTCATAAGTGCTTTAGAGATTTTCGCCAAAATATCTCATAGGAGCGGCCCCACTCCACACTTATATAGGTGATTCCATCAAGTGTATATTGCATATTAATACACCACCAATAATGGCTATGAAATTTCATTAAGAGCTTAGCTCAACCTCTTTTTCCTTGCAATTTTGCACTATTTTCACCTTAGGATGGACAATAAATTTTAATAGTGCACTGGATCAACAAATGACTTGTTATTACCCATATGAACCTAATTCATGGGATTGCCAGTCACATAGGTTGGGTTACTATCATTGTTTGATTTTCTTCAGTTGGCTTGTCCATTCCCCTCGATGTATAGTTAAAGGATTGGCCAAAATCCATTTCTGACTTCATATAATCAATGGACATAATTCCATCATTAAGCAATTGCTTTATCACGTCATCCTTCAATCTGATGTGTCCATTTTTACCATTGAAAGTTTTTCATTGCAATGGTTATTGCCACTTGGCAATCACGATACTTAGACACATAAGGTGTCAATTTATTCCCAAAGGAATATCTGCTAAGAGTTTCTCAACTACTTAGCATCATTTTCATATACAAGTGAGAAGAATTTTCTCTTTTTCTCAAGAACTTGAATAGTTCTCAATTTACCAAAAAATAGTGAATATTTTCTTCTCCTTCACCCATTGGAGCTTAAGAGGATAAGGCATTTTGTTTACACACATATGCCTGGCAGCACTTGAGTCTACCACCCATAATTTCGATTAGCCATATATTGGCATGGGAATGACCACAACAATTACTTTATCAAATCATCTGCTTCAACCAAGTCGACTTTTGGTTTAGCAGGATTGCCATTTCCCCCACAATTTCATTCGACTGCTTTTTATGTTGCGACACCTCCACAAGGTGGACACATATTCATTTGTGGATTTTGTCTCATATGAATTAGAGATCCACTTAACATCACTATTTATTCTAATACAGCGGAAAATCCATTATGTAAAATGTCATAGTTTATATTCACATGGCCGCAAAATCCACAAAAATTCTATTGTTGTGAAAATTGATCTCACCTAAGGCGTTCATTGGTTGTCATGGAGTCTTTGACTTCTGTCTCTTCACGCTGATCTCTACTCAAATCAGCTAGACATACAAGTTCGTTGATGATGGCATATTCATTCAAAGAAAATTTTGCACTAGGAGTTGCTCTTATTCTAATAAAAAGAAGCTTGAAGAAGTGAGTATTTGTAAGAACAAATTTGGCCTCCACCAAACCCAATATCAAGCACTCGTCAACACTAAATGGTATATCAACGATAGAAAATGTGTTGCTTTGCTAAAACATTTATAAAAGCAGTATTATGAAATCATCATAAATCCCATTTGCGAGTGTTGAATCCTAATCAACAATTTTACATACACATGTAGGAGCACAAAAACACTAATTGACGCTCGACTCTAAATCCTACCACAAAAAGTCCTGTCTTAAGATCAATGGCAATATGATTACCACTCCCAACGCAAGTGAAACTATTCACACTAAAAAAATAAATGAATAAAATAGTTCACATTCTAGAAAGGAACATTAGCTACAATCCTTAGATTGGCTATGTATTTAATGTTATTTATTGTCCTTGACCCACATATTAGATAATGGAAAGTAAGCAGTACGCATTGGGTCAAATGAATATATCAAGGTAGAGGATATCTAAAGTTATTATAAGATATACAATTACCTTGGTCTTGCACTACCACAAGAGTGATGGCTCTTTAATAAAAATATCATAAAATCTTCTATTTCAGTTTACCTTTTCACCTGCAGCTTCTAGAAGGTAACAAAATAAGGTGACAATAAGTTTTAACAAATCTTGAATGACAATAATAGTGTCCTGTCTCCTAGATAAGTTCTCATCATGCTCAGTTAAAGAGGCAATAAAATGTCACAAATTGAAATGATACATGAAAACACCACCACTTTCACTTTACAAGCACTAGACTAAAAATGAACCGGCTAAATCTCTTCCACTTGCACTCAGACTTTATTCAAAATCTCAAATTGAGAAAGAAACAACTACCGGCATGCATCCATCAATGGTGCTCATCCAATATCCCTAAAATATAAAGTAGGGCAAAGAAAAAATGCAAAAATATATATAGCTTGATTTCATATGTTGTACCTCCTCTATTCTTAATGAGCATAAAGAAGGCCAATATGAGACTCATAATTTTCAGCTTGCATTATTAACAATTGCACCGGATAGAAAGGTCAAAGCCAAGCAATAGTCAAAATAAAACCTACTAATATAACAGTTCAAAGTTAAATCAAATACACCACCCAATCACAATCACTATTGCTCTCTCCAAATGCAAGAGCAACTGACGCCTTAATGAATTTTCCAAAAAATTAAACAACAAGAAGAACATGGTTCTACTAACAACAACATCATTACGGTGGTTCTCAAGCTTGGAGACATACTTCTTGTCCTATCGACACAAAAATTCCTTGACGGATACTAGAAGTCATTAACATTCAGATGGTAAGAATTTGAAACCATTTTGTAGAGTAAAATTTACTCACAAAAATCCAAAGTTTCTGTTTTTTTTTTTTTTTTTCATTTCTAAAAGATGAAATGGGTCACTACAGAATGGTTAATATCAAGCGGTCAACCAATTAAAACAATAGGAGCAATGAAGTCACAATGAACAAACAATCTCTAATCCTAAAATTACAACTGCCTGATCATGAACAGAATTAAAATAGGAAACCCAATGCGGATTGAAGCTTACGAATAATCACGAATTTGAGTGAGCAAATAATTACAAACACCCAACTTCCTCTCGAAACAAATTTAGGTATTAAATCCAGAAGGAGATAAACCAGGTGATCTACTGCGCCTTTGGCATGAGGCAACCCCTCGATGTGGACGCCCTCAAGTTGGCGATCCAGAGCTGCCCCATGTTTATGCACCCCAGGTTCCGCAGCCTCTTGGTGCGGGACTCCGCAGGTCGAGAGCACTGGAGGACCTGCGTGGACATTGACCGCCATGTCATCCCGGTCCACGGCCCCATCGCCGAAGGCCTCTCTGATGAGGCGGCGGTCAACAAGTACCTCGCCGACCTGTCCACTGACTCGCCGGGGCTCATGGGCGACGACAAGCCCCTATGGGACGTCCACCTCCTGATGGCCCACCAGTGCATGGTGTTACGGATTCACCATGCACCTGGTGACGGGATCTCACTGATTTCCTCGTTCCTGGCAGGGTCCCGGCGGGTGGACGACCCTGAGGCACTACCGACGATCGGTCCTCCATCATCAACGACGAGGAGGAGGAGCGACGGTGGGGGCGAGTGGTGGAAGGCAGTAGTGAGGGTGTTGGAGGTGGTGTGGTTCACGGTGGTTTTCGTAGTGGAGTTTGTGCTGAGGATCATGTGGGTGAGCGATCGGACGACGCCGCTGAGTGGTGGCGCAGGGGTGGAACTCTGGCCGAGGAAGCTGGCCACGGCGAGGTTTTCGCTGGAGGATATGAAGGTGGTCAAGTCAGCAGTCGCTAATGCGGTAAGCTCCATGTGTTTATCACCCAAAAAGAAAAATAGCACCGCTGATTCAATACTTTCCTAATTTGTTCAATCTTCACTTTATACACAATTTTTTTTTCCAATGCCATCCTATTAATAGTTTTGTTCAAATTGAACTTTTCATTTAAAAAAAGGTATGGCGAGCAGTTGAATGATGATGTAATGGAGCCATTGCGTATTTATAATTTTTTTTTAGTAACATAAAAACAACCATATTTAAAAAGGTTACTATTATGAAAAATTTTAAATGGTATAACTATGATAAATTTACTAAAAAACTAAAAACTTTAAACTATGAGAAAATTACCCCTAAGTAATTTAACCACCAAAACTCCTAAATTGAAACATTTGTGATAAATTTATAAATCAATACACCTGTGACAAACGGAGGATAAAATCACAAATTGGTACATTCATCAATTGTCACTTATCATTCAACTTAGTAATTTGATAGTAAAATTTAACGGAAACTAATAAAAATAAATTTGTCATGGGCTTATTAGTTTGGGATTTTTGGTTGTCAAAAAATTATTTTGTAGTAAATTTGTTATAGATGTATAAGTTTAAGGTTTTTCGTGGTATCAACCCCATTTAGAATGCAAAAAATAAGAAAAGTTGAAGCTTATAAAGAAAGAGCAACAGAAACCGCAGATCCCTAACAGGCGCTGTTGCCAATTTCGGGGGCTGGCCGGGTTCGCTCGATTGACCGCCGGGGTCAACTGATCTTGACAAGTGCTCGCCAGGGGTTTGCACGACTCTCTCGAGCGCGACCTATACTCCATTCATTGGTCATTTATCTTTTGAGGAAGAATACTACATGCTTTTCTCGTATTTCATGACTATCAATGCATTTTGTTGGAGTCAACTTCCAGATGATGAATATTCCATGCTGATACCAAATGATGATGAATCTCATTCACTGCTCCAAATGCAGACCATTAACGATGTTCTCTTGGGGATCATATCAGTCGGCTTGTTCAAGTACATGGACCACCAGTCTCCCAATGGTAAAAAACGAACAGCATTTCCGCACATACACTCTGATTTTTGTCGATTCAAAGATGACGAATCTCAGACGACTAAAAATGCTCATTTGCCTTTGTCAGCCGTGCAAGAAGGGACTCGAATAACGGGAGTGGCGATTGTGAACTTGCGAGAACAACAGGGATTGCAGGCGGGTCTCGCTGCTGTTCCTCGTTTCTCTTTTCTTTCATGATCTCACTTCCTTTTTCGCCTTTTAACTGAAGTTGACTGAATCAAGTGTGATGTGGTATTAACCAGGAACTATCCAATTTGATGGAAGGCAACCCGGGACTGAGGTGGGGCAACAAGTTCGGGACTATCCTCCTCCCCGTTCACTACAGCAGAACCTGTGTTGACCCTCTCGAATACCTGAGAAAAGCTAAGTCGATGATGGACCGGAAGAAGAAATCCCTGGAGGCTCACTTCTCCTACAAAATCGGGGATATGGCCATGACTTATCCAGGAGCACATGTAAGGACCAGTTCGCGCTTCTGCAATTCGGAAAACAGAACGACAATAAGCTGACAAATGCGCAATCTGTCTTTGTTTTTGCTGATGCAGGTCGCAAGCCTGCTCAACTACAGAATCTTCTGCAACACCACGTTCAGCATCTCAAACATGTTTGGGCCGCAAGAGGAGATCACGTTTGGGGGGAACCCCATCACGTACATAAGGGTGAACGTCTCGAGTTACCCCACGTAAGGCTCCAAAATACTCACGCCTCATCGTTTTTCTCTTTTCCTTCTTTTTCTGCTGTATCTAGAATGAAATCTTTATCAGGACTGATGTGGGGTGTTTGAGAGGCGATGCATGCAGGCACTCACGATGCACATGGTGAGCTACGCGGGGAGGGCGGACATGCAATTTCTGGTGGCCAAGGACATCATCCCCGACCCTGATTTTCTGGCCAAGTGCTTTGAGGATGCTTTACTCGAAATGAAAGCAGCAGCTTCTACAGCCCTGAACTCCAAGAAGTAAACAGAGAAACATTCCTGTGAGGTTAGGAGGGGAAAATCTGTATTTTATTCTTATACATGTGGGATTATACAGGGGGATAAAAAGAATCGATCCCATTTATATGATGTTCTATTGGGATGACAATAACCATTTTAGGCCATTGATCCGAATTTCGTCTTATGTCTTACTTGATTGATGAAGTTAGTAGGTGTTGCTTGAGCTTAGGATCCATCCGCTCTATGTTGAGCTCCAAGCAATTGAAAAGAGAAATGAAGAGAACAAAGCCGATTGTATGGCAAATAAAGCTAGGTACACTAAATTTTAAGATGATGGGACAGGTTTATGTTATTTGAATGTCCACTTATGTCTACCTTTGATCACATCACTTTAACACACAATTTCTCTATCAATCTTGTGCACCTAACATAAAAAATTATTGCTCGCCGTATTTAGTTGGCTTAACAGCCGTGCTTTGATGATGTACGTCAACCGCTCCTTCTTAAGATCAGAACCTGGAGAAGATACACAGCAAAAAGATAACATGAAAGAAAAATTAAAGCCGGAAGAAGAGACAATTGCAAAAGGAAGCTACAGACTCCTAGAGTGGCATTATCAAGCATGAAAAATGGATCATTCAAAATAAATGGATAGCATCTCATAAGAGGAGATTTATCAACATTAGAACAAAAGGAAAATCCATTTACAGAAACCTATTCGTTTGTAGCTGATTGCTGAAACTATTTGATTGATACCAAATAACATTGTCTCTAGAAAAGACCTAGGACAAACTTAATTGCTTTGTCCCATGCAGGTGTACTTTTATCTATTATAACTAAGATTCAACCCGATCCTTCAAGTATCTTTACAAATATCTTATGTCATTTATCAATTCAACATGACTCTCCCTGCTGCTATCTATATAAGACCGCCACAAATTTGGAGACAATAAGGTACAAATAACATAGCCGCACTAATCTGCTTGGGCATTTCACCAAACACTTGATGTGCATTCGATTAAACGGTACAAGGAAACAACAAGATAGTGAGAACCGCAACCCAATTAGTACGAGATCATCAAGACTGAATCAAAAGTTACTAATATAATCTCAGGCGTGACCGATGTTCATGCTAACAACAACAAAGCTCTCGGTTTCTCTTCCACATGCGTAATGGAAGAATGTACTGAACTTCCAAGCTCAATGAAAATTGAAAACTCCAAGGCTCCAAGTTGTCGAAGGTTTGAAGGAATCTATTGGTTCAATAAACTTGAGTCCATTGATGAAGCACACAGATTCGAAGCTCAAGCACGCGAGAACATTGTGATCTTAAGAGCATTGGATGTGGCAAGGTAAGCGGCGGATTCCGCGCGTTGATCGATCGAAGCTTTTGGAATACGCAAAGGATCGAGAGAGAGGCTTTGAGGGGCGTTTCACTTCAATTGCTTGAAGAAGATGAACGGAAACGTGAATCAAACAACTGAAACGAAGAGAATCAACATCAACTCAACGATGTAAAGCATCGATAAAAAAAAAATCTGAGATTATTCTCAAATCAGAGAGGAGAGAGAACTTGGATCTATGTTGAGCATTGTTGAAGAAGAGCCAGACCTTGAAGGACGAAGAAGAAGATTTGGACCTTCAATGGCGAAGAAGATTAGCGTTGGTGGAACCTATCCGTAGGCAGCGCAGTTGGTTGAGATCCCTCCTCCAGCGATAGAGGTTAAGGGTTCGAATCCCTGCGTTGTTAGCGATTAAAGCGGGGAGCCCTGGCGGTGGGTTGCTAGGCCAGTTTTCCCCGAGGAATAGTCGTTGTTGGGCTTCCACCGCGGAGGCCCGTGAGACCCCAAATCGGTGTAAGCTGAAAAGGGCGGCTCCGGTGGATCCTCGATCACAAAAAAAAAAAAAAAAAAAAAAAAAAAGATTAGCGTCGGTGAAGAAGACCAAAGAAGAAGGGCAAGCGAAAAGCGAAGGGAGAGCAAACAATATACCTTAGAAAAAGCGAAAGAACCTGGAATCGTGTTGAGCATCATTAAAGAAGAGCTAGACCTTCAATGATGAAAAAGAAGATCTGGACCTTCAATGGCGAAAAAGATGCACGCTTGCGTTCCAAAATGAGAATTATTATATTCAAACTGCTTCACATATATTAGAATTCGCAAGGAGAAGGGAGAGTGCCAATTTAACAAATTTTTGTTGGTAATGACAACATAGAATTTAAGTTGGAATTTTAGACTCTAAAATTTGATTAATTTTAGAAAGGGAAGAGCCTTTTCTTTCCGCCCTTGTCATCATTTTTTGCTCTTTTGGAAAAATATTTCCAAGGAGTGCTGTAATCAATGCAAAATGCGCTTGTCAAACAACCAAATTACGAATGTGTCAAGCTTTCGATAGCATTAATTTTAATGTTATCATTTACGTTGTCGGCACTCGAGCTTTGTCAACAATTCAAGCTTATGTGGTTGTAAAGTATCAAAAAAAGAAGAAGAAAATAGCGAGAAAAAACACAAAAGAAAAGAAGGGCGAAAAAAAAAAAGATAAATAGATAAATAAATAAATAATGAACTAATTATATAAATCGGCTCCAGCCCATTTCATCCACCAAGTAGGCGTTCCCTTCTTCTTTTCCCTGCCCTCTCCGAAGACTGGAGGTGCGCACGGAAGCCGAGGGAGAATCGCAAGATACGCCGAGCGGAGAGCACAGCGAGGGGAACGAGTTTAGCGCGAGAGAATTTCGTGAAGGTGTTCGGGAATAGCTAAGCATGACATTAGAAGGTGCGGTTTATCTCATCCAATCACGTGTATCAATTAAAAATAATCCCACTCCTACAAGGACTAGGAATGGTACCTTAGGCCAGGCTCCACGCCAAGGACATTTAGGAGGGATAGGGCAACGGGACCCTACTGGTGGCTCAATGGCGGCTGGTAGATGGCAAAAATCTATGTAGCACGGACACTCTCCGGAAGCCTTCGTGTCGTGTCTGATACTCCGACATGTGTCCGACATACGGTCAACGAGTGTCGAAAAATCCGACACGTGGTCAACTCTTTCTGACACTCTCCGACACGCGATTCCGACACGCACAGAGTCAATTTTAAAAATTTATAATACTTGAGGGGTCAAAATATAAATATACACAAAAGAAGTAATAAAAAAAAGTAATAAAATTGCTATAAATATACACACACGGGGTCAATTTTTTTTTTTCAGATTTCTTTTTAGAATTGTTTTATTTTTTTAAAGTCTTTTACTCTAAAAGAAGTAATAAAAAATGCTATATATGATAAATAAATAAATTTAAAAATATCATTTCCGCATTTTTCTTTAAACAATGTTTTTTTCCTCTAAGTTTTGTGTATTATTGTAACAAATTAAAATAATGAATGATATTATTTAATATTTTTTGTGTAAATTAATTCTAGGCTATTATTTATTTATTTATTTATTTATTTATTTATATATAAAAATATATCTAATATATAACGTGTCGGAACGTGTCGAAATTCTCTATTTTTAAAAAAATGACGTGTTGACGTGTCGTGTCGTGTCACGTGTCACGTGTCCGTGTCGGTCTACATAGGCAAGAAGATAGACATTCTAAACGACCTAATTTTTTGCTGGAAAGTGACTTAATTTTTTGGTGCAAAATTATCTGATGAAGAATAATACAAATTTAGAAAAATTTAATTTTGAGATTTCAACATCATAAATAAAATTTCACTATAAATATATCCCCATAAATCTACTTTGAGTTTTTTGATGGCTCTTTCAAGAATAAGAAAAAAGTAAAAGGAAATGATCGTGAGATATTGGATGAATATTCCTCTCAATGAAATTCGAGCAAGTCTTCCTTTGGAGGGGCTTCTTGGACTGGCGAGAAATCCAAGAGTGGAACCAAAGAAATCTCATCCTTCAAATAGGCAGATCTTGTCTAGATGATCATGATCCGTCCGACCTCAACTTGGCGATTGGATAAAGCTCTTGTCAAACAATCATCTCGACATCCCCGAAATGAAGGATACGAGTGATGGCATTGGAATTTAAAAGGTGGCAATGAAGTGGGAGAGAACATAACAAGGCAAGAATCAACGGAATGTATTTGGAACGAATCAAAATTTGACTTGGAAGTTGAATCAAATATGAAATGACCCTGATGGGGGAAGACTTGGTGAAAAATGGAAGATGAACATAGAGAAAACGATGCTTGGCTGAAGATAGAATGTGCTGCATTCCTTTGAGCAAAGGTGTTCAATGAATTGTGCTAGAGAGAAACAGAGAGCGAGACGATTTTGAAACATTAGGTGGAGGAAGGAAGATCATGCCATAAGAAATTTTCACAAACGGTTGGTTCCTCATGACATTCAGACGATGATAATGTCCATTGATCGATAGTCGTACTTACCACTTGGTCATTTTCATCTCCGATTTGACTCTAGAATTAATTTCGATACATTCCGACTTTGTCCGTTGATATCTGTTTCATTTTGTTTTTCTCCAATTCTCTTGTTGTCTTCTGAATTTCCAATGGGTCAGTGGTCCAAATGCTCGCAAAAAGTGTTAATGCTCGATATTCTCATGGCAAGCAAGACAACTTCTAGAACCAATTGGGTATAAGGGGATCCCAAATCCCATTTATTAAGACATTCATGTCCTTGCAATAGAGATTTTCACTACAAAACAGATTCCAGCCCATTTGAGGGATTCCAAAGAGAATCCCATCCCTAAAATACTCTGATAAACAAAGGAAGTGCAAATGAGCAAGCAACACAGGATAAGTTACAAAGTTTATAATCATCAAGAAACCTTCTTTGCATGTCACCAAAAAAATTGGCTAGTGTATTCATTATGATTTTTGAATTTGCGGAAAATATTTTCGGGTAATGTGTTAGTTAATGCATAATGCACTTGTTAACCAACCAATTCACAAAAGTATTAGGCTTCCTATAGCACTAATTTTAGTGTTATCACGTATGATGTCAACACCTGAAGTTTTATCAACAATTCAAGTGTCAGTCCCTATGAAAGTAAAAAATAGAAAATAGCAAAAACAACAAAACAGAGCGAAAGAGAATAGATAAACAAACAAATACTAAACTAATTAAAAAATAAAAATGTATAGAAAATGATGGGTGTTCAAAAGGGGGGCTTTTTTGGTTCGTGGCCCAATTCACATAGCTCTGACAAGATGAAATTTTGTCTTTAAGTCCATCAAGCCTAATCGGCTGCAGCCCCTCTATAGCCCACCCTACATGCTAATAAAGCCCCGATCCATTCCCAGGCTGAAGATCGCTTGAAATCTTGGAATCCCTCATTTCCAACGCCATTCGTCGTGGTACGCCATTAGCTAGAAATGATATTGGGTCAATTTTTCCAATAAGAGTGTCGCGACCAAAATTTTTGGGGGTGATCCATCTAGGGTTTGACTAATGGATTGTTAAGCCTAGATTTAACTCGGGCTCTCCCAAACCCATACCAATTCGCGACTTAAGTTCAAATTCTTAATATGCAGATGGATTTTATCTAGAAGTCGCCACTAATCTATTTTTTGTGGGTCGATTAGAAACCCAAGTAACAGGAGTTTTACTTTACTCTTATGAACCAGAGACTATGGGTACGGAGACTTGGTTACACTAAATTTCTCTAATGCCCTTTCAGTATCATTCTTTTATTTTAAAAAATGTTTGACAAGCGGCTTGAATTGATTTTAAATTTATTTCCCTAACATGTAAGGTTATCATGTGGGTGCGCAAACCATCAATTTAACACCCGGATAAACAATTAATAAAATGCAAAACTTACCTCGAAGTAACGAAAACATCGTAGTGTTAATTTAAAATCCATACCAACAACCCTAGATATAGTTTCTAATTAACATGTAATTTTTTTTTTTTTTCATTGATTTAATTAGTCATGCAATGCAATATAACTAAGGCTACGCATGACAAAATTTACGAAACGAGAAATTGATTTACGTGAGAAATCAATTTCTTAATTTCTATTAGGATAAGTTTACGAGCAAAGAAACCCGTTTGATAACGACTAAAAATTTCTATTTCCGAAACAAATCAGTTTGATAACAAAACAAAATTTTTATTTCTAGGAATTAAAATTGATTAAATAACAACATAGGAAATCCTCAAATACAAAATAATACTAAAACAACATAGAAAATCCTCAAATACAAAATAATAGTCAAAATAATACTAATACATTACAAAAGTTGAAAATACAATTTCATGGAATTTATGGCATATCATTTTCCCTTGCCATTTTATTAGCAATTGTTTTCCCGAGCGTATTTACTTGGTTTCCTTCCTCGGACAATGTATCATTTGCAAGCTCATCTTGCGTTGGTTCAGATAAGTATTGCAGAAGCATGAATATGGGTGCCATCAATGACACCTATACAGCATTGTCATTTTATCAAAAACTAGTATTATACAAAATTATCAACAAAATAAAATTAACGGTGTAAAGGAATATATGAGAATTCTACCTTAAAATAACGTTTATGGTTAGGAACCAATCGAGGGAATGTTGGTTTATTTTGATTCTCGAATTGAATCAGTCTAGTTGCTCATCCCTAATTTCTTTATTGTTGCTTAATGAACATTTAATGGCCTTTGCATAGCAAAGAGAGATTATCTTGAATCTCTTGCCTTCGAATTAAAATTCAAGATTTTGCAACAATCTAATTATTTTGATTTTGCAAGAATTTTGAATCCATAAAAAAATAAGGTTAAATTTCTAGGCACGTTTTTTATTAATCTATTATGTAAAAACTTTTTCTTCATTTTGCGGCCATGCACGTGCCTTTTCTAGGAGAAAAGAGTCCCATTGTTTTTAAGTAAGTATTTAAGAACTTTGGTCGTTTTTGAAAATTGGGGACCCATTCAATTGCCTTTCATCCTAAAGAGGAAGTCATAAAAAAAAAAATTGAAAAAAAAACAAAAAAAAACATGAGCAAAATAAGAAAAAAGAAAATTAGCAATAATTTGTGAAGTTGTGGTTATGAGTAAATTAAGTTAGCAAGAAAGTGCAATGTTCTTTTATATGGTTTGATTTGAGTTTTCGATTTCTATTTTAAACCGAAAAGTTAAAAATTTCAGAACTTCGATTTCTTTAATTTTTTATTTCGAAATAGAAATCTGTTTGAGAAATAGAGAAATCAAATAAGCGTTATCAAACGGATTTCCGTTCCGGCCGTTCGAGGAACAGAGAAATAAAGAAATCGAGAACAGAAATTTTGTCATGCGCGCCTAAATGACCGAATTCTAATGACATGCAATTTCTAATTAAATGGACCTAGCAACAATTACTAAATGACATGCATTTCATGAATCTAATCATATATGACATATACATGACATTTTTTTATTTTTTTCTAAATGAGCATGCAATCTATGCTAATATGCATGACGTGCAAAGAATGCCCTAATTCCAATTTTTTCCTTTTCTTTTATGAAATTCGAAATTAAAATTGCCAAATAATTAAACGTGCAATTCAAATTTAAAAAAAAAATAATATACTAAATTAATGCATATTTTTTGATTTTATGATTTTTCTAAATTCGAGATAAAATCCCTATTCTAAACATGCATTTATTTTTTTAAAAAAATCTAACTAACTTATCATGCAATCAGTTCTAATTTACATGGGATGCAAATGCAATTTTTTGTATTTTCGAGATAAATAGAACAATTAAAAGATAAACACTAAATCATCCATGGCCATCAAAGATGTTATCCACCACTCGAATTGAAATTCAAATTTGATTATTTCGCTAATAAAATCGATAAATTGATCTTAAGGCTTAAAGATCAAGATATTAATTTTTTCGCGTAAATAATTATTAATCTAAAGCCTTATAGATAGAATAAAAATTTGTATGACGGTTTGAAAGTGGATCTTATATTATGGAATTTCAATCATGACGTTGGAAAATATTTCAAACAATGAGATAAAATAAAAACTAAAATAAGATACAACAAATCTACTAAATATACCTACCTAATAAAATAAAAATAAATCTCTACTTAAATTCGAATGTTTCTCCAAATCCGAACGGTGAGGTGGATCACGATAGAAGCTCGGACGGCTAAGGATAGGGCTCGGCAAGGCCGCGAGGAACACCAAGGGAACCTGCAAAGACAAAGAATCCACAGCTGGTGTGGTTCTTATGATCAATGAATTCACGGCCTACGATGGCTCGGCCGTGATGAGTGCTGCTCGGTGGGACTCCTTGATTGAGCCACTTCAATTCCACGTGGTCTCTCTTGAGAACTCACAGCCGGTTCTCCAAATCTCACCCTCAAGGTGAGACAAATTCCACCACTTCCCCTACATCACAACCCAGAATTCTTCATGTGGGCGTGCCAGATGCCTTGGTGCCCTAATTTTCTCTTACATTATGCATGGGATGAGAATGCCATCTGCTCGTCGGAGGTAGCCACCGAAATTAAATAGATGAAGATGCTGGATGAGGAACACGAGAAACGGTGATTCAGATAGACGGCGACTGGAGCTCGAGTTGCAGCGGGCGTCACTCGAGAATGGAGCTGCAGGGTGTCGGATCTCGGCGACCAGTCCTGGGTCCCGGGCAGATGCGTTGCAGAGGGGCTTCGTTGCGGCGTCTGGGCTCCGGTGCAGATGCCGATGACGCGAGCAGAAGCGGCGTGGGCGCGGGGCTGGCTGTCGGGCACCGGGCGGAGGCGAACGGCGGCGGTGCGGGCTCCGATGGCGTTGGGTCGCGGCAGGGACAGCGACACGGCGTCGCGGGCGGCACAGCGAGATCGGCGGGCGGCGTCGCGGGGGGAGCAGGGGGCGACGGCTCGACACGGGCTCGCGGGTGGAGGCTCGGAGCGGCAGTCTGGTGTCGCGGGTGTGGCGTAGACGGAGGCGAGCAGACCAGCGAGGTGGCGAGGCGCAGTGGTATCCGACGTCGCGGTGCTGGCGCAACGGCCGGCGTGGGCAGGGGAGTCCTCACGAAGAAGACGACACTGTAGCCTTTTTTCTCTCTCTCTCCTCTCTCACGTCACTCCGTACGCTCTCTCCCTCTATCCTGCTTTTCGGTCACTTCTGTTTTTCCTTTTTTTTTTTTCTCTCTTTTCCTCCCTTTCTCTCCTAAAACCGAAGAAAGCCCTCACTTTTGCTCTCAATCTTTCCGGATTTTACCCCCTCCCTTTCATGAACATGAACTTCTCTTTTATAGTGATTCGAAACGATTTCTTTACGTGGCATTTCCCAAGTTACCATTTTTTACCACATTAAATTAAATTTGTATGATTTAACAATCATTTCAATTCTCGCTCATTTTTCACTTGATTTTAAAATTATTGTTGCATTTAATAAAATGGACATCCATCGTAATTCCATATTTCCTTGCATAATTCAATCAAATCAATTTCTCCCATTTTCATTTTTTTTATTTTTATTTGTTCAAAATACAATTTTATTTTTCCAAAATTAGGTGTCAATAAAGAGGAAATTTAAATAGAAATATGAACTCGAAATACATGTGGAAATTAAAAATATTTCTACAGAATTGAAGTTGGGAGGGATAAAAGTGGAATTTTCCTTTCACAAATGACATCAAAACATTGTTCATTCAAATAAGAAGGAGTGATAGGCGACATATTTGCATGATCTATGAAAGCAAATTTCAAGCCACAAATTCAACATCTGAGCAATCTAGAGACGAAAGCGCTTTCCTAATACTAAAAGGGACAAGAACAACTAACATAATCACTACCAAGGACATCGAGGAGGGAAAGGGTGACAGGAGCCTAGCGGTGGCCAATAAGCGACAAGCAGATGGACTTGCTTTCATGAGAGAGATCGACATATTCTCAATCATGAGTTGTGACTCATTATTAATGAAGCCAAGAAAAAAGGGAGAAAAACCATTAAAAAATTACAAATTTTGTTACATTTACCTTAATTTTTTAATCTATTTACTCTCTATCAATGAGTATGGTTAAAAAATTTGCTTATATGGATGATGGAAAATGAAATAAGAACAACCGAACGAAAAAAATATAAAATTATCAAACGAAATCTTAATAGAAAGCGAATGTCATACTGGTATAAACTTAGGATTTTTTATGTCTTAGAAAAATTTAGGATAAATATGAATATAATTTGTTTTACCGGCTTTTTCGAAAACGACGGTGGGTTCTTTTTTTACCTTTTTTATATATATATATTTTTTATTATCAAACTCAATTCCTTTCCCATCTCGAACAACCCCAGGCTTCTCCCGTTTGCGCCGTTTTCCCACACCACATCCGAATCATCTCCCTCCCCCGCTTCGCTCCTTTTTCATTCTCGTTTGTTTTTTCTATTCGTGCTCGCCGCCGCCAATCTTCACGCTCAGCGTATCGTCTCGGATGATGATGACAGAATCAGATTGGCCTCGGCTGCCGCGGTTGACGAAGTGACGTCGGACCGGCGGGAGTGCCGAGAGTGGGACTGAAGAATCTCATCCTTCGAATCGGCAGATCGTATCCAGATGATGATGATGATGATGATCCATCCAACCTTAGCCTTGGCAATCGGATAAAGCTCTTGTAAACAGTTAACACCACCGGGCATCGCCATTTGCGCGTGGCGTGGATGGGCGAAATAATGGAATCCGAAAGACGGCGGTGAAGTGGGGGCGAACAGAACGAAGCAAGAATCGACAACACATATCCTGGAATGAATTGAAATTTGTCTCGGAAATGAAACGGGCCGGACGATGGTTCAGCGGCGATGGCGGCGTGAGCTGGAGATGGCCCGGCCATAGATAAATCTGATCCAGACATGGATAAGGACAGGAAAGCGACGACTTGAATCAGAGTGGCTGCAACTCGAGTGTGGAATCTGATGGTGTCGTTCATTATGGGGTGATCTGAATTGCTGGAGATGAATCAGGGGAATCCAGAGCCAGAGAGAGAGAGAGAGAGAGAGAGAGATGTGAAAAAAAATATGGTCGGAGAAAATCTGGAGTTTGCAAGGAAGGCGTTTGATGGAATGACGAAGCTGGACTCTCTTTCCAGGGATACCCGTTCTGGGAGTTTTAATCAACAGTAAACCATATTATGAAAGTCATCAATCTCATCCCGCAATCTGAAGTCAAAATGTCAAAATATATGCTCCTAGAGGGCAACAGGGTAGAAGCCTTCCATGTCCTATATGTATTTAACACATGCATTTCAACCACACAGACCATGCACAAGTGCAGGGTAAAAGGCGAAGACATCAATGACCAGAACACGGATGGAAGTGAAAATTTTAATGTAATATGTTCAATTCTTTCAAGCGCAGCTCAAATTTTATCAAACTAATGATTTAATTTGACAAAGTAAACTCATCTTTCTTTTCCCCTTCAAATATCAGATTAATGTCACAAAATAAGACAGTATCTCCTATTTGACATTAAAATATACGTCATCAGATCCACGATAAAATTTCAGAATCATAGCTAGCCACCTCCTTATCTTTCAAGTATTTCCCTTTATTCATGGAGGTAGCAACATTCTTTGCAATTTGCTTGTCTTTATCAACTAGTCTCCTTGTGTGATGATTTACATATATAATATAAATTTACAGCATCAAATAACATCATCAAATTTCTCCATATAAGAGGACTTGGATTCTAATTCTTAAGACTTGCCTCAGCAATATCTTTCCAAAACAAAAGATTGCAAATGGCTCGAAGTAACTCGAGGATGGTTTCATTACAAACAAAATATGAAAAAGAAGATGACGATGAAGAAGAAAGAAACCAATCACATAATTTTGCGGACACAATAGAGCCCAAACCTTGAATTATGGAGGACAGGAATCGAAGGGATAATGCACGTGGAGATTGCCCCAGAACAGAAGCATAAGAAAAGCAAATGTAAGAAATCGCATTACATCCCATGATTCATAAAAGCTGGTAGATCATCCTGCCAAGTCCATGGACGGAGGCCGTTTTATTCGACAAGCAAACAGCAAAGCGAGCACAGCAGTACATACTTAGTCTACATCGGTCCATACTTAGTCTCCATCGGTCCCTGAGTGGTCGTTCAATCCTCGTAGCTCAAGGGCGAGCGCAGCAGGTTCGCAAGTGGGCATGCACGGTGGAGGGGTCTTTAGGCTCGTCTCCGGCGTGCTGCCGTCCTTCACTGTCAAGACCGTGTTCATGCCCCAAGTGAAATGTCGTTCCAGATGACAGTGCCATAACCAGACACCTAGAGGGAGAAAAGGAGGAGGAGGAGAGAGGGATGATCAATCACCCGGATATTGATAAGATTAGATTACCATCTACTTGCGATCGTGCGTACCCGGATTAGTTGCTTTGAATCTGACGGCAACCCATCCGTTCCTCGGGATCGAAATAGTGTTCAGCCGAGGTGGGTCGATCAGGTTGAACGTCTCCGGGTTGGTCTCCGTGTCGTAGTTTCCTTCCCCGACCCTGACCACGTAGAAGGTGAAGCCGTGCAAGTGCATCGGGTGAGCTATCGAGGCGTTCAGAATGTTGGTCCCTTGAAACACCATCTCTACCTCTTCGCCATAGTTCAGCACCTTCACTTTGGTCCCCTGGATTGGCTCCGTGGTGTTGACTGGAAGATCGTCCGCCGTGAAATTGAAGAACGTCGGTGGCTGGTCAGGGAAGTCGGTCGTGTAGAATCCACTCGTGTTCCTTTAATAATCGCGCGGTCGATGTTATAGCAATATCAAAATACAAAAAAATCTCATTTTTTTAGGCAATGAGACGCTGTCGATCCTGTTTATATTGCTTGTATATGACCACATTATATAGTGGGCACATGGATTCTCCACCTTCTGCGCCTCATTAAATTTCAATCATCGATTTGTGAACATGAAATTCTCATCGACGGTTGAGATTAGTTAAGACACCAAAAGAATTATAAGTGTGGAATAGAGAATTTTCACCCCCTCGAAATGGATGAGTTACCTGTAGTAGGCTGAGAGTACATCAGTGTGCGGGTTGACCCAAGAAATATTATTCAAGCTCACACCCATCCGTTCACTGGCATACCAAAAGATGTCTATCGACGCCGTGACGTACATTCTGGTACTTATGTCCAGCGGAACATCAACGGGGTGGTCCACGCTGGCTAAGCTTCGAAGTTTCCGAGTAAATTGGATTTGAGCATCGATGTCATAGTAGGATGGGAGGTGAACGGGGAGCTCGGGTTCCTCGGGAGGGGCATAACTCCCGCGGTACTGGAGGATGGCGGACGCGTTTGTCTTGTCGAACTCGGTGTATAGCAGTTTCCCGGAGTAGTACTGCCGAGCGACGATGTAGTAGTGGCTGAGCGACTGATTGGCCACAAGCAGCACGTCGATAGTCTGCCCCGGAGAGATCATGATGTAGTCGGTGACGAAGGGCTTCACGTACCCTCCGTCCATGCTGACAACCACGAGGTTGTGGCTTGCGATGGCTAAGAAGAGCTCCGCGTTCATGTCCACGTTGACTATCCGAACTTGGTAGGTCTTCTTGTAGTCGACATACTAACGGTAAGTCGATTCTGCAACCATGCAAGTGACAAAAAAGAAAAGAATACAAGAATTTGTAACATAGGTAATGGATCTAGGCATGTTCCAAGTTGGCAACGTCGTTTTGGACTGCAACATACCATTGGAGCAGGGGCAAAGGTCCCCTGGCTGGCCATTGATAGTGTATGCATCTGAGGTGGGCAAGTCTGTACCTTCAGCCAAGTCATAGTCAACCAGCTCTCGATAATCATCTATGTACCAGGACCCTTTAAGAGAAAAAAAGGAGGAACAATACGCTTAATAATCCACCATCAACTACAAGTCGAAGATACCCTTTTTGTCTTAGAAACCACATCGTGAAATCATTTTAAATAGAACATAATGCAATAGCTCTTCTTTATCTATGGTTAAACAACTCTTTTTTCTCTCCCTCTCAAGAGAAAAGACTCGTTATATCCTTGAAATACTTAACTCTTTAAGGTTCCTGCTCATGAGCACGAGGCATTATGACATTCGTTAATTATACCTGATACATAATCGGTTTTATTTCCAATGCATTAATTACGAATCACAAGAAATGTCATGCTTTAAAAATAATGAATTCATTTTATTTTGGATAATGGACAAGTACCCGACAAAATCCTCCTCTTTTTTTTTTTTTTTTTTTTTTTTTTTTTGGTAAAGAAATCCTCCTCTTTTTTGTTTTTTGTTTTTATGAAATTCTATTTATAAACAAAACGTGCACTCTATTATTACTTTATAATAATGAGAAATCAAACTAGTCTAACTTTTCGAGGTCTCGCTATGATATTTTGACAGGCAAAAAATTAATACATCCGAAATACGTAATCCTGGGCACCCTATATTTGCTAACACCTTCAAGTCATATGACTTACTAATAACCATATAAGTAAGTTCGTTTTATTTCCATTTTTTGAGATTCCATAAATCTCTTACATATTGTTGACACCTAAATTTTGGCAACCCGTTTAATCATTTATCACATTAAAAATTATGGGGTAATTTTATCCCCGAAAAAATATTAATTGCATAGCATATAGTTTTAGGTACATTTATTTTTAATTTGCATTTATAATGGGCGTGTGAGATGAGTTCGAATTGATGGTTCGAGAACTTTAATTTGATAAGTTGGGCTAAGCCCACAAAAGAGAGCAAATTTGAGTCCGTATTCTCGGTGAGATTTTACGGATTTATCTTTAAAAAGCAAATATTACGTTTGGAAAAGAAATTTTTGTGGATATGGATTTGGAATAATTAAAACCTAATTCTTGGCCTATAAATAGATTAAAACGCGTAGGGTTTTAGGAAGGCTACACATTGAATATACGGCTGCACAAGAGGGGTTCTATTGGTCAGGGCTTTTCTCTTGGTTTCTTTTGGGGGCTCTCTTTTCGATCGCTTGGGGGGTGGTAAGAAATTGGCAAACTGCTGGTGAGTTTTCATGGGGGGCTTTGTTAAAGGAAAGTAAGAGAGAGGGTCTTTCACGAAAACGGCAAAAGAGAGGCGACACCTTTGAGAACCAAAAAGAGATTCTCTTTTCTGAGTCAACAACACACGCTCAGAACATCAGGAGACTCAGACCAGGAAAGATAAGGGGATACACAAGAGTCAAAGAGGAAAAAGTGATAAAAAAGGAACCTTCTTCTTCCCTTGGTGCTTGGCCTCTGCTTCAACGAAGAATTCGACCTGCTGCTGTTGGCCTGTCGTGACTTGAGCCCAGCTGTGACGACTCGCTGCCCTGTCGTGCCTGGACTAGCCACGAAGCTGCTGTTTTTGCCGTGACCTGTCCGTGGCCAGCGAATCGCTACCGCACTTGCCATGGCTATCGATCTAGTCTCTCCTATTTCGTAAAGCTAAACCCACGATTTGCTGAGATCCCAGAGTTTTGTCGCTGGCGGGTTTTTATTCATTGGGACGATTCTCTCGTTCCTTGGATTTTGCCGCACAACAACACGAAAGATTTTCCATACTAGCCTGGTTCTTCGTCCTTTATCACCGTTGCTCCTCGGCATCCCAGCGAGTTCTAGAGCCCACCGATGTTGACGTTCTGACCCGTTTCATCGTGAACGACCGTGGTGCAATAAGTACCGCCGAGACCACCGCACAGCTGCTGCCCTTGAGCCGTGCCGCGCCGAGCTTCAATCATGGTCCATTCTACCGATTGGATTTAAAAAAAAAAAATTCAAATTTAGGTAGAGGTTTGTTTTTATTTTTAGGTAGATTTATTTTATTAGGTAAATTTATTAGATTTAGTTTATTAGGTAGATTTAGTTTATCTTGTTTTAATTTTTGATATTTTATCTCCTTCTTTGATTTATTTCCCGATACCATACGAATCTTTCTTCTATTTATAAGACTTTAGATGGAATAATTATTCATGCAGGAGTAAAATTACAAATTTTTATTCTATCTATAAGACTTTAGATGGAATAATTATTCACGTAGGAGTAAAATTGATATTTTGATCTTTAAGACTTAAGATCAATTTATTGATTTTATTGGCGAGATAATCGAGTTTAAATTTCAAATTGAGTGATGGATAACGTTTTGAATGACCATGGATGATTTGATGTTTATCTTTTAATTGTTCAATTTATCCCGAAAATACAAAAAAAAATTGCATTTGCATTCCATGTAGATTAGGATTGATTGCATGATAGGTTAGATTTTTTTTTTTTTAAATGCATATTTAGAAGTCATTTAGAATAGATAACATTTCACTTTAGTTAGATTTTTATTTTTAGTGATCTTAATTATGAATTTTCATAAAAGAAAATACAAAAAAATCATGCATGTCATGTAGGATTAGATTCATGAAATGCCGGTCATCTAGTGGTTGTTGCTAGGTTCATTTAGCTAGAAATTGCTCGTCATTAGAATTAGGTCATTTGGTTAATTTAGATTGCACAGTTAATTGTTGCATTTCTTTAATTTTGAATCTCATGGAAAATACAAATATATATATATCATTTTTTATAGAATAAATTTATCTCATGCTTCATGATAGCCCCATACTTATTTATGTTATATAGTTTAGGTCATGTTATGTCATATCATTTCATGTTAGATTAGTGACATGCATTGCATAAATCGTGATTTTCATTAAATAAGTGAAAGCAAAAATTGAGTGATTGCATCTTAGTTAGAAATCATATCTAGGACTGTCGATGTGAATTCTAATCTAACATTGCAGATGCTTTCGTTGCTACGAGGTAAGTCTTGCAATTTATTCAATGCTTTATTTGGGTGTTAAATTAGTGGTTTGCGCACTCGCATGATCGTCTCACATGTTAGGAAGTAGATTCAAGCTGCATGCCAAACATTTTTTGAAATAAAAGAGAAAGGTATCGAAAGGGCGTTAGAGAAATCTAGCGTGATCAAGTCTCCGAACTCATAAATCTCTGGTTCGTAGGAGTAAGTAAATCTCCAATTACTTTGCTTGGGTTTCTAATCGATCCATTAAAAAATAGATTAGTGGCGACTCCTAAATAAAATCCATTTGCATATTAAAAAACTTGAACATTAAGTCGCGAATTGGTATGGGTTTGGGAGAGCTCGAGCTAAATCGAGGCTTAGCAATTCATTAGCCAAACCCTAGGTGGTTCACACCCTGAAAATTTGGTCATGACACACATTTAGAAGGCAAAATGGCAAACTATCATTTTCCACAAAATCATTAACCTATTGGTGGACGCCTTGCGTTTCACTATATGAAAAAATTAAAAAATATATATTTTTAGTTGCTACCGAAAGACTAAATTGCGGTATAGGTTCTAATTTATCAGCACTTGAAAAAATTATTGTTCATTTTAGGAGAAAATGGAAATATATGAATATGCATAAATGCCTCTTTTCTTCTTGCGGCCTTACCGTTTCCTTCATTGAGAACAAAGGGCAGAGGTGGGTAAATGTGCACCCACTGAGAATGCTCTAGTACGTACCAAATTTCATGCATGCCATGCAAAATGAATCTAAATAAATTTTCCTCGAATTAATTTTCTAGACTTTCACGAGTTTGGTTTGCTGAAATTAATTAATCAAAGAAAAACACTTGCTTACTTTTAACCTGCTGTATTTTTTTCTTTTGTGGTGTGAATGTCCAAACCCTCATGGGTTCTGCGCATCGGTTAGAGTATATATAAAACTCAAAATGATTGGTCTTATTGAAATGAAGGGAAGGAAGCATGGAAATTTCCATACATACCAAGGACAAAAACTTCATCTGCATGGGGCTGTTGGAAGGGGTAAGTGCTTCCTTCGGCCGGATAAATGACAATCACACCATGGACACTCGCACGAGTCCAATCACTATGAGCATGCCACCAAACCGTGCCTTCTTCTATGGTGAAATTGACTTCATAAGTGAAGTTCGAACCAACTGGAATTGCACACTGTGTTATGTACTCCGGGCCATCGAACCATGAATTTCTTGGTTGCATAACTCCGTGCCTATTACAAAGTCAAAATAAGCAAACAATTTCCTCTCCTTTTGTCTGTAGTTACGTTCAAATATGATTGGCAAACTTTATCATAACCATCTCTCCGTGATTGTAACATTCGCAGTCACAAATTCTCTTATTATTAACTCTTTTTTTTAGACGGAAATTAATTTGAGGTAATTTTATTAAGGGTACCAATTTGGGATTTTTATGAAATGAAAATTAATTCGAGGTAAATGAGACATGTAAATACTAATTTGAAATTTTTAATAATATTAACCCTTTTTAATACGTACAATCCTTAATATCATACAACGATATGGACATATAGATAACAATCTCTATCTAAATTTTGAAATTTCGATTAGCACTCAAAACACAATATTCTATGCTTGAAGCCTGAACAAAAAATAATTGATCGTCAAAAGTTCTTAATTACAAGATGCACACATTTGATTGTCTAATTTATATTAAAATGATGTATACATTTGATTATCGTCCAAGGCATTGATTGTCCTCGTAAAAAAATGCGTGGTGAAGTATTTTAAAAATAAAACATTTTTGTATTAAAAGTGCCATGGGCTCTCATTAACGAGTGGGAAAATTGTCTAAAATATCTTTACTTCTTATATGATGATCAATTAGTCCTAAATTTCAATTTGGCCAATTTAATCTGAAAAATTGTGTGATTTTTTCAGCAAATTTTGGTAAAAAAAGCTCAATGCCCTACATGACACGGTCGATGCTGACGTTTAAATTTATCTATTTCTTTTTCTTCTTTTTTTTTCCTCTTTTTTGTTCCCTTTCACCTGTGGTCAGTCAAGGCAACCGTGCTTGCGAAGACCTAGGCAAGGGCGTCACGACTATCACCTGGGCAAGAGGTGGCTGCAAGGGCCTCTACTCGAATTTGGGTGAGGGGTGACTAGCGAGGGCAAACCTAGCTCAAGAGAAGGCGACCCTCACCTATGGCTAGTGAGTGCAGCCCTTGCCTATGGCTGGTGTAGAGAGAGAGAGAGAGAGAGAGAGAGAGAGCCAATGGAGAGTGACACTGGAGGTTACACGGTTGTGAACATTGACGTAGATGGTGTCACCCTTGTGAACCTTGATCACCGGCCCTGGAAAACTTCCGTTCACAACCAACATGCTCTTGGAGCTGCACAGCCTCGTGAACACCTTCTCTTCCACCTTCAAATTTATCAAAGAACCACCGATTACACACGCATATATACTCAAACTATAATCCCAGCACTTAAAGAACTATTTCCTGTCGTGATATGAATGACAAAGAGGAAATGAAAAGCATGAGAAGAACTTCAGAAATGCATGCGTGCATCATTATTCACTCACGACGAAGTCGAGGTATTGAGCCTCCGGTCGGACAGAGGAAAAGCACATCGCCATCAGTACAAATGTAAGCAAAATCCCCATGTCCTTGGACCCCATTTCCCAAACGAAGCAAACGAAGAGAATGAGAGAGAGATTTTGCTGGGATTTGCCCTCCCATCTTTGTGGGACCTATATACACACACAACGCTCATCCAACTTTCTTGCGATTGTCCCGTCACCAATCCCTCACGCCCTCCCGATGGAGGGAGACGCTGTTGCTCGAGGACGACAAGTGCATGGCGAACTCCAGGTATATCTTTCAGGGTTAATACGGGACCAATTGATATCAACAACACTCACGACCCGGAACGCATGTCCCGGGCCTGCCAGATTGTTTTTCCACCAGTGGTAGGTGTAACCGTATGTGTCAGTTTAGATCGATGGGTTGAGAACAAGATAAGATAATGAAAATTGACTCACACATTCACGTCTTGAAGCTATAGTAATGCACGGGTTAGGTGATTTAGATGCGCCGGCGAATATATGAACTCATTGTTTTGGAAAGGTCGTGTTGAGAATTCCACCTTGCGGTCGACGTGCATAAATAGGGGTTAGGTACTTGTTTTAGTCTTCCAACTTTCGGTGCGTTTGTGCGATTTGGTCTCCCAACGTTTATTCCGTTCGATCAAGTCTTCCGGTTTTATTGATTTGTGTGATTCGGTATTGTTAAGTCTTATTCTGTACAATCGCTTTTTCTAACTTTCTCAGTTTCTGCAATTAAATCCTCTAGATTGATTGTTCTCACTGAATCGTCATCAGAACAAAAATTGTCACTCGGTACTAAGGAAACGCCAAATGAGTGCCAAGCGAAAAGCAAATTAAGAGAAGAGAAAAAGGAGAAAGAAACCTTAATTGGAGAAAGAAACCTTAATTGATAATTTTAGTTACAACGGATAAATAAAGTGTTAAATTATAGAAATCAAGAATGTTAGAGGCTGGAAAAATTGTCCAAAAGGTCCTATATCTATTCTTCAATAGTTAATTTAATCTTAAACATTTCAATTGTACCAATTTAGTCTTAAACATTCTGACAAATTACCAATTTTAAACTTTTTGAGGATAGAAATTCAGTGCTAAACTTTTTGACGAATTACTAATGTAGCCTTCCAAATAATTTTGATCGGAAATCTCTAACGCGATCATCTAGTCAACACCAATCATATAATAAATTGAGGATTTTTTGGACAAGTTTCTAGTTACAGGACTTGAATGAGCAAAATAATACTTAGATGACCGGACCGTCATTTCCCCAATTGTACAAAATAAATGTTAGAAGATGAATTGTAAATATTTTACACCTTGGAGAACTAAAACCGTAATTAACCCCGTATAAATAGTGAAAAAATTGAAGGCTATTTGCAAAAAGGACAAAAAAAGAGTGGAAATTTCTAAGAATCTATACAAAGCGGTCACGCGAAATGTCACGCGAAATGAATTCGTCGACCAATAGACAGAATAAAAGCGAGAGACCAGACCAGTAAGAAGAGTAAGGACCGAGGAAGTCCGAGGCATTCAAACGTGCATCACGTGCTCTTTTCCTTCAGGATTTTTGTTTTCGTGACATAAAGTTGAAAAGGGCAAAAGAGGAATTTCATGTCTTTCCGAGTTCGAGTTTTGGTACCAAATCTGAAAAATTCCTGAGCGCGCATGAGCATAGGCTCACTTGATTGCATTTATTAAGGCCCCGTTTGGTTCGGCTTTGGGGGAATGCCCTTAGCCAAATGCAAATATCTTTGAGGTAAAGGAGTTTTCGGGAATGCTTAGACGTTTGGCAAATTGGACATTGGAAAGTGACTTTGGTGTAAATACCGTTTGGTAAACCCAACATTTTCAAAGGGCTTTTATTAATTTTTTTTAAAAAAAAATCCATCGAAACTCCGATCAACGGCGGGCCAACCACCGGCGACCAGATCTGGCCGCCGGCGAGGCTGGCCAAGGTCTAGGGAACCTAGATCTGGCCGCCGCCGGGTGCCCCCGAGGTCGCGCGACCTCGGGCGGCGCCGCCCCAGGCCTCGCCGCGGCTAGATCGGGTCCGCGCGACCCGGTCGGCGTCGCTGGGTTGCGCGAACCCGGGCGACACCGCTGAGGTCGCGCGGCATGCGACTCGGGCGGCGTCGCTGGGTTCGCCGCGCGACCTCGGGCGACGCCGCGAGGTCGCACGGCCCCGAGGTCACGCGGCGAACTCGGGCGACGCTGCACAGGGTCGCACGCCGCGCGACCTCAGGCGGCGTCGCCTGGGTTCGCGCGACCCAGGCGACGCCGCCTGGGTCGCGGGTCCCGCCACCCCGGGCGGTGGTCACCGGGGACGCGGGACCCCCACGCGGCGGTGGCAGCTGCCGGGGAAGCCGAACTCTCGGTCGGAGGGGAAGACGAAGAACAGTAGTCGACGAACAAGGAAAGAGGAGGAAGAAGATGAACAGTAATCGATGAACAGTGATTGGGCATTTCCGAAATGCCCAATGCTCAAAGCTGGTCCTCCCCGGCATTGGGCTTTCAGCATCCGGAATGCTAACATTTGGCCAAGTAGCTTTCGAAAATGCTTGCCAAACACCAAATATTTTCCCCAAAGGGCTTTCGGGGCCGAAAGCCCCTTGGGAAAGCCCAACCAAACGGGGCCTAAATCATATAAATTTTAGGGAGCGGCTTAGCTGACCGTCCCTCAGTCAAATGACGGAGGAACGGTCAGCTAATGGCAACCGATTTCCTTCCTTTACTATTTTCATTTTGATTTTTATCTTTTCCAAAAAAAAAAGGATTAGGGAAAATATCAACTGATTTCCCTCCTTTATTATTATTTTTTAATTTTACCTTTTCCAAAAAAATTTAATGAGAATCGTCCTAATAAAAAATTACAAGTAAAAAACAAGTGATCAAAGTGATAATTTCTTATTTTGTGCACATGAGACTCAAGGTCATCCTCGAAAAACCCTTCAAAATTCCAATACAACCCAAACATCTTTAATTACAAGTAAAAAATATTATCACCTATTAAAAAAATAGTTAACGCCATTATATAGATATATTAAATTTAAAAGATGAAAAACAATGAAATGTTGGCTTTGTAACTAATAACAAAATCATTGTGCAATGAATTGGCTCCTCAGTCTTTTCATCAAAATCAAATTGCTCTAGAAGGACTCTCCGGTGACCTAGAATTAAGACGAATATGTCCATGAGCCTGTGACCACAGTTACTTTTATGTACATTTTCTTGTATTTACCTCTTTCAAAACTCATGTCTGAATGTCAGTTGACCAATAACTGAGGCAGCTTTTGAAGTGTATTCTCGGCAGTATCACCAGGAAATAGGGATAGAACATCTAGATTGTTTTCTGACTTGTATATTGAGAAGCTTCTTATACTATGTGATTAAGAAAGTTTCACTGCTCATATAAATTTATGGGTACTGCCAGAAAAGAGATCAATGAGTTAAACGTGTTGCTGCTGCAAGATTACCAACAATGTCGGGCCTTTTACAGCCCATTGCTATAGGACGATATTAGATGGAATCGAGCAAATTGCAATGGTCAAGTTGAGATAAATTATGAGTTAATTGCTAAAACTGCTTTAAGAATTCAGAAACTGATGAGCAGAGAGTTTTGTATGGATTAATTGTAAACTTTGAAGATCTTGTTCGTAGCAGTCCAATTTTTCAACTCAACTTACATTTGCACTTCATCTCATGTACTTCCATCGCATGATTTTGTTTGACAATGATTTTGCTAGAACAGGCTGTCAAGCTCTAGAGTTGAATAATCACACCACTGAAAAATTGATGATATCTTTAGGTGGAACTCCGTCAAATGTAAAAAAAAAAAAAAAAATGTCTAATCATGTGCCAATCAGAATTTGGAGTACCAAATTTATCTTACTTGGATAACAATGTTGTCTGGACAGGAAAGTTAACATTAGGAGAAATGATTTTTAGGATATTAGTGAACTGCTGGGAACATTAAGTCTTTCTTATAGTTCCTATATGTGTCTGCAATTGATATAGGAATGCCGTGATTTTGATTAAAAGCATTATCTTAGTTTTTCCTATTTTAAGTCCTCTTACAGACAGCAATATTTCCCATCATGTGATTCTTACTTTATTGTTTATCATCTTAACAGGGCAACATTGGAGATGATTGGGATGTGCTTGTTAAGGTACACTCGGGATGCATCCCAGGAGACATATCTGGATCTGCTAGATGCCATTGCGGCAACCAGCTTGCACTTGCGATGTAACAGATAGAAGCGGCAGCAGGGGCGTGTGGTCTACCTCCGAGGGCACAAAGGAAGAGGAATAGGTTTAAGGCATATATTACGTGCCTACAACACGCAGGACGATAGGCGTGATATCTTGGAAGCAAATGTAGAGCTTGGTTTGCCCATTGACTACAGGTAGTATGGAATTGGTGCTCGGGCATTTTTCCCTTAAGTCAGAAACTATACTAATGTGAGAGGCAACTGTTTCAGAGATTGTACAACATTTTATAGGACTACTAGATGAAGCTGGTGACTAAAGCGGAGCTTCAAGTTCTCGTCTTAGAAAGACATGATCTAAATTACTCTAAAGAATCACTCCATCGTTAATCTTTTTAAAGCATTTGTATCGGTGCTTAACATATTGACTAATACTGCAGATGTTGCATGACCTGGAAGTCAGAACCATGAAGCAGATTAAGTACCCGGTCTTAAAGGTTATGGCTTGATTATTGCTGAGAAGTCCCTCTAGTAACTCCCGCAACAAAGGAGAACAGGATATGCTTGGAGACAAAACAGTCCAAGATGGGCACATCTATGGAGCGGACAATGGCCTCTTCAGCAATCTCATCAACAAAAACGGCAAGGTGAGCAGCCCTGTTTCTTTTGGTCCAGCTGTGCCTGACTCATAGAACCTGCTAAACAGTTCGACTGCTAATGATTTACATGGGGGGTCACGAGCAAGTTCACTGACAGATGGTGCTATTACTTAATTTTAAAAGCACCAAGGCAAAGAACATTGGGATACCTGCTGACGATGAGTTCTAGAAATTTTATGGCGGTCCAGTTTTATAATAAGTCTATGATTCATTATTGTTCTATTGATGTCATTCATCCATTTTGTGAGGCGAAAAGGTGAAGATTAGCCATCGAAACTTCCTTGCGTTATCGATGGCTTGCAAGATTTATCCTTAATTCAATTTCAAGGAATATGCTAGAGTCTTTGTTGTTGATCAACTCTCCATATTGGCGTTGATGAGGATTGCTTATGACCTTTTATTGTCGAATGAAGACGCAATGCACAAAGAGTTGGAAATTAGTCACGCACGTACCTGGTATTTTGGAAGATGCAATGTCTAGATGTAATGTTCACTACTCTCCGAAAAACAACAGGAAATGCAACACCATTCAATTACTTGCGTCAGAGAGTTTTGCTTTCTTTGATCTGATTTACAAAACAAAATATAGCGAAGAAGAGATTTTTTTGTAGGCATACCAAACTTTACTTCTAAGTCTTGACATTCCTTTTGAAAATGGAGACTTTGAGTTCAATAGTATCAAAACTAACAACCCTGAACACAGAGTCCTTTAGAGAAGTTCCTCTTTGGAATGTGGCTTGACCAGCAGAGAGCTTTCCCAAGCGACGTTGTGGGTAGTCCAGGAGCTTCACTGGCCATGATCAATCCGAATATTTAAAAGCCGTGGTTCGCATGCTTCCATTGATGTGTTCCCTTCAAAACCGCCAAGGAGTGCCTGCAGAGTTGATTTTTGATCAACAAATGATGACTAACACAAGAAATGCTAATTGCAGAGTCACTTCAGTCGTCTCAACAAACATTTTCATGGGCAGTTGATCTATGTCAATTTAAAATCCATTTGGACTTGAAATTACTTGATCAGCTCCAACTTTCTATAATAAGACTTCTATGCTGTTTAAACTATTTTTTTTTTTGGTAAAAAATTTTAAACTAATTTTTTTGTGCTTAAATAGTGGATGGTCGTACAATTTGGGAAGCCATAACCATTACAATCTTTAAAAGTAACGGAGAAACACCATTATAACCCATAAGATCTACCTTTCCGACACAAGTCCAGCTCCTATTTAACTAGAATAGTAAATGGTACGTCCACGTATGTAGACCCGTAAAATGTAAGAAAGAAAAAATTCTTTCAAATTTACAAATGAGCTCAATATTCATCCAATGTGCTTAAACATAGCAAAGCAGATGCAACTTGTGCAATTTCCACAAGTTTAACTGGAAAAGCGAGTAGAGAGAGAAAATTTAACCGAGTACGACTAACGCTCCATTTGGTTCGGCTTTTGGGTAATGTATTTGCAAAAATGCAAATACCTTTGGGTGAAAGGGGTTTTTCCAAAATGCAAATAGCATTTTGTGAATTGTAATTCTAAAGTGTATTAAGAAATAACTTTGGTCAAAAATAACCACCGCATGCGGTGGCCTAGTTGGATAAAAGCTCCCATGATGTCTACCCAGGACGAAGGAGTTCAAATCCCATGGGACGCACGGGATCTTAAGTGCGATGTCGGGATTTTACCCGCCTTTGCTTAGCTGTATGCGGGGTTCCTTGGGTATCAAAAAAAAAAAAAAAACTTTGGTCAAAATACTGTTTGGTAAAATTTGCATTTGTAAGGGACTCTTATTAAATCAAAAAAAAAAAAAAAAAAAAAAACATTTGGATTTTTTTTTTTTTTTTTGAAGTTTGGCCACTGGACCGCAGTTAGCTTCGAGACCGTCAGATTGGGCGGTTGGACCGCTGAATGCCGTCTCCTGAGGTCGCCCACCTCAGGCGAGGTCGCTTGGGGTTGTGCGATCTCAGGCAGCCGTCGCTTGGGGTAGCCCGACCTCGGCGACTGTTGCTTGAGGTCGCGCAACCTTAGGCGGCCGCCTAGGTCACGCGATTCAGGCCATCAATCGCCTGGGTCACGCAACCCAGGTGTCGCCTGAGGTTCGGCAACGGTTGCTAGGGTCGGGCGACCCTCAGGTGGTGGTCGCTGGCGCGCGTGACCCCTTGGTTGGCGATCGTCGGCCTCCAATCGGCTTTTCCGTGCGGTGGTTTTGGAGAAAATAAATAGTATCATGGACTTGCATTCCGAAGATGCAACTTTCAAAATTACTTCCGGAGCTACTTTGGGCTAAAGGCCCTTAGAGCCATTTGGAGATGCAATTGCATCTTGCCAAAGTCGCCCCAAATATCAAACCAAACGGGTTTGCATTTGTCCAATGGACTTTAGAGTCCCAAAGCTCATTCCAAAAGCCGAATCAAATGAGGCCTAAATCCCACTATTTCACATCATCTTTACAATAATAGTGCCAGAAAATCTTGCACAAAAAATGAATTTAGTGGATTATAATTATGAGATTTTGAATTTTATGAGGATGGAAATTAAAAGGTGTTGGAGGAATCATTTCCAATGCCATATACAATTATCCAAATTGAAATGAAAAAAAGAAAAAAAAAAAGAATGAAACGACAGTTTTCACATGTTTGGATGAGAAAAAGAAAGGAAGTGAGAGATGCTTAGGTAAGTTACGGAAAAACGAGGATGGCGTGCTTTAGCCTTAGGGTAGTTATGCTGAGGTGGCAAATTGTGAGAAAATTATATATTTACCTTTTTATTGTCTCTTTCATATGACACAGGATTTGCTTAATTGCCACATCAATGGCCAAGCAATTAGCAATGGGTTAATCATGTCAAAATTCTTTTATCCACTTGCCTAATTTTATAAAACTAATACGGACCACTTTTTTACGATGTAAAAAGGAACATTAGTGGAAATTTTCACGGCACACATGACTAATTAAGGGATCTCAGGGATTCTCCCATTGCGGAGCTCTCTGCATCGCGCCTTCAGCCCTGCCGTTGCAACTCGGATCCGTTTCGCATCGCATCTGAGTATCTCTGTCGGCCGACTCCATCGCTGGATTTCCATTATTGCCGAGCGTCGTCATCGTTCAGTGGATTCAAGCAATCGACAAAGCAAATGGTTTCGAGATTAGGAGCCTGAGAAGCTTGCCAGAGGTTCCGAAGGGATAGCGGTGGCCGAAATCTCATGCCGTCTTCCGATCCTCTGTTGTGACTTGGCGCCCAGGCGATGCAACGATCTCGTCGTCACGCCGATGCTCCGTTGCTGGGTTTTCTCCGTTGAATCTCTTCTCCTATCGCAAAGTTCCTACCTCTGTCCCGCGCGGTTGCTCTGTTCTTACGTCCTCATTGTGGTAATCACACGTTTGACGAAACGCCACAGAGAGAGAGAGAGAGATCCGACATTTCTTCAGTTTGGTATTCGCCGTTCCAGCTTTTGATTTCACCTCTGTCACTGCCACTCATCGTCGAGAGTTAAGACATTCAGCTAGTTGCCATGGTCTGTCCTGCTTTTGCGGGCGGCTATGAAGGCCTCCTTATGCTTTGTTCCTGCGTGCTTTTTCAAGAGAAGGTAATTAGTCTCTTGACCTGCACCGTCACGCTCGCAAACCTTCTTTCTTCAGCTTTACACCATGTGCGGTCAAATGGATAATGCACGGCGATCGTTTGACGATATGCCTCTTGAGGAATAACTTCACTGGGAAAACGAAGATTGAAGGATAAATGAGGATGGGAGAGGCGGGTAAGTCTCTGGTTCCCTTAGTTACATGCCATACGGGGACGATTTCTCTTGGAACGCGGCGATTTCGTGTTTTGCCAATGAAATAAGCAAATGTTGGTCGCCAGGAAGAATGCATATGCTTAAAATTCCAGGGATCATGGTTATGGCAAGAATAGGACAATCATGGAAGCCCTTGGGTTGATTAAAGCTACTGAGCTAGCGAATTAGCGTATCGGAGAGTATGAAGAAGGGAGGGCTACTACTTGGAGGAGTCTCTTGCTCGGCAACACCTCTGTCTTCTCTCTGGCGAGGACGACGATGAGGATGAGGATGAGCCGTCACGATTGAAGGAATTTCAAAAAGGACAAAAGACGGAGGGCTTCAAGGAGCAGCAAATGTAATTACATGTGCTTTCAAATGAATTATACTTTGCTTGCCTCTTGCTCTTGAAATTGAATCGACTCGGAGCTCGAGAAATTGATTAGTTTTTCACTCCACATCATCTGCTTCTACGATATCTTCCGTTTACTTGAGAGAAATTTGCTCCCGAGGTTTGATATTCTGCTGCAGATTAGCGAATAATCCATTTCTGAAGCACTCTTGTTGGTTGTATTTGAAAATTATTAGATGCCCATAACCAATGAGTAATGCTTCGTGAATTTCAGCCACCCTTTTTAAATGATGAAACCATGTAATTTTCGCTTGGTATGGCCTATACTAATTTCCCAACCCTATGTTAATGATCACAGAAATCATAGTTAGGCACACATTTAGATGGGCATCCTCATTTTTTATATTAGTAATTAGTTAACGGTCACAGAAATAAATCATAATGTCAATTAACTGCATCTTTGGGTGGTCTAATTTAGCAGTGCTTATCTACAATATTATCTTAAAAAGACGTTCCCCAAAAATATGTTATGTTAAGAACATACCATCAGTAGATAATGGGACAATAGCGTGATTATTTATACACTCGATTGCTCCTTGAGAAAATGAAGTTGATTCAACCACTCATTTGAACTCATTTTCTATTCTTTTTCAATTGATATATCTATTATCAGTTTTGACTATGCTATCACAGACTCCGAAATTACTCATTAATATGTGAAAGTCTACGTAATTGGTATATAAAAAATAATAAGAAAAACATGGAGACTTTGAGTTCAATATTATCAATTCCAACAAGCTCGAACACACATTCATCTCCTTCCTTTAGAGAAGTTCCTCCCTGAAATGCGGCCAGACCGGCAAAGAGCTTTTTCAAGCCATTTTGAGGGTACTACATGAGTTCCACTAGCCATGATCTGTCCAAATATTTAAGACTTGTGGTTTGCACTCTTCCATTGATGCGTCCCTTTGAAACCCTGCCTGAGACAATCCGTCCAGTTGATTTTTGATCAAAAAATGATCTATGAGTAAGAACATAAAAGGTATAATGATCAACACAAGAAATGTTAACCAAACCACATGTGCATAACCTCATAGGCAAACCCAAATCATATAGGAAGACAATACCTTATGAGATGGTAATAGCTTTCATTCCTGTCCAAATTTTGCACATGAGAACTATCATCTCAGGATTGCTTCAATAGATTATGTGACCGGATAACAACTGTCAAGGAAAGATATTGCAGCTCGTACTGTTAGTAATTAAACCAAATTCATTGGAAATTGTCGACCAACAACTAGCTTAGCTCATCATTATGATGTAAATAGTTAATACACAAGTGAATGCTTTAGGATGCTTATTAAGAAGAACATACAGGGAATCAAACGGATAAATAAGAGATAACTTGTTAGTTGAGCGAATTTTTATCGAGAATATTGTTAGAGATGCTAAGGCTAGTATGTAGTATTAGAGGTGCTAAGACCAAATATGATAGAATTGATTTACAAAGTGATGTGCAAAATTTCAATTGATTGTTTGAATATGGTCCACTTATTCTATGCCTAGTACTTGTGATATCTTTAGCATGATCTTGCGTTAATAAGTGATAAGTATGACCATTGCCATTAAGGGAAAAGTACTAAAAACGTTCCAAACCTATGACATTGGTACAAATTCAATATTAAACTTTTTGATTGGGCCAATTTAGTTATAAATCTTTTCACATTGGTACCAATCAGTCATTCTAGCCAATTTTTGCCAAGCATCCGACCAATGTTGACGTGACAATTTTCAAATAAATTTTTATTATTTATATTGTTTTCTTTTTCTTTTTTCTCTTCTTTCTCCTTGGGCTTCTTCTCCCCATAGTGGCTGATGAAACTCCGGCAAGGTTTTCCGGCCATCAAAGAGGGCGCAACCCTCATCTAAGGCCACGGGCAAGGCGGCTTCACCTAAATCTAGGTGAGACCAACCTCGCCATTGTCTTGCCTCGAGCAAAGGGTGAGGCCAGGTGAGGGCCATAACCCTCTTTGGCGACCGGCAAGGGCTTCGCAGCCCTCGCCTAGTGGCTAGAGAGTCTAGAGCTTCGTCGGCCACTACAGGGAGAAGAAGTCCAAGGAGAAATAAGAAAAAAAAAATTAATAAAAAATTTTGAAAAAAAAATTAAAAAAATTATTGAAAAATTGCTACATTAGCGTTGGCCGGACGACTAGCCTTGTTAGTACCAGTCGATGAAAATTTGCCATAACGACTGAATTTGTATCAATGTGAAAAAATTTAAGATTAAATTAATTCAATCAAAAGGTTTAAAATTGAATTGATATTAATGGTACAGATTTAGGACTTTTTTTTTTTTTTTTTTTACCTTTCCCTTTTCAGCCCGCTAGTTAGAAGACATGAACGATAAGCAGCTTGATTCAGGCACTATGCATAAATAATTTGCAAAGATTTGCCGATGATTAAATAACTAATTAATGTTTAAAAAATAAAAAATGATTGGGGTCTGAGCGGGTCTTGCTTTGTGTGCCGACCTAGAGAGAGAAATTGTTTATTTTGGGATTTAGCTATATTATGCGGGGAGAGTCTCACTAGTAATTCCTATAACTAAAAATCGTAAGTTAAACATTCGGCTACCTGCTACAAACTGAAGATGTTTAGCCTTTAGAAATCCCTTAGCTGTGAGTCCTGCACTTTTTAAGCAATTTAGTTTAATTTTTTTCAGCTGATGGTTAGGTAAGATTCATAATCATTCTTATCAATTTCATTCATTGTCACATAAGTTGAAAAGGGAAAAGACAAGTCCTCTCTTGGAACTTCCTCCTTCAAATGTTAACCTTCATGGATAAGTTATGAATATGTCTCTTGAGGAATCCATGAGGACTACTCTAAGTCTGACCATGCACGTTTTCAAATGGCCTGTGTGATAAAAGAAAGACCGTGTATACTCACGAGAGTAGCACACGAGATGTAGATTTAGGACGATAATTACTAGTTGGTGGGCTTGTGCTTTTAGACTCTAAGGTAGCCTACATGATTTGAAGTCACAAAAATAAAAGCTCCGTTTGTTTTGCGGATTGTGAATGATTTGAAAAACATTTTCCTAAAAATAATCACTTATATTGTTTACAAAAATGAGTGAACGAAAATATTTTATCATCCACAAAAATATTTAAACATGAACTATTTGCGATAATAAAAATATGTTCTATTGACCAATTATTTTAAGTGATAAAAGAAATCATTTTAAAGAAAATGTTTTTCCAAATCATATGTTTTTTGCAAAACAAATGGGGTCTAAGATAACTATAATGTGGAACTAATGTAGTCAATTTCTTTAATGACAAATAGTGTAGAAAATTGGTCTTAGAAAGAGAAATTGTTTCCTCCTTTATTTTAAAGAAAATATTGTACTTTTGTAAAGACAATTAAGACCCTACCTTACCTTCTCTCTTTCGTGAGAGCTTCAATGACAATATGTAGTTGTCTAATCCCCATTGTTCAACTCGAATTTGGTGTACGTGTATCTGTTTCCATAGAGGATTCCCCCAAGCGCGATTTGTTTGTTTAGCAATGGCCTTTTCTTTTTCTCATTCTGAATTAAGGTCAGTAGCAGAGCTCGCATTGCCAACATTATGGGTCAGCTAGCCATGTTCCAGCTTCAACTGATATATCTAGAATTAGTAAAAATTTAGGCAGAACAATCGTGAACTTGTTTGAAGTGTGGGAGGGAGAATGATCACAATCGAGTGAGAACTATTCACGTTAGAACGTTCAAACTAGAATTTAAGTCGTTAGGTATATTAACACCTAAATTTAGAGACCCGTTTAATCACTCACTAAATGCATGGAAAATTAGAGACTAATTTTTAATTCCTAGCAAAAATAATATCCTTTAAAATAGTATCGCATATAGACATTAGGAGCATTATTAGAAGAAGCAGCGAAACCGGGCCGGGTGCAGGCCGGCCCGGCCTTCTCCTTTTCTCTCTGGCTCCCTCCCTTTTGTCGTGGACGTTGGCTAAAGAGAGGGAGGAGACATATAGAGAACGGCATGGAAAAGGAGACCAGAAGATGCAGAGAGGGCGTCGAGCGGGAGATGGTGGTCGGGCCAGGCTGGCCAGGGGCTGCTGGCATGTCAGAGGCCATGCCCGCCGGTGCTTAAAAGCGAGAGAGGGAGAGTCGGCCAAAGGAAGTTCTTCGGAGAGAAAAGAGAGAGAGAGAGAGAGAGAGAGAGAGGGGGGGAGCCGAGAGTAAGAGCTGAGATTGAACGGAGAGCGAGAGAGAGCCTCGGCCGACACATTGGGCTGCGCACGAACCCCGTCCGACGGCCCCTCCCGGTAGAGGTCCTCAAGCCCGAACAGGCAAGCCTCCGTTTTTCCCTCTGTTTGCTGCCCTTTTGTGGGTACGCCAGGCCGGGGTTCGTGGCCATCTGTAGGTCCTTAGCTAGGTCGCTGGGCGTTGTCGGTTGTTTGCTGAGAATCCTGGCCCCGTCTCGAGTCCTGGTTGAGCCGGGAATCCCTCGTTCAGGTTGCACGCCACCCGCTCGAGGAAATGCCCGAATGAGATCCACTGACGTATCCCCATTTTTGGTCAAAACCGAGTCAGTCCATACTTTGTCTTGCTCCGTGGAAATGTCCCTGTTGCGTTTGGTGTTGCCCGGTCCTCGTCCACCATCCTGGTGACCCGCGGAAGCTGCGGACCTAGTGGTGTAGGGCGTCCCGCGAGCATCTCACCATGGCCGTCGCTAGGAGTTGCCGACCAGAAGATGGTTGGACGTTCGGCTTGGCTTGCCCGAGAGTAACACCGGTTTTCGCTGAGTTTCATTCTATGTTTCAGGTATGCGCGTGATGTCTGATTAACGCTGTAACCTGCGATTTTCAGTCTAATATGGATCGTTATTCAAGCTTTGCTTGTTCTGGGATTAAGGGGCGAATATTGAAGGCTGATGGTCTGGGTGGTGAGGTTTGGTGGAGTCTCGGGCGTGGGGGAGAAGCTGCTGTTCAGTGGGCAGAAAAAGTCCAAAAGATGGACTCAAGGTTTGGGGGGCCTCGATTTTGGTTTGGAGTCTTGGACTGAACTTGGGATTGGGCTTTAGGATTAACTTAGAATTTTTTTTCGTGGGCTTAGTTTAGTGTTGGAAAGTTTGGGCTTTTAAATTTAGCTTTGGGTTGAGCTTGATTTGTTGGAGTTGGGCTTAGTTAAATGCTGGAGGAATTGGGCGTAATTCGCCCAATTTGTTTTTATTAACTAAAGCCTCCTGACGTATAAAGCCCATTTGGTGTGGGTTGGGGCAACCCACTTTCGGACTGGGCCCGAGCGCCGGGCCCATTTTCGGATTAAAAAATTAGGAAATTATTTAAATTTTTTTTAAAAAATATTTAAAATATTTAAAAATTCAGAAAATTCAGAAAATTCAAAAAATTGGAAAAAGCTTAGAAATTAAATTTGAACTAGTTTTATTAGATTCTTCATATTAATTATAGTTTAGAATTATTTTAGCATTAAAAAAAAATGAAAACCCTTTGATCTAAAAATTGTACTAAAAAATGAACAAATTCTTAGAGCTTTACTCTAGGATTTGAATGTTCCTTTATTTGAGACTAATGTTCTTGATTACTCACTTTTAGTATTGTTGTTTCGTAGCGTTGGATTCTTGTTTTCTCTTGTAATTTATTTAGTACTTCTTTTGTTGTTGATTGTTATTTTAATAATTTTACTCCTGCATGATCGCTCCACATGTTAGTGGACTAGTTTAACATCAATACAAACTGGATGATAAACATCTTTTTTAAAATGAACAAAATTAAGTACTAAAAGTACATAGATTTTTTTGTTGCACAGGAAGTAATGTATGCTCTTGTGCCACACTTGGATTCTAGTCAACTCCACTAGACTAGTGACGACTTCTCATTAGAAATTCTTATAGCGTCAATTTGAATACTCAATATCACGCGAAGTATGAACATAGGAGAACTTGTGTCTAAAACGAAGGCCATAGGCTACCTATGTCTTTCTCCCTAAAGATGGAAAAGGTAGGTCTCGACATGATAAAGAGAAGGAGATCATATGAATACAAAAAGTATTTAGGACCTTAAGGCCCGTTTGGTTCGGCTTTTGGGGAATGCATTTGCGAAATGCAAATACCTTTGGGTAAAGGGGTTTTAGAAATGCAAATGTCGTTTGGTAAAATTTGCATTGAGAAACAACTTTGGCCAAAATACCGTTTGGTAAAATTTACATTTGTAATTAAATTTTATTAAATTAAAAAAGCAAAAATATGTTTATATTTTTTATATAAAAAATATAAACATATAAACATAAAATATATTTATTAAACATAAAAATATATAAAAAAAATAGATATGTTTATATTTATAAATAAATATATATATATATATATATATTAAACATAAAATATATTTACATAAAAAATGGATATGTTTATATCTATATAAAATATAGATATATTATATTTTTTATAAATATATATTTATTAAACATAAAATATAAAAAATAGATATGTCTATATTTTTTATATAAAAATAAACATAAAATATATGTTTATATATTTATACCAGACCACCGAATTCGGCGGCCGAACCGCTTGAATAAAAAATTTGTTTATGTTTTTTATATAAACATATTTTTATATAAAAAATATAAAAATATAAACATAAAATATATTTATTAAATATATATATATATATATATATATATATATATATATATAATAGATATGTTTATATAAATATATATTTATATAAAAACAATAGGAGAAAAAAATAGATATGTTTATATTTATAAATATATTTATTTATTTATTAAACATAAAATATATTTATATAAAAAATGGATATGTTTATATCTATATAAAATATATATAAAAATAAAATATAAAAAATAGATATTTTTATATTTTTATATAAAATATAAAATAGATATGTTTATATATTTATATAAAATATAAAATATATATTTTTTATAAAAATATAAACATATTTATTTTTATATTTATTTTTATTCAGCTATTTGATTGGCTTCTCCATAGAAAAGATGAACAATATTGGAAGTTGCATTCCGAAGATGCAACTTGCCAAAGGACCTCAAGAGCTACATTGAGCTAAAGGCCCTTAGAGCCACTTGGAGATACAATTGCATCTCGCCAAAGTCGAGCAAAAAAACGAACCAAACAGCTTTGCATTTGGCCAAGGGACTTTAGAGCCCAAATGAGCATTCCAAATGCTGAACCAAACAGGGCCTAAGTATGTGATATGTGACAATACTTTAACAATCCAGACTTGACAGGGCAATATCCAGTGTTGCACTTTCATCTTCTCTCCGGGGACCATGATGACCAGAAGCCGTGATCTTTGCGGAATGGAGGGACTGCACACTGTTTTGCTTTTGCTGATTTATAAAAGACCCATCTGACAAGAAAAAATCTCTGTTTGGATAAACTTTCGGTGATGGAGGCGGGACCGACGGGATTGATCAATGCTGATCAGACAGATAAATTTCGCCCGATTTAAGCAAAGAAACCAAAGAGGAGTACTGAAATTTATGGAGAAGCCCAAAATATAGGAATCAGCTCACACGGGGCTGGCATTTATTTCTCTCTCTCCATCTACAGTTCTGGACAATCAAAAAGCATTTGGGCCATCGCACACCACAGCATGAAATATAGTTTCCATATTATTATTTTATAGGAAATTACTTAATTAGGTATTAAACTTAATGGGCAGGTATCAATTCAACTTTAAACTTTTCAACTTTAACAATTTAGTGCTAAATTATGTGAAAAAAATTAACAGAATGAACATATTGGAGGTTCGCACAAAGATTTATAATTAAATTGTCCAAATTAAAAATTTTAGAGCCAAACGTGCACAATTTCATCCAAACTATTTAACATGTATAAGTTTACAATTAGATTACCTTACCCGTCCATAAGGATAAATTGCTAATTCGAAGCACACGACTTACAAAGTTAAATTTCTAGTTATAGGTGCGACCCGCCTTCCCATGATTGCGAGTAAATTACGAAAGAATCTAGAAAAATTACTGCTGGACCGTTTGCCAGGGTGGCCACCATTTTCACATGCGCAAAAAGCTCCACCCGCTTTGCTGGTCAACACCACTAGTGCGAGTTCAACAAGCAGGTCTTTACCCACGTGAACACGTGCTCTTATCTTCACCTGCCGGAACATTCCGATCAGCCTCCTGCACTCGATTAGGAAAGGTTCAAGTGAGTGATTGTCATAGAAGGATTTATATAAAGCAATGTATAGCATTAACGGCATACTTTGTCTCTAGGTCATTATGCAAAGAAAAATATGTAGGATAATGCAAACTCCTGATCGGTCAATATTCACATGCTTTCTCCAGACATTTCTCTTGTTTGACCAATTAAGTTGCAGACTGGATCGCTAAAGCTAAAAAAAAGTGAAAACTAAATTTAAGTCAAGTCTCCTTTGGACCAATGGGACTGTGGAATAATTTGTGCTGAGATTTCATGGATAGGGCCAAACACACCCACCAACCCCCACCCTCCCCCCAGCGGGGCGCCACCACCGCTTTGTTTAGTATATCATCTCTTATTGAACCCCCAAAAAAATAGAGAATTACCTAACCAGAAAAATTATCGAGAAAGAGGGAAATTGGAAATAGAATCAGTACCTCAAAAAAAGTTTTCTTCATCTCAACCTTTGACTATGCCCCAATAACTTCCAAGTCTCGATACCAATTACATCACCTGCCTCCCCTTTTATCAGTGACTAAACGAGTTAAAAAGATGAAGGATATAGAAGTCATGGTGCTTAAGGTGTTGAAAAATTAAAGAAGCAGAGGGAAGCGGAAAAAATGATGACAGTGATAGTAATTGGATCTTACTAGTTTAGTGCGCCTTTGTTTATGATGACAACTTTCGTATGGCTATATTTAGATCACCCTCCAAGCTCACATCCCATAGGTGTCGAAACAGTGTCACATAACGAAGTTTTGGTGTGCTTAGTATACCCTCAGAAAATGTCTTCATTTTTGGGCACTCTTCCACTTCAATGTTTTCCAATAATCGAAACAAGAAGATGCAACTTTCGGTGGAGGAGAAGCATACCAGGCTTCGTAGATTTTGTAGTCTCAACGTTTCTAGATTCTCAAGATAAATCACTTCTCCTCCTCCTTTTCCATCGTTTGCCATTACTTCTTTCATTCCTTCACATTCTATTATCGTCATCTCAGTGAGTTGCACCAAATTTGTGACTGCTGAAAATGTCACTAGATGTACCAACCCAAATAAATTCTTCACCACTAACTTTGTCAAATTCCTAAAGGATGCCATTGATGGAAATATTGCCGTCAGACTAGGGCAATCCGAAACCTCAAATGTTTCAATACTCTGAAGAATTTTTTCCAGCAAATAGTCTTCTCTCCAAATGCACTTTATGTTGTGTAGCTTGCTTAATTTAAGTTCACTTAAATTTTCAAGCACTGGATGTAATCCCTCATCCGCAGGCCCTTCATTAGGGAATATATCTTCAAAGGAACTACAGAAAACCTCAAGGCTTTGTAAATTCCGAAATCTCTCTAGAAGGAATCTAGGAGGAAAGATAGAAACCTTTCTATCATGAAAGCATGCCAATGTTAGAGCTTTTGGCTTGCCAAAGATGTCATCAGGAAATTTTCCATCCAATAGCATCGAATATCCTTATCAACCAATAAAAGACTCGGGGAATGTCTGCCAAATTGCCAATACAATGAGAGAAGTAAATTGAATAAAAGTTAGGCAATAAAGCATGTGCTGTAAAAGGTTAACTTAAGTTGGTTAATTGCCATGGAAGGTGGCCATCTTCTTACAGTTCATTAATACAGCAGTAAAGTCATGCTACAAAATACAACCATAACCAAATGCTCTACCATGGGCCATGGCCATTCGCCAACAGGGTTTGCTGTGCACACATGTACGCTTAGATAGAAAGGAAAAAAACTGTATTGGCATATAAATGATTGAACAAACAAATGAAATTCCATTTCACCCAAAAAAAAAGAAAGAAAGTTGGTCATCCCACTGCGATTTGAAAAGGAATTGCTAAATGTCAACATGGTTAAGTCGGCCGATTAATTCAAGAACCGCCCTAACCAAATTCATCTTGTATTAAGAATATGTTTTATTGTTAACGAAAATATGTAGTTTTTTTAGTCGGGTAACGGAATGTGCTGATAATGTTACCACAAGATCGGGTGTCCACAAACGAAAAGTTTGCTTAAAGAGAATAGAAATATCTTTTGTTGTCATCAAGCGATAGGTAAGGGCTTCATTTTCTATATGATATCAAATTGTGACATATCTATGCAGCTAACATGAGATATAGCAAGTGAATTAAAGAATAAAGTAGAAATTGAGGAAGAGCATTTGCATACATACCCTCTTAGGCGATAAAGGTATACTGAAATCTGGAAGGTCATGCTGATCATCTCTTTGAGCCCAATTGTTCATGAGTTCCATAACGGAGAATATGTTCAATTTGTCACAATGAGTCACTCGTAATTCTTTCAAGAATGACCAATTCAAAGTAGGGAAGTTAGGGCAAAAGCTCTTGAGTTGTGGCATATCATGTAACACTAGAGATGTCAGTTTCGGGAAAAGGAATTGGGCAGTAATAGAGGGTGGATCTCCTCTCGCAACTATTTCCTTGAGCCCACAAGACTCTATGTGAAGTTCCTTAATTTGGCTTAGACTTCTAGCCACCCAATGCGGAAATAGATTTTCAAGGCTCTTACAATTCTTAGCCTTTATTTTCTTTAAACAATCAAAAGTAAGAGCTTCTTGAGGATTGTCAGTCCATATTTTGCTTAAGTCATCCAAGTGGGAGAGATCCATTTTCTTAAGCTTGGGAAATTGTACCTACCATATTGAAAAACAATGACCCAATAAAAGTGATTACATTGAATTATGACATCAAATCCTAGCTCTGATAAATGATGATAATTCTAGAGCTTGTTAGGGACATAAAGGGGGAGGAGTTGAGTGATGCTTTCATTTCAGTGGACCAATGATTAAGGTGGAGTATGTTGCATTACAACAAGCATGAAATGCGGTGCTAGAAAATAAGTTACCTTACTGTCCTTTATATTTATTAATACTCGAGTGCAAAAAAGAAAGGAGAAAATTTTTCATTTGAATTATGATACAACGAATGCAATTACAACCTCAAATACCAAATGAATATTTTTGCAATTGCCTAAGTTTCACATGACATGAAATTTTAATGCTAGAGTCACACACAAAAAAAGGACCCCTAGACAAACGCGATTAGTCTTCGTGAACAAATGAAATATGTTGGTGGTACGAAAAACATAAAACCATTGCATGAGCTATTATGAACTGTTTAAGTGCCCACGGGGACTTTTCATCTCATTATGAAGAAATTAAAGAATTACGGCTTGCTACAACCTCAATTACCAAATCCATATTTCCTTACTTCTCCTAAGTCCATGGACCATGGAAAAAGACAAACTTGTCATGCAAGTATTGAACGGTCCACCAAGATAATCCCCTCCTTTTACCACATTCTGTTTATTTAGAGAAAAACAACTGTGTCACGAACTCTTATGACTTGTCCGTGGAGAAGCAAGTAATATATATTTTTAAGCTGGTTGCAATAAAATAAATGCAATTACAACTTGTCACAACCAAAAAACAAATCACTATTTCCACACTTCCCTAAATCAAAATTATAAATTGAGGATTACTATGAGTTATTTTAAATATTTTAACAATGTGGAGATCACCTATTATTAAATCATAGCTCATATATGACAAATAAATGAAATTAACGCGATGACAATTTGTCACAACAAGAAAATCGTATGACTATTTTCGCTTTTTTTACAACCTATTGGTATTCTGAATTGAGTATTACGGTTACTATTTGAATTACTCTAACAACATGGGGTATACCATTACATGACAATTTACGTATGGAAAATAAATGACACAAGAAGTAAATGCATAAACAGAGATGACTCTTATGATTAAAGAGTAAACAAGTACGTGGATACTCGCTATGATGAAATGTTCTATCCACAAATACCAATAAAAAATTTGGAAAAAACATTAGAATAAGAAAAAAACAAGCAATTCCTCCATTTGAAAAGAAAGCAATTCTTGAAACCTGTATAGAATCTGTAGCTTAAAAGGCCCACAAAAGGGGAACAAAAAAGACTGCCGTGATCGGTTGGTGTGCGTTAATTTCCAATTTAAGAAGTGATGTAAATTAAGATACATTTGGTAAAAATATGAGCTTCTGCTTACTGAATTTGATCTAATAAATTTGAGAATTGATTTCCGTTCTTTAAAAGATTATACGATGGCGTGTATCTGTATATTCCTTACCATTCTACATTGAGGGCACCCTCTCCTAAATTTTGTCGAATGAATAAAATAACAATTGAATTTTGAAATTGTATTTTGTTAGAATTTTTATTAGCAATAGTACATTGAACATTGGCTTTTAATTGGCTGAATTGACAAATAATACTGGCAACGCCTTCTCCCTCTAATTGTTAGAAGGCTGCCGTGACGACTTGTCGAATTCTCCAACTTTCATATTTGCCGATCACAAATAAATGCACCACTTTAAATGAAAGTTTTGAGCACTCCGATTAAAAAAGGCCGCTCTCTCCAATTCCTCCAATTTCTTCTCCAATTGTCTACCCTTTTTTGATAATGCAACATTGTATAAGGAAAGAATTCTTAGATCTGTATGCTTCAAGTTGAAATTGAACGTGCAAAACGAATGTCGTTTTGCCATATTTTAGATGTTATTCTATATACAGTACTTTAAAGTTCACATTGTAAAAAGGGAATATTTTTTTTATACGGTTATTTCGGTAACTTTTCTTAGAACCTAACTAGGCATGATATGATTTTATGAGCTGACACAAAAACAACACTTCTAGAATGATATGGAGAGATACAAACTAAAGTTTTTCCCCTTTTTTGAGGATTAGAAATTTTTAAATCTTTGCACTAATTATTAAAAGATTATGTACATAAATCCATACAAAGAACGTGAGTATTATAATCGTTAGATTTTTTTAATCCCTAAAAGAGGTCTTGTTCGAGTTCGTGATGTGCCAACTCGACATTGGGGCTATTGCAGGATTGCGTAGGTTGGGGAGATTGAAGAGCGAGGTCTTGGAATAAAAATGCGCAGGGAAGCTAAGTGGATTTCTAAGTGTTATACTTTTCGTATCAGAGGTAAGCAAAAACTTATAATTGTTTCCTACGATATGCATCCTCGTGAAAAAAAAAACTAATTTTTGTTTATTTTTGAATCTCACAATTTCATTTACTTCGACATTTGATTCACGAATTAGGAACTTGAGATATTCGTATTTTGATTTGACAAGGTGATAATCTAAAACAAAAAGACAAAGCATTGTAATAACAAAAACATAACATTTCCTCTAAATGAAAAAAAAAAAAAAAAAAAAAAACACTGACCTGTGGATTGAAAAGTGAAGGGGTGTCATGATCAATCTCCATCAAAGATTGTTGAGTGAAACTTCTCATCTTGTAGCAATGGGCAATGGTCAGCGTTTGTAATCTAGGACAACACAAAATATAATTCTTTCCCAAGAGGAAACTAGTAAAATGGGGCAAGCATTCCAACTTAATCTCTTCGAGATTCATGAATTTAATCTTCTCCACTGCACTTCCCTGCCCTTCTTCCTCTGCAATTACTCCTTCCATCTGACCACACTCCATAATTACCATTTCTTCAAGATTAGCAAGGCACTGAGCCATTGATGGAGCAAAAGCATGTCTTAAGTTGCTACAATTATAAAGGCCCAGGTATGTTAGAGAATTGAAGTGTAGCTCTCCTTGAAGGTTTTTGTTCCATAGTCGCCTCAACTTTGGTAAATTGACCAAGTCTAAAGAAATTAACCGAGGCAGCACCTGAGTGCTTTTCATAGCCTCCATTCCTTCAAGACTAAATATTTCTTCTAGTGACTCGCAATCGCACACTTGCAATCCTTTCAATTTGTCTAAAACAAGCATCAATCTGGATGGAATAGCGTTAACAAACGATGGACATTTATACACCACTAGATATTTTAAGTGCCAATATGAATTGATGGGAATAAGTTCGTTGTGCCATTTTTCCATCAACTTTGAGAACTCAGACAGTCGCATAAACTTTACTCCAGCAATTATACCCTGTCAAAGATTCATCATTAAACGTAAACTTCTAGTTAGCAAAAAGAAATTACTCTATTGTTGATCAAAACCATCGAATTACATAGAATTTGATAAGTGATGCATACCATTTGTTCAAACATACTTTGGATGGTGGTGTTGAGGTTTCCCTTCCAAAACCACTCTACTTTTGATACTTGTACTCTCTCCAACTTTGGTGCCTCTATTGTTCCCTCAGAGAAGAATTTCATGTTAGGACATCTAGTAATAGTGACTTTTTCCAAGAGAGGAAACATCATAGTGTATCCACTTGAGCTGAAACATCTCAACCCTATCAACCCATCAAGCTCCATACACCTCAATTTTTGGAAGGCCACTACATGCCTCTCTTTATCTCCCTCTTCCATGATGACTTCTATCAACATGTGACAATTACTTATCCTCAATTCTGTGAGTTCCACCAAATTTCCTACTATTGTCGATGTGAACATATTTGATACATCACAATGTGACACATCTAGAGTCTTTAGATGTTCACTATATCTCAAAAATGGTAATACTACTTTTAGCTCATGACTTTGGCCTCCTACAGCTTCGACATTGATGCTCGGCTCTTCTAGATATAATTTGCATACAAGTAGCTCTTCTAAGTTGGTCAAACTTTGAACAAAATGACATGCAGACATTGCAAATTCCTTTGAGATACAACAAAGCTCAAGAACTCTAAGCTTGTGGAAGAGTTCTTCATTAAGAAAATTCCCATGCCATATCTCCATCCATTTAGTTGATTCCAATTTTAACTCTTGTAGATTTGAGAATGCACCCTGGGAAAATAGCCAAATCAAAATCCGGCTTAGTAAAAAGGGAATATTTGTACCATGGTATAAGTATTGCATTCCATGCATAATAAGTGCATTTTAAGATATTGAGTCTCATGTGATTTAAAGGAAGAAAATGTGCCCTCATCGGATTAACGTTATTGCTGATCTTTTACATTTGACTTGTATTTATATGCGAACTTAAGTAATATCATAATACACTTCTGCCATGGTAAGATCACATCACATGCCACGTGTTTTCAACCTTTGTGGTACTTAAGAGAGAGCTAAACCATCGAAATTAGCCCCCATTTTTTTTTTAAGGGGGATCGACAAGTACACATTTGATTCATTGGACATTGACAAGAATGTTCAATCAATACTTGAAGAACATATGATGTTTCAATGTTGTAATATTTCTATGGATTTACAGAGAGCCATATAGTTCACATCTTTGTACAAAGAGCTACTTGTATGAGATGCTAGGCTATGACCTTAAATTATCACTTCAAATTTTCACCATCGAAGCAAAATAAATAATAATAATAATAATTTTGGGTCGTACCTTTTCTATCAAGAAGAGAGGTTGTTTATCAAGTGGCATATCATTCTCAGGGTGCGATGCAAATATCTCCACTTTGCCACAACCACGCACCTCCAGAGTCTTCAATGCTAGCCAATGTGAAGCATGTTTTCCGATGTAGATGCACTTCAACTTTGTTAGATGCTCAAGTTTGAGGGAGGCTAACTTTGGGAACACAAACTTGGGAACTAGTCCGTCTTCCTTCTCAATGAGTTCGACAATGCCACATTCATTGATCTTCAATTCCTCAAGTTGGGTTAGATGTACTACTACTGAGGTTGGAAATAGAGACGTGAGATTCTCGCATTTGGAAATGGTAATGAAACGGAGATATTGGAATTTGACTTGACTGTTGAGTTCCTTATCCCATACACACTTTAGCTTTGGTAATCCATCTAAAGACAACGCTTTTAATGGAAAAGGAGCAACGAGATGTCCATCTAGAGGATTCAGTAGCTGAAGTTTGAAAATAACTTCAAGCGAACCGCATGATATTATATACATACTTTCCAGGTTCCTGAACCGTCCAAGAATGCAAGAGGGAACGATGTTCACTAGCTTATTGCATCGATGGATACTAAGAAATTTTAGTTTGTGGAAAGACTCTACAGCAACTTGATTGTCCCATAATATCTCAATATTATTCAAGCCATCGATGTATAATGTCTCCAAGTTAGGAAACGCAACCTGCGGTATTTGCTCACGAAATTAGTGATTCTAATAGATTAAAGTTCATAAAGTTCCATTGCATATAGAAGAGCTGGCTTGAGGAAGAGCGTTGGCATTAGAAATTAAACAATGCAGAGCTTGAGATAAAAAGTCAACTCATCATTCATCAAAAGGGGCAATACAGAAGTAGCTGCTCGCTCTAACCTTGAAATCAAATTATGAGTTTCTTAATTGCGGTAAAAAAAAAATGACAAGATGCAAGGAAACACATGGAAGAAGTGATAGTCCTAACAATCTTGATCTATCGATTGTGGTCGTCTTATTAGATGAACGCTTCCTCTTATTGCAAAGGTCATGCTAAAGAATGGACAGACTACACAAAACAATAAGACAAACAAAGCTCCTGTTTATGTTTTGACTCATTAGTCTCCCCATATTTCAGAAGGACATTTCAGAAGGCAATATGAAATATTTGAAAACAAAAAAGGATGATATTTCTTAATTGTGGTGGGCCTCAATGTTGGCATGTTTGGTTGTTTTGTTTCTCTACAATAATCAGCTACTTCAATAAAATAATCGCGGCTGATTCATCCCTATTAGCAACTTTCCCACTGTCCATTCTACCTTTCTGCCAATTGCCTCCTGCCACATAATGGAAAGTCCCCACTTTCAAAACAGCACCACAAAGTGTGCCAACCCCACCCCCATCCCCACACCCACGCCCACGTGAGTGGCAATCCCGTGCACCCCAAAGCACTCGAGAGCAGTCAATTAGCAAGGTCAAAGCGTAGTCAAAGCACGTTGGGGTGCGCGCGGCGCAACGGTTGAGATTGCGTCTATGACTCGCGAGTTACCTAGATATCCTGGGATTCGACCCACATAGGCGTGATCATGTAGGCGCACAGAGCAGGGGAACGAAAACCCCTAGAGTCACCTTAAATTCACAAACGTTGACTTGTCAACCACCCTAGCACAGTGCCACACTCAACCCAACCCCCTCAAAAAAAAAAACAAAAAAAACAATTCCGTCACCACCTCCTCAATAAAATGGTTGAGCAATTAGCAAAAACTAAATTGCGCATATTGGCATTTAAGATAGAATCGGGGCTTTAGAGGTATGATTAATCTGAAAGCAAGAACTCCCTTCCATCGGGAAAAATTTTTTTAAAAGAAAAGAAGATATATATGTATATGTATGTATACATGTCAAGTGAATGGATATATACAGATATAGAGAGAGAGCGAGAGAGAGAGAGGACATGTAGTGGGGTTCGTGGAGGGGAGAAAAGCAAGTGACACATGTCGCCCATCCACACGTGTCATAGACTATGGGTGCATAAACGAAAAGGATCTCCTCTTAAATGTTATCACTAAAGCTAGTTAAATAATTAACTATAATTTCCACCTACTGGTTTAGTAGTCTAATCAACTATACATAAATGGCCTCAATTTCAATTAAATACCATTAATTGTTGTTGTTATGATCTAAATCGTCAACTTTATATTCATAAATTCTCAATTACATAGTGCTTGAGACCATGTTCTAAGTCGGATTTCTAGGTGATAAAGGTTTATTACACAAAATCATTAATTATTTTCATTATGAATGTTAAGGTCTACTATATCTCAATTGCCATTTCATACGCTCGAGCCTCAACTATGCCTTGGAATTGTGCTTCAAACCAAGTATTCACTTGAAAATCATTTCATTTTACTCTTTTACCTATAAAGACCAGGATTTTTTACCATAATAATGCACATGAGGTAGTTTAGAAATGAGCTAAAAAAATCAATTATGTGAATTAGTTAATAAAATTAGCCCAAATTTTCAGTAAACAAATCGGGAAAATGACAGTGATTTTTCACCACTTCACGAATTTGTGAGTTATTTTTTGGTAAATTATGATAATCAAGGTTCCACTCCAAAATGAACCAAAACCTATGTACCTTCCCTTGATTTAGGTCAAAACCATACTGAACTTCATGAAAAACAAAATGTTATCATTTCTATTGAAAAATTTGATTTCATTATTTTTCAAAATGTGAGGACTATTTCAAATAATATATCTTTAGTACTCGATTGAGTCATGACTAAAATGTTAAGATTCCTAAGATACTTTCCCCTCAAACATATTTAGGACTCAATTGCTTGTTACGTGTGTTTTTTACGCTAAAGTTGCAATTATTGTGTATCTGTTTTAGTTAAATTGTCCTTTGGCCTCGAGATGCTCTAAAACGAGTTGAAAATTTCCCAAAAAAAAGAAAAAAGAGGGAAAAGACGCAATGATTTTAACAGAGATTAAGACAGAAATTACTAATAATACGGTTGACTTCATGAAAAAAAGCAAAACATCCATACAGTCCCACGCAGCAAGACTTTTTATAAGGAAAAACCAAATGTCACCGCCCATTCTCCTTTTTCCGCCCATGGTCTCCCACCACGTCATAAAAAGCCCCTACTTTCAAAACAGTAGCCCAAAGAGTTCCCCAACCTCCCCCACTTTACGTGAGCGACAATCCCGTGCACCCGAGCACTCGTGACCAGTCGATCAGCCTCGTCAAGCGCGCTAGCGCCCACGTGGCGCAACGCTGAGGTTGCATCTGTGGCTCTCGAGTTACCCAGTGCCCAGGATTTGACCGCAGCGCACGCACGTGGCGGACTTGGACGGGTATTACGTGGGCTCACGGAGTAGCGGAACAGCACCCCACGTCGCCTTAAATTCACATATGTCAAACTTATGTGATCTTCTCTCTCCTCATATTTTTTCTTTCTTTCTTTTTTCTTTTATTACCTTTCCTTCCACACGCATGCATTTATGATTGGAATTTCTCTCCTTTTTTTTTTTTTTTTTGATTCTTTTCATATGTTCTCTTAATGCGATTTTGCTTACTTCCCGGTTGTACACTTCTTAATAAGGTCTATATTGTAATAAAATTGTCCAATATTTACAAATTCTTTTTAGCTCGCTTTAATGATATCTTAATTTTTGAAACGACTCTAATAGTGTTGACTATAAAAGAGGATACCACGTATAAAAAATATAATAATTGAAATGGCTGACTATTTGTGATACAAATAAACATATTTGTAATCGATTATCGACACATTCGAAAATGATACAAATTGATATGATTATAATATACGTAAATTTGTAGCAAAATTAACAAAAATATATTGTTGTCCAGTAAACATAAATTGCCAACTAGTCAATTTTATATTTTTATTTTGACCAAAAGTACTTATAGTTAGTTATGTTTGGAAAAAAGATGCTAATGGGGAAGCTTCAAATTGCTCAAAATACTTCTCTTGATAACCTATGCACCTACCGAACAAGTAGAAGCTAAGAGACTTCTTTGCATGATTCCTCTTTTTTCAATTACTAGGTAATTAGCAACATTCTCACGTGTTTGTATGGGCATGGAATCTTTCATTCATGTAAAATCAGAATATGTTTTAATACAAGTAATTAATTAAATTGCAAATTAAAGTTTAAGTGATGGTCATTAAGGATATTAATGAAGAGTACTCCGTATTAAATATTAATATAGATTTTCCAGTGAGTTGCTTCTTCGGTGATGAAGTGAAAAAAATAGCACTTTTAGAATATTAGCGATGTGTCAGCCACATCAATAGTTCATTAGAAAATTTTGGATTTTTTGTCAAAGTGCTTAAATTTTTAAAGAAATGAAAATTTATTGCCTTGGGTGATTAAATAAAAAGTTCAATGACTATATTACAAAATCATTTGCTATATAATTACCCCCTATTTTTGGGAGTTAACAAATAAGCTCATTGAAGATTAATTATCCAACTTTTGTTCATATAGTGACTCCAACTCTACTTTGACTTATCCAGATTTTATGGTGCCGTGATTATGTGGAACACAATTAATTTTAACCAAAGGGGGGCTTTGGCTATTAGGCTTCGTCTCCAGAATAACTATTTATTTATTAATTTTAATTATTTAGCTGGCTGGCATGCATATATCTTTTTTTTTTTTCTAATTTCTTAATAATTTGATGTGATTGATCCAACTCTTGTTGGTATGAATTGAAACTTCCAATTATTTGGAGTGGCATGTGGCAACTTGAAATGCACAACATGTAAAATTCTAAAGTGCTATAACACATAAATTGATGCCAAGCATTTTACTCCATCATACTTTTTTTATATTTAAGATTTTGACATAGCGTTAATCACATACCACTTGATTGAAGAGGACAGGAGAGTGCAATTTGACACTGTCCTCACCTTGAGCTTTTGGTGTACCTGCCATCAATTTTTCATTAGATGAAAAGAACGTCATCTTTTGCATTGCAAGGATAAATTAATCTAAGAAGATCTTCAACGATGAAACCAAAAAGATCGATCTTACACTTTCTGTGAGAGAAGCACGTCAAACTTTCCAATTCTTCCAAATTTAATTCGGTTAACATTGGGAAAAATAAAGTTTCTAATGTTTCTACTCTCAACCCTTCTTCCTTCATAATGATCGCCACCATGTTCTTGCAAAACTGTACACGCAGTTCTCTCAATTGTGCAAGAGCGAACCATAGATGGGAAAAATAGAAATTGGAGGTTGTTACAGCGCCACACCTGTAATTTCTTCAAATTATGCAATCTCACAATTCCACAAGGGTTCTTGTTCCATATGTGCCTCAAGCTTGGTAATTGAAATATATATATGGTGTTTAGCTTAGGGAGAGCCTCAATATTTGCACCAGCACCTAGTTCATCAAGGTCAAAAATTTCTTGCACTGAAATGCAATTGTATATCTTTAAAGTGTGTAACTTGTGTAGTTTTATTAGTGACCTGCAGTTGATAACTTTTGAGAGAGATTTGCATGAGCCTAACTCAAGAGATTGGAGATTGCTCAGCTCCAATGGAGATTCATCAGTCCATAAATCTTCTAGATTGGGAAGTTGAACCATTGTCAAGGACTCCAAGGATGGGATTAAAACCTAACGAATAAACCCATTAGCAAAGAGCAACCAAGAAACTTGCGCGCTATAGCAGGTATTACAAATGGTTGCGGAAGGAGATTTACAAACTTACGATAACTTTTGCATTTACATATATCTATGATAGGAAAGCTGATTTGCAATCCGAGAAAGGTATCAAAAGACAATTAATAAACTTCATTTTTTATTCAAAAAAAAAACTTGATTTTTTATTTACAATATACTCATGGATGTTACTATAGTTAATTTTCTTTGCAATTTACTAATAATAAGGGAAATTACAATCATCAAGAAATAATAGTCATTCATTTTGCTAATGACTACGAAAATTTGCGATCCATATGGCAAAAGAAAGTGCATTCAAGGTAAATTACTTCCTATAAGATAAACCACTCCCTCTTAGGTTATGTTATTGTTGTGACAATATATGACTCATTTTATCGGATGATTGCGAGAAAGTACTGTATTATCTCACAACAGAGATTACTACAATGAAACAAGAATAAAGAAACTATAGAATGACCGTGATTATGAAAGATACAGGCAATTTACTTATAAAGGAAACTATCTCATTGCAATAATTGATCAATAAGGCGAGATTGCAATCATGAGAAATAAATTATTATGTTGTAAGACCTTAATTACTACCTACCTAAGGAAACTTAGCTTTGGGAAAAAAAAAGAAAATTAAACTTAGCAATTTCAAAAAGTAATTTGCTACTTCAGAAGAGAGGATTACTGTCATGATAGTCTTGTTACTAATAACTTCCTATGCCTACGCCACGCACTTAGCCTGCTTGGGCTTATTCATAACCAATCAATTAATGCGTGAAGTATTATAATTTATATAATAAGATCCAATAAAGTATTATATTTTTATCTAATAACATGACGAGTTTGTCTTTCATAGTTGTCCCATATCTTCTCATGAATGGCAGTAGCTTCTATCCTTGGTATTAACTAACTGGGCGTGGATAGTCTACTGCAATCCTTACATCTATTGTCTGCAACAAGAATACTTAAACACACGACGCATTATTTTCTCTTCAGTTTTTCATTTCTTTTTTTTTTTTTTTCATTTTACCAAATTCTTGTTCACTCTCTTTACATCACCGAAGAATCAACATCAGGAAAGCACGACCGAGCTTGTTCTTCACGCTGAGTTCGTGAGAGAAATGAATAGAGATAGAATTTGCGCTTGGTCCGCAAAGGAGATGACCGAGCGCAAGTGTAGAATCCGTGAGCTGTCGGTGGCGACGTTGACGGAGGTGAGTTGTGGCTGGTCATTGTGGTGGCGGGTGAGTGTGGCGACAGTGGGGGCAAGCAGATCTGGCTATCAGCCCTTCAGCGCATGGCGAGAAGGAGCGAGAGAAGATGCAGATCCTCTCGCGGTGCAGAAATTTTTTTTTTGGGGGAGGGGGGGGGGGGGGGGGGAGAGAGCCCAAAAATAAAGAAAAGCAAGACGACACGTGTCGGCCAACTGCATAGTCGCCCGCGAACATCCATACTCACACTTTCTTTTATACTTCGTAATGGGGCAACTCAAATATGCAGGAATCTTTACTACGTAATTATAATAGGGCAATCATGTCTAATCAACTAAAAGGCCCTAACCAATTTTTGTTGTACAAAACGACCATGCGTTTTCCTTAATAGGACCACTGTTTATCCTTGCTTTACTTACTTCTCTTACTAACAATAACCAATTTAATCAACTATACATAGACAGCCTCAATTTCAATTAAATGACATTAATTGTTGTTGTAATGATCTAAATTATCGGCTTCATATTCATAAATTCTTAATTACATAGTGCTTGAGACAATTTTCTAAATCGGATCTCTAGGTGATAAACGTTTATTATATAAAATCATTTAATTATTTTTATTTTGAATTTTACGGTCTACTATACAAAATCATACCTTGGGATTTGCTTCAACCAAGTATTTGATTGAAAATCATTTCGTTTTAATCACCAATTAAGACCATGATTTTGACCATCTTTTGAAGGAATAACGCACATGAAGTAGCTTAGAAATGAGCAAAACAAACAAAAAAAAACTCAATTACGTGAATTTATTAATAATTTTAAGCCCAAATTTTGATTAAACAAATTGGGAAAATGACAATGATTTTTCACCGCTTCACATAGAATTTGTGAGTTATTTTTTGGTAAATTATGATAATCAAGGTTCCACTCCATTATGGACTAGACCCATGTACATTCCCCTGATTTATTCAAAATCATACTTAACTTCACGAAAAATAAAATGCTATCATTTCTGTTGATGAAATTTATCAACAACACTAACATTGGAACTTGATTTACATTATTTTTGAAAATGTGAGGACTATTCCAATTAATATTTTTAGGACTCAATTGACTCGTTACTAAAATGTTAAGACTCCTATGACACTTTCCCCCTAGACATATTTAGGACTCAATTGCTTGTTACATGTGATTTTTACGATAAAGTCGCAATTCTTGTGTATCTGTTTTAGTTAAACCATCCTTTGGCCTTTGAATGCACTAAAACGAGTTGAAAAGTTCCAAAATAAATAAAGAAAAATAAGGAAAAAGACGCAATGAACTTAACAGAGATTAAGACATAAATTAGTAATAATACGGTTGACTTCATGAAAAAAGCAAAACGTCTAGTGGGCTTTCAAATATATCCCAAGCATATAAAACAATCATAGAGAACGCTAATCTTTTTTTTTTTTAATTTCATTATGCAGACGTCATAATATATATAACATATTTTGGAAGTGAATGTGTACCCCTTTTAATCTTCATGGGGGATTTCATGTTGTTTTTCCTAAGAGCCACTCACTAATGCCTACGACTATGAGATATTAGCATGAGTTGAAGATTTATGTTTGTTATGCCAGAAGTACTTACAAATATATTTATATCTTTTACACAATTTCATATGCTTGCAAGCATGAACATGCATGAAATTGTGTACTCTTATAGTAATAGGACCTATGCAATGACAAAGTGCTTATTGAAATACATGATATGGAAAAGAAATGCATCATTTAGATTAGCATTGTTGCTACTATTTGAAAATTCAATCCCCTTGCCCATTCTTCTTATTGATTTTTACCTAAGTCACCTAGACATTATATTTTATAGACAATAACAAAGTCAGATAACTAAATGCAGTGAATCCATTTCACAAGATTATGAAATCACGTTAATATGGATTATTCTAATGCCAAAATTCCCTGCAATGTTTCCCTATAAAACCCTATTAAGATAGGTGTACTTGCAGCATGTAAGTTGAAAATTACTCAAATCCTATCACAAGCCAAATTTAAATGGATTTCATTCAATTAGTTGCACTTCTACACAATGACCAGAAACAATTGATTTATCTAATTACAGAGAAGGCATGATTGGATAAGTTAATCAGGAAGAAAATGAACTGAATTTAAAAAATAATAATAATAAAAGAATAAGGATTAAAATCTATGTTACATCTAAATAGCAAATGAGAGAAAGATTAATAAATAGTATATTCCTTTAATAGAAAGTTACCTGTTGCCCATTGAAGAATGCAATTTGAGTGCCAACTTGGACGTTTGATGTACTACTTGAAAGAGCTGTCCCACCGGTGAAAAAGTTCTTGATATTTGGCAAGTTAACCAATTCCAATACATGCAAATTACGTAACTCAACTTTGCCATGGTCATCAACTTCTACGATCTCCCGAACTAAGGGGCAAGCGGCAACTCGAATATTTTCAAGCTGTGGAAGTTCTCTCAATAATGAAAGAGGAAACAAAATTTCCATCTTGTCGCAACTTTCAACTCGTATCACTTTTAATGCACCGAAGGACTTGGAGGAAATAGAGTAGTTACATATCTTCTCGAAGTTGATGAGATTATAGAGAAGTAATGACTCCAACTTCCTAAAATTTGTATGGGATGGCGATTGGAGGACATGATGGACAGAGGGACTATTCTCGACGTGTAGATGCTTTAATTTTGGAAAGCCTTCTTGGGATAACTCGCAAATACTTTGCTCAATTCCATTTAATTCATCTAAAAATAGATCATCAGTTTTGCCTAACAAAGTCTGCATGAATCCTTTCTGAAGAATATTGCTTATTGGATACAACTTAAAGCGCCAATATGCTTGATCCTTTGCGACTTTGCAACCACATCTTATCACCTATCTGGATTCTATACTTGGTTAATTTCTCGACATTTAAATCCTCAGGGAGCCCACTTGGATTGAGAATGGACACATGCAAAGTGCAGAGATTCTTCGAGTTATTTAACTCAATAAGCTTGGCATTAGTTGGTGGATTTTGCTCCACAGCATTCCATTGATCAAAGCTATACTCCATATACAACTCCTCTAATTTCATCAAGCTTCCAAGCACACCCGGTTCAATTATCTTAAGTTGTGAGCAATGATTTAAGTCTAACAACCTCAGCTCTACCAATTGTCCAATTTCTTTTGGCAATCGTCGAATTTTAGAGTTCACAAAGCTAAGAATATGTAGCCCTTTTAGCTCGCCAATCATGGCTACATCCTCCATCGAACAACCGTCAAGACACAAAGTGTGTAAGTTCTCCAAGAACTGAAACGGCGAAGGTGAATGAGTGAGATGCACTTGAGAAAGATGTAAGACCATAAGCTTTCTCATAGAGTTGAAATATGAATCCGGAACCTTAAGAGATCTATCATTTGTGAATAACAAAAAGATCCACATTTCGGGGCAATCTAACTTTTCGGGAAGCTCCTTAATGTCAACAAAGGGAAAGCATGCCGCTGTACACCTTTTGAGCTTGTCCTTTAGCAACCCTATCACCAACTTATCATTGTCTTTCAACACGAGAATAGGGTCATCTCTTGAAGAGATCCAGGCAACAAATCCACGAACCAAGTCATGTATCTTGAAACCATCAACATCTTCATCATCTACTAACAAAAAAGAGGAGGCTTTCAAGGTTTGGATCAATGAGCGCAACCTATTTCTGACCTCTTCCACGCTACTATCTTCTTGAAATAACCTCGAACCCACGCAGTACCTCACCAAGTTTTCAAGAAAGGGCTTAGAGACACCATAAACAACACAGAGTCGTAACAATGACTTTACCTCCTCGCCGTCCTCCCCTTTGAAACGATCATAACTCAACTGCAACATCTTATTTATGCTCTCACTTATTCCTTTGTTTGTAGACTTCTCAATTTGTCTCAAAGCATCCTTCCATTCATAAATATCAGCGTCTTTAAAATTATTCGCCATTGCAGTAATGAGGAAAGGCAAACCTGCACATTTCTGGACTGCTTCATCCACCAAGGATTTGAACGGCTCATTATGGACTTTGTCTCCCACCGTGCTCTCAAACAATCCTTTTGCCTCTTCATCCTTCAGCTCTTCAAGGCGGAAGTCCTTGTCGCAGCCCATCTTCCTTCGCAAAACATCTTGAAATCTTGACGTCAGCAACAACTTGCATCCTATGACTTTGTTGTTATGTCCGCAAGGAATGCCCACTGATGTCAAGTCCAGCACCTTCCACAGGTTGTCCAGTATTATGAGGACCTTCTTTTTTTCCCTCTCCTCATTTTCCAACCTCTTATGCAAAAGCTCGGCTCGCACGCTGACAATCTCTTCGTTTTTTATCTCAGTAAGGCCCAAGGCGTGCGCAATCTCTCCTTGAATCTTCTTGATGTCTGGATTTTCCGACACGTCGGCCTTAGCGACCCAATCGAACGACTTCTTTTCTATCATTCTCCCTTTAACATCCGCCAAAAGGGTGGACTTGCCGACCCCGCCCTGCCCGTAAACCCCGACCACGCTATTGCTATCATTGGCAAGAGCGTCCATGATGTCCTGAATGATAGAAGCTCTGGATTCGAAGACACCATTGTCCTTGGCCGGAGTCAGAGCAGCAACGTTCCCTGGAGCAGGATTGCTGGAGGAGATGTTGTTCAATTCCTTGAATCCACTGCATTTTTGAGTGAGTCGCTGAATGACCTCAATCTTGTCCTTGGCCTTCCTGCTGAATTGATAGCGACACTTGGGATCAGGAAGAGTTTCATAGCAGCAAGTCTTGCTCGCCTCTTGGAAGTCGCGCAACAGATCTCGCGCCTCCTTCAAGGCCTTCTCAGCACTTGCATGCCACTCCGTGACGCGACCGTAGACATTCCGAAGATTGTTTCTGGCCTCTTCAGCGAGATTTTGGACCCTATCAACCTCATCCGCAAGCTCCTCGACTTTCTCCTGAAGATCTTGGGCGTGCCTCTTGGAGTAGATCACGTATCCGAATTGACGCTTGATGGGAGCAACTACGGACTTGAAGACGTCCCACGCAATAGCAATAGCAGCATCGATCGACATTTCTCTTTTTTCTTTTTCCTTTTTTCTTTTTCCTTTTTCTTTTTTTCTTTTTTTGAGAAAGAAAGGGCGAGAAAATAGGGAGACAGACAGAGAAGACGATGAAAAAGAGAAGCAGATACCGAAGAAGAAGTGGAGGAAGAAGAACGGTTGTGCCGAGGTGACGAAAGAGGGAAACAGAGCAAGAACGATGAGAGATGAAAGAAGGCTGAGAGATTTGAGCGCGAACAAGGATGGAGGAAGGAGAGGGAAGAGCAATCAATTTAAAGTATAAAAGAGCTCGGCAACTTAACCATGGTCAAGGCCTTAACTAGACATTAGCTAATTCCTTGGGTAGCTGAAAACTGATAGCATATTGCTCCAAGTGGAAACCGGCAAAAGATAAAAATTAAATAAGACTGTTCCCGGTCGCCTCAATCAAGACAAGAAAAAGATGGTGGACTTATGAACAGTTGAGGTAACAGAATTAGATGATTTTCTGCATTTTATTATTTCTTTAGTTGATCGGTCACTATCACGTCTAAGCCTTCCCGCTAATGCCCAAATTGAATAGTTACCAGAAAATCGTAAAAGTAATGATCAGCTGTCAAAATAACAAAACAATTCGACTTAAATCCTCGCACGCATGGTGAGTGCAAATGGAGAAGGACGGGTCACACCCACTTGACATGCTGTTTGGTCCCGCGATAAATTCAATTGTGATTATCCAACTTATCCGAATTCAAATTTAACTTTAAATTATTTAATTACCGCTAATGGATAGGCATTGATGGGGGTGTCCATACCTTCCCACCGGCAGGGTACCAGTCTTAATCCATCCATTCATGTGTTCCTCTGCCGTCAATTGACAACATTGATTAGGTACAGGTGCTAAAACCACTCCTTGTGCAGATCAATGAAATCGTGTTACAAATATAGAAGTGATATTAAGATTAAGCTATAGGAAAAAAAAAAATTGAAAGTTTAAAGGTCAAAATGATATACGGATTGAAATAATTTCAAAATATAATATAGCAACATTATTGTTTTATATATTGAATAGTAATTTTTTAAAATAATTTTCTATTTATTGACATAATAGACTTGGGCTAGCTTAGATCCGTTTATATAATTAATGTGTTAACTGTTGGTTGAAATAAGTATTATCTTTCAAACTTTTCACAGAGTTGTTGACAAAAAAACCCCTCAAAATATCCAGATAAATTAAAATAGAAAAAAAAAATCAGTTCATAAAGAAAACCAAGTCGTTTAAAGAAAAATTTTTGCCAGCCACGTTTGTTAGATTAGAATGTGAAGTTACTCCAAGCTCTTTATATCATAAATTTCTAACCAGAAAATGTTATAACTAATTAAAGTCATAAGGTACTTTCTATTTGTGATTAAGTTGATAAAGACCTTCTGCATAGTAACTAATTAGTTTGTAAGGAATAATGCATATGAAAAATTCACCACGTAAAGTAAGCCTATTTTTTTATAATCCAATGATACAAGCATGGAAAGTCGTCTACCTAGGGTGCGAATGGTAATGTTTACGTTCTTTTTTGTTCCAGGGAACAAAAACAAAAAAATAGTGTTTACATTGCAGGGAACAATTTTTGAACAAAAGAATGCGTTTGGTAACATTTGTTCCGGGAATAAAAAATGAATAGAAACACGTTTGGTAAATTTTATTATTTTATTATTTCTTTTAATTTTTTAAACATTTTTATTTTATTTTTCATTTTTTCCTTTCTTTTTTTTTTTTTTCTTTTTTCGGCCGGTCACGCATCGGCAATCGGCCGACGAGGCCGGTAGCCTTGCCCGGCCACGGCGAGGCTCGGCCTCGCCCGGCCATGGCGAGGCTCGGCCTCACCGGATGCGGGCGAGCACGAGGCTCGCCCGGCCAAGGCGAGCCTCGGCGTCGTCGGCGCGGGCAAGGCCGAGCCTCGCCTTGGCTGGGCGAGCTCGGGCTCGCCCAGATCCGACGAGGCTGAGCCTCGCCATGGCTGGGCGAGCTCGAGCTCGCCGGGGGCCGGCAACGCTCGGCCTCGCAGGATCTAGGTGAGCCCAAGCTCGCCCAGCCAAGGCGAGGCTTGGCCTCGCCCACGCCAGCGACGCTCCGGCGAGGTCGCCAACCCTCAAGGGCGTCGCCGGCCCTCGACGGCCGGTCGCCGGCCATGGCCGAGGCCGGCGACCGGCCAAAGAAAAAAGAAGAAAAAAAGAAGAAGAAAAGAAGAAAAGAAAAGAGAAGAGAAGCGTTTATGAAGAAGTGTTTCTTTTTTTTGCTCCAATTTTGTTCCGGGAACAAAAAAACAAAAAAAGAACAGAAACGCAACCAAACGCGTTTCTGTTCTTTTTTTGTTCCCGGGAACAAAATCCATACAGAAGTGTTCCAGAAACTTTTCTTTGGAACGTTTCCATGCACGCCTCTAGTAACTCATGAAATATCCCACAAACCCATGAACAGGTTGAGATTGAGCTTTTGGCTAGCGAAGGTGGCTCTAAATCAAAACGGTTTTCACGTACTTTCTAGGACTCAAAGGGATGACCTAATTTTTTTGGTTAGCTAAGCATAATATTTTTATTGTAAATAATGTGTATTTTGCACTCTGTATTATTATTTTTTTAAATGACAATGGTAACATAAATTTATCGTATTATGATTTGAAGTCGTTTTCACACACTTCTTCTCCAGTGAATATGAATGGCGGGATAGAATTATGATTTCTTTTTCAGAACGGCAAGACTTATTAGTGAGCGGTCAAGCTCCAGATTTACTTAAATAACTGTGCTACAATAATGTCTCTGTTGTAATAATTCGAGGATCATAAAGAGAAATATGTGATGAGTCCTTATAACTGAGCATTACATTTATACTTGATTTTGGTTCTTGCATAATGATCTTAAATTTTGGTGATAGAAATATAGTAACTTTTTCTGAAATATTTGATTAACGGATGAGATTCAATAGTAGAGATCCAATGATTTAGAACTTTAACAAAGACATAGACCCTGAGAAAGAAAGAGAGAATGGCACACAGGCCATTAGAGATATTAAAGATATTTTTTTAACAAATCAAGAGAAAATGAATCAATTTGACCCAGCCTTTTATTCCTTTATGCCGCCATATTCAGTTATCTCATTTTTAATAAATTCTCAATTTTGTCAACACTGTCTTTGATCATTTTATTTTCAGAAAATATTATAAATATCTCTAGAAAATATATAAATCTCTAAAACAGAAAATGGAGCTCGGCAACTTAACCTTAGTTTAGGCCTAAACTAAGCACCGGTTGATTTCTTTAGTGTAGAAATGGATGATTTTCTGCATTATTATTCCTTTGTTCAATAAGTGACCATCGACAATTTCTGGTCTCCATCCTTTTCTCCATCGCTAATGGATGAACATTGATTGTCCACTAGTACTTGCACCCTTTGGTCTTTTTAGCTTTTTCAAAAGGTATCTTTAATAAAGGTGGACTCGAAGAAGATGGGACCCCAATAGTTAATGTATATTCAAATTATTCCATCTTCTAGATCTAGACCTGTTTTAGTCACTCTTTTATTATTGACCCATATATAAGTTGACGGCGTTAGGCATGGGAGAGAAAAAGGTACATGCAATTTAGTCATCTATTTTTTTTTTTTTTTCACAAGATGTGATGGATCCTTAACTTGGCCCTTCATGACTTTTCTAAATAAATAAAAGTTGCGAAATTATTATTTCCCTCAATATATACCATGAAGAATCCAAAGGGAACCATCTGCCCACATAATTATTCTCAGCACTTAACAGTATTTGTTAGTTTCAAAATTTATAGTCAACACCCTAAACTATACAATAGGGTGCATAATCTATAAGTACTTAATCTTAACCTATCAAAATTTGTGCTTTTAGACCATACATAGGGTACATAACGCAATCTCAAGTCTTAGCCACGTGTAAAAGGGATAAAAGCAAACAAAGTGAAAACTCAAGCTAAAAGCAAACTATAATATGAGGCAAGATTTCAAATTTGGAGATATGCCATTGATGAATTGAGCTTTGGATATTTCCATGAATCTCTAAAGAAAGATGGCTACATCACACTTTGAAAAATGAATGCTCCGATTCAAATGTGCTGGCTAAGGAGCTATTTGGCAACTTGTCAAATAGTGTTTGTTTCTGTTCTTTTGTTTCCGGGAGTAGATTTGGAACAGAAATGTGTTTCATAAAATTTTTGTTCCAGGAAACAAATTTCTATTTTTTGTTTCCGGAAATAGATTTGGAACAGAATCGAGAATAAATAAAAAAGTTGATTCTTGTTCTCGAAAACAATTTTATAATCAAGCACCTATTTTCTCTTTTTCTTTTCTTTTTTCTTATTCTTCTTCCTTCTTTCTTCTTCTTCATCTACGCCACCGCCGTGGCTGTCATCCGCCATTGTTCGCCGTCCACCACCCACCGCCGCTGGTCATTGGCAATTGGTTCAGTGAGCTCGTCAAAGGCCAAGCCGAGGTCCAGCGAGCTCGCCAGAGGCAAGCCCAGCCACCGGCAAAGCTTGGCGGTGGCCAAGCAGACCTCGCCTAGCCTTGCCAATACTCAACTAGCCCTACCAAGGCTCGGCCGAACAATGGCTGGGCGAGCGGCCTCACCCAGATATGGCGAGGCAGAGCTTGCTTAGCTGCTAGCAAGGCTCGACCTCGCCTTGCCCAGCTGCCGGTGAGGCTCAGCCGACGAGGGCCGACCCCATCGAGGGTCGGCAATGCTCCGGTGAGGTCGCCGGCCTTCATCTGGCCGGTCACCGATCATCCTAAGGCCGGCGACCAACCACTTGAAGAAGAAGAATAGGAGAAAGAAAGGAAAAGAAAAAAATAAAGAAAAAATAAAAAAGTAATAAAATTATTTAAAAATTAAAAGAAAATGATTTGGAGTATAAATTTTAAGCACGGTGCTAAACGCAATTCTATTCCGGGAATTGAAATTTTGGACGAGTTACCAAACGGCTTAAAATGCTTAAAAAGTGTTCCGAGAATATAATAAAAAATAATAATTTATAATCAGAAATTGTTCCCAAGAACAAAAGCATTACCAAACGTGCCCTTATAATACCATTTTGGGATAGATAAAGACTAATTCTGGTTGATGTCTATTTGCCGGGCTGTCCACCCGCCTAGGATCAAACAAACTTAAAGAATTTATTCCAGGCACAATGAAAGTACTTGCTAACATCTAGACCCGCTCAAACTTTTCCATACTTGTCGTTATGATTCGATTTTGTTGGAAAACAGACTCCTACAACTCTTCCTTCTCCTCCTTGATCCTTTATTACATAGCGTTTTCAGCCACTCAATATCTAGAAAATGGAGGCGTTATCTAGAAAATGGAGGCGTCAAGACATATATATGACAAAGAAGGTCACCCATTTTTTTAGCGTGGTTGGGACCAGAGCCCATCTATGCGTACAAATTGTCTGCGTGTTCAAGCTAACTGATACAGATGATATTGTCTTCAAAGTCTCCATTTCGAGTGTTGCCAGCTAGCACGAGATCTATATCGTTTGAAATGAGGACTTTACAGCAGGACTTGAGTTTTGGTTTACGATATTACTCCCTTATATGGTTGTTCTGTATCACTGACAAGTAGCTTTCTTTTGTTTGTTGCTTTGAAATATACTAAAAAATGGTTTAATAAGACCTTAGTGCGTCGATTGGTTAAGTAGTGATTTATGCGATAATTCTAGCTGATTCGTCTCTTCTCATATGAAGAACAGTTATGATATGTTCCGTGAAATTGTCTGAATTTTTGTTTTCATGATAATCATAATGTTTTAGCAAGTCTTAATGTTTGCCGGCAAGGTCGAGCCTCGCCAGATTGACGGTGAGCTCGGATGGGCTAGATTCGGAGCCTCGCCAGTGGCCGACAAGGGTGAGACTTGCCATTGGCCACGAGGACCTCACTAGTGGCTAGCTAGAGGAAGAAGAAAGGAGGGAAATTTTTAAAAAAAAATTGGCCATGTTAGTATCGGCCAGCCAAATTTGATTAGATGGACTGAATTGATACAATTGCGAATTGAATTAGCAAAAAAAAGAAGTTTATGATTGAATTGTCAAAATTGCAAAATGTTTCAGTATTTTTTGGTAATTTTCTCACAATTTCACGATGAAAGAATCACTATTGCTAAAAAAAACATCACAATTTATATTTTTATAAGCAATTTCACCATTTATGTTCTTTATTCAAACATTATTTAAAATACCCTTGGACTTTTGATTAACGAAATTAAAATCTTATACGTCTTATCAATTGGTCGATTAAATCTCTCGCCGTGGCAGTATAGGACACTGCTTTTATTTTTATTAACCAGTCATAATGACCAAAATTTAAGTAGCCATCTTTTCCACCACCGCTGATGAACAAACATTGATAAAAACTTCATCCTTTCCTCTATTGCTAATGGACAAACATTGATCCCCATTTTTGCCAATAATAACCAAATTGGCTTGTCATTAATCTATTGATTTATTTCCACATTGTAGCCAAAATCTCGTGCTTGATGCTCCTTATGCTAAGCCATTTACTTATAATCAACGCTTTCGTCTTTTTTATTCAATAACAAGTTCTTATTTTCATCCCCATAAGGCAACCCCTAAAGGTTACGCTTTCACTTTTTAACTTTTCTATAAAGCATCTTTATATAAAGGCGGACTCGAGGGGGAGTGGGAACACCCCATTATCTACTGGCTAGTTAAGTAATTGCATCTTCTGAGCTGGTGCAACGTGCATGGCTTTTTTCCTATGACAGAGACAAAAGAATACATGATGATCCCATTTTTGCATGATTGGTTGCTTTATTGATAATAATAACTTTAATGAGGATGTCTTAGAAAGTCTAAGTATTGACTTTGAGTTCTGAATGTTGTTACCAAATCATTTGCTATGTAATGCCTATCGTTAATAGAAACTCTTATTTCAAATAACTGGCATTTATTAAAGATGTAATTTAACTAAACTCCACTTGTAAGAGCGAGAGGTGAGCAAAAACATGACTTGTAAAACTACAATGACACCACCAAATTTTGTTATTGTAGTTCAAACATGGCAGAGAACAAGTTAAATGTAATTTAGTCTTCATTTTTTGACAATATGTCATGGATGTTTAGCTTTGTTGTGCTTGATATGTCACAATGCTTAAGAGTTGTGACTTGATTATTTCCCCCAATATATTCCTTTAAGAATTCAACAGGAATTGTGTGCCGGCATACATATTTGAACAAGCAATGTATGAATATGAAAGACATAAACATAAAGCACACATAATGAGAGAACACAAATATGTGTTTCAAGAGTTATAATCAGCAGCATAGGATGCATGATTTGCAAGTCAGCAATCTTAACATGTAAAATTTGTGCTCTTAGACTATGTACTGGGTACATAATATAATCTCAAGTCTTAGCCACGGGTAGAAGGGAAAAAAGCAAACAGAGTGAAAACTTGAGCTAAAAACAAACTAAAACAAGAGGCCACTTTTCAAATTTGAAGACATACCACTAATGAATTAAGTTTGGGATCTTCCATGAATCTCTTCATATAAGATGGCCCCATCACCACTTTGAAAAATGGAAGATCCTATTCAAATTTGCTTGCTGATTGAACCCTACTAAGAATAATGCATTTGGAAATGATTGACAAAACAACGTCATAGTCTTATCAGCCTATTCGCATCACTTTTATAAACCAATTTTATGAATCAATTTTTTCAGTTGTAATATATTGCTTTCCCTATTACATTCAAACGATATGTGGGTAAAAACTATAAACTTTTACCTTGATTGGTGCTTGGCCAGACACAAACTTATTTAGAATTTTAGACTGAGCTGACAATACATTTTAAAAAATAGGAGTATTCGAAAAAGATGAGCTTCTTCAACTTGAGCAATTGCAAAACTAAGAACAGAAAAAAAATTTCCTTGTTGCCATAGCCAAATTTTGAAAAAACAAAAAGGGTTTATTAGTTGGATGAACCCAGTCCTCATAAGCACAAATGATCTAACTCTGTGTTATGTGATTTTCATATGAGACCCAAATTATATGTGTTGAACTCAAATATTGTGCAAATACTACTCTATCTATTTATTTTGGTGGTGGAGATTTTAACATATGGAAATAAAGGTTCATGACGAAGGAGGACATAAAATATGCAATCAAAATTGACAAGCTCAAATTGCCAATTTACTCGAGAAAATAAGAAATATACGAGGTTAAGATTATATCATGATCAAGATCGAGGCATATAGAGGAATCTTCTATTTTTATCAAGAACTCCTAAACCTTTTAATTGTGTTAATGTAATCTTAATCCTTCAAGGAAAATTGTGATTGAGACCTTTCATCCAAGTTTTGCTTAATTGATTTGATATGGTAGTCCAATCATACTTGGTTGTCCTACGCATAGCAGCGATGATGTGACATGGACTGAGGATACGTGAAATATCGCTGTTTTTGTTGATATAATCAGTGTCTTTGCTTGTTCGAGCGGCCAAAGCGCCAAATCACCAAAATTTTCAGCTCAATGATTGACTTAAACAAGGTTCGACGATGAAGTCTCAAGATCCAAAATCAAGAATCCATGACTGAATCTACCAATAGCAGTGAATAGAAGCAAGCCCCAACACCCCGACAGACCCGTCTAAAACAAGACTTTTAGACAAGTGCACTAGAACAAACTCACCACAAAAGAGGCACAGAACAAAACAGAAGCGATTTCAATGGTAAAAATGAAAATTGTTGATAGATATCCATTTTTTTTTTAATAATTAATCTATTGGTTTGGTTCCACATTGTAGCAAGAATCGCTTGCTTTTGATGCTCCTTAGGCCAAGCCATTTACAAATAGTCAATGCGTCTTTTTAGCTTTTTTTTTTTTAAAGCATCTTTAATAAAGGTAGACTAGGACTGGAGATGAGACACCACTCTCTAATGTCTACTCAAATTATTGCATCTCTATTCACGGGATTCTGGTGATAATGCATGGCTGCTTTCTTGAAAATAATAATTTTAATAAGGATTTTGTGCTAACCAAAAGTATAGACCAACATCTCTTAATGTTAAGGCGCTTTACCTTTTCCTTTTTTAAAGGTGGACTCAAGAGGGAGATGGGACAACCCACTATCTAATGTCTATTCAAATTATTGCATCTTTAATCATGGGATTTTGGTGATAATGCATGGCTGCCGTGGAAAACAGAAATATAGACTAAGATCTGCAAATTTTAAGGTGCTTTACTGCTTTGTGCTTTTTTGCAGGCCTTGCCCTTTGACTCACTGCTTTGCCGGTAAATTTTTCCTATTTGCCATATAGAGACTTCATTCATGTTATAAATTAGATATTGTTTGATATTATTCTTCTAATGCCATAATCAATTGAAAAATTGTATCTGTATTCACTTTAAATTTCAGAGTAACGTAAATTTCTAAATCAGCAATAAAGAAAACACTCAATTAAATGTGAAATGGCCATGTTATATATGTTTATTGAACAACAATTTTCGACGATGTCCTCCCTATTGACATATTAGACTTGGACTAACTTAGAGCCTTATATCTAAATCATGTTGACCATTAGTTTGCACACATTTGTCAACAAAAAAAACCCTTCAAATCATCCCTTTAAGTGAAAAAAAGAAAAGAAAAGAACTCCGTTCATAAGGAAAATTTGAAATTACTTAATCTTTCTGCCAACCATAACTGTAACATTAGAGTGTCAAATTACTCATAAATCTATATATTTATTATGACTATTTGTAAAGGTTATGACTAATTTTCAACAAAAAAAAAATGTTGTGACTAAACAAAAACATCCAAACTGAATAGGCCCACGTTCTCATTCTTTAAAGGCATTCTTCCACACTTAGGAATTAAGGATTTTTTCGATACTACCGCAGAATTTTGTGAACCGGATCCCGACTCAAAATTTCAAGAAATTTGAGCCATCACGGTATGAATTAATGTGATTGTTAATAAGGCCCTAGGATGCATGCGAAGCCTTGGCCCAATTCGGTTCAGAAGGTTAGGTCAGAAAGGCCTGGTGAAGCCCGGCCTCTCTTGCCCCTCCTCATAATAAGCATGAAATCATATCATGCTTGGTCATGATTCCTTGCCACCTCGGACAACCTTAAGCAAAATAAGAATCAAGGCATTCGCGGAAGGTAGGGGCTTCATCGAATCCGGATTTTCCATCAATTGTTGATGATACTCGGGACGATTTTGAGGAAGAAAAGGCAGAGATTCTAGTACATTGGGACGATCTAGAGAAAAAAAAAATTACAGGTTCAGAGTCTAATTATTGTCCTTTTCATTCTTGGTAGGTTGAACACGACCCATCTGTAACAAGACTACTACACACATTTGCCAATGATAAACTCACCACGAAAGAGGCATAGAACAGAATAGAAGCGATGTCAACTGCAAAAATTGAAAATACCAACTCGGCTTGTCATTAATGTATTGGTTTATTTCCACATTGTAGCAAAAAACTCTCGCTCGTGATGCTTGTTATGTTAAGCCATTTACGAATATTTAACACTTTTGTCTCTTTAGCTTTTTTTATAGAGCATCTTTATTAAAGGTGGACTCAAAAAGGAGATGGAACACCCCGCTATCTAAAGTCTATTCACATTATTGCATTTTTAATCATGTTATCTTGGTGATAATGAGTGGCTACTTTCTTGGAAATGATAATTTTAATAAGTGTGCCATGGAAAACAAAAGTTTAGACTAAGATCTCCGCGTGTTAAGGCGCTTTACCTTTTCCTTATTTGTGCTTTTGCTTTGAGTTGCGTAAGGAACAATCTTAGTATTCACTTTTGTGCTTTTTTGCACGACCTTGCATTCGGACTCATTGCTTTGTTGGTAAGTTTTTCTTATGTGCCAAATAGAGACTTCATTCATGTCGTAAATTAGACCTTGTTTGATATTCTTCTTTTAAAGCCATAATCAAGTAGAAACTTTTTATCTCTATTCACTCTAAATTTCAGAATAATGTAACATTCTAAATTAACAAAAAAAAAAAAAAAAAAAAAAACACTCAATAAAACAGCAATGTTATATACACACACACACACATACATACATACACATATATATTTATATATATTAGATTTGACTTAGCCTATTACACAAATTTGCAAATAATGTCGACCATTAGTTGAATTTAACTCTTGACTTTTCATGTACCATCTTGCTAATTTTCACACATTTGTTGATAAAAAAAAAAAAACCTTTTAGAGCATCCCTCTAAATGGAAAGATAAAACTCAGTCCATAAGGAAAATTAGAAATTGTTTGATTTTTTTTCTGCCAACCATAATTGTAAGATTAAAATATCAAATTACTCCTTAATCTGTATAAATGTGATGGCTATTGTAAAGGTTATGAATACTTTCTAACAAAAAAATGTCATGACTAAATGGAAACATTCAAATTGAATAATCCCACGTTCTTATTCTTCAACCACATTCTTCCATTTGAAAATTAGAGATAACTTTTAGATAAAACCATGCAATTTTATGAACGTCATCGATATGCGACCTGACTCAAAATTTATACAAGAATTTTTAGTCATTGTGATACAAATTAGATGGTTTTTTAATAAGGCCCTAGCATGCACTTGAAGCCTTGGCCCATTCCGGCTGTGAACGTTAGGTCTGAAAGCCCTTTTGAAGCCTAGTCTTTCTCTCCTTCAATCGTAATGGCATGGAGTCATACCATACTTGGCCAAAATTGCTTGCCACCTTGGACTACCTTAAGCAAAGTAAGAATCAAGGCATTTGTGGAAGGTGGAGATGCCGAAATTGACAAAGGAAAGGGGTAAGTTTTGTGCAATTGAAAAAGGGAAAGGACGAATACCTTTCCTCCATGCAGCATGTAGATCAAACAAGTAGATTGCATGTAAACTGCATGTAGATTTACATGCAGCATGAACATTGAACACAACTACATAGAGATTGAGAACTTCCTTCGAAGGACAACCATCACTGAATCAAGCCATAACTAGATAGAGATTGAGAACTTCCTTCAAAGGACAACCATCACTGAATCAAGCCGCAAAGAAGTTAGTAGAGATGTAGTAATAAGAGAAAATAGAAAGTGGAAAATCCGGGGTTTTGGGATTAGTATGATTTACATCAAGCTAATATCGGAGATCGATTCGTGGTCCGATTGAGCTGAAATTTTGTCAGCATATTCGTGACGAACTCTTCTTGAATTTGAACAATTTAATTTTCGTTTGAAGTTCCCTACATCAGGTTTTTCGTGGGTTGATCAAAACTTGCGTTTTTGGTCATATTTATCGTTGATTTCTTATGAAATTTATGCGTATTGCCAAATGATATTCTTGAGGTCCTCGCTACTATGTACCTCTTGTATTTACTAGAGAAAAATTTTGCTCACCCCATTTTATTGATAGTGAAGATTTTTGGGTGGACCGATCAATTCCTATTAAGTTTATACAAGAGGCGAGATCATTCTATTCAGCAAACCTTAATATAATATAGTTTAAGTTGTTATTGTTCTCCCATCACATTTCACAAGAATAAAGCTAGAGAATCAAATGTGTCCTTTTCACTATGATTAGTGAGATGATGACGACATGGGGTTTGGCATGACGAAATGGTCATACCAAATTCAAAAGTTGACTTCAATTCATCTTGATCCCGCGGTCGAGATTTTTCGCCGTTCAACAATTGACATCGGTTTTCTTTTATCTGACGGCTTAGATCATGCACGTTTCTTAGCCGCCCAAACAAGCACGGCGCCTTGAAAAAGCCCATTGCCTTGTTATATCAATTTTTGTTAATTAAATTTGTGCATTACTCTTCTTTTTAGAATAATGATGTTCAAAAGGATGTTGTGAATCCCTAAACCACGCACGCTATACTTTATCAGGATTGGTTCTATGAAAAAGGAAAAATGAACACACTATCAAACCGGGGGAAAAAAACACGCTACCAAGTGAAGTTATATCACTGACATAAAATTTGTAGAAAATACGCTATTAAGCCATGTGTAATTACGAACTAATTGAAATTTTCAACCAATGCAATCAAACTCTAAAAGTTTTTTTTTTTTTTTAAATGATCAATTAATTCTCATTTTCTCCACCATTTTGAGCTTCCATAATTCAATGTGGCCTCTCCAAATACTTTTCATTTAAGTTGAGATTGATGTGGCACCAAGTTAATACTGATGCGGCACACCAGTCAGCACAAGACCTAGGGTCAACCAACTCTGTGTAGCCAACCTTGGCAAGGCTAACCCTCGTCGTTGGTGACGACTGACGAGCAGGCAAGAGGCGGGTACCTTTTACCCTCTCTCTCTCTCTCTCTCTCTCAATATTTACTACAAGTTTCTGGAGTATTTGCTGATATTGCACCTGCTTGGCGTTATATTGACACTACGTATTCAGAAAATATTTAAAAGTGGCCTGTCCAATCGTCATAATTGTGAAACTAACTAAACCACTCGGTTATGCTTGTTTAATAAATTTTATGATTTGATTGTATTTATACTAAAATAAATTATAGTTTCTCTTGCGCTTATCTCTATTTCATATAAAACCATTCCATGTATAGACTCAAAAATCATGGTATCTTTTTCATTTACGGACAATAAAATCTCATGAACTCAATAATTGGTTGCACCGTGAAACTTATGAGATAAATGTCATGTGATTACAAGATACATAGTCCAAGTTACTTTGTGGATTCTCCCTGGATGAGGTAAAGACATAAAGAGATTGTGTAGTGTTAAATTATGAATTGATGTGTATTTACGAAACAATTGGTGTAACTAATATGTCTAAATATATGACAAATCTTGTGTACTCCAAAACAATATTAGATTTTTCCTTCAATATAATAACAATTTGTTTTTTTTATTTGCAAGTGGGTGTATATAAATTTATCTTTGGTTAGCATATGTTTCGTGGATGAGTTCCAGCAATTAAGTCTATTTGTACCGTCCAATTATGTGCATACCCAAACATTATGATTTCTCCAGTAATATTAAACTTAGTGTACTAGCTATAATAAAAATATTTTCTTTATAATGATCAAACATTAACATAGCTAAGATAACAAAGGAATACATACAAGTACATAGGAGTTCTTGTACATTAGATTATAACTTTTCGTTTGTTGGGCAGAGTAAGTACCCCTTGACATTTTTGGCCAGATCATATCCAGACTTCTAAATGGGCTAAACTGAAGGACATAACTAGGAAAAGTAGGGACAGCAAATGGGCTGTTTCAGGTTGGGCCAAGTACGGCTTGACCCAGCACCTAACCAGTAAACCATCAACACAAAACCTTTCTAAATAGAGTTGACTGATCAACCCACTTGATAGCCTAATAGTGATTAAAAAAAAAAAAAATCAGAACACGTCATAGCCAAACTTTTGAATTGTCAACCCGCTTGGTAGCCAGTGTTGAAATTAAAAATCTAGCACTTTATTATATTAAGCTTGTTAAACAACTCAAAACAATTCTAAAGAGAGTTGACTTAAACGATTCAATTAACTTAGAAAAGGGTTACTTAATTTGTTCGGTGGAAGAATAATTGATGCTAATTAGAATCTTGCCAACTATATGGTTAGACCCTACCCATTATGATTGCAATTCTATGTTTGGAAAGAAATTATAGATATTTAGTGACAGACAAACATCTTTTTCTTTCTATTTTAGCACTTAAGATTGTTAACACTTAAAAATGAGTTCATAGGTTCTTAACATTAATCTCTCAATTTTGTCAATAAACCTGATGCAGTTTTATGTTCCATTCATGTAGATTGAATAAGGCTTCTCTCTATTCGACCAAAAAAAAAAGAATAAGGCTTCTCCAATAGAGTGGTGGGTGTGTCCTTCTATTAAAGATCACTTCCACTTGAAAAACAACTATAAATCTATTACAATTGTAACAATTTAATCTTAAACTTTTTTATTTACCAATAAAGTCATAACCATTTTATAATTGTGTCAATTCAATCTATGGCCATCGACAATCCTACATGACATAGCCGTAATGCTAACGTAAATAATTTATAATAATATTTTAATATTTTTTGAATTTTTATTTATTCTTTCTTTTTCTTCTTTCCATTTTTCTTCTTATTCATGCTATCGTCGGGTTGGCAAGGCTTGCCCTTGCCCAGCGGAGAAGGGAAGGGAAAAAAAAAAAGAAAGATAAAGAAAGAAAATGAATATAAAAAAATGAAAAAAATTAAGAATATATTAAAATATTATTAAAATTATTTATGTTAGCATTAGTACCACCATATAGGATAATTGAAGCTCATATCAACAGTTTTCGGCTAAACTTGACCAGATGTATTGAATTAACACAAATATAAAAGTTTTAAGACTCAATTGGTTAGAAAAAAAAAAAGAGACTATAGACTTTTTTGGTAATTCTCTCTAAGAATCTATCATGTACAATCAAGCCTTACCCATGCAACTTTCTCAAAACATTTATTTATGCAATTTTTTTTTCATTTAGCCATAAAACAATATAAACATGATGTTTATAGGCTAAAAGGCAAAAATGCAAAAAGCAAACGGATGGACTGCTTTCTTTGTATTGTTATTTTCTTACAAAAAGCTTTGGTTTAACACCTAATAAAAAGATGTTAAGAAAATACAAATGAACCCTTCAGGTCAGATCAGCAACCAAAATCCTCAAAAAAAGCACCAAATCTGAGGGATTCTCGCCAAAATGGAAGCACAGGATCGAAACTAGCACCAAAAAACAAGAAATCATGAACAAATTAGAGTCTTCTTTTCCGTTGATTTTCCAGCTGAATAAAGAGGCACAATTAGGAATCCTGGATTCATATCAATGTTGTGAACGGCCTAAATTAGCACGTCCCATGATCACCTCAATCAATGTGAATCCGGCCCTTACCACCGTTACCAAAGATGGAGATTTTGAACACAATATCAATCAGATCAAACACGCAAGCATTTCCTACACACAAATGAGTTTCTCTTGCAAATGCAGGCCAACCAACAGAGAAGAACACTCAGATTTCCAGCATATATCTTGAGAGCTTCACTAGCCATGACCTGTCTGAATACCTAAGAGTTCTCTCTTTCTTGCTTCTTTGAATATGTTGCCTGGCGAATTGACCAGGAACGTGCTGCACATGGGGAGACATTTGAACAACCAATGTATGTCAAAAGTAGGACAACAACGTAAGCATGCGCTCTTGGAAAGAAAGCACACAAGGCCAGCTTTAGTCGACAGTCTTAAGAGGCTCACGAAAGCCATCAATGTTAACCCGCAATGTAAAAAGCATTCTCAAACAAATTACTGCCATTAATTGCCATTTTAGGTTAGTACTCAATTCAAGTGACCGTCCATCCTTTGACTCAGATAGTGATGGAGCAGCTTGTCGAGGATATCCCAGTAAATGGATAATCCCGGCCTAATTACAGTCTTTACTACCGTTTTTTCTTCTTTTTTTCCTGATTCCACGTTGCTCCACCATTGGGATGCCTCACAATAACTTCAGGAAAACTAGCACGTCATATGGTTCCCAATACAAACCAAAACAAACAGGGAAATCACAATATTGAGGCAAGATTAGATAGAGATCATAATCGAACTTGAGATATGGCAGTGATGGATTAGGCTTGAGATTGTACCATTTTCTTAAAAGGAGACTGTTGCATTACCAGTTTGAAGAAGGGATGCTCCGAATCAAATTCGCTGGCTCAAGAGTAATGAGAGTTAATGAAGGAGAAGGATCACGAAATACTGGCTCAGAATGGATTGTTCTGCATCTAGACCGTTTGTTCCTGCCTGGAGTTAAAATGAGAACTTTAAGAGACATTATCGGTGCAAATGTTTCTTTAATTGACTATGAAGATCTTCAGTATAGAACTCACGTCATGCCATAACCAGCCTAAAGTTTCACTCAAACAACGTAAATCAAGTTTCTACCTGCTCTGCTGAAAATTTGGACTCTGAACACATTATCATCCCTATCAATTAGCTCGAACACGCAGACATTTCCCGCGCGCAAGTGAGTTCCTCTCACAAATGCGATCCAACCAGAAGAGAGCATTCCCCCACGTTGACAGCTCCTAAGCTTCAACAGCCACGATCTGTCTGAATGCTCGAGAGTTGCGATTTTCGTGATTTTCAGAATGTGCTGCATTATGGACCAACGGGGAACGTTTTGCCCACACACGTTTGAACAACCCATGCTTGGTAAAGAAAGACTGGGGAAGCATTCCCTTATTCAAGCAAGCAAGCAAAATGTAGATTGATATGGCAGTTTAAGTTACTCCAATCAACAGTCTTTGCAGGACAAAAGTCAAAATGTCAAGTCTCTGCTCTTAAAACTGGCATGAGGAGTAGAGATAAGAGCAGAGAGGATCTTTGCCCTTCTAAAGAAATGGAAATGGGACTGGGCAGATCCAAGGAAAACGGTAGGTAGTTTCCTACAGAAATCCAATCAGCTTAAGAAAAAAGCCAAAAGAGTAATGATTTCTCAATGTTACCACAATAGTTTGTTTAATATAAGATGGCTGGATCACCACCTTAAAAAAAGGATACTCCGAGTCAAATTTGTTGGCCAGTTCAGGACTAGGGAGAGGCCACGTACTGGTAGGACCACCAAAAGCCTGCTCAGAATGGCTCGGTTTGCATGTCGTCTGCCCGATCCCTTCTGTTCTTTAAAAAAAAATAAAAATAGATTATGCCACTTTGAACTTTGCATTAATTGATTTACTCACCATGAAAAGATTTAGCGCAGAATGGAGGTTAATACAGTGACGGAGACCAAGATTTAGATAAGTTCACCAAATGAAAAATTCACTCCGCTTCACCTTAGAAGCAGTAACTAGTTAATCACAATAAGCATTACCGAAGTCATTATGCCATCAGTTAACATAAACAAGCTTATCGAAAGGTTCCTTAAGTACTTGAAAAGGCACTAACAAAGAAGAGAGCGATGTAAGAAGAAACATGACTTCTGAAAGATAAGTCACACCTTTGAGATCTTGCAATGTGCAGCTTGGACTCAGCTGAGAACATGGTGAATGTGGTTCGACCGTCATTTTTTTATGAGGAATGAAATCCTCCAACTCTTCAACTTCAACGACATCCTCACTCTTTCATGAAATAAATCCACTCCCAAGGTTCGATATGCTGCTTGACGAATAACCAATCTCCGAAGCACTCTTATTGAATATTATCTCACGAAAAGTGGAGTTCCCTTTATATTTGAAAACTACAAGGTGACCATGACCAATGGAGTAATGCTGCATAAATTCTCGCCACCCATTCCACAACCAAACTGTGCCGTTGTTACCCTTTTCTATTCATATAGTCCAGGTTGAATTGCCCGGAGCCTTGAGTAGCACCAAGCTTAAGAGATCCTTTCCATATCTTCCCAAGAATTCTTTCAGAATTCCCTATTAACAAGAACTCAAAATTTATAGGTCCAGGACTCTAATTGGTCGAAGTTAAACCGAAAGTGCAGGGAACAAAAGGAATAACACTGAACAAATTTTGAATTCTGTGACATAGCGATGAAAGATTGGTTTGCACGCAAATTGAGTTTTGGTTATGGTCGCTTCATTTGACTAGAGTAGAGCTAGAGAGACCCAAGGCCTTTGTCTAACACCATCCTTAGCCAACCAATCTTCAATTCAAAGTAAAAAAGTGGGAAAAAATAACGATTTTTACTGGGAATAATTGAAAATAAACACTTTTTCTTCAGGATTTTGGGCTTGTCTTCCTTTCGCTGGAAAAAAGGTTTCTTCAAAGCCAAGCGCATAGAAAGTTTTCCAGATTGATGTACACTGCAAGAGGGCGACAATTATAAATCATGAGAGAAACTCTGCTGACACTTAAAGAGTGCTGAATCATAAGAAGTAGACAGCGAAAACGTGGAACTTACGAGCTTTCCGGATTCAAGGGTGTCGGAGAGAATGATCTTGAAGAAGTGAGGACTCCCAAGACGAGGACCAGTCGCCATAACTGGCTCGACAACTCCACCTTCTCCCAGGTGTCTCTCAAGAAGGAGAAGGAGAAGGAGAAGGAGAAGAAAGGTGGTTTGTGAAATTTGCCTCTGTTCTGGAGGCAATCTTCTTAAAGAAGATTCTTACAGACGATATGATAAAGCGTTATAATATTTATGTTCTGACTTATTGTGTACTGTTATTTTTATAAGGTCTAATAAAATCCTAGAAAGGCTCAAATTCTGTACTACAAACGGAAAAAGTCCAGACATAGATACAAATTAAAGAGGCATATGAATTTTTTTTTTAATCAAAATTTAGCCTCCATTATCTGATTCCCATGATCTGCGGATTCTCTACAGTAACCGTTTCACGCACGTGTGTTGCGTAGAGTCCATTTGCAGGATCATAGGCCACATCCTCCGTCTAGTTGGTGGAAAGTTGGAAACTTCCTCTAGCCGATTTTATTATATTAATAATTAATAAACATAAATATCATTCACATCTATTTATGGGTAAATTGGCATGTAAATGAGTTTCATATTTGTAATTCACCAATTAAAGGCGTGGTCGGAAGATTTCCTCCAACTAGAAACGGAGTACAACATGACCTTGAGACTAGGATGGCAGTATTTGAAGTCTACCTTCGTTCTGCAAACTATAGATGAGATGAGCAGGATCATTTCAATATTGCTTCATAGTAATAGCGGCCCTCTCCACAATCAAAATATGTCAAATTATTTCCTGAAGGACAGGTTGAAGTTGAGCCATGATGCATGTGAAACCTTAAGAAGCATCAAACATGAGAGATACTCCCCAGAGAAGGAATGTCATAAACGTGTTGCACTTCTTATTTGATACATCAAAAGGCAAAAACTTCTAGTGTGCATCTCCGTCGGCGTAAATGAGTTCTGGAACTAAACACCGCAAATGGAGGCTTTGAAAATGGAAAAACCACGACGGATGAGCTCAAACATGCAAATGTCTCTTACTCGCAGCATGTTTCTCTCGTAGATAGATACCAGCCGGCAGAAAAGATCCCCAATGGAACATGTCGGTAGAACCTGAACTCCACCGGCTACGATTTGTCCATGTGCCTGAAAGTCACAGTTTGCTTGTATTCCTTCCATAATGTCTTAGTTGATGAATCCACGAGGAACACTGCCATGTATGATGAAGACCAAACTCAATTATACGCGCATGCGCTCATGAGAGAAGCACACAAGATGAAGGATCATGGCTTAGTAATTGCTAATGAAGACATGGATAACTGTCACCTTGAATATGTACCGATCAAAAATTAAAACTTGACAAATACAGAGCATAACCCGGCTTTCTTTCGTTTCATTTCAACCATCTAATTAAAAAGGGTTAATACTACATACATACACACACAACAATCTTCTTTTTATACATCTGATCGGGTCCAAATAAAGTGACCAAAATACAATCTGATAAAGAAACTACTGTTCATCATCAGATGAATGCAATATTAGGCAAGATATATAGTTAGAATTCATAATTAAATTTGAGATGATCTAGTGGTGAATTAACTGCCAAGGCCTTACCATGCTTCTCCTTATATAAGTTGGCCGCATCATTCCCTGGAAAAGTGGGTTCTCCAATTCAAATATACTAGCTAACGTGCAGGACCGCATCTAGATTGTTTGATCTCCGCTATATTATGGGGATACAGAAAAGTTATAATTTTAAAGACACTGGCGTGAATGTTTCACTGATTGACTTACTATTTAAAGTAGGTGGGAAACTAAAACTATTTTGACTAATCAAATTCCATATCAGCATTGCAAGCAGCCTAAAGTGACGCTTTCGGTCTTCTTCTAAATTAACATGAATATGAGGAACTTACCAGCAGAATTGTGGTAACTTACATCTGATTGATGGGCACGGCAAAGGCGTGGCTTCCCTCTTTGTGTGTGTTGCGCTTGCCTAACCTCCACACCTATTGCTTTGCCTATCACATTGCTCCTATCTCTCTCTTTCAAACAGCGCAATAGGTTTATAGCTCAGTTACGTTATAATCGTAATAGCTATTATATCATAATCTTAAACGTTAGTGTGATTTCACCAAACATGCAATCACAAATTGATTTACAATGGGATAGAGTAGTAGGCCAGAGGGAAAGTAGTAATCTTGCTTCTCAAGATCACCATGGCAACCTCCATGAACTGCAAATATGTGGATCAAAGTGACAGGGAGTCTGATAGTAGCTTAGTCCGAGAGGAATACTCTTCATATAAGGAGGAATATAAAGAGGCTAGGCAAAATCGAAAGGAGCCGATGGAAAGAACTACAATGATGGAGCTTGATTTCGTTGCTTTTTCCGATTAATGCCACAAGAGGAGATAGCAGCTATGACCACTGAGACGATGAACCTGTTACTCCCATAAACAGTGAGGCTGACAAGGATTGGAATAGAAAAGGTTCTCCTTGTATAATCCAAGGTGTGACCATGGTATTCGATATAGTCAAAAAATATTTCTAAGGAAACTATCAATCATTGCAGCATACACTTATTAAACTACCAAGTTAGGAGACTATCGAGCTTTCAATGCACTAACTTTTAGTGTTCTCATGTATGTCTAATTATTGTATCGTAATTTAAATTATTTTAAATTAAGCATGTTTAATATAAATGCGCTGGGAGCAGTGCACTAGTTAATACGTTAACGATGACATACAACAATGCTACTTTACTCGGACTGTCATGTAACACGACTTTTATATTTGATTAGTGGGGTGCGTTTCTACTTTGAAGCACAAGATGAAAAGACTATTGACATGTCCAATGAGAATGGAGATCCTCTGCCTTGAAATTTTATTGGTGTATCAATCAATTATCAACATACGAGTTATATAAATGATTCTTGTATTAATGGTTGTGGAATGTGGACGCACCCACGATAGGATTATGTGGAGTCTAGAATTCACATTCGTCCAACAAAATTTCACACCGATTCGACTATTTTTCATTATTACAAGGCCATAAAGGATTAATCATAAGAGACACACATAATGTAGTCAAAAATCTGAAGTCATCAATCTTCTTTCCATGCACTTTAATTTGTCATAGAATAATACAAAGCTATCCTGTAAATCTTCGGAACTTGAACTTTTCCTGGTCATTGCATCAAAGTGGCCAAACCGTATAATCACAATTGGTCAACCCTCACCGAGTTAGACACACCTTTCACCGGGTTAATAAGTCCTCATCAACATAGCTTCCTTGTTTAATTTACCTCTTATGGACGTGGGCCAACCACTGGATATGTTTGTTGCAAAACTGTGTTGATAGGTCCTGAGTATGTGTGAGTATGTGAAATTTTGTAGAGCCACAAACTGTTCTAAAAGTTTAAGCTTTTTCATAAAAATCATTGTTTATTTTACTATTTAAATATTCTCGCAATCCTCTCATGCTTAGTTTGGTTTTTTACCTAGTACTAAGCGCAGAAATCTAATTAGGGAGGCAAATAGGGTATGGTAAGATTTAAATTCAAGATCTTTAGCTTTAATATTATATGAGATTTTATGAAACTATTGCCAACTGTTCTAAAAGTTTAAATTGTTAGATGAAGATGTGATTTATTTTATTATTTAAATATTCTAAAGCAAAAGGAACCGTTTGAACCAGGAATCACTTGGACCCTACCAACTAGTCAGTTTTGGATGATTCCTAGGGATATTGGTCCGGTTTCAGGACTAGGTGCGCTAGTTCACGGTTTCTAGATGGGAATCAAGCACCCCTAGTCCCGAGCTGGCCTGGCCATGATTTGTCTAAATACCTAAAAGTCGCAATTTACGGGTTCATCTGAATGTTATCTCTTTACCAATTGGCAAGTAACATTATGCCAAGTGGATATTATGCAAACCAATATATGATGAGAAACAGGATAAATAAAAGCAAACACCAAAGAAGAAAAGGCCAACTAAATGTACATTTATGCTGCTTTTTTTTTTAGCATAAAAATCTAAAGTCCTCAATCGCAATCCGGCAATTTGAAGCCAAAATGCCATCAATATTGTGCCCTTGAACTCTACAATAGCGTACACTATTTTTGAACTCCCATGGTAACGCTTCATGGGTTACGAACATTGCTCGCCTCTACTACATCCTCTCAGTCATAATGCAGTGAAAACAGAGCAGGCACGTCAACATGATATTAGATTTGTTGATGAAAACAGAGCATAACCATCGCCATCCACGTGCATCTCTTCGAATTTCCCCAGAAATTGACAATGTAGTGCCTGATCTTCGTAGTTAGGGCCCTTTGTTGACGCAAGAAGAGGCCTTGTCTCATGCGGAGTCTGCAGAAATCTCAAAATCATCCAATTGGTTGCTTCAGGCCCACCTAACTGCGGTGATAATGGCTGGTGGTGAAGCTTTGTCTTACCCTGGCAATGCTGCTGTCAGCGAGACTCTGCTCGGGGATGAATTAGTCGGCATTGAATTGCAACCCGATGCAATAGCGCTTGGAGCGCTTTCAGCTGATTCTGCGCCCCATGAGGACTTGTTTCTGTGTCCAAAATAATAAATTTGACTTGGACCGACCCAAGGCAGGCTTTGCTTCTATTCTAGGAGTGATCAAGGATATCCGCCAAGGAAAGATGGGTGTGCCATCCGCCAAGGAAAGATGGGTGTGCCTTTTGCATTACATTTACATTATCAAGTGCATTTTAATTGTTCATCCATAACTGACCATGTAATAGTCGAAAGTGAATTCCAAATTGTAGCGGAGGTAGACGATGAGGGAAGAGAGAATTGAGGGTGATCTTACATTCGCAGCACCTCAGGCTATGGCATTTATCGTAGGGTATGGCACTAGGATTGTTTGTGTGAACATGAAAGGCGAAAGATTTGAAGAACGTGCAATTTCCTTTGATGGTGAATCAGAGGGAGAATGACGAGAAGCTTCACCGTGACTGTGGTATGTGTCATAAGATGCTTAGTAATTATTCTTCAATCATCTTTTCTTGTACCTTGTGATGGGTTTCATCGTGAAGCCAGAGACTTTGCCTGATGGTACAATCAATCTGATGGTGTGGTGTTGCATAATCCCTGGGAAAGCCGAGGTAAGTGTTGTCTCTCGCCTTTTTATTTTCAAATCGAAGTGGAAAGAGGTGCTTAAATAAGTTGATTTTGAGTTCGTTCAGTTGTTTTGGTGGGTGGGAGTGAATATCATTACCGTGAGTAGTTTTTTTGGTCCTTGCTTTCGCAAGCTCTGGCTTTATAGAATGGATTTGCCTGACTAATCTGTTTGGGCAAAGCATTGCCTCCCATGAGGGAGGAGCACCTACGGCAGTGATAAGAGGGAGAATGACACATTTTAGGAGGTTCATAGAAAAGGGACAAGGTAGAAATTTTGGTGTTGCCATCATCTTGATGCAGAGCAAGTAGAACTGTAAATTGATCGATAATTTTCAATAATTAAATTTATATGTATCGTTTAAACATGTGTATATCTAAATATGATTGATTTGTCTAGTCTAATAACTTAATGTAATAATTATCACAAAAGTATTATTTGAAAATGTTCAAAAACTATATAATAGCTAGTATAGTGGAGGAATACGTATGACCACACATGAGTTCTTGTACATTATATTCATGCTTTTTTCTTGTTTTTTTAACGCCACACGTCTTCTCGGAGCAGCGTCTCCAGGCGAGTGTGTATAGATGAGTGCAGGAAAGTAGGGACGGCGGGAGGGCGATTCAGTCGGGCCCAGTACGACCCAGATCATTTCGCGCCACCTCCCTTTGTATTTTTTGTTAATTTTTTGGGGCCCAGTAGAAATTTTCTTTTAATCACTAATCTTTGAAAAAAAGAAAAAATAATTCTAAAGTGGAGACTCTCGTCGTCAAGGGAGAAGAGAAAAGACTCTTCTTATATTGTAACGTCCGTTGCGGTGAGCTCAGCCGTCGCAAAGCCTACACCCCGTTCCATCCTCTTCTTCCCCCCACCTCCCTCCATCCCATCTTCTTTTCATCACCATTTCAAATCCGAAGGGAGAAAGATGGTCCAAGTTGATATCACTGGAGAAATTGCTCTTTTAGGCCATGTTTGGTAACCATCCAAACAGTCCGGGATTCCGATTTTTTGTTCCTGAATCGGTTTGGGAACGTAATCGCGTTTGTAAATTTTTTGTCAAAATCGATTCTCGGGAACAAATTTACTCAGAATCAGTTTTGGACAAGAATTCAGAATCAGAAAAAATATGATTCTCCGTCCGAGAATCAAAAAAGAGAATCAAAAGTGCCGAATCAAAAAAAAATTATTTATATATTTTATTTTTATTTCTTCCTAGTATGAAATATATATTTGTTGTATATAGAATACATATTTAATTTTATGTTATAATTTAGTATTTTTATTTATTACATATTGTAGAGATATTAGTATAGTTTATACTATGGTTTATTATTTATTATATAATAAAAATTGATTAGTTAATATTTTTATTACTTAGTATAAAAATATAATTAATCAATGAATGGTTTATGAAAATTCAATATCAAATTTATTTTAATCTAAAAAGGTAATTAAAAAAAATTGGAATAGAAATTTTATATAGTTACCAAACGCGTTTCTATTCTTTTTCTATTCCGTAATCGAAATTTTATTTGTTACCAAACGCGTTTTTTTACTTAGAATCGGTTTCAGGAATGAGATCGAAATAATCATTTCGATCGACCGATTCCCGGAACAATCGTTACCAAACGCGCCCTTATTGTCTCCTCGATTCTAATCTCCATCGCGAAAAGACTCTCCAAAAGCGACCTTCATCAAACGCTTGCATTTTCTGCTGAAAGATTCCCCACGATTGACAATGCCGGTGCCCGATCGTTTCGAATTTAGGGCTTTTGTCGACGCCGGAAAAGCCCCAAATCCAAACTCCGGTCGGTGTTCGACCTTCATGGCGAAGACCCGAGCGGCCTTGTTTCCGCCGAGGCTGCCGAAAATCGTGATCCTCCATTCCGCTGCTTCCGGCCGACCCTTCTTCGCGAATTGGTCTTTAAATCGATATGATCTGCGGTGGTACCGGAGAGGAAGACGCTTCGGATTCCGATTTGTAGTGGCGGTCGGCGATGAGGACAGACGGAATTGAGGGTGATCTTGTAATGGCAGCACCTTAGGCTTATGGCATTTCGTTGTGAAGTATGGCGCTTTGGGATTGTTTGTGCGAGCATCAAAGGGGGAAGATTTGGAGCGTTTGCAACTTCCTCTGATGGTGGATAATGAAGACAAGCTTCGGACTGCATTCACCGTGATCGCGGTATGTGCTTTTATCCTCCTAAATCTATGTTTCAATCCTTGAGTTTTTTTTTTTTTTTAATCAGAACTTAGTTGAAGATAATTGACAGGTACTGGTTCCTTCAGGTAGGGATAATCAATTTTCGAAAGTAATGATAGATAACGCCCACTTTTATAGTTCAGTAGAACAATATTGTTTTCTCGCATTCTCGATTTCCTAATAGCCTTCGATCAGCTTAGTTATTTTCTTTAATCATCTCTTCTCTTACCTTGTAATGGATGGTAGTTAAGCAATGTTGTTATAGGATGCAGAGTATGGGACGACTACAGGCGTAACAGCTCGTGATGGGGCAATGACAGCTTTGGCTCTGGCGTCTAGAGACTCCAAAACCTGAAGATTTCAACAGGCCGGGACATGTTTTCCCATTGAAGTACAGGAAGGGTGGTTTCATGAAAAGAGCTGGGCATACAGAGGCTTCTGTTGACCTTGCTGTACAGCTGGATTGGTGCCTGTGGCAGTTCTTTGTGAGGTAGTGGACGATGATGGCTCCATGGCAAGATTACCTAAGCTTCATGAGTTAGCACAGCAGGAGAGCTTGAAAATTGTATCTACTGCTGATCTAATCAGGTAAGTATTCCCTTCCCAGCAATCCAATGCAAATACTTTTTAAGGATATGTAGCCCCAATTCAATCAAATTTCAGCTGCAACTTTCACTTCTTAAGTATTGGCTTTTTTGGCCAAGATGTTGTCACAGCGGCATTGCCCCTTTTTGGGAGTGGATAAATGAAGAGCAGAAAACTTGGAACCCTGGGTGATGTGGGAAAAAAGAGTCTCTTAGGGGTGGTTGTTGGGCTGTTGTTTTACTTAGCAAGTAGGAGAGAAGCATAAGCTATTTTGGTGTATTCATGTCTCTAACTTTAGTTTATGCTTTAAGTTTGTGGTTGTTATTCTGCTTGTCAACACCATGCAGATCAATGATTTTGGGTTCGGAAGAGTTGTTTCTCTTAATTTTTTATGTGTGGTGTCGTTAGATTAGTATATGGTTATAAATTGTCAGGATTCTTGCCAAATTATGTCAATGAGCTTGTGACTGCAGTTATTTTTATGTACATTTTCTTGTATTTACCTCTTTCAAAACTCATGTGTAAATGTCAGTTGACGCTAACTGAGGCAGAGTTTGAAGTGCATTCTTGACAGTATCTCCAGGAAATAGGGATAAAACATCTAGATTGTCTGACTTGTATATTGAGAAGCTTCTTATACTGTGTGATTAAGAAAGTTTCAATGCTCATTAGATCCATAAATTTATGTTGCTGCTGGAAAAAAAGATAAATGAGTTGAACATGCTGCTGCTGCAAGATTACCAACAATGTGGGGCCTTTTACAGCCCATTGGTATAGGTCGATATTGATGGAATCGAGAAAATTGCAATGGTCAAGTTGAGATAAATTATGAGTTAATTGCTAAAACTGTTTTGCGCTTCATCTTATGTACTTCCATCGCATGATTTTGTTTGACAATGCTCTTAGTAGAACAAGCTGTCAAGCTCTAGAGTTGAATAATTATGCCACTGAAAAATTGATGGTACCTTTTGGGTGGAACTCCAAATGTATTTTGAAGCTTGTAAAAAAAAAAGTCTAATCATGTGCCATCATAATTTGGAGTACCCAATTTATCTTACTTGGATAACAATGTTGTGGACAGGAAAATTAACATTAGGAGAAATGATTTTTAGGATATTAGCGAACTGCTGGGAACAATAATTCCTTCTTATAGTTCCTGTATATGTCTGCAATTGATATTGGACTGCCGTGATTTTGATTAAAAGCAGTATCTTAGTTTTTCCTCTCACAGACAGCAATATTTCCCATCATGTGATTCATACTTTTTCTTGATCATCTGAACAGGGCAACATTGGAGATGATTGGGATGTCCTTGTTAGGGTACACTCGGGATGCATCCCAGGAGACATCTGGATCTGCTAGATGCCACTGTGGCAACCAGCTTGCACTTGTGATGTAATAGATAGAAGCGGTGGTAGGGGCGTGCTGGTCTACCTCTGAGGGCACGAAGGAAGAGGAAAAGGTTTAAGGCACATATTATGCGCCTATAACACGCAGGATGATAGGCGTGATACCATGGAAGCAAATGTGGAGCTTGGTTTGCCCATTGACTACAGAGTGTATGGAATTGGTGCTCGGGTATTTTTTCCTTAAGTCAGAAACTATACTAATGTGAGAGGCAACTGTTTCAGAGATTGTAAAACATTTTATAGGACTACTAGACGAAGCTGATGACTAAAGCAGAGCTTCAAGTTCTCCTCTTAGAAAGTTGTGATCTAAATTACTCAAAAGAACCACTCCATCGTTAATCTTTTTATAGCATTTGTGTTAGTGCTTAACATATTGACTGATACTGCAGATGTTGCGTGACCTGGGAGTCAGAACTATGAAGTAGATGAAGTACATCGGTCTTAAAGGTTATGGCTTGATTATTGTTGAAGAATCCCTCTAGTAACTCCCGCAACAAAGGAGAACAAGAGATGCTTGGAGACAAAACGCTCCAAGATGGGCACATCCATGGAGCGGACAATGGTCTCTTCAGCAATCTCATCAGCAAAAAAGGCAAGGCGAGCAGCCCTGTTTCTTTCGATCCAGCTTTATCTGACTCATAGAACCTGAGGAGAACAAGAGATGCTTGGAGACAAAACACTCCAAGATGGGCACATCTATGGAGCAGACAATGGCCTCTTCAGCAATCTCATCAGCAAAAACAGCAAGGCGAGCAGCCCTGTTTCTTTTGATCCAGCTGTGTCTGACTCATAGAACCTGCTAAGTAGTTCTACTGCTAATGATTTACATGGGGGGTCACGAGCAAGTTCACTGACAGATGGTGCTATTACTTAATTTTAAAAGCACTAAGGCAAAGAACATTGGGATACCTGCTGACGATGAGTTCTAGAAATTTTATGGCAGTCCAGTTTTATAATTAGTCTAAGATTCATTATTGTTCTATTGATGTCATTCATCCATTTTGTGAGGCGAAAAGGTGAAGATTAGCCATCGAAACTTCCTTGTGTTATCGATGGCTTGCAAGATTTATCCTTAATTCAATTTCAAGGAATATGCCAGAGTCTTTGTTGTTGATCAACTCTCCATATTGGCGTTGATGAGGATTGCTTATGACCTTTTATTGTTGAATGAAGACACAATGCACAAAGAGTTGGAAACTAGTCACACACGTACCTGGTATTTTGGAAGATGCAATGTCTAGATGTAATGTTCACTACTCTCCGAAAAACATCAGGAAATGCAACACCATTCAATTACTTGCATCAGAGAGTTTTGCTTTCTTTGATCTGATTTACAAAACAAAATATAGCGAAGAAGAGATTTTTTTGTAGGCATACCAAACTTTACGTCTAAGTCTTGACATTCCTTTTGAAAATGGAGACTTTGAGTTCAATAGTATCAAAACTAACAACCCTGAACACAGTCCTTTAGAGAAGTTCCCCTTTGGAATGCGGCTTGACCAGCGGAGAGCTTTCCCGAGCGACGTTGTGGGTAGTACAGGAGCTTCACTGGCCATGATCGGTCCGAATATTTAAGAGCCGTGGTTTGCACGCTTCCATTGATGTGTTCCCTTCAAAACCGCCAAGGAGTGCCTGCAGAGTTGATTTTTGACCTACAAATGATGACAAACACAAGAAATGCTAATTGCAGAGTCACTTCAGTCGTGTCAACAAATATTTTCATGGGCAGTTGATCTATGTCAATTTAAAATCCATTTGGACTTGAAATTACTTGATCAGCTCCAACTTTCTATATTAAGACTTCTAAGCTCTTTAAACTAATTTTTTTGTGCTTAAATAGTGGATGGTCGTACAATTCGGGAAGCCATAACCATTACAATCTTTAAAAGTAATGGAGAAACACCATTATAACCCATAAGATCTACCTTTCCGACGCAAGTCCAGCTCCTATTTAACTAGAATAGTAAATGGTACGTCCATGTATGTAGACCCGTAATATGTAAGAAAGAAAATTCTTTCAAATTTACAAATGAGATCAATATTCATCCAATGTGCTTAAATATAGCAAAGCAAATGCAACTCGTGCAATTTCCACAAGTTTAACTGGAAAAGTGAGTAGAGAGAGAAAATTTAATTGAGTACGACTAAAAATTCTACTATTTCACATCATCTTTGCAATAACAATGCCAGAAAATCTTGCACAAAAAATGAATTTAATGGATTATAATTATGAGATTTTGAATTTTATGAGGATGGAAATTAAAAGGTGTTGGAGGAATCATTTCCAATGTCAGATACAATTATCAAAATAGAAATAATAAAATAAAATAAAAAGAATGAAGCGACAGTTTTCACATGTTTGGATGAGAAAAAAGAAGGGAAGTGAGAGATGCTTAGGTAAGTTTTGGAAAAACGAGGATGGTGTGCTTTAGCCTTTAGGTAGTTATGCTGAGGTGGCAAATTGTGAGAAAATTATATATTTACCTTTTTATCGTCATTGTCATATGACAGAGGATTTGCTTAATTACCACATCAACGGCCAATCAATTAGCAATGGGTTAATCATGTCAAAATTCTTTTATCCACTTGCCTAATTTTATAAAACTAATACGGACCACTTTTTTACGATGTAAAAAGGAACATTAGTGGAAATTTTCACGGCACACATGACTAATTAAGGGATCTCAGGGATTCTCCCATTGCGGAGCTCTCTGCATCGCGCCTTCAGCCCTGCCGTTGCAACTCGGATCCGTTTCGCATCGCATCTGAGCATCTCTGTCGGGCGACTCCATCGCTGGATTTCCATTATTGCCGAGCGTCGTCATCGTTCAGTGGATTCAAGCAATCGACAAAGCAAATGGTTTCGAGATTAGGAGCCTGAGAAGCTTGCCAGAGGTTCCGAAGGGATAGCGGTGGCTGAAATCTCATGCCGTCTTCCGATCCTCTGTTGTGACTTGGCGCCCGGGCGTTGCGATGATCTTGTCATCATGCCGACTCTCCGTTTCCGGGTTTTCTCCGTTGATGCAACCACGTCGCCATTTGTTCTGATTGAGAAGTTTGAATCTCCTCCTATCGCAAAGTTCCTACTTCTGTCCCGCGCGGTTGCTCTGTTGTTACGTCCTCATACGTCCTCATTGTGGTAATCACGTGTTTGACGAAACGCCAGAGAGAGAGAGAGAGAGAAAGAGAGAGAGAGAGATCCGACACTTCTTCAGTTTGGTATTCGCCGTTCCAGCTCTGGATTTCACCTCTGTCACTGCCACTCATCGTCGAGAGTTAAGACATTCAGCTAGTTGCCATGGTCTGTCCTGCTTTTGCGGCCGGTTATGAAGGCCTCCTTATGCTTTGTTCCTGCTTTTTCAAGAGACGGTAATTAGTCTCTTGACCTGCACCGTCACGCTCGCAAAGCTTCTTTCTTCAGCTTTACACCATGTGCGGCACGGTGATTGTTTGACGATATGCCTCTTGAGGAATAACTTCACTGGGAAAACGATTATTGAAGGATACATGAGGATGGGAGAGGCGGGTAAGTCTCTGGTTCCCTTAGTTACATGCCATACGGGGACGATTTCTCTTGGAACACGGCGATTTCGTGTTTTGCCAGTGAAATGAGCAAATGTTAGTTTCCAGGAAGAAAGCATATACTTAAAATTCCAGGGCTCATGGTTTTGGCAAAAATAGGACAACCATGGAAGCCCTTGGGTTGATTAAAGCTACTGAGCTAGCGAATTACCGTATCAGACTCCGTCTTCTCTCCGGCAAGGACGAGGACAAGGATGAGGATGAGGATGAGCCATCATGTCGAAGGAATTTTAAAAAGGACAAAAGATGGAGGGCTTTGAGGAGCAGCAAATTTAGTTACATGTGTTTTCAAATGAATTTTACTTTGCTTGCCTCTTGCTCTTGAAATTGAATCGACTAGGAGCTCGAGAAATTGATTAGTTTTTCACTCCAGATCATCTACTTCTACGACATCTTCCATTTTAGTTGAGAGAAATTTGCTCCCTAGGTTCGATATTTTGCTGCTGATTGGCGAATAATCCATTTCTGAAGCAGTCTTATTGGATATTATTATACAAAAAGTAGAGTTCACTTTGTATTTGAAAATTATTAGGTGACCATAACCAATGAGTAATGCTTTGTGAATTTCACCCACCCTTTTTCAACTATGAAACCATGTAATTATCGCTTGGTATGGCCTATACTAATTTCCCAACCCCATGTTAATGGTCACATAAATCATAGTTAGGCACCAATTTAGATGGGCATCCTCTTTTTTTATATTAGTAATTAGTTAATGGTCACAAAATCAAATCATAATGTCAATTAACCGCATCTTTGGGTGGTCTATTTTAGCGGTGCTTATCTACAATATTATCTTAAAAGGACGTTCCCCAAAAATATGTTATCTTAAGAACATACCATCATTAGATAATGGGACAATAGCGTGATTATTTATACACCTGATTGCCATTTGAGAAAAAGAAGTGATTTAACCACTCATTTTATCTCAATTTCTATTCTTTTTCCATTGACATATTTATCACCGGTTTCGACTATGCTAATAGCACAAACTCCGAAATTACTCATTAATATGTGAAAGTCTACATAATTGGCATATAAAAAAAATAAGAAAAAAATGGAGACTTTGAGTTCAATAGTATCAATTCTAACAAGCTCAAACACACATAAATCTCCTTCCTTTAGAGAAGTTCCTCCCTAAAATGCGGCACGACCGGCAAAGAGCTTTTTCAAGCCATTTTGAGGATAGTACATGAATTTCACTGGCCATGATCCGTCCAAATATTAAGAATTGCGGTTTGCATTCTTCCATTGATGCTTCCCTTTGAAACCCTACCCGAGACAATCCGTCGAGTTGATTTTTGATCAAAAAATTATCTATGAGTAAGAACATAAAAGGTATGATGATTAACACAAGAAATGTTAACCAGACCACATGTGCATAATCTCATAGGCAAACCCAAATCATATAGGAATATGATGGTACCTTATGAGAAGGTAATAGATTTCATTCCTGTCCAAACTTTGCACATGAGAGCTATCATCTTAGGATTGCTTCAATAGATATGTGACCGGATAAAAACTGTCAAGGAAAGATATTGCAGCTCGTACTGTTAGTAATTAAACCAAGTTCATTGGCAATTGTCTAATAACAACTAGCTTAGCTCATCATTACAATGTAAATAGTTAACACACAAGTGAATGCTTTAGGATGCTTATTATGAACACATAGGGAATCAAATGGATAAATAAAGAGATGATTTGTTAGTTGACCGAATTTTTATCAAGAATATTGTTAGAGATGCTAAGGCTAGTATGTAGTATTAGAGGTACCAAGACTACATCTGATAGAATTGATTTAGAAAGTGATGTGCAAGATTTCAATTGATTGTTTGAATATGATCCGCTTATTCTATGCCTAGTACTTGTGATATCTTTAGCATGACTCTTGCATTAATAAGTGATCAGTATGACCATTGCCATTAGAGGAAAAGTACTAAAAAAAGTTCTAAACCTATGGCATTGGTACTAATTTAATCTTAAACTCTTCAATTGGACTAATTTAGGTATAAACATTTTTACATTGGTACCAATTCAGTATTTCTAGCCAATTTTCGCCGGGCATCCGACTAATGTTGACGTGACAATTTTCAAATAATTTTTTATTATTTTTATTATTTTTATTTTTCCTTTTCTTTTTCTTTTTTCTCTTCTTCCTCCTTGGGCTTCCTCTCCCTATAGTGGCCGGCGAGGCTCCGACAAGGTTCGCCGGCTATCAAAGAGGGTCGCAACCCTTGCCTAGGGCCACGGGCAAGGCGGATTCGCCTAGATGTGGGCAAGACCAACCTCGCCATGGTCTTGCCTCGGGCAAAGGCTGAGGCCTGTGGCCTTGGGTGAGGCTGGGCAAGGGCCACAACCCTCTTTGGCAATCGACGAGAGCTTTGCAGCCCTCTCCTAGTGGTCAAAGAGCCTAGCCGGAGCTTTGTCGGCCACTGCAGGGAGAAGAAGTTCAAGGAGGAAGAAGAGAAAAAAGAAAAATAAATAATAAATAAAACAATTTGAAAAAAATAAAAGAAAAATTATTGAAAAATTGTCATGTCAACTTTGGCTAGACGATCGACCATGTTAGCACCAGTCGATGAAAATTTTCCAAAAGGACTGAATTGGTATCAATGTAAAAATATTTATGATTAAATTAATCCAATCAAATGGTTTAAAATTGAATTGATACTAATGTCATAGATCTATGACTTTTTTTTTATTTTGTACTTTTCCTTTTCAGCCCGCTAGTTTGAAGACATCAACAATAAGCGGGTTAATTCAAGCACTATGCATAAATAACCTTGCAATAACCTTGCAAAGACTTGCCGATGATTAAATTACTAATTAATTTAAAAAAAAATCGATTGGGGTCTGAGCGGGTCTTGCTCTGTGTGTCAACCTAGAGAGAGAAATTGTTTATTTTGGGATTTAGCTATATTATTGCGGGGAGAGTCTCACTAGTAATTCCTATAACTAAGAATCGTAAGTTAAACATTCTGCTACCTGCTACAAACTGAAGATGTTTAGCCTTTGGAAATCCCTTAGCCGTGAGTCCTGCACTTTTAAAGCAATTAAGTTTAATTTTTTTCAGCTAATGCTTAGGTAAGATTCATGATCACTCTTATCAATTTCATTCATTGTCACATAAGTTGAAAAGGGGAAAGACAAGTCCTTTCTTGGAACTTCCTCCTTCAAATGTTAACCTTCATGGATAAGTTAAGAATACGTCTCTGACTCTCTTGAGGAATCCATGAGGACTACTCTGAGTCTGACCATTCAAATGGCCTGTGTGATAAAAGAAAGACCGTGCATACTCACGAGAGTAGCACACGAGATGTAGATTTAGGACGATAATTACTAGTTGGTGGGCTTGTGCTTTTAGACTCTAAGGTAGCCTACATCATCTGAAGTCACAAAAATAAAAGCTCCCTTTGTTTTGCGGATTGTGAATAATTCGAAAATTTTTTTTAAAAATAATCACTTATATCGTTTACAAAAATGAGTGAACGAAAATAGTTTATCATCCACAAAAATTTTAAATATAAATTATTTGCTATAATAAAAATATGTTCTATTGACCAATTATTTTAAGTTATAAAAGAAATCATTTTAAAGAAAATGTTTTTTCAAATCATACGTTTTTTTGCAAAACAAATGGGGCCTTCTTTCTTCTCCCTTCTTCCTCTTCCGGTTTGGGGCAAGCCGATTTCTCTTTCTTTTCCCCCGAGGCCCGGCCTTCTCCTTTTCTCTCTGGCTCCCTCCCTTTCTCCCTGAACGTTGGCTAAACTGAGGGAGGAGACTGAGAGGACGGCATGGAAAAGGAGACCAGAAGATGCAGAGAGGGCGTCGACCGAAAGTTGGTGGTCGGGGCCAGGCCGGCCAGGGGCAGCTGGCATGTCAGAGGCCATGCGCGCCGGTGCTTGAAAGCGAGAGAGGGAGAGTCGCCAAAGGAAGTTCTTCTGAGAGGAGAGAGAGAGAGAGAGAGAGAGAGAGCTGAGATTGAACTGAGAGCGAGAGAGAGCCTCGGCCGACACATTGGGCTGCGCGAGCTCCGTCCGATGACCCCTCCCTCGGTAGAGGTCCTCGAGCCCGAACAGGCAAGCCTCCGTTTTTCCCTCTGTTTGCTGCCCATTTGTGGGTACGCCGGGCCGGGGTTCGTGGCCATCTGTAGGTCCTTGGCTAGGTCGCTGGGCGTTGTTGTTTGTTTGCTGAGAATCCTGGCCCCGTCTCGAGTCCTGGTTGAGCTGGGAAGGAATCCCTCGTTCAGCCGTCGCACGCCACCCGCTCGAGGAAATGCCCGAATGAGATCCTCTGACGTATCCTGGTTTTTGGTCAAAACCGAGTCTGTCCATGCTTTGTCTTGCTCCGTGGAAATGTCCCTGTTGCGTTTGGTGTTGCCCGGTCCGCGTCCACCATCCTGGCGACCCTTGGAAGCCCGGATCTAGCGGTGTAGGGCGTCCCGCGAGCATCTCACCATGGCCGCCCTAGGAGTTGCCGACCAGAAGATGGTTGGAAGTTTGGCTCGGCTTGCCCGAGAGTAACGCCGGTTTTCGGTGAGTTTCATTCTATGTATTCAGGGATGCGCGTGATGTTTGATTAACGGTGTAACCTGCGATTTTCAGTCTAATATGGATCGTTATTCAATCTTTTGCTTGTTCTGGGATTGATGGGCGAATGTCGAAGGCTGATGGGCTGGGTGGTGAGGCTTGGGGGAGTCTCGGGCGTGGGGGAGAAGCTGCTGTTCAGTGGGCAGAATAAGTCCAAAAGACGGACTCGAGGCTTGGGGGCCTTGATTTTGGTGTGGACTGAACTTGGGATTGGGCTTAGGATTAACTTAGGACTTTTTTTCGTGGGCTTAGTTTGGTGTTGGAAATTTTGGGCTTTGTTAATTTAGCTTTGGGTTGAGTTGATCTGTCGGAGGTTAAATGCTGGAGGAATTGGGCGTAATTAGCCCAATTTGTTTTTATTAACTAAAGCCTGCTGATGTATAAAGCCCATTTCGTGTGGGTTGGGGCAACCCATTTTCGGACTGGGCCCGAGGCCGGGCCCATTTTAGGATTAGAAATTATGAAAACAAAATTTTAAAATATTTTTTATTATAAGATATTAAAGATATATTACGAAAATTAAAAAAATTGGTAAAAAGCTTAGAATTTAAATTTGAACTAGTTTTATTAGATTCTTCATATTAATTATAGTTTAGAATTATATTAGCACAAAAAAGTGAAAATCCTTTGATCTAAAAAAAAAAAATTGTGTTAAAAATGTAACAATTTCTTAGGGCTTTATTATAGGGTTTGATTATTCCTTATTTTGGGAGTAATGCTTTTGATTGTGCACTTTTAGTATGTTGATTAAGGTTTCCTTTAGCTTAGTTAAGAATGGCATGTTCCTTATTTCATAGCATTAGATTCTTTTTTTCTCTTATAATTTATTTAATGCTTTCTTAGTTGCCAATTGTTATTTTAATTATTGTGCCATGATATTTCCATAAGGTAGTAGATAGATTTAAAATCAATCTAGACTATGTTACAAACATCTTTTTAAATGAATAAAGATTAGATACCAAAATGGTACTAGTTAATCAATTAGTGCAACCATGTTCCCGGTCCTAAATTATTTGGTTTCATAGGAAGTGGTATACTATCGTGCCTCACTTTGTTTTTAGTCAACCCTAATTGGTTAGTTGTGACTCCTCATTAGAAAATTCTTATAGTGTCAATTTGAATATCCCAATATCGCATAAGGTATAGGCTATGGAAAGCCCGTGTCTAAAATGAGGGCTAAGCCTGCTTGTTTGGCAATACCTATAAACTCATGTCTTTTCCCCTTCATACGGAAAATGTAAGTCGCAACAAGATAGAGAGAAATCACATAAATACAAAAAGTAGTTAGAACTTTAATCAAGTGTTATGAGACAATACTTTAACAATTCAAATGGGGCAATATCCGGTGTTGTCCTTTCGTCTTCTCTCCCCCACGATGACCAGAAGCCGTTATATTGGCGGTATGGTGGGAGTGCGCACTGTTTTTTGCTTTTGCTAATCTATAAGGCGCCCTTCTGCCAAGAAAAAAATCTCTGTTTGGATAAACTTTCAGTGATGGAGGCGAGACCGATGGGATTGATGATGCTGATCAGACGTATAAATTTCGCCCGATTTAAGGAAAGAAACTAAAGAGGAGTAATGTAAATATATGGAGAAGCCCAAGACATAGGAATCGGCTCACACGTGGCTGGCTTACACTTTCTTATTTTCTATCTAATGATCGGGACAATCAAGAAGCATTTGTGCCATCGCATACCACAGCATGAAGTACAGTTTCCATACTATGACTTAAACAAAATTACTAAATTAAAACTAAATCTATTGTACAAATATCAATATAACCCCAAAATTTTTCAACTTTGACAATTTAGTCCTAAATTATTATGCAAAAATTGATGGAAAAATATATTGGAATTTTATGTATAAAGATTAAGACTAAATTGTTAAAATTAAAAATTTTAGAGCTGTATCAGCTTTCACATAATAAACTCAGCAAACTTAGGACTGAATGCATAATTTATTTCAATTATTTAACTATTTACCAGTAGCATCATCATGTAATGAATTTTATTATCAGATTACGTTACTGTCCATAAAGATAAATTGCTAATTCGAAGAACACAACTTACGAAGTTAAATTTCTAGCTACAGGTGCGTCCCGCCTTGCGATAATTGCGAGTAAATTACGAAAGAATCTAGAAAAATTACTGCTGGATCGTTAAGCTAGGGTGGCCACCATTTTCACACGCGCGAAAAGCTCCGCCCCGCTTTGTTCGGTCAACACCGCCCGTGTGACTCCAACGAACATGTCTCTACCCCCCGTGAACACGTGCTCTATCTTCGCCTGTCGGAACATTACAATTAGCCTCCTGCACTCGATTAGGAGAGGGTCAAGTCAGTGTTTGTCATAGAAAGATTTATGTAAAGCAAAGTAGAGCATCACGGCATCCTTCGTCTCTGGCCATTATCCAAAGAAAAGTACGTAGGATAACGCAAACTCCCGATCGGTCGGTATTTACATGCTTTCTGTAGACATTGCCCAGGTGAGACCAATCAAGCTACAGACCAGATTGCTAAAGCCCAAGAAAAACAAAGACTAAATTCAAGTTTGAGTCTCCTTTGGACTGATGGGACTATGGAATGATTTGTGCTGAGATTTCATGGATAGGGCCAAACACACCCCTCTTTGTTTAGAATATCATCTCTTATTGATCCCTAAAAAATAGAGAATGACTTAACCAGAAAAATTAGCAAAAAAGAGGTAAATTGGAAATAGAATCAGTACCTCAATAAAAGTTTTCTTCATCTCAACCTTTGATTGTGCCTCAATAACTTCCAAATCTCCGTACCAATTACATCACCTACACTCCCCTTTATTAGTGACTAAACAAGTTAAAAAGATAAAAGACATAGAAGTTAATGGTGCTTAAGGTGTTGAAAAATTAGAGAAATAGAGGAAGCAGGAACACAAAAATGATGACAATGACAGTAATTGGATCTTACTAGTTTCGTGCCCCTTTGTTTATGATGATAACTTTTGTATGGCTTTATTTAGATCACCCTCCAAGCTCACATCCCATACGCGTCGGAACAGTACCTCACTACCAAGTTTTGGTGTGCTTAGTATACCCTTGGAAAATATCTTCATTTTTGGGCACTCTTCCACTTCAATGTCATCCAATAATGGAAACCTAAAGATGGAACTTTCGATGGAGGAGAAGCATACCAGGCTTGGTAGATTTTGTAGTTTCAATGTTTCTAGTTTCTCAAGAGAAATCACTTCTCCTTCTCCTTTTCCATCATTTGCCACTATTTCTTTCATTCTTTCACATTCTATTATCACCATCTAGTGAGATGCACCAAATTTGTGATCCCTGAAAATGTTACTAGATGCATCAACCCAAATGAATTCTTCACCACTAACTTTTTCAAATTCCGGAAGGATGCCGTTAATGGAAATATTGTCGTCAAACTAGGGCAATCCCATACCTCAAATGTTTCAATACTCCGAAGAATTTTTTCCACCAAATAGTCTTCTCTCCAAACACACTTTATGTTGTGTAGCTTGCTTAACTTAAGTTCACTTAAATTTTCAAGCATTGGATGTAATCCCTCATCCACAAGCTCTTCATTAGGGAATATATCTTCAAAGGAACTGCAGAAGACATCAAGGCTTTGTAGATTTCGAAATCTCTCTAGAAGGAATCTAGGAGGAAAGACAGCCTTTTTATCATGAAAGCATGCCAATGTTAGTGCCTTTGGCTTGCTAAAGATGTCATCAGGAAATTTTCCATCCAATATCATTTGAATATCCTTATCGACCAATAAAAGTCTTTCCAAGATGGGAATGTCCTGCCAAATTGTCAATATAATGAGAGAAGTAAATTAAATAAAAGTTAGGCAATAAAGCATGTGCTGTAAAAGGTTAACTTAAGTTGGTTAATTGCCCTAGAAGGTGTCCATCTTCTTACAGTTCATTAATACAACCGTAAAGTCATGCTAGAAAATACAACCGTAACCAAATGCTCTACCATGGGCCATGGCCATTCGCTAATAGGGTTCGTTGTGCAATCATGTATGTTTAGATAGAAAGTAAAAAAACCGTATTGGCATATGAATGATCAAGCAAACAAATGAAATTCCATTTCACCCAAAGAACATCAAAAGAAAGTCGGTCATTTCACTGCGATTTGAAAAGGAATTGCTAAATGTTAATATGATTAAGTCGGCACCGTTAATTCAAGAACCGACTAATCAAATTCATCTTCTATTAAGAATATATTATGCTGTTAATGAAAATATGTAGTTTTTTAGTTGGGTAATGGAATGTGCTGATAATGTTACCACAACATCTGGGTGTCCACAAATGAAAAGTTTGCTTGAAGAGAATAGAAATATCTTTTGTTGTCATCAAACTGAAAGGTAAGGGCTTCATGTTTTATATGATATCAAATTGTGGCATGTCTATACAGCTGACATGAGATATAGCAAGTGAATTAAAGAATAAAGTAGAAATTGAGGAAGAGCATTTGCAAACATACCCTCTCAAGCGAAAAGTGTGCTTCATGGTCTAAAAGTTTGTGCTGATCATCTCTTTGAGCCCACTTGTTCATGAATGCCATAACGGAGAACATGTTCAATTTGTCACAATGAGTCACTCGCAATTCTTTCAAGAATGACCAGTTCAAAGTAGGCAAGTTAGGACAAAAGCTCTTGAGTTGTGGCATATCATGTAACACCAGAGTTGTCAATTCTGGGAAAAGGAATTGAGCAGTAATAAATGGTGGATCTCCTCTAGCAACTATTTCCTTGAGCCCACAAGACTCTATGTGAAGTTTCTTAATTTGGCTTAGATTTCTAGCCACCCAATGCGGAAATAGATTTTCAAGGCTCTTACAATTCTTAGCCTCTATTTTTTGTAAATAATCAAAAGTAAGAGTTTCTTGAGGATTGTCCGTCCATATTTTGCTTAAGTCATCCAAGTGGGAGAGAACCATTTTCTTAAGTCGAGGAAATTGTACCTGCCATATTGAAAAATAATGACCCAATGAATTTGATTAGATTGAGTTATGACCTCAAATCCTAGCTCTCATAAATGATGACAATTCTAGAGCTTGTTTGGGACATAAATAGGGAGGAGTTCATTGATGCTTTCATTCAGTGGACCAATGATTAAGGTTGAGTATGTTGCATTACAACAAGCATGAAATGCGTTGTTAGAAAATAAGTTACTTTACTGTCTTTTATACTTATTAATACTCTTGTGCAAAAAAGAAAGGAGAAATTTTTTCATTGAGTTATGATACAAAGAACTCAATTACAACCTCAAATACCAAATGAATATTTTTGCAATTGCCTAAGTTTCGCATGATATAAAATTTTAATGTTAGTGTCACACACAAAAAAGGACCCCCAAACAAATGCGATTAGTCTTTGTGAACAAATGAAATATGTTGGTGGTACGAAAAACATAAAACCATTGCATGAGCTATTATGAATTTTTATTTAAATGCCCACACGGAATTTTCATCTTATTAAGAAGAAATTAAAGAATTACAACATGCTACAACATCAATTACCAAATCTATATCTCCTTACTTCTCCTAAGTCCATGGACCATTGAAAAAGACAAATTTTTCATACAAGTATTGAATGGTCCACCAAGATATTCCCTTCCTTTTACAACATTCTGTTTATTTGGAGAAAATCAACTGTGTCACGAACTCTTATGACTTATCCATGGAGAAGCAAGTGATATACATTTTTAAGCTAGTTGCAACAAAATAAATGCAATTACAACTTGTCACAACCAAAAAACAAATCACTATTTCCACACTCCCCTAATTCAGAATTATAAATTGAGGATCACTATGAGTTTTTTAAATATTTTAACAATGTGGGGAACACCTATTATTACATGATTAGCTCATATATGACAAATAAATGAAATTAATGCGATGACAATTTGTCACAACAAGAAAATCGTATGACTATTTTTGCATTTTTTACAACCTATTGGTATTCTAAATTGAGTATTATGGTGACTTCTGGAATTGCTCTAACAACATGGGGTATAACATTACATGACAATTTACATATGACAAATAAATGACACTAGAAGTAAATGCATAATCAGAGATGACTCTTATGATTAAAGAGTAAACAAGTATGTGGATACTCGATATGATGAAATGTTCTACTCACAAATAACAATAAAAAATTTGGAAAAAAGCATTAGAATAAGAAAAAAAAAAACACAAGCATTTCCTCCGATAGAAAAGAAAGCAATGATTGAAACCTATATAGAATCTGTAGCTTAAAAGGCCCACAAAAGGGGAACAAAAAAGACTGCCTTGATTGGTTGGTATGCGTTATTTCCAATTTACAAGGTGATGTAAATTAAAATACATTTGGTGAAGATATAAGCTTATGGTTACTGAATTTGATCTAATAAATTTGAGAATTGATTTCTATTCTTCAAAAGATTATACGATGGCGTGTATCCGTGTATTCCTAACCATTCTACATTGAGGGCAACTCTCCTAAATCTTGTCGATTGAATAAAATAATTTTGAATTTTGAAATTGTATTTTTTTAGAATTTTTATAATCAAATAGTACATTGAACATTAGCTTTTAATTGGCTTAATTGACAAATAACACTGGTGCCTTCTCCCTCTAATTTTTGGAAAGCTCCCGTCACGACTTGTCGAATTCTCCAACTTTCATGTTTGCCGATCACAAATAAATGCGCCACTTTAAATGAAAGTTTCAAGCACTCTGGTTAAAAAAGGCCGCTCTCTCCAATTCCTCCGTTCTCTTCCCCAGTTGTCTACCCTTTTTGATAATGCAACATAATGCAACATTATATTGAAAAATTGATTATCCAAGTTGAAATCGATTATCCAAAACGGATGTCATTTTGCCATATTTTAGATGCTATCCTATATATAGTACTTTAAAGTTCAAATTGTAAAAGTGAAATTTTTATACGGTTATTTTGGTAACTTTTTTAGAACCTTACTGTGCATGATATGATTTTATGAGCTGACACAAAAACAACACTTCTAGAATGATATGGAGATACAAACTAAAGTTTTTTTTTTCCCCTTTTTGAGGATTAGAAATTTTTTAAATCTTTGTACTAATTATTAAAAGATTATGTACATAAATCCATACAAAGCAAGTGAATATTAATAATCATTAGAATTTTTCTAATCCCTAAAAGAGGTCTTGTTCAGTTCTTTATGTGCCAACTCGACATTGGGGCTATTGCAGGATTGCCTAGGTTAGGGAGATTGAAGATCGAGGTCTTGGAATAAAAATGCGCAGGGGAAGCTAAGTGGATTTTGAGTGTTATACTTTTCGTATCAGAGGCAAGCGAAAACTTATTATTGTTTCCTACCTGATATGCATCTTTATCAAGAAAACTAATTTTTGTTTATTTTCGAATCTCACGATTTCATTTACTTCGACATTCGATTCACGAATCAGGAACTTGAGATATTCATATTTTGATTTGACAAGATGATAATCTAAAACCAATAAAATAAAAAAAAAAACTCACAAAAGCATTGTAATAACACAAACATAACATTTCCTCTGAAAAAAAGAAAAGAAAAAAAAAACCGACCTGTGGATTGAAAAGTGAAGGGCATCTTGATCAATCTCCATTAAAGATTGCTGAGTGAAACTTCTCATCTTGGAGCAATGGGCAATGGTCAGCTCTTGTAATCCAGGACAATACAACATATAATTCTTTCCCAAGAGGAAACTAGTAAAATGGGGCAAGCATTCCAACTCTATCGTACTAAGATTTATGAATGTAATCTTCTCCATTACACTTCCCCGCGCTTCTTCCTTTGCGATTACTCCTTCCATCTGACCACACTCCTCTATTTCTATGTGTTCAAGATTGGCAAGGCATTGAGCCATCGATGGAGAAAAAGCATGTCTTAAGTTGCTGCAATTATAAAGCCTAAGGTGCGTTAAAGAATTGAAGCACTCTCCTTGAAGATTTTCATTCCATAGTCGCCTCAACTTTGGTAAATTGACCAAGATCAACAATTCTAACTGAGGCAACACCCGAGTGCTTTTCATAGCCTCCATTCCTTCAAGACTGAATATTTCTTCTAGCGACTCACAATCGCACACTTCCAACATTTTCATTTTGCCTAAAATAAGCATCAATTTGGATGGAATAACATTAAAAAATGATGGACATTTATACACCACAAGAACTTTTAAGTGCCAATATGAATTGATGTGAATAAGTTCGTTGTGCCATTTTTCAATCAGCTTTGAGAACTCAAGAGAGCTGCATAAACTCTACTCGAGCAATTATACCCTGTCAGAGATTCGTCATTAAACAAAAACTTCTAGTTAGCAAAAAGAAATTACTCTATTGTTGATCAAAACCATTCAATTACATAGAATTTGATAAGTGATGCATACCATTTGTTCAAACATACTTTGAATGGTGGTGTTGAGGTTTTCCTTCCAAAACCACTCCTCTTTTGATATTTGTACTCTCTCCAACTTTGGTGCCTCTATTGGTCCCTCAGAGAAGAATTTCATGTTAGGACATCTAGTAATAGTGACATCTTCCAAGAGAGGAAATATCAAAGTGTGTCCACTTGAGCTAAAACATCTCAACCCTATCAATCTATTAAGCTCCATATACTTCAATTTTTTGAAGGCCACTACATGCCCCTCTTTATCTTCCTCCTCCATGATGACTTCTATCAACATGTGACAATTACTTATCCTCAATTTTGTGAGTTCCACCAAATTTCCTGCTATTGTCGGTGTGAACATATTTGATACCTCACAATATGACACATCTAGAGTCTTTAGATGTTGATTATATCTTGAAAACGGTAATACTACTTTTAACTCATGACTTTGGCCTCCTATGTTTTCAACATTTATGCTTAGCTCTTCTAGATATAATTTGCATAAAACTAGCTCTTCTAAGTTGGTCAACCTTTGAACAAAACGACATGCAAATATTGCAGATTCCTTTGAGATACGACAAAGCTCAAGAGTTCTAAGCTTGTAGAAGAGTTCTTCAATAAGAAAATTCCCAAGCCATATCTCCATCCATTTGTCTGATTCCAATTTTAACTCTTGTAGATTTGAGAATGCGCCCTGGAAAAAAAGTCAAATCAAAATCCAGCTTAGTAAAAAGAGAATGTTTGTATCATGGTATAAGTGTTGCATTCCACGAATAATAAGTGCATTATGATATTGAGTTTCATGTGATTCAAAGGAAGAAAATGTGCCCTCATGAAATAAACATTATCGCTGATCTTTTATGTTTGACTTGTATTCATATGTGAACTTAAGTAATATCATAATATAATTATGCCATGATAAGATCACACCACATGCCATGTGTTTTAAATCTTTGTGGCACTTAAGAGAGAGCTAAACCATTGAAATTAGCCACTACTTTTTTTAAGAGGGACCAATGAGTATGCATTTGATTCATCATACATTGATAAGAATGTTCAATCAATACTTGAAGAACATATGATGTTTCAATGTTCTAGTATTTCTCATGGATTTACGAAGAGCCATACAGTTCACATCTTCATATATAGAGCTACTTGTATGAGATGCTAGGCTATGACCTTAATCATCACTTCAAATTTTCACCATTGAAGCAAAAAATAATAATAATCTTGGGTTGTACCTTTTCTACCGTGAAGAGAGGCTGTTTTAGAAGCGGCATCTCATTCTCCTGGTGTGATACAAGTATCTCCACTTTGTCACAACCACGCACCTCCAGGGTCTTCAATGCCGGCCAATGTGAAGCATGTTTTCCGGTATAGATGCACTTCAACTTTGTTAGATGCTCAAACTTGAGGGAGGTTAACTTTGGGAACACAAACCTGGAAACTAGTCCTTCTTCCTTCTCAATGAGTTCCACAATGCCACATTCATTGATCTCCAACTCCTCAAGTTGGGTTAGATATAGTGCTATTGAGGCTGGAAATAGAAAGGCAAGGCTCTTGCATCTGTAAATGATTACAGAACGAAGACATTGGAATTTGACTTGACTGTGGAGTTCCTTCTCCCATACACACTTTAGCTTTGGTATTCCATCTAACTTCAACATTTTTATCGGCAAACAAGCAACGGGATGTCTATCTAGAGGATTCAATGGCTGAAGTTTGAAAACAACTTCAAGCGAGCCACATGATTGTACATTCAAACTTTCCAGGCTCTTGAGCTGTCCAAGAATACAAGAAGGAACAATGTTCGCTAGCTTATTGCATCTCCACACCTCAAGTGATTTTAGTTTGTGAAAAGACTCCATAGCAACTTGATTGTCCCATATTATCTCAATATTATCCATGTCTTCAATGAATAATGTCTCCAAGCTAGGAAACACAACCTGTAGTATTCCCTCATGAAATTAGTAATTTTGTTAGATTAAAAGTTCTTGAAGTTCCATTACATGTAAAAGGCTTGCTAGAGGAAGAGTGTCAGCACTACAAGGAAAACGATGGAGAGATTGATATAAAAAAGGCAACAAATCATCCATCAAAAGATGCTGTATAGAAGTAGCTGCTCGCACTAACTTTGAAATCATATTATGATTTTCTTAATTGTGGCAAAGAAAAAGGATGAGATGAAAGGAAACACATGGAAGAAGTGGTGGTCCTAACAATCTTGGTATATCAATTGTGGTCATCTTATCATATGAATGCATCCTCATCTCACAAAGGTCGTACCAAATATTGGACAAACCACACAAAACCATAAGACAAAACAAAGCTTTTCTAGTTCTATCTTGACATGTATAAGTCTTCCCATATTTTTTATGGGCAGTTCAAAAGGCAATATGAAGTATTTGAAAACAAAAAAGGATGATATTCTTTAATTGTGGTGGGCCATAATTTTGACGTGGTTGGTTGTGTTGTTTCTCCACAATAACTATGCTACTTCAATAAGGTAATCATGGTTGATTTGTCCATATTAGCAATCTTTCTTTTTTTCATTTTACTAAAAGTATTTTTATGTTTCATTTTGGACAAGTTTAGCTTCAAAATTAGTGTATTAATCTCCATACCATCTTTGTTAGCCCATTAGGTTTCTATTGATATTACTAATTTGCTAAAATTAAACATGTGCGATACAAATAATATTACAATTTACAATCTTTAATATCTCTAAAAGATAAGTGAAATATATCAAGGACATCATCACTTCTCGTTAAAGTCAATATCAATTATTTTTATTCAATATTATATCACTCTAAAGCAATTAAAAAGTCAAGCTAAAACAAAACAATGAAAAAGTGGATTGCTTGGGTCAAAATGAACATATCTTCCTTATATCATTTTACACTAGAAAGAACTCAATATTGTGGTTCATACAAATAATTAAGTCGATTATTGAAAATAGTCCAAAATATCTCATTAAAGAAGATTTAAAAATATCTAATAAAGTCATCATATCAATATCCTATTGAAGGGCCAATTTAGTTAAGTCAAAGTAGATCCGCCTGTAAGTTTTTCTATTTCATTTTCTATTGAAATGTCCTTCCACTATCTACTCAAGAAGTCAGATGAGTCGACTAAAATAATTGCATCATGAGAACTTAACAAACATTTGAAGAAATTGAAAATCGTTATTATGATTTATGGGTTATCAATGGATTGCTTGGTTTCATTATTGACAGCTCGACCTGCTCAATGATACGGGCGAAAGCATTATCTCGAACCAGAGGCACTTTGCATGAGTCAAAGTTCATAGATCAATTGAATTTGATAGATCATCGTCTCTAACCCACACAAAGCTCTACCACTACCGTCAATTCTATGTGGCGGCCGATGAACAGTTTAACCTAAGTTTCAAACCAATGTTTCAAGCCACCTAGCCCCTCTCTTTCCCCCTCTGTGGACCACCACATCGAGAAGAAACACCCTTACATTCCCACGCAGCAAGACTTTCTATAAGAAAAAAACCAAATGCGACGCAAAGCCTTACGGGGGCCCACCACTCATTCTACCTTTCCACCAATGGCATCTTGCCACGTCATAGAAAGCCCTCGGCTTTCAAAACAGTACCTCGAGGAATCCCCCACCCCCTTACGTGAGCGACAATCCCGTGCACCCCAGCACTAGACGCATTGATTAGGGTCAAGCATGCTAGGGCCAGCGTGGTGTAACGGCTGAGGTTGCATCTATGGCTCGTGAGTTACCCAATGCCCGGGATTTGATTGCGGTGCACGCACGTGGCGGACCTAAACGAGCACAATCACGTAGGCTCGCGGAGCAACAGAACAGTACCCCAGGTCGCCTTAAATTCACATGTCAAACTTATGTGATCTTCTCTCTCCTCATGGTTTTCTTTCTTTCTTTTTCATCACTTTTCACTTCCATAAAAAGGTGCATTTATGAAAATTTCTATCTTTTCTTTTTTGTTTCTTTTCATATGTTCTCTTAATGCGATTTTGATTACTTCTGAAATTGTCTACTTCTTAATAAAATGTTGTAATAAAACTGTCCAATATTTACAATTTCTCTTTAGCTAGCTTTTGATGAGATCTTGATTTTTGAAGCAACTCCAAAAGTGTTGACTCTAAATGAGATACTATTATAATTTTATAAATATATATAAAATTGAAAGGGCTGACAATTTATGATACGAATTAACATATTTGTAAATGATTATCTAAGAAATTCAAAAATGGCATGAATTGATATGAACATAATATAAGTCAATTTGTAGCAAAATTAACAAAAATATAGTGTTGTCCAATGAACATAAATTGCTAGCTAGTCGATTTTTTATTTTTATTTTGGTGGAATGTACTTATATTTAGTTATATTTGGAAGAAAGACGCTAACGTGGAAGATTCAGAATGTTCAAACTAGTTCTCTCAATAATTATACGCCTAACAAACGGCAAAAGCTAAGAGACTCTTTTTACATGATTCCTCTTTCTTCAATTACTAGGTAATTAGTAGCATTCTCACTCGTTTGTACGGGTGTGGAATCTTTCATTTATGTAAAATCGAATATGTTTTTAATACAAGTAAATTAAATTGTATCTCATTTCATACAAATCTCCTTTTTTGAAGAAAAAAGACTAAATTCTTAACTAGTATTATGTAAAACATAAGGATTTGATAATATTTAAAAATTCCTAATTGTCATTGTTATATGACATTGTGATTTTTATAAAAAAATATAAAATTATTGTAATATTCACAGAAAATTACAAAAATCATGAATATATTTATATAATAGGAAGACTTACATTGCTAATTTACAACGCCAAAACTCATTAAAACCAATGGCATCGAACAAGGAAGCTACCTATGAAAATGAAAAATTCTTATTGGAAGCAAGATGAGTGGAAAGTACAAGAAAAGTAGAACAACATCTTGCAAATTAAAAGTTTTTATTAAGAATATTATAGTTATTAAATATTTATATAGATTTTCCAGTGAAGGTGTTGATTCGGTGATGAAGTGGAAACACAGCACATTTAAAAATTAGCCACGTGTCTTGCACATCAATAATTTGCTGGCAAATTTTGGATTTTTTGTCAATGTGCATAAATTATAATGAAATGAAAATTTATTGCCTTAGATGATTAAATAAAAGTTCAATGACTATATTACAACATATTTTACTATATAGTTAGCCCATAATTTTGAGAGTTAACAATTGAGCTTTAATAGTGCAGTGATTATAATGGAACACAATCAATTTTATCAAATTTGAAAAGGACTCTACTTTGCTAATTATGCGGAGATTTGGAAGTCTCCAAGGGGAGTATAATTATTTATTCCAGTTAATTTTAATTAATTAATTAGATGACTGGAATAATAATTATTTATATGCATACATCTCAATTCTAATTTCTTGACAATTTGATGTGATTGATCCCACTCTTGTTGGTGTGAATTGAAACTTGCCAATTATTTGTAGTGGCATGTGGCAACTTGAAATGCTCAGCATGTAAACTTCTAAAATGTTATAACACATAAAATTGATGCCATTTTACTCCATCAAATTTTATTATATTTGATATTTTGACATAAGGTTAATCACATACCTCTTCATTGAAGAGTACAAGGAGAACATGATTTGACGTGGATCCTCATCCTTGAGCTTTTGGTGTACCTATGATCAATTTTTCATTAGATGAAAGAATGTCATCTTTTGCATTGCAAGGATGAATTAATCTAAGAAAATCTTCAATGACAAAAAAAAAAAAAAAAAAACAATCTTACACTTTCTATAGAGAGAAGCACTTCAAACTTTCCAAATCTCCAAATCTAACATGGTTAACATTGGGAAAACTAGAGTTTTTGATGTTTCAATTCTCAACTCTTCTTCCTCCATAATGATTGCCTCCATGTTCTTGCAATCCATTACCAATTCTCTCAATTGTGCAAGAGATTGAACCATAGATGGAAAAAATAGAAATTCAAGGTTGTTACAGCCATTCACATATAATTTCTTCAAATTATGGAATCTCACAATTCCACAAGGTTCTTGTTCCATATGCACCTCAAGCTTGGTAATTGATTTATATGGATGGTGTTTAGCTCAGAGAGAGTCTCAATATTTGCACCGGCACCTAGTCCTATTTTGTCAAGGTCAAAAATTTCTTGCATTGAAATGCAATCTTCTACCTCTAAAGTGTGTAACTTGTGTAGTTTTATTAGTGACCTGGAGTTGATAACTTTTGAGAGAGATTTACATGAAAACAGCCTAAGAAATTGGAGATTGCTAGCCCAATGGAGATTCATCGGTCCATAAATCTTCTAGATTGGGAAGTCCAGCCATTGTCAAGGACTCCAAGGATGGGATTAAACCTCGACGAATAAACCCATTAGCAATAGCATTTCCATTTACCAAGAAAATTACGTGCTATAATAGGTTATTACTATATAGTTGCCGAAGAAATTTACAAACTTAAGATAACTTTTGCATTTACATATATCTATGATAAACAAAAGCTGATTTGACAATCCGAAAAGATATTAAAAAACAACTAATAAACTTCATTTTTTATTTACAATATATTCATGGATGTTACTATAATTGATTTTATTAACAATTTACTAATAATAAGGAAATTACAGTCATAAAGAAATAGCAATCATTCATTTTGCTAATGACTATGAAAATTCGCAATCATATAAAGCAAAAGAAAGTGCATTCAAGGTAAATTACTTCCTATAAGATAAACCACTCCCTCTTAGGTTATGTTACTACTTTGACAATATATGACTCATTTTATTGGATGATTGTGAGAAAGTATTATACTATCTCACAATCAAGATTATTACAATGAAAAATAGAATAAAGAAACTATAGAATGACCGTGATTACGAAAGATATAGGCAATTTACTTATAAAGGAAATAAAATCAATTATAGTAACATCCATGCAAGATTGCAATCATGATAAATAAATTATTATGTTGTAAGACCTTAATTACTACCTACCTCGGAAATTTAGCTCTAGCAAAAACATAAAAATAAATAACTTAGCAATTTTAAAAATAATTTGCTACTTCGGAAGGGAAAATTACTATCATAGATACTTTTAGTTGCAAGATAACTTCCTAAGCCTATGCCCCCCATCTCAGCCCTTTTGGGCTTATCAAGAACAATCAATTTATGCGTGAAGTATTATAATTTATATTATAAGATCCAATAAATTATTTTATTTTTATCTAATGACATGACAAGTTTTTTTTTAAAATAATTATCCTATAATTTGCATCTTCTCATAAATGATAGGAATTGGTAGTTCATTCTGGCTTTGTACCTTCTATCTTTAAAACTAGCTGCCTGGATGTGGATCATATGCTACAATCCTTACAACTATCGTCTACAGCTCAAACCAATAGTTAGACATGTGGCCCATTATTTTTCTCTTCTTTTTCTTTTTTTGGCTTTTTACCAAATTATTGTTCTCTCTCTTCACATCACCGAGGGATCAACCTCGGGAAGACGTGACCAAGGCTCATGCTAGCATCGAGCTTGTCGGTGGCGACCAAGTTCGTGACGGCGATTGCGAGCGAAAAGGAAAACGGATAGAGATGGAATGAGTTGTAGCCGATCATGGCGGTGGCGGATGAGCGTGGCGATGGTGGGGGCAAGCAGATGTGGTTCTCAGACCTCTCACATTGCTGAACTACTTTCAGATGGAGAGAGAGAGAGAGAGAGAGAGAGAGAGAGAGAGGGCCCTAAAAAGAAGAAAAGCAAGATGACACGTGTTGGCCATCCATGCGTGTTGTAAACACTGGGGGCATGGTAGGCCGCAAACATGCAGACTCAAACTTTCCTTTATACTTCGTAAATCCACCATGGCAGCTTAAATTTCTGCGGATCTTTATTACGTAATTATAATAGGAGAATCATGTCTAGTCAACTAGAAAGCTCTAAATAATTTTTGCTGTACAAACAAGTCATGCGTTTTTGTTAATTGGACCGCTGCTTATCCATATTGTCCTTCTCTTACTAACAATAACCAATTTAACCAACTATATATAACTAGCCTCAATTTCAATTGAATGCCATTAATTGTTGTTGTGATGACCTAAATTATCAAACTTCATATTCATAAATTCTCAATTACATAGTGCTTGAGACAATTTTCTAAGTCGGATTTCTAGGTAATAAAAATTTATTATAAACAATCATTTAATTAATTTTATTATGTATGTTATGGTTTGTTATATCTCGATTGCTATTTCATACGCTCTAGCCTTGACTACACCTTGGAATTATGCTTCAAACCAAGTATTCACTTGAAAATCATGTCATTTTAATCTTTCAAGACCATGATTTTGACCATAATGAAGGAAAAAAGTAGTTGAGGTAGTTTAGAGATGAGCCAAAAAAAAAAAAAAACTCAATTAGGTGAATTAATTATTAAATTAAGCCCTAATTTTGAGTAATCAAGGCTGGAAATGACAATGATTTATCACCACTTAACATAAAATTCGTGAGTTATATTTTTGTAAATTATGATAATCAAAGTTCCACTTCATTATGAACCGAATTAATGTACATTCCTTGATTATTTAGGTCAAAATCATACTTAACTTCACCAAAATAAAATGCTATCATTTTGGTTGATGAAATTTGTCAACAACACTACCATTAGAACTTGATTTTAAATATTTTTAAAAATGTTGAGGACTAGTCCAAATAAAAAATTTAGGACTGTATTGACTCATGACCAAAATGTTAGGACCCCTATGACGCTTTTCCCCCAAAACATATTTAGGACTCAATTGCATGTTGCATGTGATTTTTTATGATAAAGTTGCAATTCTTGTGTATCTGTTTTAGTTTAATTATCCTTTAGCCTTCGAATGCACCAAAATGAGTTGAAAATTTCCAAATAATTAAAGAAAAATGAGGAAAAAAACGCAATGATCTTAACAGAGATTAAAACAAAAATCACTAATAAGGCGATTTGACTTCATGAAAAGAGCTAAACATCTGGTTGGCTTTCAAATATATCCCAAGCATGTAACACAATCGGCGGAAAGGCTAATTTTTTTTTTTTTTAATATTATGCGTATAGCATCCCTAGTCAGCTATTTATAAGGACCATTGGATGATAGCATCGTATAGCTATGCTCAATACACCACAATTTATATAACCAAAATTTGGAAGCAAATGTGTACCGCTTAAAATCTTCTTCGGGCATTTCATGTAGTTTTTTTCTTTTCCTAAAGTCACTCACTAAAGCCTACGCCTACGACATATTAGCACAAGTTGAATATTTATGTTTGTTATGCCCAAAGTGCTTACAAATATATGAACATGCATGAAATTGTGTAATGTAATATTAATAGGACCTATGCAATGACTAAATGCTTATTGAAATATACAATATGAAAACAACATGCATCAATTAGGTTAGCATCGTTGCTACTATTTGAAAACCCAATCTCCTTGCTCAATTTCATATTGAATTTTACCTAATTTGCCTAGATATTCTATTTTATAGATAATAACGAAGTTAGATAACTAAATTCAAGGACAAATTTTACAAGATTATGAATGACGTTATTGTGGAATTATTCTAATGCCAAAATTCCCTTTAATGTTGCTCTGTAAAACCCTATTAGTATAGGTATGCTTGCAGCACATAAGTTGAAAATAACTCAAATCCTATTCCAAACTAAATTTACATGTATTTCATTCTATTAGTTGGACTTCTACACAATGAAGAGAAATAGAAGATTGCTTTAACTAATTACAGGAACAGCATGATTGGACAAGGTAATTAGGAAGGAAATGAACTGAAAAAAAAAAAAAAAATTACAATCCACGTTACATCTAATTAGCAAATCAACAAAAGATTAATAAATAATATATCCTTTTGATAGAAAGTTACCTGTTGCCCATTGAAGAAAGCAACTTTAGTGCAAACTTGGTCCTTTGATGTACTACTTGAAGGAGCTGTCCTTGGGGTGAAAAATTTCTTGATATTTGGCAAGTCACACAATTCCAATACACGTAAATTACACAATTCAACTTTGCTACAATCATCAACTTCTACAATCTCCTGCATTAAGTGGCACTTGATAGCTTGGATCTCTTCAAGCAGTGGAAGTTCTCTCAATAATGAAAGAGGAAACAAAACTTCTATCTTGTTGCAACTTTCAACTCGTACTACTTTTAATGCACTAAAGGAGTTAGAGGAGATATGGTTGTTGCATATCTTCTCCAAGTTGATGAGATTTTCGAGAATTAATGACTCCAACATCTTAAAATCTGTAAGGGATGGTGATTGGAGAATGTAATGGATGGAGGAACTATTCTTCACATGTAAATGCTTTAATTTTTGAAAGCCTTCTTGAGGTAACATGCAAATACTTTGCTCAATTCCATTTGATCCGTCTAAAAATAGATCATCAGTTTTGCCTAATAAAGTTTGTATGAGTCCTCTCCTAAGAATATCACTTCTTGGATCCAAGTTAAGCTGTAATGCGCTTGATCCTTTGCAAATTGGCCAGCCCCGCGCATCACCTATCTGGATTTCGTATTTGTTTAATTTCTCGACATTTAGATTCTCTGGAAGCACACTCGGATCGAGAATGGACACATACAAAGTGCAGAGATGCTTCAAGTTATTCAACTCAATAAGCTTGGCATTAGTTGGTGGAGTTTGATCCACAGCATTCCATCGATCAAAGCCACATGCCATATACAACTCCTCCAATTTCATCAAGCTTCCAAGCACACCCGGTTCAATTATCTCAAGTCGTGAGCAAAAGCTTAAGTCTAACAACCTCAGCTCTACTAATTGTCCAATTTCTTTTGGCAATCGTTGAATTTTGGAGTTCACAAAGCTGAGAATATGTAGCCCTTTTAGCTCGCCAATCATGACTACATCCTCTAACGAACAACCATCAAGACACAAAGTGTGTAAGTTATCCGAGAATTGAAACAGCAAAGGTGAACGAGTGAGACGTACCTGAGAAAGATGTAAGACCATGAGTTTTCTCATAGAGTTGAAATATGAATCCGGGACCTTAAGAGATTCATTGTTTGTGAACAACAAAAATATCTGCATTTCGGGGCAATCTAACTTTTCAGGAAGCTCCTTCATGTCAACGTAGGAAAAGCATACCGCTGTACAAGTTTTGAGCTTGTCCTTTGGCAAGTCTATCAACGACTTATCACTATCTTTCAACACGAGAAGAGGGTCATCTCTTGAAGCGATAGAGGCAATAAATCCACGAACCAAGTCATGTATCTTGAAACCATCAACATTCTCATTGTCTACTAACAAAAGGGAGGAGGCTTTCAAGATTTGGATGAGTGAGCGCAACCTATTTCTAACTTCTTCCGTGCTGCTATCTTCTCCAAATAACCTCAAACCCATGCTGTACCTCACCAAGTTTTCAAGAGAGGGCTTAGAGACACCATAAACAACACAAAGTCGTAACAATGACTTTACATCCTTGCCATCCTCCCCTTTGAAACGATCATAACTCAACTGCAACATCTTATTTATGCTCTCACTTATTCCTTTGTTTGTAAACTTATCAATTTGTCTCATAACATCCTTCCATTCATAAATATCAGCGTCTTTAAAAATATTCGCCATTGCAATAATTAAGAAAGGCAAACCTGCACATTTATGGAGTGCTTCACCCACCAAGAATTTGAACGGGTCATCATGAACTTTGTCTCCCACCGTCTTCTCAAACAATTCTTTTGCCTCTTCCTCCTCCAACGCATCAAGATGGAAGTCCTTGTCGCAGCCCATTTCCCTTCGCAAAACATCTTGAAATCTTGACGTCAACAGCAACTTGCATCCCTTGACTTTGCTGTCATGTCCACAAGGAATGCCCACTGATTTCAAGTCAAGCCCCTTCCAGAGATTGTCCAGTATTATGAGGACCTTCTTTTTCTCCTTCACCAATTTTTCCAACTTCGTGCCCAGAAGCTCCGCTCGCCCGCTGGCGTACTCTTCATTCTTTATGTCACTAAGGCCCAACCCGCGAGCAATCTCTTCTTGAATCCTCTTTATGTCTTGATTTTCCGATACATCAGCCTTAGTGACCCAATCAAACAACTTCTCTTTCCTTATTCTCCTTTCAGCATCCACCAATAGGGTGGACTTGCCGGCCCCGCCCATCCCGTAAATCCCTACCACGCTATTGTTGTTATCAGCAAGAGCGGCCATGATCTCCTGCATGATCAATTCTCTGGATTTGAAGATATCGTCATCCTTAAGCTTAATTGACGTCGAGGCAAAAGAAGCAGAGGCCGTCACGATGGTCGACTGGACGACATTCCCTGGAGCAGGACCGCTGAAGGAGATATCCTTGATTTGACTGTGTTCTTGAGCGAGTCGCTGAATGCCCTCGATCTTGTCCCTGGCTAACCTGCTGAACTGATAGCGGCAACTGGGTTCGGGAAGATTCCCATAGCAGCAAGTCTTGTTTGCCTTTTCGAAGTCGTCCAATAAGCCTCGCGCCTCATTCAAGGCCTTCTCAGCATTTGCCTGCCACTGCGTGACATAACTGTAGATATTTCGACCATTGTTTCTAGCCGCTTCCACTTCATTTTGGACCATCTCAGCCTTGTATGCCAGCTCGTCGACTTCTTTCTGAAGATCCTGGGCGTAGCTGTTGGAGGAGGTAACGTATCCGAATTTACGCTTGATGGGAGCAACTACGGACTTGAAGACATCCCACGCAATAGCAATAGCAGCATCGATCGACATTTCTCTTTTTTCTTTTTCTTTTTTCTTTTTTTGAGAAAGAAAGGGCGAGAAAATAGGGAGACAGAGAGAGAAGACGATGGAAAAGAGAAGCAGATACCGAAGAAGAAGAGAAGGAAGAAGAATGGTTGTGCCGAGGTGAAGAAAGAGGGAAACAGAGCAAGAACGATGAGAGATGAAAGAAGGCTGAGAGATTTGAGTGCAAGGAAGGATGAAGGAAGGGGAGGGAAGAGCAATCTATTTAAGCATAAAAGAGCTCGGTAACTTAACCTTGGTCAAGGCCTTAACTAGACATTAGTTAATTTCTTGGGTTAGCTGAAAACTTGATAGCATATATTGCTCCAAATGGAAATTGGCAGAAGATAAAAATTAAATAAGACCTCAATCAAGACATGAATAGGATGGACTTATAAACAGAGGTGTAACGGAAATGGATGATTTTTCTGCATTATATTATTGTTTTTAGTTGACCGGTCACAATCACCCATGTCTGAGCCTCCCCCGATAATGCACAAATTGAATTTTCTTTTTGTTCGAATGCTCAAATTGATTACCCATGAGAAAATTGCAAAAGTAACTAAAGCCAGGCCTGCACAGTAACAAAAGACCAGCTGTCAATATTAAAAAATAAAAGAAAAGAAGATCTGACTTGTATCCTCGCCCACGTGACATGTAGTTTTGAGTACCAATTTGGGATGTAAATCAATTTCTTAACTCGATTTTAATGGAGAAATTATCTAATTGATCTTAAAATTTTTAGTTTTACTAATTTAATCATAAATATCTATATAAATTCTTTTGTAATCCTTGTGATTAATAGGGGCCAAAAATCTTTTTTTTTTTTTTTTTATGACCAAGGGAATCCCGCCGGTGACGGATGAGTAAAACCACGGCGTATGACACGTAGCCACCACACACATGCCATCGGTAAATCGCTAAGACTCTCAAAGCTAGCCTTCATGCAACACAAGTTGCAGGAATTTCGAACACTAGACCTCCTTGATGGAAGTCTAGCGCCTACCCAGCTGAGCCACCGCGGCGGGTGGCGGGACCAAAAATCTTTGATGTAGCGCTTGGTGATTATTAGTCATCCTATGTTGATGGTGAGTGACATAATTTGTTCAACTTTATTCAAAATGACATGTTTTGCTTTTTTTTTTTTTTTTCATTTTCTCTTTTTCTATTATTTTTTCTATTTCTCAAAATGTTCTTAATTCGCTGTTCATCTTATTCCCTGGAAGCCCTAGCTTTTTGTTGTTTGCAAAAGATGTTGCAGCCACCGTCGCTGCTGCCACCGCCCTCACAAACAACTCGACCACCACCGTCAAGATCAAACTTCGCTACCGCCATTGCGACCAACATCATATAGAATCCGCCATCGCGTTGCAGCCACCGTCGCTGCTGCCACCGCCCTCACAAACAACTCGACCACCACCGTCAAGATCAAACTTCGCTACCGCCACTACGACCAACATCATACAGAAGCCGCCATCGTGTTTCTCTCTCTCTCTCTCTCTCTCTCTCTCTCTCTCTCTCTGTGGTCTACCTCCATTAATGGAGCTCGCCTCCTGAGATCGAGGTGCGACACCTCACTTAAGGTTGCGCGCATCACATATGAGATGGCGCAATGCAGATCTGAGGTTGTTCGAGTGCTTTCATTAATGGAGGTTGATGGTGACTGACAGATGAGGATGATGATGAAGCACCGAATTAGCGCATTTAGGAAAGTAATGTTGTAGCTGGCGTAGCTCGTCCATGCGTGCCAAATGATGCCGCGTCTCTCCTTCAAACCCCCTTCATCTTCACTACCCAATTCGCCTGCGGGGGAAAAGTCTCTTCTACTCCTTGTTTGAAGGATGAGTTCACCTCGCGCTCAATGCGTTTGCGACAATGCATCAACGACCTTGGAGGTGCAACGACATTGCCAAGCGGCATGCCAGAATTGAGCCAGGCGGTCTCGGCCACCGTCAATCTCAGTCGAGAGTACACTCTCGCTCCTCAAACAAGTTCTTATAACGAGATTTGCTCTGCGATTCACGTTCTTGAATGCAATCAGGGCAAGCAGGAAGTGCATTCTCAAGAGCAATATTGCTGCAAGCATGAACTGATTTTGACGGCAGTGGTAGCTTGCAGCAAATAATTAATATGACTAGAAAGAGATTTGGGTACTAATGTGCAGCATGCTGAGCCATTCGGATAACTATGACATGCAAGTTTCTCTAAAAACCATGACTTATTCTAGCGTAGCATAATATAATTTGATAAAATGATGGGTCAAATTAGCTTCCGAACCCTTTTTTTCTCATGTTCCAAAAATTACATCTTTGGTGTGACGTTGCTAAAACCCGCTATGCCCCCACTTTCTAAATCCTAGAAGAGAATGACAAAGTGACTGAACTCCAGATCCGATCCGAATAGGATTAGCTGGCTCTTGGGGTCTAACTCCTCCAGATTTATTGGAATTAAGGGGCTCCAATAATGTGTATAATTTTTAATAAAGGGTGATGGAAAGAATTATATGATGAGTGTTATTATTTTTTTTTCCCAGTAAGTCAGATTTTGGTGATGGAAAACACAACATTGTTTTGCTGGAATTATTGATAATTAGATCTAGTACCAGTTATTCCATAATTTAGAACCTTAGCAAAGAACCAAATCACGAGGAAGAAAGAGCAGACGGTTACAGACTATGGAGCTTATTAGGAATTAATAAAACCCAAGTCAATTTCTCGAGTACATAAATTAGAAATGGATGATTTTCTGCATTATTGCTGTTTTACACGACCAGTCATCATCGCCAATGTCCATGTCTCCATCCTTTCCTGCACCGCTGATGGACAGATATTGATCGGGTATACATCCTTCTGTCCTTTCCCACTGCAAATGGTCCTTTTCGGACAGATATTGATTAGGTATACATCCTTCTGTTCTTTCCCACTGCAAATGGTCCTTTTCGTCCTTTTCCCAGCGCCAAGTGCTGGTCCTTATCCATCCTTTCATCCTTTCCTCCGCAGTTAACGGACAAACATTGATTAGGTACCGGTGCTGAACCCACTTTCGGTACAGGTCATTGAAATCATGTTAAAATATAGAAGCAACATCAGAATTAAGCTACGGGAAAAAAATTTGAAAGTTTAAAGGTCAAATGATATACAAATCGAAATAGTTTTAAAAAGCAATATAGCCATGTTGTCGTTTTATATATTGAATAGCAATTTTTTGTAATGTTTTTATTTATTGACATAATAGACTTGGGTTAGCTTATATCAGTTTATCCAATTAATGTTTTGACTGTTAGTCGATAACTTTCATAGATTTGTCGATAGAAACCCCTCAAATCATCCCTTTAAGTGAAAAATGAAAAAATAAACTCGGATCTTAAGTAAAAAGAAGTTATTTAAATTTTTTGCCAAGCATAACTGTTATATTAGAAAGTCAAATTACTCCTAACTTTGTGTGTCTTGAATTTTTAACCAAAAATCTTATGACTAATTAAAGTCATTAGGTACTTTCTCTCTGTGATTAAGTTGATTAAAACCTTTTTGCATTTACAAGTGTTAGAGCATTTAAAAAAATGACCACATAAAGTAAGCATTTTTTTCTATAATCCAAGGATATAGACATTGAGAGTAGTCTCGGGCTTTTGGCTAGGAAAAATGGCTCTATCTCGAAGCAGTTTACAAGTAGCTTGTGGGATTCAAATGGGTGACATCTTGTTCTTGAACTAGAAATTCCTAACAACCCAATCAATTGCACTAATTTTTTTGGTTAAGCATAGTATTTTTATTGTAAATAATGTGTATTTTGCATTATGTATTATAATTTTTAAATGACAATACTAATAGTAATATCATGTTGTTGATATTCAATGATTGCAAGATAGAGATGTTAAGTAATTATAATCTTTTATTGTAAAAAATAATTGTATTTTGCATTATGAATAATTTCTTAAGAAAAGAAAATCGCTAGTTAAATGATATATGGTTTTGCTTCTTTTGGTGATTGATTTGCATAAATTTGACAATGATGGAAAATCCACTGCAATGTTCTTAAATAGAAACATCTCATATTTACATATCTTAATAATTATGGAGTAAGGTTGAACAACTCGGCCAGTTCAACGGAAAATCGAATTGAATCGATCTTACTCAATCGATTTCAAGTATATTCACACTGAGACTGATTTGATTTCCTCGTACAAATTTGAGTTCGGTTCCCTATTCTTAACCTTGAACTAATTAGTTCTACTTAGGAAGACTAGTTCCCAACTAGAATGGTTTTTAATATGTTTCAAGGCTAGTTATCAAGTGGAATCGATTTCAAGGGCAATCATTGGTTAGAACCAGTTTTGAATTGATTCAAAACCAAACCCTACAAGTCTTTTAACGGAGAACTTTTGCAAAAAGAATAAGGTTGACTGTTCCAACATAAACATAGATCATGGCGTCCTAATTGAGAACTTTTGAAAAAATATTGGGTATGAAAGAATAATTTAATAAAAAATGAAATAGAAAAAAAAAGTAGGCCAATTCCTAAGCCAACGTTGGAACTCATTGATACAGTTCTAGATTGGTTCCAGACAGTTCAAGCTGGTTCAAGGATCGACTAGTGAAATAAATGTGGCAATTTTACCCTTTTCACGTGATAAAAAGTTCATCTCATTTTCACCGACAGTTTTAATCTCTCCCCATCCCCCACTACAAGGGAAATTGCTGCTTTTCTGGTATCATTTTTTCATAGTAAAAGTTCAGGAGTGGTAAGTGAAGATGGACACACTGACGCGTAGTACAACATGGCCTTTGGTGTCATATGGCAGTTGTCTTAGCCGCGACTTGAAGTCCTTCTTTACGCTCTTCCTCTGTAGTTTATGGTGATTTTTTTACTAGGACAGTACAATAATTTTCTTTTGAACATTGAAGCCTACCTACTGAGGGGTCTAGCTCTTGGAATAATAAAGGGCTTCATTGGTGGGTGTCATTTATAATAAAGGGTGACGGAATGAAATACATGACGGATCTTAATGCCTGAGCATTAATTTTTCTTTTCCCAGTAAGTCCAATTTTGGTTCTTAACATGTCAACAATCTTTAGATTTTGGCGATAGAAACACAACAACTTTTCACCAGAACATTTGATTTTCTGCAAAGATCCAACAATTTAGAATCTTAGCGAAGATCCTAACCATGACGAAAAAAGAGAAGATGGGTACAGACTATGGAGCTTGTTAGCCAAATCTTAGTTTAGGCCTTAAACTAAAAATCAGTCAATTTATTGGGTTTAAAAATAGGTTATTATCTGAATTTTTGTTACTTTTGCTGGACTAGTCACCATCACCAATGTCCTTTTCTTCGCCTTAATAGGTATACATCCTTTCATCCCTTGTCACCGCAAATAGTCCATTCATTTTTTCCACCGCTAATGCACTGGTCCTGATCCATCCTTCCGTTCTTTTCACCATCAGTAACGGACAACTGCCAATTAACCCGCTTCTTACGCAGTCAATAAAATCATGTGAAAAATATAGAAGTGACATTACAACTAAGCTACAGTAAAAAAATGAAGGTTTAATTTTATTGTTTTATATACTGAATAGCAATTTTATATAATGTTCTGTTTATTGATGTAATAGAGTTGGGGTTAACCTAGATCCATATATCCAATTAATGTTTTGATTGCTAGTTGAAAGTAAGTACAATCTTTCAATTTTTCACAAAATTATTGACAAAAAGCCCCTTACATCTCCCTCTAAGTGGAAAAAAAGACAAAAAAAAAACTCAATTCATAAGGAAAATTTGAAGTCTTCTAAATTTTTACCAACTATAATCATTAGATTAGAATGTCAAATTGCTCATACATATTCTGACTATTTAAAAAGGTTACCATAATTTTCTAACCAAAATGAGATACTTCCTCTTTGTAATTAAGTTGATAAGGACCTTTTGCATAATAACTTCCTAGTTTACGAGGAATAATACATATGAAAATAAGGTTAATACCACGAAAAATTTCAAACTTGTACACAATAAATTTACCATAAACTAATTTTTTTATTATGAAAAACTTCAAATCGATACATATTTGACAAATTTACCAAAAATTAATATTTTTAATCATGAAAAATCCCAACTGGTATACCTATAACAGATTTACCCCAAACTAATATTTTAATTATGAAAAATCCTAAACCGGTATACATTTGATCACCAAAAATCCCAAAATTATACACTTGTAACAAATTTACTCCAAACTAATATTTTGACCGCCAAAACAAATATACCTCCATTACATTAGATTAACTAACAAACAAGAGGATAAAACCCCAAATTAGTATACTCATAAACTACCACATGTCATGCAGCTCAACAATTTGATAATAAAATTAAACGAAAACTAATGAATGATAAATTTATCATATGTGTAGTTTGGGGTGAATTTGCAATTAGAGATTTTTAGTGGTAAAAAATTAGCTTGGGGCAAAATTGTCACATATATATCAGTTTTGGGTTTTTTATAGTAAAAAAATTTAGTTTGTGATAAATTCGTCACATGTGTATCAATTTGGGGTTTTTCGTGATATTAATCCCAAAAAAACTACCATATAAAGTAAGCATGTGTTTTTTATAATGTAAGGATATAGGCATGGAGACTCATCTCCTTAGTAATTTATGATATATCCTGCGAGCCCGTGACTAGTTAAGATTAGGCTTTAAGCTAGTGAAGGTGGCTTTAACCCAACATATAATTTACACGTGGACTTCCTAAGGTGGAAATCTCTACCGCCCCAATTCGGTGGGCCAACTTAATGGGTTAAGTAAGCATAATTTTTTATTGTAAATAATAAGTGTCTTATGCATTCTATATTATTTTTAAAAATATGACAATGTAAACATATAATTAAAATTGTTGATATTCGATAATTGCAAATTTAGAGATGTTAAATAAGTATAATAAGTATAACATTTTAAAGTAAAAATTAAGTGTATTATTCATTTTGCATAATTTCTTAAGAAAAGATGGTCTCTAGTTAAATGGTATGATTTTCCTTCTTTTGGTGATTGATTTGCATAATATTGACGAGGATGAACCCCACTACAATTTTCTTGAATAGAGCCAATCACATATTCTCGACATTTTAATGATAAGGAGTAGGGGTGAGCAACCGAGTTAGTTCAACTACAGAATCAAACTTAATTGGTCTTAACCAACTAATTTCAAGTTGATTTACACGAGAACCAATTTAGTGTTTGGGTAAAATTTGGGGATCGGCCTTAACCAAATTGCTTTCCAATTCTAGGCCTTGAACTGATGGGTTCTCCTTGGGAAAACTGGTTCCTAGCTAGAACGGTTTTGAACTGGTTTCAAGGTTGGTTCTTGAGTAGAAGCGATTTTAAGGTCAGTCATCGAGTAGAACTAGTTTTGAATTGCCTCAAAACCAAACCCTACGAGTCTTTTAATTGAAAACTTTTGTAGAAATAATAAGGTTGACAAACCAACACAAGTAGGCCGGTTTCCTAATTGAAAACTTTTGCAAAAATAATAAATATGATAGAGCAATCAAATAAAAAAATAAAAAGAAAAAGAAAGGAGAGAGGCTATTCCTAGATCGACCCTAGAATTAGCTGATGTGGCTCCAAGCCATTATAGGTCGACCACTTCAATTCATGATTTTAAAAATAGGAAATCGATTTTGACAAAGCAGATTCCAAATTTTTGTTTTGAAACATATCTACTAGGAAAGATCACTCCTAATAAGAAGATGCAGATAGAAATATAAGTGAAATATATTGTGATCTTCTTTGATAGCTACCCCTTTTTGCAAGACAAAAAGTTCAATTTTATTTTCATCGACAGCTTTAATCTCTCGTATCATTGTTTGAAAGTCAAAGTTCAGTACTGGGAAAGTGAAGATGGACACACTAATAAGTAATACAAAAAATGTATATGTTGTTTTAATTCAAGGGTGATAAAGAGAAATATTTGATGAGTCTTTATAACTGTGGATTACATATTCATTTTGTGGCAAGCTAGATTTTGGTTCTTGACACGATGATCTTTAGATTTTGGTGATGGAAATACAGTAACTTTTATATGAAATATTTGATTATCAACGGCTGAGATTCAGAGATCCAACCATTTAGAACTTTAACAAAGTGACAAACCAAGAAGAAGAAAGAGGAGATTGGTATAAAATTTTAGAGATATATAGGATATTTCCTAAGTTATCAAGAAACAATGAATCAAATTAAATCTTAGTTTTTATTCATTTATACCGTCATTTTTAGTCATCTCATTTTCAGTAATTTCTTTGTCAACACAATCTTTAGTCATTTCATCTTCAAAGGAAATATTTTAAATATTTCTAACACAGATAATGGAGCTTGGTGACTTATCCTTGGCTTAGGCCTCAGCTAAACATCGATAGGTTTCTTCAGTGATGAAATGGATGATTTTTTGCAATATTATTCTTTTGGTTGAACAGTGACCACCGACAATTTCTAGTCTCCATCCTTTCCTCCGTCGCAATGGACAAACAATGTTCATGAGTACTTGCATCCTTTGGTCTTTTTAGCTTTTTTCAAAAGGTACCTTTTTTAAAGGTGGACTCGAGAGGGAGATAGATGGGACACCCCGAGAGCAAATGTCTATTTGAATTATTGCATCTTCCGAACCTATTTTAGTCACTCTTTCATTATCGACCCTTATATAAGTTGACGACGTCAGGCATGGGAAAATTTGTGCTCTTAGACTATGCATTGGGTACATAATATAATCTCAAGTCTTAGCCACAGGTAAAAGGGAAAAAGCAAACAAAGTGAAAACTCGAGCCAAAAACAAACTAAAACAAGAGGCCACTTTTCAAATTTGAAGACATGCCACTAATGAATTAAGCTTGGGATCTTCCCATGAATCTCTTCATATAAGATGGCCCCATCACCACGTTGAAAAATGGAAGATCCTATTCAAATTTGCTTGCTAATTGAACCCTACTAAGAATAATGCATTTGGAAATGATTGACAAAACAACGTGATAGTCTTATCAGCCAATTCACATCACTTTTATAAACCAATTTTATGAATCAATTTTTTCAGCTGCAATATCTCTTTCCTGATTATATTCAAACGATATGTGCGTAAAAATTATAAAATTTTACCTTGACTGGCACCTCGCTAGACACAAGCTTATTTAGAACTTTAGACTGAGCTGACAATACAATTTAAAAAATAGGAGTATTCGAAAAAGATGAGCTTCTTCAACTCAAGCAATTGTAAAACTAAGAATAGAAAAGATGTTCCTTGTTGCCATAGCCAAATTTTGAAGAAACAAAAAAGGTTTTTTAGTTGGACAAGCCTAACCCTCATAAGCCCAAATGATCTAACTTTGTGTTACGTGATTTTCACATGAGACCCAAATTATATTTGTTGAACCCAAGTATTGTGCAAAATCTATCTAATTATTTTGGTGGTGGAGATTTTAACATATGGAAATAAAAGGTTCATGACGAAGGGAGGACATAAAATATACAATCAAAATTGACAAGCTCAAATTGCCAATTTACTTGAGAAAATAAGAAACATACAAGGTTAAGATTATTTCATGATCAAGATCGAGACATATAGATGAATCTTCTATTTTCATCAAGGAGTCCTAAACCTTTTAATTGTGTTAATGTAATCTTAATCCTTCAAGGAAAATTGTGATTAAATCATTTCGGCCAAGTTTCGCTTAATTAATTTGATATGGGAGTCCAATCATACTTGGTTGTCCTACGTGTAGCAGCGATGATGTGACATGGACTGAGGTTACATGAAATATCGCTGTTTGTTTATATAAATGGTGTCTTTGCTTGTTCGGGCGGCTAAAGCGCCATATCACCAAATTTTTTAGCTCAATGCTTGACTTAAACAAGGTTCGACGATGGAGTCTCAAGATCCAAAATCAAGAATCCATGATTGAATCTACCAATAGCAGTGAATAGAAGCAAGCCCCAACACCCCCACTAGCAAGCGACAGACCCATCTAAAACAAGACTATTAGACAAGTGCACTAGAACAAACTCACCACAAAAGAGGCACAGAACAAAACAGAAGCGATTTCAACGGCAAAAATGAAAATTGCTGACGGATATCCATTTTTTTTAATAATTAATCTATTGGTTTGGTTCCATATTGTAGCAAGAATCGCTTGCTTTGGATGCTCCTTAGGCCAAGCCATTTACAAATAGTCAATGTGTCCTTTTAGCTTTTTTATAAAGCATCTTTAATAAAGGTAGACTAGGATGGGAGATGAGACACCACTCTCTAACGTCTATCCAAATTATTGCATCTCTAATCACGGGATTCTGGTTATAATGCATAGCTGCTTTCTTGAAAATAATAATTATAATAAGGATTTTGTGCTAACCAAAAGTATAGACTAACATCTCTGAATGTTAAGGCACTTTACCTTTTCCTTTATTAAAGGTGGACTCAAGAGGAGATGGGACAACCCACTATCTAATGTCTATTCAAATTATTGCATCTTTAATTATGGGATTTTGGAGATAATGCATGGCTGCCGTGGAAAACAAAAGTATAGACTAAGATCTGCAAATGTTAAGGTGCTTTACTGCTTTGTGCTTTTTTGCAGGCCTTGCCCTTTGACTCACTGCTTTGCCGGTAAGTTTTTCCTATTTGCCATATAGAGACTTCATTCATGTTATAAATTAGATATTGTTTGATATTCTTCTAATGCCATAATCAATTGAAAACTTGTATCTGTATTCACTTTAAATTTCAGAGTAATGTAAATTTCTAAATCAGCAATAAAGAAAACACTCAATTAAATGTGAAATGGCCGTGTTATATATGTTTATTGAACAACAGTTTTCAACGATGTCCTCCCTATTGACATATTAGACTTGGGCTAACTTAGAGCCTTATATCTAATTCATGTTGCCATTAGTTTGCACACATTTGTTGACAAAAAAACCCTTCAAATCATCCCTTTAAGTGAGAAAAACAAAAAAAACTCCGTTCATAAGGAAAATTTGAAATTATTTAATTTTTCTGCCAACCATAACTGTAACATTAGAGTGTCAAATTACTCATAAATCTATATATTTATCATGACTATTTGTAAAGGTTATGACTAATTTTCAACCAAAAAAAAAAATGTTGTGACTAAACAAAAACATCCAAACTGAATAGGCCCACGTTCTCATTCTTTAAAGGCATTCTTCCACACTTAGGAATTAAGGATTTTTCGATACTACCACAGAATTTTGTGAACCGGATCCCGACTCAAAATTTCAAGAAATTTGAGCCATCACAGTATAAATTAATGTGATTGTTCATAAGGCCCTAGGATGCATGCGAAGCCTTGGCCCAATTCGGTTCGGAAGGTTAGGTCAGAAAGCCCTGGTGAAGCCCGGCCTCTCTTCCCCCTCCTCATAATAAGCATGAAATCATATCATGCTTGGTCATGATTCCTTGCCACCTTGGACAACCTTAAGCAAAATAAGAATCAAGGCATTCGCGGAAGGTAGGGGCTTCATCGAATCTGGATTTTCCATCAATTGTTGATGATACTCGGGACGATTTTGAGGAAGAAAAGGCAGAGATTCTAGTACATTAGGACGATCTAGAGAAAAAAAAATTACAGGTTCAGAGTCTAATTATTGTCCTTTTCATTCTTGGTAGGTTGAACACGACCCGTATGTAACAAGACTACTACACAAATTTGCCAATGATAAACTCACCACGAAAGAGGCATAGAACAGAATAGAAGCGATGTCAATTGCAAAAATTGAAAATACCAACTCGGCTTGTTATTAATCTATTGGTTTATTTCCACATTGTAGCAAAAAACTCTTGCTCGTGATGCTTGTTATGTTAAGCCATTTACGAATATTTAACACTTTTGTCTCTTTAGCTTTTTTTATAGAGCATCTTTATTAAAGGTGGGACTCAAAAAGGAGATGGAACACCCCACTATCTAAAGTCTATTCACATTATTGCATTTTCAATCATGTTATGTTGGTGATAATGAGTGGCTACTTTCTTGGAAATGATAATTTTAGTAAGTGTGTCATGGAAAGTAAAAGTTTAGACTAAGATCTCTGCATGTTGAGGCGCTTTACCTTTTCTTTATTTGTGCTTTTTGCTTTGAGTTGCGTAAGGAACAATCTTAGTGTTCACTTTTGTGCTTTTTTGCACGACCCTGCATTCGGACTCATTGCTTTGTTGGCAAGTTTTTCTTATGTGCCAAATAGAGACTTCATTCATGTCGTAAATTAGACCTTGTTTGATATTCTTCTTTTAATGCCATAATAAAGTAGAAACTTTTTATCTCTATTCACTTTAAATTTCAGAATAATGTAACATTCTAAATTAACCAAAAAAAAAACACTCAATAAAACAGCAATGTTAGATACACACACACGCGTATATATTTATATATTAGACTTGACTTAGCCTATTACACGAATTTGCAAATAATGTTAACCATTAGTTGAAATTACCTCTTGACTTTTCATGGACAATCTTTCTAATTTTCACACATTTGTTGATAAAAAATAAAAATAAAATAAAAAAAACCCTTTAGAGCATCCCTCTAAATGGAAAGATAAAACTCAGTCTATAAGGAAAATTAGAAATTGTTTGATTTTTTTTTTCTGCCAACCATAATTGTAAGATTAGAATAACAAATCACTCCTTAATCTGTATAAATGTTATGGCTATTGTAAAGGTTATGAATAGTTTCTAACAAAAAAAAAAATGTCATGACTAAATGAAATCATCCAAATTGGATAATCCCACATTCTTATTATTCAACCACATTCTTCCATTTGAAAATTAGAGATAACTTTTAGATAAAACCACGCAATTTTATGAACCTCATCGATATGCGACCTGACTCAAATATTTATACAAGAATTTTTAGTCATTGTGATACAAATTAGGTGGTTTTTTTAATAAGGCCCTAGCATGCACTTGAAGCCTTGGCCCATTTCGGCTGTGAACGTTAGGTCTGAAAGCCCTTTTGAAGCCTAGTCTTTCTCTCTCCTTCAATCGTAATGGCATGGCGTCATACCATACTTGGCCAAAATTGCTTGCCACCTTGGACTACCTTAAGCAAAGTAAGAATCAAGGCATTTGTGGAAGGTGGAGATGCCGAAATTGACAAAGGAAAGGGGTAAGTTTTGTGCAATTGAAAAAGGGAAAGGATGAATACCTTTCCTCCATGCAGCATGTAGATCAAACAAGTAGATTGCACGTAAACTGCATGTAGATTTACATGCAGTATGAACATTGAACACAACTAGATAGAGATTGACAACTTCCTTCGAAGGACAACCATCACTGAATCAAGCCATAACTAGATAGAGATTGAGAACTTCCTTCAAAGGACAACCATCACTAAATCAAGCCGCAAAAAGTAAGTAGAGATGCAGTAATAAGAGAAAATAGAAAGTGGAAAATCCGGGGTTTTGGGATTAGTCTGATTTACATCAAGCTAATATCGGAGATCGATTCATGGTCCGATTGAGCTGAAATTTTGTCAGTGTGTTCGTGACGAACTCTTCTTGAATTTGAACAATTTAATTTTTGTTTGAATCTCCCTACATCAGGTTTTTTTGTGGGTTGATCAAAACTTGCGTTTTTTGGTCATATTTATCGTTGATTTCTTATGAAATTTATGCGTATTGCCAATAATAATATTCTTGAGGTCCTTGCTACTATGTACCTCTTGTATTTACTAGAGAATAATTTTGCTCACCCCATTTTATTGATAGTGAAGATTTTTGGGTGGACTGATTAGTTCCTATTAAGTTTATACAAAATGCGAGATCATTTTATTCCGCTACTTTAATATGATATTGTTTAAGTTGTTACTATTCTCCCATCACATTTCACAAGAATAAAGCTAGAGAATCAAATGTGTCCTTTTCACTATGATTAGTGAGATGATGATGATGTGGGGTTTGGCAAGACGAAATTGTCATGCCAAATTCAAGAGTTGACATCAATTCATCTTGACCCCGAGGTCGAGATTTTTCGCCATTCAACAATTGACATCAGTTTTTCTTTTATCTGACGGCTTAGATCATGCACGTTTCTTAGCCGCCCAAACAAGCACGGCGCCATAAAAAAGCCCATAGCCTTGTTATATCAATTTCTGTTAATTAAATTTGTGCATTACTCTTCTTTTCAGAATAGTGATGTTCAAAAGATGTTGCGGATACCTAAGCCACGCACGGTATACTTTATCACGATTGGTTCTATGAAAAAGAAAAAATGAACTCACTATCGAACAGGGAAAAAAAAAACACGCTACCAAGTGAAGTGATATTACTGACATAAAATCTGTAGAAAATACGCAATTAAGCCATGTGTAATTACGAACTAATTGAATATTCCAAGCAATGCAATCCAACTCTAAAATTTATTTTAAAAATGATTAATTAATTCTCATTTTCTCCTCTATTTTGAGCTACCATAATTCAATATGGTCTCTCCAAATACTTTTCATTTAATTTGAGATTGATGTGACACCAAGTTAGTACTGATGCGGTACACCAGTCAGCACAAGACCTAGGATCAACCAACTCTGTGTAGCCAAACTTGGCAAGGCTAACCCTCATCGGCAGTGATGAGCAGTGCGACACCACAGAACGAAGGCGAGAGGTGGCTACCTTTAACCCTCGCCATCATCTTGATCAAGGCAGGAGGGGCTCCAATGTTGGCCCCATCACCCCTCTCTCTCTCTCTCTCTCTCTCTGTCTCTCTCTGTCTCTCTCTCAATTTTACTACAAGTTTCTGGGCTATTGCGCCTGCTTGGCGTTATATTGACACTACATATTCAGAAAATATTTAAAAGTGGTCCGTTCTATAGTCATAATTGACGAAACTAACTAAACCATTTAGTTATACTTGTTTAATAAACTTTATGATTTGATTGTATTTACAATAAATAAAAAAATTATAGTTTCTCTTTCACTTATCTCTATTTCATATAAAATCATTCCATGTATAGACTCAAAAATCATAGTATCTTTTTCATTTACGGACAATAAAATCTCATGAACTCAACAATTGGTTGCGCTGTGAAACTTATGAGATAAATGTCATGTGATTAAAAGATACATAGTCCAAGTTACTTTGTGGATTCTCCCTGGATGAGGTAAAGACATAAAGAGATTGTGTAGTGTTAAATTATGAATTAATGTGTATTTACGAAACAATTGGTGGAACTAATATGTCTAAATATATGACAAACCTTGTGTGCTCGAAAACAATATTAGATTTTTCCCTCAATATAATATCAATTTGTCTTTTTTTTATTTATTTGCAAGTGTGGTGTATATAAAATTATTTTTGGGCAGCATATGTTTCGTGAATGAGTTCCAGCAATTAAGTCTATTTGTACTGTCCAATTATGTGCATACCCAAACATTATGATCTCCAGTAATATTAAACTTAGTGTGATAGCTAGTATAAAAATATTTTCTTTACAATGATTAAACATTAACATATCTAAGATAACAAAGGAATACATACAAGTACATAGGAGTTCTTGTACATTAGATTATACCTTTTTGTTTGTTGGGCAAAGTAAGGATACGTTTGATTCAGTATTTTGAAAACCCTTTTGAAAAATGTAAAGTAGTTTAGCTTAAAAGACTTTAGGCAAATGCAAATATCGTTGGTAAACTATGCTTTGAGAAACAATTTTGAGAGAAATGCCATTTGGTAGAAAATACATTTGAAAAGCCCCTTGGTGATTAATATTAGTTTTTTTAATTTTATTTGTTTAAAATTAAAAAAATAATGTATGCAACTTTTAAAATATATATTTTGACAATTACTAAAAAAATCAAATACATATATAATTTTTTTTAGAAAGACCAAACCCTTCATCGGAATTTTTTTAATTTTTATTTGCTTAAAATTGAAAAAAAAATGATGTATGCAACTTTTTCAATATGAATTTTGACAATAATGCTAAAAGAAATCATATATATATATACATATAATTTTTTTTAAAAAAGGACCAAATCCTTCATCATTTTTTAATTTTTATTTGTTTAAAATCGAAAAAAAATGTATGCAAATTTTTAAATATAATTTTGAAAATAATGCTAAAAATCAAATACATATAAGTAATTTTGTTTAAACAGACCAAACCCTTCATCGGAATTTTTTTATTATTTTTATTTGTTTAAAATTGAAAAAAAATAATGTATGCAACTTTTTAATATGAATTTTGACAATAATGCTAAAAAAATAAAATACATATATATTTAAAAAAAGGACCAAATCCTTTGTCGAAATTTTTAATTTTATTTGTTTAAAATTGAAAAAATAATGTATTCAAATTTATATAAATTTGAAAATAATACTAAAAAATAAAATACATATATAATTTGTTTTTAAAAAGACCAAACCCTTCGTTGGAAATTTTTAATTTTATTTGTTTGAAATTGAAAAGAAAAATAATATATGCAACTTTTTAAATATAAATTTTGACAATAATGCTAAAAAAATCAAATATATATGCTAATATATACATATATATATAATTTTTTTAAAAGACCAAAATATATTTAATTTTTTTAGCATTTATATACATATATATTTGATTTTTTTAGCATTATTTTGGCAATTAAAAAAATAATAATGAGGGCAATATCAGAAATTTGAAAAATGAGTGAGGATAGTTTTGGAGAAAAAATTAAGTTTCGGCATTTGATCAAATTCTAAAAGCTCAAAGCTAGTCCTTACTAACATTGGGTTTTCAGCCTTCTTAATGCTAGCTTTCACTTGAAAGTTAATTCAAAATTGTTGCTAAATAATCCAGCATTTTCCAAAGGAGTTTTGAAGGCTAAAAGCCCCTTAAGAATACTGAACCAAATGCACTCTAAGTATCCCTTGATATTTTTGGCCATATTATATCTAAACTTCAAAATGGGCTAAACTGAAGGACATAACTAGGAAAAGTAGGGAGAACAAATGGGCCGTTTTAGCTTGGGCCAAGTACGGCTTGACCACAGCAAAGGCCGCTCACTCCAGCGTTCGGGATCTCTATGGCAGCCTCCCGATCCGGGTAAATTAAAAATCAATGTCGATGGATCACACAAATTAGAATCCACCGAAGGAACTATGGCATGTGTATGCAGGGATCATTACGGACGACTCACCGATGGTTTCTCGAAGCATTTCCCTGCAACGTCTGCACTCCAAGCTGAGATCCAAGCGGTCTCTTTCACTCTACAGCATTTGCGGCACCGTGGATTATCATCGGCCCGATTATTCTTGAATCGATTGCCGCCCGGTGATCGATATTCGCAACACCGCGACAAGCCGCCATGGGAGGATCGGCCCCTTTTCCTTGAAGCCGCCTCCTTGCTTTCACTCTTCCCTAATTTGTCGCTAGGCACCTTGTCGCAGGGAAGCGAACACCGCTGCAGATTGGGCTGCCAAGGCCCACGACGCAGCTCTTCCCTCGCTCGAATTGGGTTTGTGTTTCCTCCGTTTCATTTGATTGATCTCATTTGTGCGGATGCATTAGCTGTTGGTTGTACTGGATTTATTTCTCCTTTATAAATTATCTTTTCTGATCAAAAAAAAAAAAGTACGGCTTGACCAGGCACCTAACCATTAAACCATCAACACAAAACCTTTTTTAATAGAGTTGACTGGTCAACCCACTTGATAGCCTAATGATGATTTAAAAAAAAAAAATCAAGAACATGTCATAGCCAAACTTTTGACTTGTCAACCCACTTGGTAGCCAATGTTGATATTAAAAATCTAGCACTTTATTATATTAAGTTTGTTAAACAACTCTAAATAGAGTTGACTTAAAAGATTCAATTAACTTTAAAAAGGGTTACTTAATTTGTTCAGTGGAAGAAATAATTGATGCTAATTAGATTCTAGCCAACTATATGGTTAGACCCTACCCATTATGATTGCAATTCTATGTTTGGAAAGAAATTATAGATATTTAGTGATTGCCAAACATCTTTTTCTTTCTATTTTAGCACTTAAGATTGTTAACACTTAAAAATGAGTTCATAGGTTCTTAACATTAATCTCTCAATTTTGTCAATAAACCTGATGCAATTTTATGTTACATTCATATAGATTGAATAAGGCTCCTCCAATAGAGTGGTGGGCGTGTCCTTCTATTCAAGATCACTTCTATTTGAAAAATAACTATAAATTTATTGTAATTGTAACAATTTAATCTTAATTTTTTTATTTACCAATAAAGTCATAAACATTTTATATTTGCGTCAATTTAGTCTATGGCCATCGACAATCCTACATGACATGGCCAATGCTAACGTAAATAATTTATAATAATATTTTAATATTTTTTAAACTTTTATATATTCTTTCTTTTTTCCTCTTTCCTTTTTTCTTCTTATTCATGCTAGCGTCTTGTTGGCAAGGCTTGCCCTTGCCCAACGGAGAAGGGAAGGAAAAAAAAAGAAAGAGAAAGAAAATGAAAAAAAAAATGAGAACATATTAAAATATTATTTAAAATTGTCTATGTTAGCAACAATCCAGCCATGTAGGATGTCTCACTATGTTCATATCAACAATTTTTAGCTAAAATTGATCGAATCTATTAAATTGACACAAATATAAAAGTTTTAAGACTCAATTGGTTAAAAAAAAAAAAGAAGAAGACTGAATTAGTACGATTGCAATAGGCTTAAGACTTTTTTTTTTGGTAATTCTCCCTACGAACATGCAACTTTCTCAAAACTTTATTTATGCATTTTTTTCATTTAGCCATAAAACAATATAAACATAATGTTCATAGGCTAAAAGGCAAATATGCAAAAAGCAAACGTATGACCGCTTTCTCTGTATTGTTATTTTCTTACAAAAAGCTTTGGTTTAACACCTAATATAAAGATGTTAAGAAAATACATATGAACCCTTTAGGTCCGATCAGCAACCAAAATCCTCAAAAAAACACCAAATCTGAGGGATTCTCGCCAAAAATGGAAGCACAGGATCGAAACTAGCACCAAAAAACAAGAAATCATGAACAAATTAGAGTCTTCTTTTCCGTTGATTTGCCAGCTGAATAAAGGAGGCACAATTAGGAATCCTGGATTCATATCAATGCTGTGAACGGCCTAAATTAGCACGTCCCATGATCACCTCAATCAATGTGAATCCGGCCCTTACCACCGTTACCAAAGATGGAGATTTTGAACACAATATCAATCAGCTCAAACACTCAAGCATTTCCTGCACACAAATGAGTTTCTATTGCAAATGCAGGCCAACCAGTAGAGAAGAACGCTTAGATTTTTGGCATATATCTTGAGAGCTTCACTGGCCATGACCTGTTTGAATACCTAAAAGTTCTCTCTTTCTTGCTTCTTTGAATATGTTGCCTGGCGAATTGACCAGGAACGTGCTGCACATTGGGAGACGTTTGAACAACCAATGTATGTCGAAAGTAGGACAACAACATAAGCATGCGCTCTTGGAAAGAAAGCACACAAGGCCAGCTTTTTTTTTTTTTTTTTTTCTGTGACAACACACAAGGCCAGCTTTAGTCGACAGTCTTAAGAGGCTCACGATAGCCATCAATGTTAACCCGCAATGTAAAAAGCATTCTCAAACAAATTACTGCCATTAATTGCCATTTTAGATTAGTACTCAATTCAAGTGACCGTCCATCCTTTGACTCAGATAGTGATGGAGCAGCTTGTCGAGGATATCCAAGTAAATGGATAGTCCCGGCTTAATTACAGTCTTTACTATTGTCTTTTCTTCTTCTTCTTTTCCTGATTCTGCGTTGCTCCACCATTGGGATGCCTCACAATAACTTTAGGAAAACTAGCACGTCATATGGTTCCCAATACAAACCAAAACAAACAGGGAAAACACAATATCGAGGCAAGATTAGATAGAGATCATAATCGAACTTGAGATATGGCAGTGATGGATCAGGCTTGAGATTATACTATTTTCTTAAAAGGAGTGTTGACACTTAAATTTTGGCGGTCCGGTCATTTATTTATTGCATAAAAAATTAGGGGGTAATTTTTTCCCGAAAAAATACTAATTGTATAGCATATAAATTTAGGTTTATTTATTTTTAATTTACATTTTTTTGTATTTATTTATTGGACCAAGGAGATCGATTTGAATTAATGGTTCGAACTTTAAATTGATAGGTCGAATTAGGCCCACGGAAGGAGCAAATTAGCTCGAGCCCGTTGTTTTTTTAATTAATTATCTAGTGAGAAATGAATATTTGATACGATATTATGATGGATTTTTTGAAATTTGAGAAAATCGCATTATAGTCTTATCTTTAGCAATAGGCGATAAAATCAATAGAGAATTTTCATGAGATGAGGAAAATAAAAGGATTTTTTGTGATCAAGAGGTCATAGACAATCTTCGTATATATTACAAAAGAAATGAAATATCCTAAGAAAGATTGTATTTGTTTTGCCTATAAAAGAGTTAAACGTATACGGTTTCGGGGGCTTTTCTCTCTATTGATAGGGAAAAGGAAAAATCGAGCACAATAAAAGAGAGAGAAGAGAGCTTCGGTTTTTGGAGGAAAGAAAAAAGAACACAAAAGTTAAAAAAAAAAAAGCAGAGAGAAGGGACGTGAAAAGGCAGAAGCAGAAAGTACAGCAGAAGGAGACGTTAGAGGTGAGAGCAGAAAAGAAAAAAAGAAAAAGGAAGAAAAAGCAAGAAGATGAACAACTGTTCATCTTCCTCGTGAGTTTCCGTCCGGCGTCCCTGCTGCCCACCTCCTCCCCGCCGCCGAGCTGCCGCTGCTGCTCCTGCGCCCCGCGCTCGCTCCACCGCCACCGTTCCACCAGTCGCGCGAACCTCTGCCTCGCCGGTCGCTGTCAGTGAAGCCCGACGCCGGAGCCGCTCCTGCCCGCGTCCGCCGTTTGCAGGCTCAGCCCCAGGTAGCCGAGCTGCCAGTCGCCGAAACGCGCAACCCCTCCGCGCACCACTGCCGCCCTGTTGATCCGATTGCGACAATCTCGCGCCGGCTCCGCTTTTGCTCCATCCCCCTGCAACGACCGGCTCTGCCTCCTGCGACCCCGGCTTTTCTCGTTCGCTGCTCACGGCCCGATCTGAACGCCGGTCCCCTGCTGCTCGAGCCTTCCGATCCGACGCTTCGACCCAAGCTGCTGCGCCTCCACCCTCCGATCGATCGCGCCTCTACTTCGTTGAGCCTCCGCCAGAACAGGACCCGAGCCTCTTCCGCTTCGCCGGACCTCGCCGGAGCTCCGACCACCGCGATCAACACCCACGGTGACCCCCTGCAACGCTGCTGCCCCTCGCCGGACCTTCGCCGGAGCCCCGACCGCGACGCCCTTGCCGGACCGACGGTGACCACCACACGGGCACAAGCCTGCTTGGGAAGAAAAAAAGAAAAAATCAATTTAGTTAGTTTTTTTATTTACTTTATTTTAATTCTTTTATTTATTTATCTTGTTTTATTTTATGTCATTTTATGTTATTTTTAGTAGAATAAGTCATTCATGTATGATTGAGATTCCGACACGAAATAGCCTCTCAAATTGGGGATTGTTAGTCTGATTTTCATGCCCGAAATCCAACTCGCAATCACTTACAAAATTGTCGATCTGATCTCATGTTCAAGATTTAATTGATGATTTATTTAAAAATTGGCCAACCAAATCTCATGCTCGAGATATGATTCGCCAATTTGTGAATATCGATCCCATCTTATCTGATTTGTCATCATGTTAGTTGAATTAATTTTATTTTTGTAAAAGGAAAAATCCAAAAAATATTTGAGTTAGGATTATGTTTGTTTTAGAATATTTATTGTTATCTTGCATATCTAGAATAAGAATTTTATTTCGAATTTTATAAAAAATCATCATGCATATGTCATATAGAGTTAAAACATTCTTCGCACATCATTGCATGTTAGAATCGTATATTATAGGTTTAGATAATTTCTCCTAGATAGATTGCATGTTTTTTGTTAGGAAAATAAAAATTATCGCACATCATATAGAATTAGATTTATGAAATAGACATCATTTAGTGATTATTGTTAGGTCCATTTAATTAGAAATTGTCCGTCAATAGAATTAAGGCATTAGATTAATTTAGATTGCACATTTAATTATTGTGTTTTTACTCATAATTGCGTGTTAATTAGAAATCATATATAAAGTCATCGATGTGAATTCTAATTAAACATTGCAGATGCTTTCGTTGTTATGAGATAAGTCTTGCAATTTATTTATTACTTTTCTTAAATGTTAAATTGGTAATTTACGTACTCGCATCATCGCCTCACATGTTAGGAAAATAAATTAAAATCAATTCAAACTGATTGCAAAACATTTTTTTTTTCAAAATAAAAGAGAAATGTACCAAAATGGCGTTAGAAAATCTAACGTAATTAAGTCCTCGAATTCATAAATCTTTGGTTCGTATGATTTCTAATTGACCCACCAAAATTAAATTAGTGGCGACTCATAATTAAGAAATTTGCATATTAAAAACTCAAACCTAAGTCGCGAATTGGTAAGGGTTTAGGAGAGCTCGAGCCAAATCTTAGGTGGTGCACCCGAAAATTTGGTCACGACAGCTTGGTTATTCCGCTAAAGAATTGAGTTAAAACTCTTAATGAACTTAAGCCGACAGAAAGAATTTCAGGTACGTCCTTAACATTTAAATTGTCAAATGTTTTTGTAGGATGTGAGGTATAAGGGAAAGTGTTTGTTAACCTTTGTTTTACAAGAAGGTGTAAGAATGCATGATTTACTTTTTCATATAAAGTGTTACTTGATATAAATTGTTATGCATGCCTTGCATTTACATTATACTATTGCACGCACAATCTGCCGTCAGACCCGGGCTACATAGGATTATCTAAGATGGTATTGAAATGGATACCATTTCGACCGCATGCCCGCGATATAAGTCTTCCATCTTAATCCCAAAGTTTTTTTTATGGTGTCAAGGGTAGGGGTGAGCGGTTCCTGATTTCTTACAAGTTCCGCCTGGAACTTAGAACCTACTCTCGAGTACAGGTTCCTCATATTTTGGAACCTAAAACCTACTCATCAGAATCAAGAACTTAGAACCTATCCTGTCACAGGTTTTGAGGTCGATTACGGGGTCCTACAGTTTTTTTTTTTTTTTTTGTCTCATTTTTTTGGTTTCATTTTTAGGGTAAACTATGTAACAATTGCTCAATCCGGCAATTAGGTAAGATCTTAAGGAAAAGCTGTGTCTGATGTTATAAATCAGCATTGTGATATTCCAAACCACTCTTAAGTTTACAAGCAAACTTAGTTTTGCTATATTACACTAAAAAAAAAAAAAAAGTACTAACAGCATACCTAAAACAATTCGGATATCGAACATACATCCATCTCATTCTCCGGCGAATCTAGTTGCAAGCATTTGGGGACTCCACAGCTGCAGTCCTCGCTTCTTTTTGGCGATGCCAGGTCCTCCCTTTGCACAACATTGAGCACGAATCCATCTAGAACCGTTTCCGCATGTAAAAGATCAGCAGTGTTCCATCAAGTATGTCATTGGATTCTTCTGCTTCATGGTATAAAGGTTAAAGTAGGGAAAAAGAACACAACATACCTAAAAAAATTCCAAATCCCACAGCGGCTGATTTCCAAGCTAGCAACAATTGCAATCAAGGCCTGGAAACTCTCAACAAGTGAATTTATTGAGTTATCCATCTGATTTCTGGATACCAAATAATTGGTATTATCCAAATTAGCAGACACATCGACATCATATTCAACCTCATCCTCATTGTTCAATTGGATGACTTAAGCATTTAATGGAGAATGAACTCACAACATATTCAAATTCTTCAAGCCTTGCTATTGCTAAGGTCATTTCATCAAGTTTCTCTTCAAGACTGCACATCAAGTACCCTAAAAATAAAAATAGGAATAATTGACAGTTTTCAATTGATAAATCATATGAAAAACTAATATGTAGTTCTAAAGAAAATTCTACAGTGATAAGAGAGAGAATCAAGGGAAATTGGCATAATAATAAGGGTAAAGCTATCTACTACTTTCATATTCCAAATCCTCTTTAAGGAAGATACCTGGATTGCAATAATATTTAGCAAGATATCTTTAACAGTTCACTCACATATAAGCAATGAAAATTTCCCAATCATATAAATCCTTGAAAGATAAGTGGAATTGAGTTTCAAGACCTTGGTTCAAGATCCATCCCTACTGCCATTAATTGTATTCTAGGTTAGTACTCAATTCAAGTGACACTCATCTTTTCACTAAGATAGTGATGGAGCAGCTAACGTGGACTAAGCCTGGCCTCATGATTCTTGGGCTCATCAGATTAGCCCTTTTTAATTATGAACAAGTTAGGCCCTAATAATTATTCTCTCTCGCTCTCTCTCTTTTTTTTTTTTTTTTTTTTTTTTGAAGTTCTTTCATTTTTCCCAGAACTCCATGAAATATTCAATGCACCAGATTTTAATCATATCAACAACATGAACTTCAGAGCTACCTTAAAGATCATTATACCAAAGCCTCAAATCATTAAAATATATTCTTCACCCTCAGCCACCTACATTCATCACCGGACTGCCGCCATTGGCCACCACCCATCCTCGATTATGATTCCATAGTGATGCTTATTGCATAGCAAACAAAATGGAACATGCCCAGTACAGTTAAGTCGAGGATCGTAAGAAATCAGTGTTCATCAAGAGTCTGCCGTTCATCTTGCCAGTATTCACCATGAGAACAATGCACAAAACAAAACAACACACGAGTTACTCTCAGTCTTAGATTTAAATTTCACGAAATAGGAGTATAATGAATGAATTGAAGATGCCATTGTGGTTTAAAGGTGTGATGAGCATCCGCATCTACAGATTCAAGCGGCTTTTCCTCAAAGATAATTCGCAACTTCGTTGGAGCATTTTCACAAACAGTTGGCTAGCATTTCGATGGGTAAGCTTAACTGTAACAACGAAACAAAGACTTGTCCCCTGACTATAATTGGTTTATCAAAGAACGTACACCCCACTAACAAACACTAGTTTAGAGTCAGTTTTCATACAGATCGTGTTTCTAAATTCTCAGCCACAGAACTATGAAAAGACAGAGCATGGAAGAACTCCCCTTGAAGGTGGAATTTCTCGACACGAGCGAGGATCAAATGAAGAATCGTGGCCTCAGAAACCCGTCTCTGGTGATTCATGCTGATGAATAAGCTTAGAACGACAGCTTGAGCTTATCCGACGCACGGACAGCGAGATTGTCTCGAATATGGTCCGATTGTAATGGGGGGCACGAATGTCCCCATCATCCTCAAAGCCACGCAGGCTCTTGCCGTTGCTTGCCGACCATAGGTTCTGCAGCTGGAAAACTCCGTCCTCGGATGAAGCTGACGCCAACTATTGTCCAAGCCCAAGCCATCGTCGCCTGAAGTTCTGCTGCCGAACAGGAACCATTTGACTAGAGAGAACACTATCCTAACAACAGCGCAGGCAAGGATGTCGAGATGAAGGAGGCGGCGACGGTGAAAGGAGAAACCGAGAAGGAGCGGGAGGTCATGACGTGTTTTTCGCGGGCGAGAAGGCCTCGAACGAAGGCTCGAACTTCTCTCATGCACTAACAGTAAAACAGGGCAAGACAGAGGACTTCTCGCCATCGGTGGGGAGGTGATCGCTGGTGATGATGGAGGACGTCCGACAACGGAAGAGAAGGAAAGGAATTTTTCCTAGATTCAGTCTTATGAGATTGACTGGTTTCATAGATTAAAATTTCTTTAATTGAATCCAATATCTCTTTCGCCATCTCTAAATCAAATGTCTAAAAAAATTTAGAAACTAAGGATATTCCAATTTCTATTTTGAGTCTGGTTAAATTCTTCCATTTAACCAAGAACTCGACCTTCGGCCATTTGTAGGAAAATCTAAAATTTGAAGGAATAATATCGACAACTATATGCAATTTTTTTTATGTTTAGAGTTGACTTTTTCTATAAGTTCGACAAAAGAACCAATCTCAAAGTCAATTCTTAATTTATAGACAAATCGATGCCTTTTTACTAATGGAGTTAAATGCTCCTAATCTCCACATGCAATTAAGGTACTAAAGACGGTAATCTTATTTTATTTTATTTTTTTGTCAAGAAACGAGTCTTGACACATTCATAGATCACAAGTTTTGAATTTTTGAACTTTAATTTTCAAAAAATATTCAAGTATCAGCATCACTTAAAATCAATCTTTGAATTCTTAACATAGTAAACAAAAGTAGTACATTCATTTATAGCAAATAAGGCTTAAATAGAGTGGTCGGGCCATTGTCTCTAACTCAATATAATTCGATTAGCAATCTGTCGCGTACAATCAAGTGCTTCACCATATATATATATTTGTTTGTATGGTGATCTTTTTTCATTTAGCCGTAAAAAGTAAACACATGGACTGCTTTCTTTGTATTTCACTTTCTTGCAAAAGCTTTGGTTAAACACAAAATGTTAGGACGTTAAGAAAATACATATTAAACCCTTTAGGGCAGTTGAGCAACCAGAAACCTTAAAGAAGCGCCAAATTTGAGGGACTCTTGCCAAAATGAAAATATAGAACCAAAACTAGCACCAAGAAACAATAAAAGGGTCTCATTTTCATCAATTCACAACGGCTGAATAAAGGAGGCATAATTAGATATCTTGAATTCCTATTGACGCTGTGAACGGTCTAGAGTAACACGTCCAATGGACAACTCAATCAATGTGAATCTGATCCTTACCACCACTGTTGAAGATGGAGACTTTGAACACAACATCATCCCTATCAATGAGCTCAAACACACAGACATTTCCTACACACAAATGAGTTTCTCTTGCAAATGCTGTCCAACCAGCAGAGAAGAAAACTTGGATTTCCCATGTATATCTTGAGAGCTTCACTGGCCACGACCTGTCTAAATACCTAAGAGTTCCCTCTTTCTTGTTTTCTTGAATATGTTGCCTGGCAAATTGACTGGGAACATGTTGCACATGGGTAGATGTTTGAACAACCAATGTATGCCGAAAGAAGGACAATAATGTAAGCATGCGCCCTTGGAAAGAAAGCACACAAGGCAGACTTTAGTCAACAGTCTTAAGAGGCTCATGAAAGCCATTGATCTTAACCCGCAATGTAAAGCATTTTCAAACAAATTAATGCCATTAATTGTATTTTAGGTTAGTACTCAATTCAAGTGACACTCTATCTTTTCACTAAGATAGTGATGGAGCAGCTTGCCATGAGCAAGACTCTTCTTGGGGATGAATCAGTCGGCATTGAATTGCAACTCAATGCAGTAGCGCTTGGAGTGGTTTCAGCTGATACCGTGCCCCATGAGCACTTGTTTCCATCTGTAAGAAGATAAATATGACTTGGAACGACCATGACAGGCTTTGCTTCTATTCCAGGAGCGATCGAGGACATTTGCCAAGGAAAGGTTGGTGTGCTCTTTGCATTACATTGTCGAGTGCATTTTAATTGTCCATCCATAACTGACCATGTCACAATTAGAACCGAATTCCAGATTGTAGCGGAGGTAGATGATGAGGGCAAAGAGAATCGAGGGTGATCTTACAATTGCAGCACCTTGTGTTATAGCATTTATCGTGGGGTACGACACTGGGATTGTTTGTGTGAACATGAAAGGCGAAAGATTTGAGGCGTTTGCAACTTCCTTTAATGGTGAATCAGAGGGAGAATGACGATAAGCTTCACTGTGATTGTGGTATGTGTCATACGACGCTTAGTAATTATTCTTCAATCATCTTTTCTTGTACCTTGTAATGGGTTTCATCGCGAAGCTAGAGACTTTGCCCGATGGTACAATCAATCTGATGGTGTGGTGTTGCATAATCCCCGGGAAAGCTGAGGTAAGTGTCGTCTCTCACCTTTTGATTCTCGAATTGAAGTGGAAGAAGGTGCTAATTCGAGTCAATTTTGGGTTCGATCAGTTGTTTTCGTGGGTGGGAGTGAATATGATCAGTGTGAGTAGTTTGTTTCGTGTTTGCTTTCACAGGCTTTGGTTTGATAGAATGGATTTGCATGACTGATTTGTTTGGGCGAGGCATTGCCTCTCACAAGGGAGTAGTTCCTAGGGGGTGATAAGAGGGAGAATGACACGTTTTAGGAGGTTCATATAAAAGGGGCAGGGGAGAAATTTTGGTGCTGTCATTTTGATGCAGAGCGAGAATAACTATAAATTGATCGAGAATTTCTAATTGTTAAATTTATATGTATCGTTTAAACATGTTTATATATAAATAAGATTGATTTGTCTAGTCTAATAACTTAATGTAATAACTATCACAAAACTATTATTTTAAAATGTTCAAAAACTATATAATAGCTAGCATAGTAAAGGAATACGTATGAGTACACATGAGTTCTTGTACATTATATTCATGCTTTTTTTTTTTTTTTAATGCCACACGTCTTCTCGGAGCAGTGTCTCCAGGCAAGTGTGTACAGATGAGTGCGATAAAATAGTGGGTGCACTTCGTGCTCCAGCATGGCAAAGGCAGAAGGGCGGTTCAGTCGGGCCCACTACGGCCAAGATCATTTTGTGCCACCTCCTTTCGTATTTTTTCTTAATTTTTTGGGGCCCAGTAGAAATTTTCTTTTAATCATTAATCTTAAAAAAAAAACAAAAAATTCTAAAGTGGAGACTCTCGTCGTCAAGGGAGAAGAGAAAGACTCTTCTTATTTCGTAACGTCCGTTGCGGTGAGCTCAGCCATCGCAAAGCCTAGAGCCCGTTCCCGCCTCTTCTTTCCCCCACCTCCCTCCGTCCATCTTATTTCCATCACCACTTCAAATGTGAAGGGAGAAGATGGTCCAAGTTGATCTCACTGGAGAATTGCTCTTTCATTGTCTCGTCAGATTCTAATCTCCATCGGATAAAGACTCTCCAAAAAGTGACCTTCATCAAACGCTTGTGTTCTCTGCTGAAAGATTCCCCGCAAATTGACAATGCCAGTGCCCCATCGTTTCGAATTTAGGGCTTTTGTCGACGGCCGGGAAAAGCCCCAAATCCAAACTCCAGTCGGTGTTCGACCTTCATGGCGAAGATCCGAGCCGCCTTGTTTCATGCCGAGGTCGCCGATACTCGTAATTTTTCAATTCTGCTGCTTCAGGCCGACCCTTCTTCGCGAATTGGTCTTTCGTCTGATCTGACTGCAGTGATTCTGGAGAGCAAGACGCTTCGGATCTGGAGTAGCGGTCGGCGATGAGGATGGACGGAATTGAGGGTGATCTTATAATTGCAGCACCTTAGGCTTATGGCATTTCGTTGTGAAGTATAGCGCTTTGGGATTGGTTGTGCGAGCATGAAAGGGGGAAGATTTGGAGCGTTTGCAAGTTTCTCTGATGGTGCATCAGAGGGAGAATGAAGACAAGCTTCGGACTGCATTCACCGTGACCGCGGTATGTGCTTTTATTCCCCTAAATCTATTTTTCAATCCTTGAGTTTTTTTTTTAATCAAAACTTAGTTGAAGAAAATTGACTGGTACTGGTTCCTTCAGGTAGGGATAATCAATTTTCGAAAGTAATGATAGATAACGCGCACTTTTATAGTTCAGTAGAACAATATTGTTTTCTCGAATTCTTGATTTCCTAATAGCCTTTGATCAACTTAGTTATTTTCTTTAATCATCTCTTCTCTTACCTTGTAATGGATGGTAGTTAAGCAAATATTGTTATATGATGCAGAGCATGGGACGACTACAGGCGTATCAATGCGTGACAGGGCGGCAACAGCTTTGGCTCTTGCGTCTAGAGATTCCGAAGCCTGAAGATTTCAACAGGCCGGGACATGTTTTCCCATTGAAGTACAGGGAGGGCGGTGTCCTGAAAAGAGCTGCGCATACAGAGGCTTCTGTCGACCTTGCTATGTTCACTAACCCGTGGCAGTTCTCTTTGTGAGGTAGTGGATGATGATGGCTCCATGGCAAGATTACCTAAGCTTCATGGGTTTGCACAGCGGGAGAACTTGAAAAATGCATCTATTGCTGATCTAATCAAGTAAATATTCTCTTCCCAGCAATCCAATGCAAAATACTTTTTAAGGACAATCGAATCCAATTTCAGCCGCAACTTTTACTTCTTAAGTATTGGCTTTTTTGGCCAAGATGTTGTCGCTGTTGTCACAGCGGCATCGCCCCTTTTTGGGAGTGGATAAATGAAGAGTAGAAAACTTGGAACCCTGGGTGATGTGGGAAAAAAGAGTCTCTCATGGGTCGCTGTTGGGCTGTTGTTTTACTTAGCAAGTAGGGGAGAAGCATAAGCTATTTTGGTTTATTCATGTCTCAACTTTAGTTTATGCTTTAAGCTTGTGTTGGTTATTCCGCTCGTCAACACCATGCGGATCAATGATTTTGGGTTCGGAAGATTTGTTTCTCTTAATTTTTTATGTGTGCTGTCGTTAGATTAGTATATGGTTATAAATGGCCAGGATTCTTGCCAAATTATGTCAATGAGCTTGTAACTGCAGTTATTTTTATGTACATTTTCTTGTATTTACCTCTTTCAAAACTCATGTGTGAATGTCAGTTGACGCTAACTGAGGCAGAGTTTGAAGTGCATTCTCGACAGTATCACCAGGAAATAGAGATAAAACATCTAGATTGTCTGACTTGTATATTGAGAAGCTTCTTATACTGCGTGATTAAGAAAGTTTCACTGCTCATTAGACGCATGAATTTATGGTACCGCTGGAAAAAAGATAAATGAGTTGAACATGCTGCTGCTGCAAGATTACCAACAATGTGGGGCCTTTTACAGCCCATTGCTATAGGTCGATATTGATGGAATCAAGCAAATTGCAATGGTCAAGTTGAGAATTATGAGTTTAATTGCTAAAACTGTTTTAAGAATTCAGAAACTGATAAACAGAGAGTTTTGAATGGATTAATTGTAAACTTTGAAGATCTTGTTTTTATCAGTCCAATTTTTCAACTCAACTTCAATTTGCGCTTCATCTTATGTACTTCCATCGCATGATTTTGTTTGACAATGCTCTTAGTAGAACAAGCTGTCAAGCTCTAGAGTTGAATACTTACACCATTGAAAAATTGATGGTACCTTTTGGGTGGAACTCCAAATGTATTTTGAAGCGTGTAAAAAAAAGTCTAATCATGTGCCAATCATAATTTGGAGTACCAAATTTATCTTACTTGGATAACAATGTTGTGGACAGGAAAATTAACATTAGGAGAAATGATTTTTAGGATATTAGTGAACTGCTGGGAACAATAATTCCTTCTTATAGTTCCTGTATATGTCTGCAATTGATATTGGACTGCCGTGATTTTGATTAAAAGCAGTATCTTAGTTTTCCCTATTTTAAGCCCTCTTACAGATAGCAATATTTCCCATCACGTGATTCATACTTTCTTGATCATCTGAACAGGGCAACATTGGAGATGATTGGGATGTCCTTGTTAGGGTACACTTGGGATGCATCCCAGGAGACATCTGGATCTGCTAGTTGCCACTGTGGCAACCAGCTTGCGCTTGTGATGTAATAGATAGAAGCGGTGGTAGGGGCATGTTGGTCTACCTCCAAGGGCACGAAGGAAGAGGAAAAGGTTTAAGGCACATATTACGCGCCTATAACACTCAGGACGATAGGCGTGATACCATGGAAGCAAATGTGGAGCTTGGTTTGCCCATTGACTACAGAGAGTATGGAATTGGCGCTCAGGTATTTTTTCCTTAAGTCAGAAACTATACTAATTTGAGAGGCAACTGTTTCAGAGATTGTAAAACATTTTATAGGACTACTAGACGAAGCTGATGACTAAAGCAGAGCTTCAAGTTCTCCTCTTAGGAAGACGTGATCTAAATTACTTAAAAGAACCACTCCATCGTTAATCATTTTATAGCATTTGTATTAGTGCTTAACATATTGACTGATACTGCAAATGTTGCGTGACCTGGGAGTCAGAACTATGAAGCAGATGAAGTACATTGGTCTTAAAGGTTATGGCTTGATTATTGTTGAGAGAATCCCTCTAGTAACTCCCGCAACGAAGGATAACAAGAGATGCTTGGAGACAAATCGCTCCAAGATGGGCACATCTATGGAGCGGACGATGGCCTCTTCAGCAATCTCATCAGCAAAAACAGCAAGGCGAGCAGCCCTGTTTCTTTCGATCCAGCTGTGTCTGACTCATAGAACCTGAGGAGAACAAGAGATGCTTGGAGACAAAACGCTCCAAGATGGGCACATCTATGGAGCAGACAATGGACTCTTCAGCAATCTCATAAGCAAAAACAGCAAGGCGAGCAGCCCTGTTTCTTTCGATCCAGCTGTGTCTGACTCATAGAACCTGCTAAGTAGTTCGACTGCTAATGATTACACGGGGGTCACAAGCAAGTTCACTGACAGATGGTGCTATTACTTAATTTTAAATGCTCTAAGGTAAAGAACATTGGGATACCTGCTGACGATGAGTTATGGAAATTTTATGGCGATCCAGTTTTAAAATTAGTCTAAGATTCATTATTGTTCTATTGATGTCATTCATCCATTTTGTGAGGCGAAAAGGTGAAGATTAACCATCTTATCTAAACTTCCTCATGTAATCGATGGCTTGCGAGAGTTATCCTTAATTCAAGTTCAAGTAATATGCTAAAGTCTTTGTTATTGATCAACTCTACATATTGGCGTTAGATAAGGATTACTTATGACCTTTTATTTGTCGAATGAACACGCAATGCGCAAAGAGGTTGGAAATTAGTCACACACGTACCTGGTATTTTGGAAGATGCAATGTCCAGTTGTAACGTCCACCCCTTTCCGAAAATCATCAGGAAACACATCACCATTCAATTACTTGCAGCAGAGAGTTTTGCTTTCTTTGACCTGATTAACATAACAAAATATAGCGAAGGATAGAATTTTCTGTAGGCATACCAAAGTTTACGCCTAAGTCTTGACATTCCTTTTGAAAATGGATACTTCAAGTTCAATAGTATCAACGCTAACAAGATCGAAAACACAGACATCTCCTTCCTTTAGAGTAGTACAGGAGCTTCACTTGCTATGATCAGTCCGAATATTTAAGAGCCACGATTGGCATGCTTCCCTTGATGCGTTCCCTTCAAAATCGCCAGGGACAGTCTGCAGAGTCTATTCTTGATCAACAAATGATGACTAACACAAGAAATGCAAATTGCAAAGTCACTTCAGTTGTCTCAACAATTTAAAATATTCATATAATTCGGGAAACCACAACCATTACAACCTTTACAAGTAATGGAGAAACACCATTACAATCCCTAAGATCCACCTTTCCGACAGAAGTCCAGCTTCTATTTAAATAGAATACTAAATGGCACATCTACATATGCAGGCCTGTAAGATGTAGGAAAGAAAGCTTTCAGATTTACTAATGAGATCAATATTCATCCAATGTGCTTAAACACAGCAAAGCAGATGCAACTCGTGTAATTTCCACAAGTTTAACTGGAAAAGCAAGTAGAGAGAGAAAATCTAATTGAATAGAACTGAATTCCTACTATCTAGCATCATCTTTGTAGTATCAGTGCCAGAAAATCTTGGACAAAAAATGAACTTTGTGGATTAAGATTCCAAGATTTTAAATTTTATGAGGATGGAAACTAAATGGTGGATGAAGGAATCATTTCCAACGTCAGATACAATTTTGAAACTTGAAATTAATAAAAAAAAAAAAAATGGAATGAAATGACAGTTTCACATATTTGGATGAGAAAAAAGAACGGAAATGGGAGATGCTTAGAGGATGGTGTGTTTTAGGTTGTTATGCTGAGGTGGCAAATTGTGAGAAAATTATGTATTTACCTATTTGTCATCTTTGTCATATGACAGGATTTGCTTAATTGCCACAATTTTTTTTTTGGGTCGGTGCTTAATTGCCACGTCAATGGCCAATCAATTAGCAATGGGTTAGTCATGTTAAAATTCATTTATCCACTTGCCTAATTTTATTAGCTAATACGAACCACTTTTTTACCATGTAAAAAGAAAATCCCGTTACTGGAAATTTTACTGTATCAGATTATGGGATGATCTATCTTCACAGCCCACGTGACTAATCCTTGGTTGCATCTTGGATCCTTTTCGCGTCGCATCTGAGTATCCCGGGCGATTCCATCGCTGGATTTCCATCGTTACCTAGCGTCGTCATCATTCAGTGATTCAAGGAATCGACGAAGCAAAATGGTTTCAAGATTAGGAGCCTGAGAAGCTTACCTCTAGCAAAATGGTTTCAAGATTAGGAGCCTGAGAAGCTTGCCAGAGGTTCCGAAGTGATGGCGGTGGCAGAAACCTCGTGTTCCGATCCTATTGTGTGACTTGGGGCCTGGGCGTTGCGATGATCTCGTCGTCATGCCGACTATCCGTTGCTGGGTTTTCTTCATCAATGCATCCTCGTCGCCGTTTGTTCTGATTGAGAAGTTTGAATCTCTTCTTCGACCATAAAGGTCTACCTCTGTCCCGCGCGGTTGCTCTGTTCTTATGTCCTCATTGGGGTAACCACACGTTTGACGAAACGCCGGAGAGAGAGAGAGAGAGAGAGAGAGAGAGAGAGAGAGAGAGAGAGATCCAACACTTCTTCAGTTCGGTAGTCGCTGTTCCAGCTCTAGATTTCACCTCTGTCACTGCCACTCATCGTCGACAATTAAGTTGCCATGGTCTGTCCTAATTTGCGGTTGGTTATGAAGGCCTCCTTATGCTTTGTTCCTACGTGCTTTTTCAAGAGAGGGTAATTAGTCTCTCGAAGACTCGAACTGCACCGTCATGCTCGCAAACCATGTTCGGTCAAACGGATAATGCATGGTGACTGTTTGAATATATGCCTCACAGGAATAACTTTTTTTTTTTTTTTTTTTTTTTTTTTGGGTCGAAACTCATAGGAATAACTTCACTCGGAAAACGATGATCGAAGGATACACGAGGATGGGAGCGGTGGGTGAGTCTCTGGATCCCTTAGTTACATGCCATACAGGGATGATTGCTCTTGGAACACTGCAATTTCGTGTTTCGCCTATGGAATGAGCAAATGTTAGTTTCCAGGAAGAATGCATTTGCTTGAAATTCCATGATTCATGGTTATGGCAAGAATAGGACACCCACGGAAGCCCTTCCTTAGGTCGTGTTAAGGACATGAATTTGGATGCTTTTGAGAGATGATCGGTGCATCAGCTTATGAGGAGTGGCAATTGCACACTGACTTAACTGAAAAATAGCTATTTATGGACAGTCGCTTCCTAAAAAAAATGATTTTGATTTGCCGGTTAATTAAGATTGATGACTTTCATGAGCCTGCTGATTTGATTAAAGCTACTAAACTAGCGAATCAGCGTATCAGAGAGTATGAAGAAGGGAAGGCTACTACTTGGAGGAGTCTCCTGCTCAGTAACAACTCCGGAGAGCCGGCGAGGACAAGGATGAGGACAAGGACGAGTCATGATGTTGAAGGAATTATGACAAGGACAAAAGACGATGGGCTTCAAGGAGCTGCAACCTGCAAGTGCAATCACATGAGCTTTCAAATGAAGCACACCAATGCCTCTTGCTCTTGAAATTAAATCTATCTGGAGCTCGAGAAAGAGATTTTTTTTTTTTTTTTTTTTTTTCACTTCATATCTTCTGCTTCCATGACATCTTCCGCTTTTGCTGAGAGAAATTCGCTCCCAAGGTTTGATAGTTTGCCGTTGATTGGCAAATAATCTATTTCCGAATCGCTCTTGCTGGATATTATTTTGCAAAAAATAGAGTTCCCTTTGTAATTGAAAATTATGAGATGACCATGACCAATGAGTATTGCTTCGGGAATTTCCGCCACCCTTTCAACAATGAAACCATGTAATTATCACTTGGTATGGCCTATACTAATTTCCCAACCCCATGTCAATGATCACAGAAATCATAGTTAGGCACAAATTTAGACGGGCATCCTCCTTTTTCTATTAGTAATTAGTTAATGGTCACAGAAATAAATCATAAGGTTAATTAACTGCATCTTTGGGTGGTCTAATTTAGTGGTGCTTATCTACGATCTTATCTTAAAAGGACATTCCCCAAAAATATGTTATCTGAAGAATGGACCACCATTAGATAATGCGACAATAATGTGATTATTTATACACCTGATTGTTCCATGAGAAAAAGAAGCGAATTAACCACTCATTTGATCTCATTTTCTATTCTTTTTCCATTAATATATCTATCACTGGTTTCAACTATGCTGCCACAGACTTTGAAATTACTGATTAGCATGTGAAAGTTTACGTAATCGCTATATCGAAAATAATAATAGTAAAAAAAGGAGACTTTGAGTTCAATATTATCAATGCCAACGAGCTCGAACACGCGAACATCTCCTTCCTTTAGAGAAGTTCCTCCTTGAAATGCGGCCCAACCGGCAAAGAGCTTTTTTCATGCCATTTTGAGGGTAATAAAGGAGTTTCACTGGCCATGATCTGTCCAAATATTTAAGACTTGCGGTTTGCATTCTTCCATTGATGCATACCTTTAAAACCCCGCCCGGGAAAATCCACGAAGTTGATTTTTGATCAACAAATGATCTATGAGTAAGAACATACTAGGTAGTATGACTAACACAAGAAATGTTAACCAGACCACATGTGCATAATCTCATAGGCAGACCCAAATCATATAGGAATATGATGAAAAGACTATTGACATGTCCAATGAAAATGGAGATCCTCTGCCTTGAAATTTTATTGGTGTATTAATCAATTATCAATTGCCAAGTTATATAAATGATTCTTGTATTAATGGTCGCGGTACGTGGACACACCCACGATAGGAATATGTGGAGTATAGAATTCACATTCATCCAATAAAATTTCTCTCCGCTTCGACTATTTTTCATTCTTATAAGGCCATAAAGGATTAATCGTAAGAGACGCACATGAATGTAATCAAAAATCCGAAATTATCAATCTTCTTTCAATACACTTTAATTGGTGATAGAATAATACAAAGCTATCTTGTAACTCTTCAGAACTTGAACTTTTCCTGGTCATTGCATCAAAATGGCCAAACCGTATAATCACAATTGTTCAACTCTCACCGAGTTAAACACATTGTTCCCCGGGTTAATAAGTCCTCATCAACATAGTTTCCTTGTTTGATTTATCTCTTATGAACGTGGGCCAATCATTGGATATGTTTGCTGCAAAACTGTGTTGATAGGTCCTGAGTAGGTGTGAACATGTGAAATTTTGTGAAATTACCGGTGACTGTTCCAAAAATTTAAATTATTAGATAAATGTATGATTTATTTTATTATTTAAATATTTTAGCAATCTCCTCATGCTTGGTCTGGTTTTTTACCTTGTATCAATCGTGGAAATTGAGGAGGCAAATGGGGCATGGTAAGATTTGAACTCAAGATCTTCAACTTTGATATTATGTGGGATATTATGAGCCACCTGTTGTTTAAAAGTTTAAGTTGTTAAATGAAGAGCGTCATTTATTTTATTATTTAAATATTCTAACAAACCAAAAGGAGCTGTTCGAACCGAGAGTTGGTTGGACCCTACCAACCAGTCAGTTTCGGATGATTCCTTAGGATATTGGTTCAGTTTTAGGACTAAATGCACTAGTTCACTGTTCTTGGGTGGGAATCGAGCACCCCTAGTCCCGAGCTGGCCTGGCCATAATTTGTCTAAATACCTAAAAGTCTCAATTTACCAATTCATCTGAATGTCATCTCTTTACGAATTCACAAGTAACACTATGCCAAGTGGATATTATGGCAACCAATATACGATGAGAAACTGGATAAATAGAAGCAAACACCAAAGAAGAAAAGGCCAACTAAATGTACATTTATGCTGCTTTTTTCTAGCATAAAAATCTGAAGTCCTCAATCCCAATCCGGCAATTTGAAGCCAAAATGCCATCAATATTGTGTCCTCGAACTCTACAATAGCGTACACTATTTTTGAACTCCCATGGTAACGTTTCATGGATTACGAACACTGATCGCCTCTACTACATCCTCTCGGTTATAACGCAGTGAAAACAGAGCAGGCACGTCAACATGATATCAGATTTGTCGATTATAAAACAGAGCATGAGCATCGCCATCCACGTGCATCTCTTCGAATTTCCCCAGAAATTGACAATGCAGTGCCTGATCTTCTTAGTTAGGGCCCTTTGTTGACGCAAGAAGAGGCCTTGTCTCATGCGGAGTCTGCAGAAATCTCAAAATCATCCAATTGGCTGCTTCGGGCCCACCTAACTGCGGTGATAACGGCCGTGGTGAAACTTTGTCTTACCTTGGCAATGTTGCTGTCAGCGAGACTCTGCTCGGGGATGAAATAGTCGGCATTGAATTGCAACCCGATGTAATAGCGCTTGGAGCGCTTTCAGCTGATACTGCGCCCCATGAGGACTTGTTTCCACGTCGTCAAGGGAGAAGAAAAAGACTTCTTATTTTATAACGTCCGTTGTGGTGAGCTCAGCCATCGCAAAGCCTGGACCCCGTTCCCTCCTCTTCTTCCCCCACCTCACTCCCTCCATCCATCTTCTTTCCATCACCACTTCAAATCTGAAGGGAGAAGATGGTCCAAGTTGATAACAGTAGAGAATTGCTCTGCATTGTCTCGTCAGATTCTAATCTCCATCAGAGAAAGACTCTCCAAAAGCGGCCTTGATCAAGCACTTGCATTTTTGCTGAAAGATTCCCCCCAAATTGACTATGCTAGTGCCCGATCGTTTTGACCTTCATGGCGAAGATCCGAGCGGCCTTGTTTCATGCCGAGGCTGCCGAAACTCGTAATCCTCCAATTCTGCTGCTTCAGGCCGACCCTTCTTCGCGAATTGGTCATTCGTCTGATCTGACTGCGGTGATTCCGGAGAGCAAGACGCTTAGTTATTTTCTTTAACCATATCTTCTCTTACCTTGTAATGGATGGTAGTTAAGCAATATTGTTGTAGGATGCAGAGCATGGGACGACTGCAGGCGTATCAATGCGTGACAGGGCAACAACAGCTTTGGCTCTTGCGTCTAGAGATTCCAAAACCTGAAGATTTCAACAGGCCGGGACATGTTTTGCCATTGAAGTACAGGGAGGGCGGTGTCCTGAAAAGAGCTGCGGATACAGAGGCTTCTGTCGATCTTGCTGTGTTTGCTAACCTGTGGCAGTTCTCTTTGTGAGGTAGTGGGTGATGATGGCTCCATGGCAAGATTACCTAAGCTTCATGGGTTTGCACAGTGGGAGAACTTGAAAAATGCATCTATTGCTGATCTAATCAGGTAAAAATTCTCTTCCTAGCAATCCAATGCAAAATACTTTTTAAGGACAATCAAATCCAATTTCAGCTGAAACCGTCACTTCTTAAGTGTTGGCTCTTTTGGTCAAGATGTTGTCACTGCAACATCTCCCCTTTTTGGGAGTGGATAAATTAAGAGTAGAAACCTTGGAACCCTGGGTGGGGTGGGAAAATAGAGTCTCTTATGGGTTACTACTGTTGGGCTGTTGTTTTGCATAGCAAAAGGGAGAGAAGCATAAGCTATTTTGGTCTGTTGATGTCTCAAGTTTAGTTTTTGCTTTAAGCTTGTGATTGTTATTCCGGTCGTCAACACCATGCAGATCAATGGTTTTGGGGGTTCTAAAGAGTTGTTTCTCACAATTTTTTATGTGTATGGTGTCGTTAGATTAGGATATGGTTATGAATGGCCAGGATTCTTGTCAAATTTTGTCAATGAGCCTGTGGCCGCAGTTATCTTTATGTACATTTCCTTGTATATACCTCGTTTCAAAATCCATGTCTGAATGTCAGTTGACCACTTACTGACGCAGAGTTTGAGGTGCATTCTCAGCGTTATCACTAGGAAATAGGGATAGAACATCTAGCTTGTATTCTGACTCGTATATCAAGAAGCTTTTTATACTGTGTGAGTGAGAAATGATTCACTACTCATTAGATGCATAAATTTATAGGTACAGCTGGAAAAGAGATAAATGAGTTTAACGTGCTGCTGCTGCAAGATTACCAACAATGTGGGGCCTTTTGCAGCCCATTGCTATAGGTCGATATTAGATGGAATCGAGCAAATTGCAATGGTCAATTTGAGATAGATTATGAGTTAATTGCTAAAACTGTTTTAAGAATTCAGAAACTATTGAACAGAGTTTTGAATTGATTAATTGTAAACTTGGAAGATCTTGTTTGTAGCAGTCCAATTTTTCAGCACAACTTCAATTTGTGCTTCATCTTATGTATTTCCATTGCATGATTTTGTTTGACAATGATTTTACTAGAGCAGGCTTTCAAGCTTTAGAGTTGAATAATCACACCACTGAAAAATTGATGGTATCTTTTGGGTGGAACTTCATTACATGTTTTTGGAAGCTTGTAAAAAAATGTCTAATCATGTGTCAATCATAATTTGGAGTACCGAATTTATCTTAGTTGGATAACAAATTTTGTCTGGACAGGAAAGTTAACACCAGGAGAAATGATTCTTAGGATTTTAGTGAACTGCTGGGAACAATAATTCTTTCTTATAGTCTATGAAATGATTGATAAGGAGCCTGTATGTGTCTGCAATTGATATAGGAATGCCGTAATTTTGATGAAAAGCAGTATCTCTAGCTTTTTGTATTTTATGTCCTCCTTCAGACAGCAATATTTCCCATCATGTGATTCATACTTTATTGTATAACTTCTGAACAGAGTGACGTTGGAGGTGATCAAGATGTCCTTGTGAGGGTATCCTCAGGATGCATCCCAGGAGACATGTTTGGATCTGCTAGATGCAACTGCGACCAGCTTGCGCTTGCGATGCAGCAGATAGAAGCGGCTGGTAGGGCCGTGCTGGTCTACCCCTGAGGGCACAAAGGAGAGGAATAGGTTCGAGGCACATATTACGTGCCTATAACCTGCAGGATGGTGGGCGTGCTTCCATGGAAGCAAATGTGGAACTTGGATTGCCTGTTTATTCTCAAGAGTATGGAATCAGTGTTCAGGTATTTCGTCCTCAAGTCAGAAACTATACTGATGTGAGAGGCAACAGTTTCAGAAATTGTACATCATTTTGTAGGACTATTAGAGGAAGCCGATCACTAAAGCAGAGCTTCAACTTCTTGTCTTAAAAAGATGAGATCTAATTACTCTAAAGAATCACTCCATCATTTCTTTTTACAGCATTTGACGCATCTGTATTAGTGCTTAACATATTGACTACGAGGGAGTCAGAACTATGAAAGCTGATGAAGTATGTGGGTTTCAAAGATTATGGCCTGATGATTGCTGAGACAGTCCCTCTAGTAGCTCCTATACAAAGGAGAAGAGATGCTTGGAGACAAAACGTTCAAGATGGGGCATATCTATGGAGCGGAAGTCAATGGTCGCTTCAGCAATCTTATTGGCAGTAAGGGGAAGCCTAGCAGTCCTGTTTCTTCTGATCCGGCTGTGTCTGACTTATAGGAGCTGCTGGATAGTTCTACTGCTAATGATTTATTTGAGGGGAGACAAGGAAGTTCACTTACGGATGGTGTTATTACTTTATTGTTAAAGCCCTATGGTCAAGAACACTGCGATACCTGCTGACCATGAGTTCTGGAAATTTTATTGCAATTCAGTTTTACAATCATTGATCTGTCGATGTCATTCATCCATTTTGTAAGGCGAGAAGGTGAAAGACTAGCTCTCTAATTGAAACTTCCTTTAGTGTTATTGATGGATGGCAAGAACTATCCTTAATTCACCTTTCCGTAAATCTTTGAGTATGGATCTCTAGAGACCTCCCCATATTTCATGAATACGGATTTGGTGCAGGACATTCTTTCTTTCCTCTTCTGTGACCTCATCAATTGTGACAGATTTTGCTTGAAGGGATATACTTAAAGGTCTCTGTTATAAATCGACTCTCCATTTGGGCAACTGATAAGGATTGCTTTTGACCTTTTATTTTATTGATCCCATGCTCCGCGTGCTCCTCGTCTCTTCGAATTTCCATCACAAATTAACAATGTAGGGCCCGATGGCTTTGAATTTAAGGAATTTGTCCACATAAGAAGCCCCCGATCGAAACTCCAATCGGTCTACCAATTTTCAATTTGGACTTGCTGGCAGACCCTCGTCCACTCAAAAGCAAAGCCCTATCTCCTGATTTTGCTCCCGCTCTCGCCCTCACAGGAGAGGCTTTCTATTCTACTCCTTTTCAAAGAAGGGTCGACCTTCAGTCCCAAAATGACAATTATCACATGCACATTGTTTTTTCACATGTATCAGAGTGAGGGACACGTCGACAAGGAGAACTTCCAGAATGACAATTAATAGACAACACATCTCATTTTCATTTAATGATACTTACGTAACAACAACAATTGGAGTGCATCGATGTTAAAACGGAATTCGAGAGGATCACAGAGCTTGAAAGAGCCAGAACTCGAGGATTAGAGGGAGAAGACATTCCAAAGATAGAATTGCTCCTTCTTGTCTACCAGACTCCAATATTTTCTGAACAAAGATTGTCCTTATCAGGTTCCGATACTTCAAGGAGGCATTTATACTTAAACTGAAAATCATTAGATTGCTAAATTATGGTTTTTACTGCCTTTTTCAACCGTCCGACCTTGTGTCTGCAGCCCTCTGTCAATAGGGTTGATAGACAGCCTCAAGTGACACTTCCGATGTTCGTCTCAATCGGGCCTAAATGATGTTTGTCTCAATCGGTCCTTACCAGCATTGCTGAAGATCGAGACTTTGAACACAAGATCATCCCTACCGATGTGATCTCAACGCATACAGACGTTTGATGCAGACAAGCTTCTCTCGCGAATGTGGGCTAACCGTGTAGATAGGTCCTGAGCTGCCCTAGCCACGATCCGTCTAAATACCTAAGAGTCGCAATTTCTCGGTTCTTTTAAATGTATCTCTTCTCAATTTCGCAAGTAACACTCCCAAGTAGAAGTTCTGCAAACCAATATATGATGAGAAAAAAGACTAAATAAGAGCAAACCCTAAAGAAAAAGGCAAACAAGATGTCCATTTATGCTAGTATTTTTTAGCTTAAAAATTTGAAGTTCTCAATCCCAACCAGGCAATTTGATACCTACATGCTATTAATATTGTGCCCTCAAATTCTACAATAGCATACACAATGCTTCATGGGTTACTAACACACTAATCATCTTTATTGCGATTAGGGGTGTCAAACCCGAACTAGAAAACCGAATCAAAGCTTGAACTGAGCCGAATTTTTGCGTATTTTCTTCTCAGTTCAAGTGAATTAGGTATGATTAACAATTCACACAATCTCTCTCATTTTTCCGTAAACCTCTTTTTAATATTTCAAAAAAGAAAACCAAAAAATCAAATCAATTGGAACTGAACTCATTTCAAGGCGTGGTTCAGTTCAAATTTGTTGCACACCCGAACGGTTCAGTTAAGTTAGACGCCCCCGATTGCAACCTCTCAATTTATAAATAATAGTTATTTTCTTTCTATACACATCCAATTAGATTTAAAAAAGAAAGAAAAAGAAAAAAAGGACGCCGTCTTCTATTAGAATTGGTAATCGATGAGCCCATAAATTTAAGGAAATGAAATTTCAAAATCACACCTGTGATCTCTCCATGAATTAAGATTGACAACGCGCGTAAATTTAGTTACGAAGCCTCGCCTCTTCGAATTTCCCCCCAACTTGACAATTGCAATGCCCGATTTTTTCGAAATTTAGGACTTTTGCTGACGAAAAAAAAGCCCCAAATCACAACTCGAAATCATCATGAGTAAAAAGCCAAGCGGCAACTCGGAATCGTCCAATTTGCTGCTTCAGGCCCACCCTTCTTCCTCATCGAAGATGATGAATTTGACTTGGATCAACCCAGAGCATGCTCTGCTTCTATTCCAGAAGCGATTTGGGACATCCCCTGAGGAAGGTTTGGTATGCTTTCTGCATTTTGCGTCATCGAGCGCATTTCAATTGTTCGTCCATTAATTTCTATGTCATGTTTGGAACTGAGTTCCAGATTCTAGTGATCTTATAATGGCAATAGATGAGGATTGCCTTCAACCTTTTATTTTATCAATCCCACGCTCAGCATGAATTCGACTTATAACATACCCGGAATTTGGGAAAGATGCAATGTCCAAGTGTAACGATGTTCACTACTCTCCAAAAAAAAAAAAAAAAAAAAATCAAGAAATACATCACCATTCAATCTGTTGCAGCAGAAAGTTTTGCTTTTTTCGATCTGATTAACTAAACAAAACATTGCGAAGCAGAGATTTTTTTGCAGGCATACCAGGAGTTTATGCCCGAGTCTTGACATTCCTTCTGAAAATGGAGACTTTGAGTTCAATATTATCAATTCTAACAAGCTCAAACACACAGACAATCTCCTTCCTTTACAGAGAGTATGATCTTGAAGAAATGAGGTGCCTGAAATGCAAAACTAGTCCGGTGTTGTTCATCTTCTCTCCGGCGACGAGAAGTCATCCCCTGAGCATAATTTGTGTAGTAAGTTGTAACGTCTGAACTTAAAACAGTGCAAGACTTTTTTCAATCTGGTCATATGCCTCCGAATTTAAACAGAACAGTGTTGACTCTGGTTCCGAAAGTTCATCATCCTGAAAGCATTGACCAATATCGACCTATTAGTCTCTGTAATTTCGCATACAAGATTATCTCTAAAGTTATGGCTAATAGATTGAAGTTTTGGCTCCCTACACTAATCACTCCAGAACAGGCAGCTTTTGTTAGTGGACGACAGATTCAAGATAATATCATGGTCGTTCAGGAAGTTATACACCAGTTTAAGATCCGATCCAAATCAAAAAAGTTCAATCTCATTCTCAAGACAGACATGCAGAAAGCTTATGATCGTGTGGAATGGGATTTTATAGCAGCTTATTTAAAACAGTTGGGGTTTACAGATAGATGGGTAATGTTAGTAATGGCATGCATCACAACTGTTTCCTTTACTATTCGTTTCAATGGCGAATTGCTACCATCTTTTAAACCTACTAGAGGACTTCGTCAAGGTGACCCCCTATCCCCTTACATATTCATTTTAATGGCTAATGCTTTATCAACAGTGATCAATCAAGCTATCAGTTTAGGTCACTTACAGGGGATTAAATTTAATCGTGCATGTCCTCAGCTCTCCCATTTATTTTTTGCTGATGATGCCGTCTTCTTCCTTAAAGCTTCCATTTTTGAATGTCAAAACCTCTCAAATCTCTTAAACCAATCTTTTGCTCAAAGAACGGGTCGCTTCTCCAACGAAATAAATCAGCAATTTTCTTGATCGGAAATTGTCCAATGCGATTCTGAGGATAACTTACAAAGGGAATTGAGAGTACTGCGGTGAGAAGATATGGTAAGTACTTGGGCATTCCATCCGATTGGGGGCGATCTAAACGGGAGATGTTCTCTTGGATCCTGGCAAAAATGGATGCGAAATTAGTTGGATGGAAGGAACAGTTCTTATCCAAAGGGGGCAAGGAGATTTTATTAAAAGCAGTTACTCAAGCCTTACCTCAGTATGCGATGTCCCTCTTTATGCTTCCCCTATCTCTCTGCAGACAAATGGAAAGTAAGATTTCAGCATTCTGGTGGAGCAAAAATAAGAGCGATTCTGGCATACATTGGCTAAAATGGTTAGCGATCAAACAGTCGAAAACAGAGGGGGGTATGGGATTCAGAGATCTTATCTCTTTTAATCTAGCGATGCTCGGTAAACAAGCGTGGCATTTATTACAGCAACCCACTGCAATTTGGAGTCGCTTGTTTAAAGGTCTGTATTTCAAACAGCCTTCCTTTCAGCAAGCAACTTCAGGCTATAGGCCATCATGGGGGTGGCGTAGTATTTTAAAGGGCAGGGATGCTATTCTTCCTAAAACTAGGTGGATGGTGAAGGATGGGTCGCGAATTGACATCGGAAACGCATTATTGGCTTTCAATTGGAAAAATAGGAGGAGCATTTGCTGCGGGAGAGAACCCATTAAAGTTGCTGAACTTATTGATTTACCTACGGCCACATGGAAACAGGAGCTTATCTTTCCTCTTTTCACTGAACAGGTATGCTCAGCAATCTTAAACACCCCTATAAACCCCTCCCTTTGTTCTGATCAGTTGGTTTGGACAGCCACATCATCGGGATCGTTTTCTGTTAAAAGTTGTTATTACTACTTATTATCCAAGCAACAACACCTACCCACTAGTGCATCATCATCCTATCAGCCTCCTCCTCAACTATGGAACAAAATATGGCACATGGCAATAGCTCCAAAAATTCGAGTATTCTTATGGCTAGCTTGTAAAAATGCCCTCGCAACCAAAGCAAATCTCTATTCCAGACACATCACTTCGAATCCCTACTGTACCCTATGTGATCAGCATACCCCGGAGACCATTGAACACTTATTTTTTTACTGTGAATGGACAAAAGCGATCTGGGCAAATGACAGGATAAGAATTCATCTCTCACTTACCTCAATCAAGCGACTGGATGCCTGGTTGGCGGCCCGTGCCACCCATAATCTTTCTTCCCCAAGTTTAGAAGCGATTGCCAACCTACTATGGGAGATCTGGCGTCAACGCAACAATGCTACTTTCCGACAGCAAACTCCAGACCCGATCCAAGCAGTGGATAATGCTCTCACCCAGGTCAGGCTCTTCCAGAGTATTCAACCACCGAAACCTAGGTTTTCACACACATATATTAGTACGGATCATCGCTGGAAACCCCCTGATCAAGGCACAATCAAATGCAATATCGATGGGGCTTTCATTCCAGGTAGTAAAGAGGGCGCTATCGCATGTATTTTCAGAAATTTTAAAGGAGAGCTTACCGATATGTTTACCCATACTGTTCCGGCCACATCGGCTTTTCAAGTGGAGATCTTCGCGATGATTCGGGCCTTTCAGCACCTGATCAAGCAGAGGCATCAGCACCATCGAGTTCTGGTTGAATCGGACTGCCTTTTCTTGGTGGAGATCCTTCGGCAACACCAGCCGCAGCCATGGCAGGAGCGACACCTTCTTGCTGTTCTTCACGACCTAATCTCTCAATGCCCTAATGCCTCGATTCATTATGTCTCGCGTGATGCCAACCTAGCTGTAGACTGGGCCGCCAAAGCCCATCGGGCCAACGGATCTGTTTCTAACTGGCTTGTTTTTACTCCTTTTGCTTTCCAGAATATTGTCCTTACAGATGCACTACTTGCTGGTTGTAAGCACATGTTCGTATAATATATCAGCTTTTCCGACCAAAAAAAAAAAGAACTTAAACTAGTTTCATGGCTTTATATTAGCTGACTTAATAAAATGAAGCATCTAATTGGAGAAGCAATTCATTTCCGGGACAAAAAGTTAAAAAAATATACTAAAATAAGAATTCTGGAAGAAGCTGATTAAGAAGAGCATATATGGAATCGAATGGTTGAAAAGATGGACAATCTGTTAGTTGATCAAAATTGTATTACTGAGGCTAAAATCGATAGATTTCATTTACAAAGTGATGTGCAATTAGTATACCATCGCCATTAGATATTCAGCCTACCAATTAGAAGACTTGACCAATGAGCAGATCTAGCTCTAAGTACCGAGCTAAAGAAGAAAATTGTTTGTCTTGGCCCGCTTATTTGCACCTGCGGCTTGGTGGATCTCGGCAGACTATGCCGTGAGGCCAAACAGCTCTTCTAAATGTTAGAGATAATTAGGCCAGAAGAAAAGAAAATTCACTCAAACTCAACGGTTCGTATCTATCATGTTTGAGCCAGTCAATCTTTATTTCCTTTGTTGAGTTCAGATTAGCATGTAGATTATATTAACTAGGAGAGTCTCACTAGCAATTCCTGTAACTAAGAATTGGAAGAAAAACATTGGTACCTACTACAAACCGAAGATCTTTAGCCTTTAGAAATTCCTTAGTCATGAGTGCAGTACTTTTAAGTCGATCAAATATAGATTTTATCAGCTAATATTTAGGTAAGGTTCATAATTATTTTGCTCAATTTCATTCATTTTTTCTAATTTGAAAAGTTGAGCGACTAGCGACTAGTCCTCTTGTGGAACTTCCCCCCTCAATGTCAATGCTGGCTTCTAATATTCATCCGTGATTATTTAAGTAATAGACTTTAATCTGAATCTACTTGTGTACTGATCACCAGAGAGCAATACCTATTTGAAAATTGATGCAGGATTCCGACATGCCATGTCAGCAAATTTGGTTGAGTGGTCATCAGGAAGACCAAGTGGTTGTTGGGAAGGATTTCACTACATTTGATTCAAAACCTTTATGACTTAATCGCACTTTTAAAAAATTTAGAACACGATTATACATTAAGCATAAGGTTTGCGATCTTTTTAAGAAAGTTCCTCGAAAAAAAAAAAAAAAACAACAACGGATTAACATGCTTACCGGTTTGGACGAGAAGAGAGTTGAAGGAGACAGAAAAGAAATGGGATGTTCAGTTATGAAAAATGAAGAGCGTGCAATCTAGGCAGTTATACTGAGGTGGCAAAAGGTGAGAAAATCATGTCGTTACCTATCATCCATCACCAGTAGCTCCCCCCCCCCCCTCGGGGGGGCCCCGGGCCAGTGGGGGGTCCCTTTGCAAAACTACATTTTTATTGGGAGAAAGAGAGAAATTGGAAATAGAATCGCTACCTCAACATAAATTTTCTTCATCTCCACCTTTGATTGTGTCTCGGTAACTTTTAAATTTCCACGCCACTTTCAAGCATATGTCGTTCCCCTTATCAACGACTAGACAAGTTACAAAGATGAAAAGTTTAGAACCTATGGTGCTTGAGCTGATCGAAAATTTGAGAAGCTGAGGCAAGCGAAAAAATAAAAAATAATAAATGAGAATGACCTCAATTGGATCTTACCAATTTTGTGTGCATTTATTATGCTGATAACTTTTGTATGGTTGCATTGAGATCACCTTCCCAGTAGCCATCCCACTTGTATCTAAACAGTCTCACCAATTCTAGGTTTGGTGTGCGTAGAGTACCATTGGAAAAGATCTTCATCTTTGGGCACTCTTCCACCTCAACATATCCCAAGGATGGGAACCTGAAGCTACATCTTGTGGTGGAAGAGAAGCATTCTAGGTTTGGCAAGTGTTGGAGGGTCAAACTTTCTAGCTTCCTAAGAGAAATCACTTTTCTTTCTCCGTCTAAAAGGAGTAATATGATGGCCTTTTGAAGTACCCTAACAATGTGGGCATATGACAACTCATAAACGACATATTAATGGCATTAGAAGTAAATGCATAATTATTAGTAACTTCTATCGTTGAAGAGTAAAAGAAAGTGTGGATGCTAATTATGATGAAACATCTTACTCACACATGACAATAAATAAATTAAAAATTGGATAAAGTATTAGAATAAGAAAAAACTCATTTCCTCCATCGAAAAAGAAAGCAATAGTTAAAGGGTCACGTTTTCTTCACTTTTCATTTGGCTTAGATACTCCATATTACAACGTTTTGACCATATTATTCATTATGTGGCCCACCTTTTGGTTATTTTCCTTCGTTTTTTTTTTCTTTTCCTTTTCTTTTCTTTTCTTTCCTCATGGGTCTCAATTTTCTATTCTTCTTCTTATCTTTCCCTTGCTATTCCCTCTTTTTCCATTTTTCGCTTTAGACAAGGCTTCTGAGCATGTGTAAACTCTAGAAGGAGGATTGCTGGAAGAAAGATTAAGCCAAAAGTCCCAGAATTTTGATTAAAAGATGAAGCATTGAGTAGTGAATGCGTAGAACTCAAGCTGGCAATCGCATTCACAGAACCAAAAGGAAAAGGACCCCCGCACAACATTTATTTTTCCTAGCTCCTATAAAGAGATAACTGATGAATCCCGTTGAAGCAGCTTGCAAACACTGGGTTTAATGACCACGAGGGAGATCACACGTCATCGAACAAGACGAGGATGTCTACAATTCAGTCACGAGTCGGCCCCTTACCAAATCCTGGCACTGGGACTCCACCCTCATCCTCTCCAAGTGGCTCTCTATCAAAGCTCACTTTCGCCCATTCCCTCTCATCGGCAAGCATGTCATCGAGCTCAGTTGGGCTCCTAGGCTCATGGAGGCTCGACTCGAGGCCAACTGTGTCATCGAGCTCGGCCTGGGCTCCTAGGCTCACGCTAATCCTCCCAGGTTGAGGAGAAACATGGAAGCAAACTGCTAAGGGGAACGAGTGGAGGTGAGGGGGGTGGTGTGGGGATCAGGGAGTTAAGCGAGGGGAAACCGGGGAAGTTGGACGTCATGTTGATGAGCACGTGTTCTTAGACACGGAGGAGGGGATGGGGTTGGGAAGACGCTACGGGGTTGTGCAGAGAGAGTGTCCCTCTCTATTTTCAAATTGCTTAAATGTAGCTGATAATGAAATTGTGAATGGTGAAGAGCAGACAATAATGCCAACAAGTTCAGTTGACATTTTCTCTCTTTTTTTGCTCTTCCTTTTGAGCTTTTGTTGGGGACTCTCATGAAGCATATGAATGTTTTTGAGGAAAAAAGGGAGAGAACAGGACACCAGAGGTGTGTCTAAAGCAAAAAAAAAATGGAAAATGGGGGGGGGGGGAATAGAGAGAACCGGTATTGTTGACAGGACACTGAAGGCATGGAAAGATAAGAAGGGAGGAAAGTGGGACCCGCAAAGAAAGAGAAGTATAGAAAAAAAGAGAAGTAGATAATGCTAAAAGGTAGGCCATATCAGGAAAATATAGTCAAAATATTATGATAGGGAGTGTAAGTCAAATGAGGAGCGGAAAAAGCATGACCCTAATTAAAACCTGTAAAGTATTTGTAACAAAAAAGGAGCAACGGAAAAAAAAAAAAAAAAAAAAAAAAGAACTGAATGGTTGGTATGTGTTTGTTGCCTTTTTGAGAATTTATGGAAATTAAAACAAATTCGGTAAAGATATTAGCTTGTGTTCACTAAATTCAATGAAAATAAATTTGAAAATTGACTTTCATTCTACGAAAAATTAGATGGTGGTGTGCACATGTATTTCCTTATTAATCTACTTTCAACGGCAACCTCTCATAAATTCAATTTATAATCAATATTACATTGAACATTGACTTTTAATTGGCTTATTTGACATTTAATACTGGCAACATCTTCTCCCTCTAATTTTTGGAAAGTTGCCGTGATGACTTCTTGGAAAGTTCACTCAATTTGAATTAGAAAAAACAAAAAGTTGCTTGCAATTGTTATAAGGTATCGATCCTTTGATTTACTTGCTTCAAGTTGAACATGCAATTGGCTGTTCAGTTGACCTTCTTCGAGAAAACTAATTCTTGATTTGTGATTTCAGTGATTGGGAACATTTTAGTTTTATTAATTTGTGAATGGGTTTACTATTATGAAGTTTTAGTTGGTCTTGACAACTAACTACAATATCTTATAGCCTATAATAGTTAACCAAGTTTTTATTCTTGATTGATACCGTGAGTTGAGGATTTCAGAAGCAAAAACAGATGAAAGAAAAAAGCGGATGTTGCATTGCATTAGAATTGAAATTGTTTAATGTGGACGAGTGCAAAGCACCATTCGACTTTCAAATTTCAATCACTGGCATTCCATTGGTACTTCCATTTGACAAGATGAATAACTAACAATCAAAAGCATTGGATTAATAAAAAGAAGACTGACCTTTGGAGTGAAAAGTGAAGGAGTGCAGTGGTCAATCTCTGCCAAAAATTGCCAAGTCAAACTTCTCATCTTGGAACAGTGGGCAATGATCAGATATTCCATTTTAGGACAATCCAGTCTGTGATTCTTCCCCAAGAGGAAACTGGTCAAATTGGGCAAGCATTCCAACTTCACTAAATAAAGATTCAGGAATGTAATCTTCTCAACCACGCTTCCTTGCCCTTCATCCTCTGTAATCACTCCTTCCATCTGGCCACACTCCTTTATTTCCATCTTATAGAGATTGGCAAGACACCAAGCCATCGATGGAGTGAAAGCACACCTCAAATTGCTGCAATTATAAAGGGTGAGATCAAATATCATATTAAAGCGCAACGTTCCTTGAAGATTGTTGTTCCATAGTCGCCTCAACTTTGGTAAATTGACCAAGTCTAGATGCCATAAATTAGGCAACACCCGGGTGCTTCCTACACCCACCAACCCTTTAAGATCGAATATTTCTTCTAGTGACTCACAATCACAAACCTGCAATCTTACTAAATTGTGCAAAAGAAACATCAATCTCGATGGAATAGCACTAATGAATGATGGACATTTATCCACCATCAATGAATTTAATTGCCAAGATAACATGATGGGATTAAGTTCGCTATGCCATTTTCCAATCAACTCAGGAAACTCAGACAGCCACAAAAACTTTGCTCCAACAATCGTAACCTGTTAGAAAAATCATCATTAAATGTAAACTTCTGATTAGCAAAAAGAAATTACTCCATCAGTGATGAAGACCATGCAATTGCACAAAATTTAGTAACCAATGCATACCATTTCTTCAAACATATTTTGGATGGTAATGTCGAGGTTTCCCTTCCAAAATTGAGCTTCTGTTGATACTTGTACTCTCTCTAGCTTTGGTACCTCTATTGGTCCCTTGGAGAAAAATTTCATGCGGGGACATCCACTCACAATGACACTTTCCAAGAGAGGGAACTTCAAAGTGTATCTAGTTGAGCTGAAACATCTCAACTTTGTCAACCCATCAAGCTCCATATGCTTCAATTTATTGAGAGCCACCACAAGCCCCTCCTCACCTCCTTCACCACGAATCACTTATGTCAACATTTTACAGTGATTTATCCTCAATTTTGTGAGTTCCACCAAATTTCCAGCTATTGTCGGTGTAAACATATTGGATAATCCATCACAATATGACACATCTAGAGTCTTCAGGTGTTGAAAAAATCTTGGAAAGGGTAATATTACGTATGGAGATAATCCATCACAATATGACACTTCTAGGGTCTTCAAATATTGAAATGAAAAGGGTAATATTACTTCTAGCTCATGACTTGGGCCTGCTATGACTTCTGTACTGATGCTTAGCTCTTCTTGGTAAGATTTGCATACAACAAGTTTTTCCAAGTTGGCTAAGCTCTGAACAAAATGACATGTGGATATTGCAAATTCCTTCAAGAAATGATGAAGCTCGAGAGCTCTAAGCTTGCAAAAGAATTCTCCATCATGAAAATGCCCGTGCCATATCTCCATCTGTCCGGACAAATCCAATTTTAACTCTTGCAAATTTGGGAATGCACCCTGAGAAATGATCAAATTAGGATGTAAAACCAAATTAGTTAAAAGAGTATTCATGTATTATGGCATAAGTCTTGCACATTGTGCGCAATAACTGCATTTTAAGATGTTGAGTCTTATGTGATTCAATGGAAGGGCAATAGACATTATCACCAATCTTTTATATCTGACTTGTACCCATATTTGAATTCAAATAAATCCCTACATGTCCGTTTTTACATATATAGACCTTGTGAAAATAACTTCTCCATCAATTATAATTACAATCGCACAAATTCAAAGATTATATCAACAAAAATGTTACATCATTTCGTTTTAAGCATAAAATCAATCATCTATACAAAGTGTATACAAAGTCCAAATTAGATGACACTTGCCTTGGTAAGATCACACCATATGCCACTTATTTTAAATCTTCATTGTCCTTAAGAGAGAGCTGAACCATCATAGCCTAAACCTTTTTTTTATAATCAACGATTATGCATTACGTTAGACATTGACAAGAATGTTCATTCAATATTTGAAGAACATACAATGTTTCCATGTTGTAATAGTTCTATGGATTCAAGGAGAGTCATTCAGTTTACACCTTCATATGTATAGCTACTTGTATTGGATGCATGGTTGTGACCTTAATCATCACTTCAAATATTCACCATCGAAGCAAAACAAATTATCTTGAGATGTACCTTTTCTATCAAGAACAAAGGTTGTTTATGAAGTGGCATCACATTCTCAGGTTGTGAAGCAAGTATCTCCACTTTGCTACAACCACGCACCTCCAAGGTCTTCAATGCTGGCCAATGTAAAGCATGTCTTCTAGTATAGATGCACTTCAGCTCTGTTAGATGCTCAAGCTTGAGGGAGGTTAACCTTGGGAACACACCTCTATGAACTAGTCCTTCCTTCTCGATGAGTTCCACAATGCTACATTTAGCAATTGCTAACTCCTCAAGTTGAGTTAGATGTGTTGCTACTGAGGCTGGAAATAAAGAGGTGATTTTGTTGCATCCAAAAACAATAACAGAACGGAGACATTGGAATTTGACTTGACTGGGGATTTTCTTATCCCATATACACTTTAGCTTTGGTAATCCACGTAACTTTAGCTTTTTTAATGGCAAACGAGCAATTGGATGTCCATCTAGATGATTCAATGGCTGAAGCTCGAAAACATCTTCAAGCGAATCACATGATTGTACGTCCAAACTTTCCAGGCTCTTGAGCCATCCAAGAATGGAAGAAGGAATAATGTTCGCTAGTTTATGGCAGCCCTGCACCTCAAGCGATTTTAGTTTGGGGAAAGACTCCACAACAACTTGATTGTCCCATATTATCTCAATATTATCCATGCCATTGATGTATAATGCCTCCAAGCTAGGAAACGCAACCTGCGGTATTCACTCGTGAAATTAGTGATTATGTTAGATTAAAAAGTTCATGAAGTTCCATTACATATAGAAGAGCTAGCTTGAGGAAGAGCGTTAGCATTAGAAATAAAAAGACGGAAAGATTGAGATATTAAAAAAAAAAAAAAAAAAGCGACTAGTCAATCCATCAAAAGGTATAGTTCAAAAGAAACTGCACACACTAACCTTGAAATCAAATCATACGTTTCTTAATTGTCGTAAAGAAAAATTACGAGATGCAATGAAACATATGGAAGAAGTGGTGTCCTAACAATCTGGGTCTATCGATTGTGGTCGTCTTATTGGATGAACACATCCTCATCTTGTAAAGGTCATATGAAAGATTTGACAGACCGCACAAGTCTCCCCTTTTTTTAAGGATAGTTCAAAAAGCAATATGAAATATCTGAAAACAAAAAAGACGATATACCTTATTCGTGGGGGGCCTTAATTTTGGCATGATTGGTTGTGTTGTTTCTCCACGATAGCTATTCTACTTCAAAAAGTAATCGCTGTTGATTTGTAGATATCATCAATTTTCCTTTCTTTTTTTTTTTTCATTTTACTAAAAGTATTTTCATGTTTTCTTTTGTACAAGTCTAGCTTCAAAATTAGTTTATTAATCATCATACTTGTCTTTGTCAGCCCATTAGGTTTCTATTGAACATGTGCGATATAAATAATATTACTATTTATAATCTTTAATATCTCTAAAATGTAAGTGAAATATATCAAGGACATCATCACTTCTGGTTAAAGTCAATATCAATTACTTTTATTCAATATTATATCACTCTAAACCAATTAAAAAGTTAGGCTAAAACAAAAACAACGAAAAGGGGATTGCTTGGGTCTAAATGAACAAATCTTCCTTATATCATTTTACTTTCGAAAGAACTCAATATTGTAGTTCATATAAATAATTAAGTCCAATTGTCAAAAATAGTCCTAAATCTCATTAAAAAGGATTATAGTCGTCATATCAATCCTATTGAGCCAATTTAGTTAAGTCAAAGTGGCTCCGCCTGTAGACTTCTTTATTTCATTTTCCATTGAAACGTCCTTCTACCATCCACTCAAGAAATTAGATGAGTCAACTAAAATAGTTACACCATAAAAACTAAACGAATGTCTGACAAAATTCGAAATTGTTGTTATGGTTTCCGGGTTATCAACAGATCACTCGGTTTTATTATTGACAGCTCGATCAGCTCAATGATACAAGTGAAAGCATTACCTCGAACGAGGAGCGCTTTGCACAAATCAAAGTTCATAGATCGATCAAATTTCAATAGATCATCATCTAGAACTCACATAAATCTCTACCACCACCGTCAATTCTATGTGGTGGCCAATGAACAATTTAACCTAAGTTTCAAACCAATGTTTCGAGCCATTTAGCACCTCTCTTTCCCCTCTGTGGACCACCATATCAAGAAGAAAGATCTAACCCCAACATGGCATGAAAAACATCCTTACAGTCCCGCGAAGCAAGACTTTCAACGCAAAGCCTTGCCAGGGGCCCACTGCCCATTCTCCCTTGTCGCCAATGATCTCCCACTATGTCGTAAAAAGCCCCCTACTTTCAAAACAGTACCTCAGAGAGTTCCCGAAACACCCCCCCTATACACGTGAGCGACAATCCCGTGCAACCCAGCACTTGCGACCAGTCAATTAGCGTCGTCAAGCACACTAGGGCCCGCGTGGCGCAACGGCTGAGGTTGCGTCTGTGGCTCCCGAGTTACCCGGTGCCCGCGATTCGACAATGGCGTACGCACGTGGCGGACCCAGACAGGCGTGATCATGTAGGCTCACGGAGCAGCGGAACAGAACCCCAGGTCGCCTCAAATTCACATATGTCACTTATGTGATCTTCTCTCTCTTCATGTTTTTCTTTCTTTCTTTTTTCTTTTATTACTTTCCTTCCACACGCGTGCATTTATGATTGGAATTTCTATCTTTTCTTTTTTGGTTCTTTTCGTATGTTCTCTTAATGCGATTTTCCTTACTTCCTGATTGTCTACTTCTTAATAAGGTCTATGTTGTAATAAAACTGTCCAATATTTACAATTTATTTTTAGCTAGCTTTTGATGAGATCTTGATTTTTGAAACGACTCCAAAAGTGTTGACTCTAAAAGATGATACTATTATAATTTTATACATAATATATAAGAATTAAAAGAACTGACAATTTGTGATACGAATTAACATATTTGTAAATGAGTATTTGACAAATTCGAAAATGACACAAATTGATATGAACATAATATATGTAAATTTGTAGCAAAATTAACAAAAATATAGTGTTGTCCAATGAACATAAATTGCCAGCTAGTTGATTTTTTTTTTTTTTTTGATAGAAAGTACTTATATTTAGTTATATTTGGAAGAAAGACGCTAACGTGGAAGCTTCAGAATGTTCAAAGTAGTTCTTTCAATAACCTATATGCCTACCCAACTAGCAAAAGCTAAGAGACTCCTTTATTTCTCTTTCTTCAATTACTAGGTAATTAGCAGCATTCTCACTCGTTTGTATGCAGTGTGGAATCTTTCATTTATGTAAAATCAGAATATGTTTCTAATACAAGTAAATTAAATTGTATCTCATTTGAATCTCCCTTTTTTGAAGAAAAAGGCTAAATTCTTAACTCTTATTATGTAAAACATAGAGATTTGATAATATTTAGAAATTCCTAATTGTCATTGTTATATGACATATTGTGATTTTATATAATAAAAAAATATAACATTATTGTAATATTCACAGCAAATTACAAAAATCATCTATATATATTTATATAATAGGAAGACTTACATTGGTAGTTTACAACGCTAAAACTCATTAAAACTAATGGCATCGAACAAGGAAACTACCTATGAGAATGAGGAATTCTTATTGGAAGCAAGATGAGTGGAAAGTACAAGAGAAGAACTATATCACGTACGAAACTTAATAGTATACCACTTCTACGAATAGCTCTTAATGCTGCATCTCTTCCAAGAACAATCATCTTGCAAATTAAAAGTTTTTGTGATTATATTAAATATTTATATAGATTTTCCAGTGAAGTGCTGATTCGGTGATGAAGTGGAAACTACAGCACATTTAAAAAATTAGCCACGTCTCTTGCACATCAATAATTCGCTGGAAAATTTCGGACTTTGTGTCAAAGTGCATAAATTATAATGAAATGAAAATTTATTGCCTTAGATGATTAAATAAAAGTTCAATGACTATATTACAACATCTTTTACTATATAGTTACCCCATAATTTTAAGAGTTAACAAGTGAGCTTTAATGGTGCAGTGATTATGTGGAACACAATCAATTATAAACCAAAGGGGGCTTTGGCGATTATGCTTAGTCTCCAGTATAACTATTTATTGGTTAATTTTAATTAATTAGCTGGATGGCATAATAATTATTTATATGCATATATCTTTATTCTAATTTCTTAACAATTTGATGTGATTGATCCAACTCTTGCCAATTATTTGTAGCGGCATGTGGCAACTTGAAATGCACATCATGTAAACTTCTAAAATGTTATAACACATAAAATTGATGCCTTTACTCCATCAGATTTTTATTATATTTAATATTTTGACATAAGGTTAATCACTTACCTCTTGATTGAAGAGGACAATAGAGCACGATTTGATGCGATCCTCATCCCGAGCTGTTGGTGTATCTGTGATCCATATTTCATCATATGAAAAGAATGTTATCTTTTGCATTGCAAGGATGAATTAATCCAAGAAGATCTTCAATGCTGAAAAAAAAAAAAAAACAATCTTACACTTTCTATGAGAGAAGCATGTCAAGCTTTCCAACCTTACCAATATTAACAAGGTTAACATTGGGAATACCAGAGTTTTTGATGTTTCTATTCTCAACTCTTCTTCCTCCATAATGATCGCCTCCATATTCTTGCAACACCATACACGCAGTTCTCTCAATTGTGCAAGAGACTGAACCGTAGATGGGAAAAATAGAAATTGGAGGTTGTCACATTGCCACACCTCTAAGTTTTTCAAATTATGGAATCTCACAATTCCACAAGGGTTCTTGTTCCATATGCGCCTCAAGCTTGGTAATTGATTTATATAGATGGTGTTTAGCTCAGAGAGAGTCTCAATATTTGCACCGGCACCTAGTCCGTCAAGGTCAAAAATTTCTTGCATTGAAATGCAATCTTCTACCATTAAAGTTTGTAACTTGTGTAGTTTTATTAGTGACTTGGAGTTGATAACTTTTGAGAGAGATTTGCACGAAGACAGCTTAAGAAATTGGAGATTGCTCAGTTCCAATGGAGATTCATCAATCCATAAATCTTCTAGATTGGGAAGTCCAGCCATTGTCAAGGACTCCAAGGATGGGATTAAAACCTGATGAATAAACCCATTAGCAAAGAGCAACCAAGAAACTTGCGCGCTATAGCAAGTATTACAAATGGTCGCAGAAGGAAATTTACAAACTTAAGATAACTTTTGCATTTACATATATCTATGATAGGGAAGCTGATTTGCAATCCAGAAAGGTATCAAAAGACAACTAATAAAGAAAAGCAAAATGACACGCGTCGGCCAGCCCTGCGCGTTGTAGACAATGGGGGCGTAGTCGGCCGCAAACATCCATACTCACACTTTCTTTTATACTTCGTAATAGGGCAACTTAAATTTGCAGGAATCTTTATAACGTAATTATAATAGGGCAATCATGTCTAATCAACTAAAATGCTCTAAGCAATTTTTTCTGTAAAAAATGGCCGTGCGTTTTCCTTAATTGGACCACTGCTTATCCTTACTTTACTTACTTCTCTTACTTACAATAACCAATTTAATCAACTATACATAAACGGCCTCAATTTCAATTAAATACCATTAGTTGTTGTTGTGATGATCTAAATTATCAACTTCATATTCATAAACTCTCAATTACATAATGTTTTAGAACATTTTCTAAGTCAGATTTCTAGGTGATAAAGGTTTATTATACAAATCATTTAATTATTTTTCTTGTGAATGTTATAGTCTACTATACAAAATCATACCTTGGAATCATGCTTCAACCAGCTATTTGCTTGAAAATCATTTTGTTTTAATCACTAATTAAGACCATGATTTTGACCATAGTGAAGGAATAAAGCACATGAGATAGTTTAGAAATGAGCAAAAAAAAAAAAAATCAATTACGTGAATTCATTAATAATTTTAATAAAAAATCAATTACGTGAATTCATTAATAATTTTAATCCCGAATTTTGATTAAATAAATGAGGAAAATGACAATGATTTTCACGGCTTCGCATATAATTTGTGAGTTATCGGTAAATTATAATAATCAAGGTTCCACTCCATTATGGACCAAACCTATGTACATTCCCTTGATTTACTTCAAAATCATACTTAACTTCATGAAAACTAAAATGCTATCATTTCTGTTAATGAAATTTGTCAACAACACTAACATTGGAACTTGATTTTCATTAGTTTTCAAAATGTGAGGACTATTCCAAATAATATATTTAGGGCTCAATTGACTCGTGACTAAAATGTTAAGACTCCTATGGCACTTTTTCTCTAAATAAATTTAGGACTCAATTGCTTGTTACATGTGATTTTTTACGATAAAGTTGCAATTCTTGTATATCTTACTTAAATCATCCTTTGGCCTTTGAGTGCACTAAAACCAGTTGAAAAGTTCCAAAATAAATAAAGAAAAATGAGGAAAAAGACGCGATGATCTTGACGGAGATTAAGACATAAATTACTAATAATACGGTTGACTTCATGAAAATAGCCAAACATCTAGTGGGCTTTGAAATATATCCCAAGCATATAAAACAATCATAGAAAAGGTTATTTTTTTTTTACTTCATTATGCGGATAGTCTCCCTAGTCAAATATTTTAAAAGGACCAATGGATGACAATATCACATAGCTATGCTCCCAACGTCATAATATATATAAACATATTTTGGAAGTGAATGTGTACCGCTTTAAATCTGCATGGGGGATTTCGTGTTGTTTTTCCTAAAAGCCACTCACTAATGCCTACGACTATGAGATATTAGCATGAGTTGAAGATATATGTTTGTTATGCCAGAAGTGCTTACAAATAAATTTATTTCTTTTACACAATTTCGTATGCTTGCAAGCATGAAAATGCATGACATTGTGGACTTATACAGTAATAGGACCTATGCAATGACAAAGTGCTTATTGAAATACATGATATGGAAAAGAAATGCATCATTTAGATTAGCATCATTGCTACTATTTGAAAATTCAATCCCCTTGCTCATTCTTCTTATTGATTTTTACCTAAGTCACCTAGACATTATATTTTATAGATATTAACAAAATTAGATAACTAAATTCAGTGAATCCGTCTCACAAGATTATGAAATCACGTTATTATGGATTATTATAATGCCAAAATTCCCTTCAGTGTTTTCATATAAAGCCCTTCTAAGATACGTGTATTTGCAGCATGTAAGTTGAAAATTACTCAGATCCTATCAAAAACTAAATTTAAATGAATTTCATTCTATTAGTTGGACTTTCTACACAATGAAGAGAAACAAAAGATTGCTTTATCTAATTGTAGAGAAGGCATGATTGGATAAGTTAATTAGGAAGAAAATGAACTGAAAATTATATTTAAAAAAAAGAAAAAGAAGAAGAAGAAAGAATAAGGATTAAAATCTAAGTTACATCTAAATAGCAAATAAGCAAAAGATTAATAAATAGTATATTCCTTTGATAGAAAGTTACTTGTTGCCGGTTGAAGAATGCAACTTGAGTGCCAACTTGGTCGTTTGATGTACTACTTGAAGGAGCTATCCCAATGGTGAAAAAGTTCTTGGTATTTGGCAAGTCGCGCAATTCCAATACATGCAAATTACACAACTCAACTTTGGCACAATCATCAACTTCCACAATCTCCCGCACTAAGTTGCACTTGATAGCTCGGACCTCTTCAAGCTGTGGAAGTTCTCTCAATAATGAAAGAGGAAACAAAATTTTCATCTTGTCGCAACTTTCAACTCGTATCACTTTTAATGCACTGAAGTACTTGGAGGAAATAGAGTAGTTGCATATCTTCTCTAAGTTAATGAGATTCTTGAGAAGTAATGACTCCAATGTCTTAAAATCTGTATGGGACGGCAATTGGAGGACATAATGGATGGAGGGACTATTCTCAACGTGCAAATGCTTTAATTTTGGAAAGCCTTCTTGGGATAACTCGCAAATACTTTGCTCAATTCCGTTTGATCCATCTAAAAATAGATCATTAGTTTTGCCTAAGAAAGTCTGCATGAATCCTTTCTGAAGAATATTGCTTATTGGATCCAACTTAACCTGTAATGTGCTTGACCCTTTGTGCTTTGGCCACTTCCATGCATCACCTATCTGGATTTTGTACTTGGTTAATTTCTCGACATTTAGATCATCAGGGAGCCTACTTGGATCGACAATGGACAAATTCAAAGTGCAGAGATTCTTCAAGTTATTCAACTCAATAAGCTTGGCATTAGTTGGTGGAGTTTGCTCCACAGCATTCCATCGATCAAAGCTATTCTCCATATACAACTCCTCCAATTTCATCAAGCTTCCAAGCACACCCGGTTCGATTATCTCAAGTTGTGAGCAATGGTTTAAATCTAACAACCTTAGCTCTACCAATTGTCCAATTTCTTTTGGCAATCGTCGAATTTTAGAGTTCACAAAGCTGAGAATATGTAGCCCTTTTAGCTCACCAATCATGGCTACATCATCTAACGAACAACCATCAAGACACAAAGTGTGTAAATTCTCCAAGAACTGAAATGGCGAAGGTAAATGACTGAGACATACCTGAGAAAGATGTAAGACCATGAGTTTTTTCATAGAGTTGAAATATGAATTTGGGACCTTGAGAGATTCTTTGTTTGTGAACCATAAAAAGATCCGCATTTCAGGGCAATCTAACTCTTCGGGAAGCTCCTTCATGTTAACATAGGGAAAGCATACCGCCGTACAACTTTTGAGCTTGTCTTTTGGCAACTCTATCACCGACTTATCATTATCTTTCAACACAAGAAGAGGGTCATCTCTTGAAGCGACCAAGGCAACAAATCCACGAACCAAGTCATGTATCTTGAAACCATCAACATCTTCATCATCTTTTAACAAAAGAGAGGAGGCTTTCAGGGTTTGGACAAGTGAGCTCATCCTATCTCTTACTTCTTCCATGCTATTATCTCCTCGAAATAACCTTGAACCCACACCGTACCTCACCAAGTTTTCAAGAGAGGGCTTAGGGACACCATAAACAACACAAAGTCGTAATAGCAACTTCGCCTCCTTGCCATCCTCCCCTTTGAAACGATCATAACTCAACTGCAGCATCTGATTTATCCTCTCACTGATTCCTCTGTTTGTAGACTTCTCGATTTGTCTCAAAACATCCTTCCATTCAGGAAAATCGGCGTCTTTAAATATATTCGCCATTGCAACTATGAGGAAAGGCAAACCTGCACATTTGTGGACTGCTTCATCCACCATGGATTTGAACGGGTCATCATGGACTTTGTCTCCCACCGTCCTCTCAAACAATCTTTTTGCCTCTTCATCCTTCAGCTCTTTAAGGCAGAAGTCCCTGTCGCAGCCCATTTCCCTTCGCAAAACATCTTGAAATCTTGACGTCAGCAACAACTTGCATCCTATGACTTTGTTGTCATGTCCGCAAGGAATGCCCACTGATTTCAAGTCCAGCCCCTTCCACAGGTTGTCCAGTATTATGAGGACCTTCTTTTTCTCCCTCTCCTCGTATTTCAACCTCCCATGCAGAAGTTTTGCTCGCCCGCTGGTAGTCTCTTTGTTCCTTATCTCAGTAAGGCCCAAGGCGTCCGCAATCTCTCCTTGAATCTTCTTGATGTCTGGATTTTCCGACACGTCGGCCTTTGTGACCCAATCGAACGACTTCTTTTCCATTATTCTCCTTTCAACATCCGCCAAGAGGGTGGACTTGCCGACCCCGCCCATCCCGTGAACCCCAACCACGCTATTGCTGTCATCGGCAAGAGCGTCCATGATGTCCCGAATGATAGAAGTTCTGGATTCGAAGACACCATTGTCCCTAACCTTCTCCGACGTCAAGGCAAAAGAAGTAGAGGCCGTCACAGTGGCCAACTTGACGACATCTTTGCCCTCGTACTTGGCCGGAGTCAGAGCAGCAACATTCCCCGGAGCAGGATTGCTGAAGGAGATGTCGTTCAATTCCTTGAATCCACTGCATTTTTGAGTGAGTCCCTGAATGACCTCAATCTTGTCCTTGGCCTTCCTACTGAATTGATAGCGACACTTGGGGTCAGGAAGAGTCCCATAGCAGCAAGTCTTGCTCGCCTCTTGGAAGTCGCCCAACAGGTCTCGCGCCTCCTTCAGGGCCTTCTCAGCACTTGCATGCCACTCCGTGACGCGACTGTAGACATTCCGAAGATTGTGTCTGGCCTCTTCAGCGACATGGTGGACCCTATCAACCTCGTGCGCAAGCTCCACGACTTCCTTCTGAAGATCTTGGGCGTGCCTCTTGGAGTAGATCACGTATCCGAATTGACGCTTGATGGGAGCAACTACGGACTTCAAGACATCCCACGCAATAGAAATAGCAGAATCAATCGACATTTCCCTTTGATTTTTTTTTTCGAGAAAGAAAGTGCGAGACAATAGGGAGACAGAAAGAGGATGATGGAAAAGAGAAGCTGATACTGAATAGGAAGAAGAGGAGGAAGAAGAATGGTTGTGCCGAGGAGAAGAAAGAGGGAAACAGAGCAAGAATGATGAGAAATGAAGAAGGCGGAGAGACTTGAGTGCAAACAAGGATGAAGGAAGGGGAGCCAAGAGCAATCAATTTAAGTATGAAAGAACTCGGTAACCTAACCTTAGTTAAGGCCTTAACTAAATATCAATTAATACCTTGCGTAGCTAAAATTAAAAATGAACAAGACCGCTATTGGTCGCCTTACAAGACAATAATAGGATGGTGGACTTATGGACAATCAGGGTAACAAAAATGGATGATTTTCTGCATTTTATTATTTCTTTAATTGACCGGTCACCAACACGACAGAGCCTCCACCGCTAATGAGCATATTGAATTGTTATGAGAAAATCGTAAATGTAATGACCAGCTGTCCAAATAACAAAACGATTCGACTTGAATCCTCGCACCTGTGGTAAGTACAAATGGAGAAGGACGGGTCATGCCCCGTGACATGTAGTTTTGTCTAGCAATGACAATACTACTAATTGGATAAGTTGGAGGTACAGGACTTTGCCAAGCGGCACACCAAAATCGAGCCAGGTGGTCTCGCCAACCGTCAATCTTAGTTGAGAGTACCCTCTCATTCCCAAACAAATTCTTATAACGAGATTCGCTCCACAATTTAAGTTCTTGAATACAGTCATGGTAATGGCGTGGCGGCTTGCGCTGGCAGTGATCGAAAAAACTTGCGGGGCGGCTGAAGATGACAAGGAAGAAACAAACAGTAGCAAGAAAAAAAAGAAAGAAACGAAAATATAAAAATAAAAATCTGAAATATCTACAATACCAATTTATTTTACAGCAATTTTTTAATGTCATATGCTCGCTATATCATGTAAAATAACCGCACTAACTTGACCTTCGCATTGACATATTTTTGCCAAAATTAAATAGAAAAATTATATTATAAAATTATCAAATGGTTTAAGATTAAAATAGCAAAATTGAAAAGTGTTAGACTGAAAATTGCTCCAAATTGTCATTAGGCAGATATAAAAATAAACAAAACGGACGTCCACAGCAAACTTTTGTTAGGAAATTTGATTATCAATAGCCGAGATTTAATACCACCTATCCATCGAATAGAACCTTAGAAAAGACCTAAATCATAAGGAAGAAAGAGGAGATGGGTACGAACTGTGGAGCTTACTAATCTAACCTTAGTTAAGGCCTTAACTGTACGTCAATCTATTCCTTGAGAAGACAAAAACTTAGTGGTAGACCCCTGTAAGTCGTCACTCTATATATATATAAAGACCGTTGTCGGCCACCCTTATGGAGACAAGAATGATGGACTTGTGACCAATTGATAGAAAAGGATGACATTCTATATTTTATTTTATTTACCAATTACCATCACCAATAGTTTAGTCTCCGTCCTTACCTGCCCAGCCACGCTAATGGGCAAACATTGGATGAGTCTCCATCATTTCGTCCACTACTAAAGGAAAAACATCCATCACGTTGTCATATTATTGATTTATACGTTGCCTAGCAGTTTTTTGATAAAGCTCCACTCATTGACATATCAGACTTGGATTCACAGATTTGCCGATAGAAAGCCCTTGAAATCATCAATAAAAAACTCAGTTTATAAGGAAAAATTGTTGTCTAAATTTTATACAACCATAATTATTAGATTAGAATGTCAAATAACTGAATTTCGTATATTATTTATGACTATTCGAAAAGGCCATGACTAATTTCTAATTAAAAAATGCTGTAACTAATTAAAGTTAGGGTTAATACCCTGAAAAACCCCAAACTGGTACACTTGTGACAAATTTACCCCAAACTATTTTTTTGACCACCAAAAACCCCAAACTGGTATACGTTTGAAAAATTTACCCCAAACTGATACACTTGTGACAAATTTACCCTCTGTTAGTTTTCGTTAAATTTTATTCTCAAATTATTAAGTTAAATGACACGTGACAGTTGTCCAGTATATCAATTTAGGATTTTACGCTCCGTTTGTCACAGTTTATAATTTTTGTGATTTTTTTGTGATATTAATTCAATTTAGCAGAGAGTATATTTGTCACAAATTTACCATTTTGGAGTTTTTTGCAATCGAATAAATTAGTTTAGGGTAAATTTGTCATAAATGTACCAGTTTATGGTTTTTTATAGTCAGTCGGGGTAAATTTGTCACAGGTATACCAGTTTGTGGTTTTTCATGGTCAAAAAAATAGTTTAGGGTAAATTTGTCACAAGTGTACCAGTTTGGGGTTTTTTTAAGGTATTAACCCTTAAAGTTATGAGGGACGTTCTCTTTCTAATTAAATTGATAAGGACCTTTTGCATAACAACTAACTAGTTTATCATGAGTAAATGCATTTAAAAGAATTACGGAAAATGTATTCCTGTATATATAGGGACACAAACGTGGAGATCCATCTACCTAAATGCTCATAATATATCCTGCAAACCTTATAAACTGAACTCATGAGCATGTGTCGGTGGCTCTAAAAGCATAAACATTGTGAGACTCAAATGCGCGATCTCTAGTTTTGAATTTGGAAATCCTTCAATGTCCTAGCCAATAGCAACACTACTTGGTTTAAGTAACCATATCTTTTATTGTACAAGTAAGTTTATTTTGCATCGTTTATCATTCTTTAAGAAAATGACAATGTTAACAAAAAATTATCATGTTATTAATATTCAATTATTTGTAAGAGAAATATGTCAAGCAAATATAATTTTTTTTTTTTTGTGTGTAGAGTATAATTGTATTATGCATTTTGCACAACTTTTCAAAGAATGATAGTCTTTAGTTAAACGGTATGGGTTTGCTTCTTTTGGTGATTGATTGGCATATCATCAACGCAGATGGGAATGCCGTTGCAATGCTTTTATATAAAGCTAGTGGCATATTTGCTATATTGTAATGATAGTGATGTGCGGGTGCACACAAGTATAAGATGAGTGATATCGATACATGTGAATATTAGATTACTTGTTTCATTTGTAATGGGTTAGCGTAAAGTACATGGAGACACGGGACAAAATTATCTAACGTAGTAATCAGTAAGGTCACACAGTCTTCTCATGCTTTGGAATGATTCAATATTCACATTTCATGGGATTTCTTCATTAATTGAGACATCGTCTAATGGCTTAGTTTATCTTAAGCAAGAATTTATTTATTTCCATCATTATCAAGCCTTTGATTGGTGGGTTAAAAATATGGTCAATATACAAATTTAGCTTGAAAAAATGTGCATGTTTGATTTCCTATTTGCAACCAAACCTTAGTCAAGACTTTAACTAAACATCAATCAATAAATTTGGTAGGAGACTCCAAGTCTTCCACTAGCCAAAAGGAAAAATAAAGAAAGACCGTTGAATCATGACAACAATGTGGACCAATGTCTAAGTTCCCATCCCTTCCTCCCCTACTAACGGACAAACATTGATTAGGTAGAGGCCCTAAATCCGTTCCTTGTGTTGGTCCTTGAAATTCCATTGAAAGCATAGAAGTAGCATTACACTTAAGCTAATTACTAGATTAGAATGTCAATTATGATTGTTAGGTTAGAAGTAACTTCAATTATAAAAGTTAGTTTAGAACTTCTAAAGAAGTTAATCCTTTGCCATTCTTCATTAACATTTTAAATTAATTTACTTTATTGAATATTGCTACTCTTTACATGAAAAAGTTAATATTAGAATTGATGGTGAGTACCGACTAACACTCTTTCACGGTCTCTCATTTTGATTGTAGTTTCTCCTTTTTAAAGATGCTTGGATCTGTTTGGATTCTTTAATTTTAGCATTTATTTTTCAAAAATTGCAGTTATAAATAATTGAGTTTTAAAACTTTCTTAATACACAATTATTGGCAAGGAGAATTATATGGTTTTTCATAATTTACAAACCTAAGTTTTTTTTGTCCATTTTTAATTTTTTTGAGCGAAAGCAAAAGCTAGAAAAAATGTTACTTAATATAAGTGTAAGCAAATAGAATGAGAAGTCAAAAAAGTAAAGAGGAAAAGTTGTGTGGAATCGTTTAGAATCACTCTTGCATATTCCTATTTCATGACAATCATATTGATAAAAGTTGTCCATCTGATGCCTATTGCCACTGTGCCACGTGAATCTCATTAGAAGTGGACAATTCACAAATTACAAAGCCGCAATGATTGGACGCTTTATAATTTGGTATGGTATCCTATACAGAACACTCACAGTCTAGGTTGCACCGACACGGCGAAACACGACACGACACGACACGTCGACACGTCATTTCTAAAAAATAGAAAATTCCGACACGCTTTAGACACGTTATATATTAAATAAATATTTTTCTTTTTAATTAATTTGAATCTAATTTATAGATAAATAATTAATTAAAAAGAATTCATTATAAATTTACACTAATCATTCAACATTTTCGGTAAGATTTTAAGTTTTTTTTTTTATTTCATTATCCCAAATTTATTTTTATTTCATTAAAATCAAACCCCTCCCCCCAAAAAAAAAACCCCGCGGGCCCAAACTCCCTCCCTTTTTTTCCCTCGACAAACCCTACCCCCAAATTTTTTCACTTTTTTTCCCTCCCCACCACCCGACAGCCGTCCCTTCCCCTCCCTCCTATCATTTCCTCCTCGCTTCAACACGCAAGCCCCTTTTTTAATCTTTTATTTTCCTTCTGAGTTCTCAAAACCCTAGCAGCACGGCACCTTCTTCTCCTACTCCTCAGTCCTCGCCGCACGACACCTATCTCCGAAAGCATCGAAGACTCGCAAGAAAAGCACCAGCATTCGCCTATGTAGCACGGACACTCTCCGGAAGCCTTCGAGTCGTGTCCGACACTCCGACACGTGTCCAACACGCTCCGACACGTCCCGACACGCTCCGACACGCGGTCAACGAGTGTCGAAAAATCCGACACGTGGTCAACTCTCTCCGACACGCTCCGACACGCGAGTCCAGAATTCCGACACGTGATTCCGACACGCACGGGGTCAATTTTAAAAATTTCTAATACTTGAGGGGTCAAAATATAAATATACAAAAAAGAAGTAATAATAGAAGTAATAAAATTTCTATAAATATACACGCATAGGGTTATTTTTTTTTTCAGTTTTGTTTTTTTATAATTGTTTTAGTTTTTTTAAAAGTCTTTTACTATGAAAGAAGTAATAAAAAAATGCTTTATATGATAAATAAATCAATATAAAAATATCATTTTAGCATTTTCTTTAAACAATGTTTTTTTCCTCTAAGTTTTATGTATTATTGTAACAAATTAAAATAATGAATGATATTATTTAATATTTTTCGTGTAAATTAATTCTAGGCTATTTTATTATTATTTATTTATGTATTTATATATTTAATATATAACGTGTCGGAACGTGTCGAAGTTCTCTATTTTTAAGAAATGACGTGTCGGCGTGTCGTGTCGTGTCGTGTGTCCGTGTCGGTGCTACATAGGCATTCGCCGAAGGAACGGAAAATGGAGTAACCCAAAAAAAAAATTCAGTGGAAGGGATCGGAAAAGAAGGCGGAACGCGCGGTCCCTATGCGCAGAGAGGCTGCACACCGCCGCGAACTCCTCCTCCTCCCCCTTGCCGCCGCCGCTGCCGCCCCACTCGACGATGCTGCCCTCCCCCACGAGTGCCTCCCTCATGAAGTTTCTCCTCACAGCCCTCGCCTCACTCTTTTCTCTTTCTTTGGCCGTCTCTCGCTGTCGCAGGCTCGCCTTCACTCAGGGCCTCCACCCTTTCGGACACGCGTGTTGAAGCGTGTCGACTAGCGTTGACCGCGTGTCGGATTTGTCGACACGCGGTCAACGCGTGTCCGAACGTGTCCGAGCATGTCCGAGCGTGTCGGACATGTCGACACGTGTCGGACACGACTCGAGAGCTCCGGCAACATGTCGGTGCTACCTAGCTCACAGTTACATACAGCTCCCCTAATGAGTGCATTCCGACTTACACAAGAACAAAACGCAATGAAAAACGTTCCAACAATTACATCCCATGAACTTGGTGTCTTCTTCGCCGGCTTGCTTAATTGGAACACTAGGTGCCGCCACAGCTTCCTCACTCCTTTTCTCAAATTTTGCTATAGTTTTTTAATTAAAATGTCAAATTACTGCTAAATCCTTATATTTTTTCTAACAATTTGAAAAGTTTATGACTGATTTCTAACAAGGAAAATTCTACGACTCACGAAAGTTACGAGCGATTGTCTCTTCGCAATAGAGTTGATAATAAAGTTTATGATGAAGAAGTGCACGCAAAAAATTTACTATATAAAGTTAGCATTTTTTTTTTTTTTGTAACCTAGGGGCATAAACGTGAATCATATGGTTTTTTTTTTTAAACTTTCTTAATACACCAATAATTGGCAAGGAGAATCATATGGTTTTTCATAATTTATAAACCTAATTTTTTTTCATTTTAAATTTTTTTGAGGGAAAGCAAAAGGAAACAGAAAAAATGTACTTAATACAAGTGTAAGCAAATAGAATGAGAAGTCAAAGAAGTAATGAGGGAACGTCGTGTGGAATCGTTTAGAATCATCACTCTTACATATTCTTATTTCATGACAATCATTTTGATAAAAGTTGTCCATATGATGCCTATTGCCACTGTGCCACGTGAATCTCATTAGAAGTGGACAATTCACAAATTACAAAACCGCAATGATTTGAGGCTTTATAATATGGTATGGTAACCTATACAGAACACTCATAGTTACATACAGCTCCTCTAATGAGTGCATTCCGACTTACGCAAGAACAAAAGGCAATAAACTGAAAAACGTTCCAACAATTACATCCCATGAACTTGGCGTCTTCTTCGCCAGCTTGCTTAACTGGAACACTGGGTGCCGCCACAGCTTCCTCACTCCTTTTCTCAAATTCTGCGATAGTTTTTTTAATTAAAATGTCAAATTACTGCTAAATCCTTATATTTATTCTAACCATTTGAAAATGTTATGACTGATTTCTAACAAGGAAAATTTTATGACTAACGAAAGTTATGAGTGATTTTCTCTTTGCAATAGAGTTGATAATAAAGTTTATGAGGAAGAAATGCACGCAAAAAATTTACTATATAAAGTTAGCATTTTTTTGTAACCTAGGGCACAAACGTGAACATCCGTCTATCAAGAAGCCCATAAAAAATTATAGAAATAATGCTATAATTAAGCTAGTTGAACAAGAAAAAGATTAACGTTTTATTTTCAAAATGGTATCTAGATCGAATAATTCTAAAACGTATGGTGGCTGTGTCATTGATTTAAATATTCAATAGCAATTTTGGATAATATTCTACTTATTGACATGTTAGTCTTGGACTTAACTTGGACCCTTATTTCCTATTGACAAAGAATTACTCATTACAATAATGAGATGCCATTACCTAACCTTGTTATTTAAATGAGTCATCCTCATCCATAGTGCCAAGAAGATGACAAACCTACAGAAGAGAACAACCCGTCCCTAGATATGGCCAATCTGAATAAAACACCGAAACCAAAATCACGACCAAAACTCGCGGTAACACTCGGCAAATGTGCCAAGAAGAACAGTTTTCCACTTAAATTAGGACTCATAGGTTGTCTTTATTCCAATCCAACATTGACAAAAATAAAACGCGACAAACCAAGCGACTGGCCCGTCTCTTGTTTTATCGCCACTAGGAAGAGATTCTTCAATTTTTATTTTTTTTTCATTTTCCTGACATGACACATTTATATTTAATGTGAAGATTATGACAAGCAATCTAATCAGGGAACACTCACGTGACATCACAGATCGAAAGATAAGTTGCCGCAAGCCCTACAATGAAAGTTTATTTATTTATTTATTTAGTAATTTTGTTTGAGAGGGCCTTGATCGTATGATATTGGTGGACCACCTTCTTCTGCTGCATCTCCAGTATACGTAGACTTCAATTATGATTGCTAGCACCTACAATATCACATCATCTGTTGACGTCCACTTGGTAAATATTTAATTTTCCATCCATATTGTATTTATAAAATAATTCAATAGATTAGGAGAGTAGTATACATTAACAACATGTATTAGAAAAGGATGTTAGCCAGCAATATCTTTCATCCTCGAGCACTTTCAAAAGGATAGATTTATCCTTGGATTTCTATGACCTCAAATCATGACCATCTTGCTCTTCTCCCTCCAATTTATCCAAGGATTTATAATTCCATTTAAGCAATTTCATATCTTGGTTGTTCAAACATGTACATGTGCCAACTATTCTGGGGGATTCATCTAGCAACATAATCAGTAAAAATAAAGAGCAACTCTTAGGTATTTCGACAGATCATAGCTGGTGAAGCTCATCTGAAGCTAGAGAATGCGTTAGAGTGGCTCTGTCTTCATCCCTCGTTGTTGGCATGAATTTGTGAGAGGACCTCATCTGCGTGTACGAAATGTCTATATGTTCGAGCTAAGTGATAGGGAGGATATTGTGTTCAAAGTCTCCATTTTGAGAGGTGGCGGTCAGGACTTGATTTATATTGTTTGAAATGAGTACTCGAAGTGTCACTTTAGGCTAGTTATAGTGTGACTTGAGTTTTGAGTTTACAATTATGCCTCCCTTATTTGGTTGTACTACATCGCTGTCAAGTACAATTTCTGTTCTTTGTTATTTTGTAACATACTAAAAAATGGTTTAAAAAGACTTCAGTATTTCAATTGGTAAAGTAATGATTTAGATGGAAATTCTAACGAATTTGTCTCTTTTGATATGAAGAAAAGTTATGTTTTGTTCGTCAAATTGTGCGAATTTTGGTTTCATGGTAATCAGAATGTTTTAGCAAGTCATAATTGTGATTTTCATGATAATCATAATTTTCATTCTAATCATAATTTAGCATTAATTAAGTCTCCATCATTTTCTCTAACTGCTAATGGACAAACATTGATTCACTGGTCATGTTATTGATTAATATTGAATAGAAATTTTTTGATATTTTTCAACTTATTGACATATTGGACTTGGGCTAACTTAGACACTCATATTTAATTAATATTGACCATTAGATGAAAATAACTCTCCACTTTTCATGTATTATCTATCAAATTTTCACAGGTTTGTCGATTGATATTCCTCAAATCATCCCTTTAAGGGGAAAAACAAAGTCATTTTAGAAGGAAAATTTTGAAGTGGTTCTTTTACCAACCATAATTGTTAGGCTAGAATGTCAAATTAGTCCTAAGTCTATATATTTATTATGACTATTTATAAAGGTTATGGCCAATTTACAACGGAAAAAATGTTATCACTAATTGAAGTCATGGGGACGTTCTCTTTCGTAATTAAGTAGATAAGGATCTGTTGCTTAATAACTACCTAGTTTATGAGGAATAAGTGCGTATTAAAATAATTACTTTATAAGATTAGGGTTCTCCTAAAGTAAGCGTTTTTTATTTTTTTAATAATCTAGGGGCATAGACATCGATACATGTCTACTTAGAAGCCTATGAAATATCCTCCAAGCCTCATTAATCAATTAAGCTCAAGCTTTCGGTCTATAGGAGGCTCTAATCAAAGGCAATGCGGTTTCTAGGATTCTAGCTGGCAACCTCCAATTTTTAAGTTGGAAATCCCCAACTCCCTAACCAATTGCATCAATTCTGGAATTAAGTAACCATCAATTTTATATTGCAAAGATAAGTATATTTTGCATCATTTATCATTCTTTAAGAAAACGACAATGTTAACAAAAAATTTTCACATCATTGATGTTCAATAATTGCAAAATAAGATGTTAAGTAAGCATGATTATTTAATGAGAAACAAAGTGCATGTCGCATTCAATAGAATTTCTTAAGACGAGATGAGCCCTAGTGAAATGGGATGAGTTTGCTTCTTTTGATGATTGATTTAACATATGATTGATGTGGATGGGAACCCAATTGCAATATCTTTAAATAGATCCAACCACGTATTTGCTATATTTTGATGATAGTGCAATGTGAACACACGAACATGATATAAGCGACAATAATGTAGGCGAACATTAGATTACTCATCTTATTTGTTATAGTCTTATAGGTTAGGTAAAGGAAGAAGAGACGGACAAAATTATCTGACACGGCAAGTGATAAGGTCAAATTATCTTCTCGTGCTTTGGAATGATACATCTCATCGCTAATTGAGACCCTATCTGATCTCATCGCTAATTGAGACCCTATCCGATGGTTACGTAAAGTATGATTTAGTATTTTCCTTTGATTGGGGTGCTAGAAATATGGACTTGACCAATATGCCAATTTAACAAAAAAATAGAGGGCATGTCTGATTTTCATGTTTGTAACCTCCATGGAGCAGAACATGGCTTTTTTTGGTCCACATTTATTTTGGACCATCAAGGAGGACGAATGCAAAGGCCTAACTACCTAGAAGCCTGTGCCACGGCCTACAAACTCCATAAGCCGACTAAATTTCAGAGATTTTATTTATGGATTCAATTTTTCGTTTAATTAATATTAGGAAAAAAACATCCACTTTGTGTACGAAGAGATATAGTGAGAAAAATCAAAATGTTATAGTCCGAATAATAATCAAATAAAGATACTAGTGAATTTCTTGGGAGTGGACAATGGACCTTGGTAGTCTAACCTTAGTTAAGGCCTTAACTAAACACCAGTCAATTCCTTGAGAAGCTACAACTTGTTATCGCTACAAGTCCAAACTATCCAATAGAAAAATAAAAACAGACCACTATTGGCTGCCTCAATCAAGATAAGAATGGCAACTTTTAGACAATCGGGTATTAGGGAAAAAAGATAAAAAGAGTCAGCCAACTTGCTTGGTTATATTGTCATTCAATTGCTTTCATGCTAACGTGGATGGATGATTTTTATATTGAAGGAGGCATCAAGTTAGAAGTGAAGGTTAGTGTACTTCGTTAAGTTAGAAAAATTATTATGTTTTATTCTCTCTCTTTTTTTTGCATATATGATTATATTTATAGAGGCTATATCAAACCTAACTCGATCATATAGATACTGAGTTGCAAAGAAGCACTCATTCCATAACTTGGTGGCACAGTACATGAGTCTTAGAAAATTTCTCCAAAGTACTTTATAGTAACACGAAAGTATTTCAGAAAAGTTTTGATAATCGAATGGTTAATTTCTAAATTCTAACCTTGTATGGAATTACACTCGTGAAACTCCTAAAAATAAGAAGGGTTGTTGGCACCTGAATTTTAGTCAACAAATTAAACATCGGTTTAAATGAATAAAAATGAAGAATTAAAATAGAAAATAGGAAAGTACAAGAAAAATAGATATTAAATAAATTGACAAAAAGAAAAACAAGAAGAAGAGAGACCAATTTGGATCCAATATATCAGCCCAAGTTCGTGTCTTCAGCCCGCTAGACGATTAGCAGACTCAATTCCTCTCTTAAGCCCATCAAACATGACCCCGTTTTCCCCGACCGGAGTTTCGCTGGAGGCGATCTCCGCCGCGTCGCCGTCCCTTCTTCCGACCTTCGGACGGTGATGTCCGGCGATTTTCCATCTTTGGATTTCCATCGTCGCAAAGCGTCATCATCGCAAAATCCTCGGAATCCTTCACTGATCTTCTTTTGTTTGCAGTTCAGTGGATTCAAGCAATCGGCGGAGAAAATAGTTTCGGGATTAGGAGCCTGAGAAGCTCGCGAGAGGTTCCGAAGCGATGGCTGTAGCAGAAATCTCGTGTCGTCCTCCGACCCTCAGTTGTGCCGATCTCGTCATGTTGCCGACACTCCGTCGCTGGGTTTTCTCCGTTGATGCGTCCTCGTCGCCATTTGTTCTGATTGAGAAGTTTGAATCTCTTCTCGACGAAACGCCAGAGAGAGAGAGAGAGAGAGAGAGAGAGAGAGAGAGAGATTTGACACGTTTTCAGTTCGGCATTCGTTGTTCCAGCTCTAGATTTTGCCATGGTCTGTCCTGCTTTGCGGTCGGTCTGCGTGCTTTTTCAAGAGAAGGTAATTAGTCTCTTGAACTGCACCATCACGCTTGCGAACCTTCTTCTTCCTGCGGCTTTGTGCTGTGTTCAGTCAAATAGATAATGCACGTTGACCGTTTGACGATACGCCTCACTGGGAATAACTTCACTGGGAAAACGATGATCGAAGGATACATGAGGATGGGAGAGGCACGTAAGCCTCTGGATGTGTTAGTTACATGCCGTGCAGGGATGATTTCTCTTGGAACGCAGCAATTTCGTGTTTTGCCAATGAAATGAGCAAATGTTAGTTTCTGGGAAGAATGCATTTGCTTGAAATTCCTGGGACGAACACATGAAGCAGGAATTGGACAGAAGAGTCACTGGTCCATCAGCTTATAAGGAGTGGCAATTGCACAGTGACTTAACTGAAAAATAGCTACTAATGGACAGTCACTTCTAAAAAAAATTTGCTTTTGAATGCTGGTTAATTAAGATCGATGACTTTCATGAGCCTCTTAATTTGATTAAAGTCACTGAACTAGCGAACTAGCATATCGAAGGGTATGAAGAAGGGAGGGCTACTACTTGGAGGAGTCTCTTGCTCGACAACAACTCCATCTCCGGCAAGGACGAGGATGAGGAGGAGCCATAATGTTGAAGGTTTTATGGAAAGGACCAAAAAAACAAAAAGCAACAGGCTTCAAGGAGCTGCAAATGCATTCACATGAGTTTTCAAGTGAGGCACGCACTGCTTGCCTCTTTCTCTTGAAATTGAATTGAGCTCGAGCTTGTGAAGTTGATTTTCTTTTTACTCCAGATTTTCTACTTCCACGGCATCTTTCACTTTATTTCATCCTTGAACACTTTCAAATGGATAGATTTATCCTTGGATTTCCACGACCTCAAATCAATATCATCTTGCTCCTTGCCCTCCAATTTTTCCTTGGATTTATCATTTCACTTAAGCAATTTCATATCTCGGTTGTTCCAACATGAACATGTGCAAACAATTCTGAGTGAATTCATCAAGCAACATGTTCTGGAAAAGCAAAGAGCGACTCTTAGGTATTTCAACAGATTATAATCAGTGGAGCTCGTTACAAATAATGGCCAGTGAAGCTCATTAGGAGCTATAGATGAGTTAGAGAGGCTATGTCTATGTCCCTAGTTGGCATGCATTCATGAGAGAAACTCATCCACGCGCACAGATGTCTACGGGTTCGATCTAATTGATAGCGATGACATTGTTTTCAAAGTCATCATTTTGAGCGGTGCTAGTCAGGACTTTAGTTATGCTGTTTGAAATGAGTTTTCAAAGTGTCACTTTAGGCTGATTATAAAGTGACTTGAGTTTTAGGTTTATAATTATGCCCCCTTATTTGGTTGTGCTCCTTCACTAACAATAACTTTCTTTTCTTTGTTATTTTGAAACATGCTAGAAATTGGTTTAATAATAGTGTGTCATTGGAAAAATAATGATTTAGGCAGGAAATCTAGCTAGTTTTTCTTTTTTGATATAAAGAGCAGTCACGTTTTGTCCGTCGAATTTTTTGAATTTTGGTTTTCATGTAACTTAATGTCTTGGCAAGTCATAATTTGATTTTTCATGTAATCATAATAAGTTTCCCTCCTTTTCTGCACCGCCAATGGACAAAGATTGATTCATTGGCCATGTTATTGATTTATATATTTTTTTGGTCAGATGTTATTGATCCAATTTTATGAACATTTTTCTACTTATTGACATATTGGACTTGGTCTAACTTAGACCATCATATCTAATTAATATGGACAATTAGATGAAAATACATGTTGACTTTTCATGTATTATCTTTCAATTTTCACATATTTGTTAATAGATAGTGGCTCAAATCACCCCTTTGAGGGGAAAATGGAAAATTTGAAGTTGTTTATTTACCAACCATAATTGTTCCACTAGAATGTCAAATCAATCCTAAGTCTGTATATTTATTATGACTATTTGCAAAGGTTATGACTAATTTCTAATGAAAAAGATGTTATACTAATTAAAGTCACGGGTGACATTCTCTTTGTAATTAAGTTGATAAGGGTTTGTTGTTTAATAACTATCTAGATTATGAGGAATAAATGCATACTAAAATAACAATGATATAAAATTAGGATTCTCCTAAGGTAAGCATCTTTTTTTCTTTTTCTTTTTGTGTGTATAATCTAGGGGCATAGGCTTGGAAACTTGTCTACTAACAAGCCTATGAAATATCCTGCAAGCCCAATGAATCGGTTAAGCTCAAGCCTTCGGATTGTGTAGGTGACTCAAATCCAAAGCCTAACCGGCAATCTCCAATTCTTACGCTGGAATTCCTTAATTCCCCAACCAACCGCGTCAATCCTAGGGTTCAGGGTTCAGTAAGCATAATATTTTATTGTAAAGATAAGTCTATTTTCCATCATTTATTGTTCTTTAATAAAAAGAAAATGATTAAGTATCACATTATTGATGATGATTATGTTATCATAAAGAAAAAGTGTACTCGGATTCAATAGAATTCCTTAAGTAAAGATAAACCCTAATTAAATGGTATGGTTTTGCTTCCTTTGATGATTGATTTGCATATGATTGATGTGGATGGGAAGTCCATTGCAATATCCTTAAATAGAGCCAATCACGTATTTGTCTTATCTTAATGATAATGCAATGCATATATACACTAACATAATATAAGCAATATAAATGTAGGCAAATATTAGATTCTTTCATTGTGACAGGTTAGGGAAAGAAAAAAGAGATGGACAAAATTATTTGATGCGGCAAATGATAAGATCATATTGTCTTCTCATGCTTTTTTTTTTTTGGGTTGGAAATAAGACATGCATATATTAAACGCACGAGTTACACGTAGATGATAGTTTAGCATCAAAACATAAGATATTTAGGAGGGATGACGGTGGCGCATGAACCCAGTTGGTTGCCAAAGAATTGAGGCGGTGCATTTTGGCAAGCCAATCGACGGCAGAGTTAGCTTCTCTTGAACAGTAGGAGAGATTGGTAGGTGGGAGCATCCGTAAGATTGCTCATATTTCTGAAAGAAGGCTGCTTACAGCCCATGGGTCAGCAGTCCGGCCCAAGATGGCTTCCACTAGTACGGAGTTGTCGCATTGTACTTCCCATCCGCTGTCTTCGAACTGAACTGCTTCCACTTTACTCCCTATTCATTGGTGCAGAAAGCGCATACCGTGAAGAAGCGCTAGGGCTTCAGCGTGCAAAGGAGATTCCGCTTGGATTTCAGTTGCAAAACCATCAATTAGCAAGCCGTTCGAGTCACGCACGAGCCCTGCTATAGAGCTTCTCTCATCTTCCTTCTCCCAAGAGCAATCCACATTAAGCTTGAGTCTGCAGCTCTCTGGTGCTGTCCAGATCTCGGGCAAGTCAAATCTACTGGTTTTTGGCTTCTTTTTACTTGGGATCCATCTGGAGAAAGCCTGAACCTGGACAAGGGCAAGATGTACTAGTGATTCGGTTTTGGGGGGCCGAGATCTAAAGATGTAGTCATTGCGGAGCTTCCACATCAACCAAATCGTGTTGGCCACCATAGCTGTTGAAGGTAGCTCTGTTTTTGCATCTAAAAATTCAGCAAACCACTTATCAATACAAGTTACTGAACTTGTGGTTGTGTACAGGTTAAGGCGTGGGTCGCTCCATATTTGCCGGGTCTTTTTGCATAGGAAAAACAGGTGTTCAGGTGTTTCTGTATGCTAGAGGTAGAGCGGGCACAGGGGATCAGGTAATATTCGCCTTTTATAGAGGTTTTCTTTTGTCGGTAGTGCATTTTGGCATATGCTCCATAAGAAGAATTTGATTTTAGGGGGGATTGGAGTGTCCCATAACCGAATCCATAAGAATCTAGGCAGCTAATAAGAGGTAGTAGCTCTGTTTAGGTCAGGGTTATCAACTTTTGAACATACCCTGTTATAGTCACTTTTTACCAAGTACGTACCTGAATGATTTCTCATCCAAATTAGCCTATCTTGCTGTTACTGGATGTTGATTGGAGTGGATAGAATTTCCTGGGCTACTTGTTCATCAAAGAACGCTTGAATTTTAAGTTCCTCCCATAACCTGCTTTCATTGTTGATTAGTTCAGCGACTTTCTCCGGATCGTTTCTATTCACTAGGCCTCCGATCACTCCCCTTGGAAGCCATCTATCTCTCCATATGTTAATGTTTTGCCCATCTCCCACTATCCACTTCACATCCGGTTCTATGGTATCTCGACCTATAAGTATGCTACGCCAACCCCAAGATGGTCTTTGTCCTGATTTTGCCTTCCATAAGTCATCGTTTAGATAGTATAATCCTCTTAGAATGTTGCTCCAAAGAGATGAAGGTGACTGTGCTAGTCTCCATGCTTGTTTGGTTAACATCGCCTTGTTAAAATTGATTAAGTCTTTAAAACCAAGACCCCCTTCATCTTTTATGCGTTTCAAGATTTCCCATTTTTTCCAGTGCATTCCTCTCCTAGACTCATTCTGTTTCCACCAGAAAGCTGCTATCCATTGTTCAATGGCTTTGCATACTGAGATTGGAAGTTTGAAAATGGACATAGCATATTGAGGAAGTGCTTGTACGACGGCTTTGATCATTGTTTCCTTCCCAGCTTTAGATAATAGCTTTTCTTTCCAACTTTCCAACTTCATGTTCACCCTAGCAAGGATCCATGAAAACATATCATTTCTTGTTTGTCCCCAATAAGATGGAATTTTGAGGTATTTTCCTGTTTTGTCCATAATTGGCACACGTAACTCATATGCCATATTTCTCTTTAAGGTCAATGGACAGCCGTCTTCTCATGCTTTGAAATGATTCAATATTTACATCTCTATTTGAGATACCATATGATGGCTTGCTTAGAATATGAGAGTTTATTTAAGTCCCATTAATATTTTTCCATCCTTATCAAGCCTTTGATTAGTGTGTTAGAAATATGGGCTTGATCAATATCCAAAATTTAACTAAAAAATAAAGTTCATGTTTGTAACCCCTCCCCCTCCTCCTCTGGAGGGAAATGGCGTCTTTTTGTCCACATTTTTGTTTTGGATCATCAAGGAGCACGAATGCTAGGACCCGTGGCACAACTTATAAGCTCCATAAATTGATTAAGTTCTAATAATTTTATTTATATTTTCAATTTTTATTGATTTAATTAATATTAGAAAAAGACACTCACTTTATGTATGAAGGGATATAGTGAGAAAAATCAAAATGCTATAGACTGAAAAATAATCAAATAAAAGAGTCGGCCAACATGCTTAGTTATATAGTCATTCTGTTGCTTTCTTCTTAACGTGGATGGATGATTTTTATATTAAAGGAGGCATCAAGTTAGTAGTGAAGGCTAGTTTACTTCATTAAGTTAGAAAAATGATTATGTTTATAGACACTATTTCAAACCAAAGTCTATCATATAGATACTCAGTTGTAAAGAAACACCAATTCAATGACTTGGTGGTGTGGTGGAGAGCCCTAGAAAATTTCTCCCCTATATTTTAGGGCAACATGAAAGCATCCTCAAAATACATTATTGATTAAATAGTTAATTTCTAACTTCTAACAGCGTGGGAATACATTCAAAGAAACTCTTGAAAATAAGAAGGGTCGTTGGAACCTAAATTTTAATCGACAAAGCAAGCATTGGTTTAAAAGAATAAAAAATGAAGAATTAAAATAGAAAGCAGGAAAGTTCAAGAAAAATAGATATTAAATAAATTGACAAAAAGAAAAAAGAAGAGAAAGAGACCAATTCGGATCCATCACATCAGCCCAAGTTCTTGTCTTCAGCCCGCTAGACAATTTAGCAAACTCAATTTCCTTGTTTTAAGCCCCATCAGACGCAGCCCCAGACATTAGCCTAGTAGTTAGCCCGTTCTCGCCCACCGGAGTTTCGCCGGAGGGGATCTCCGCCGCCTCGGCGTCCCTTCTTCCGACCGTCGGACGGTGATCTCCGGTGTCTCTCCCGTGGTGGAGCTCTCTACATCGCGCCTTCAGCCCCGCGGTTGCGACTTCGGTCCGTTCCGTGTCGCATCTGAGTGTCTTCGTCGAGCATTCCATTGCTGCGTTTCCTTCGTTGCCGAGCGCCATCATCGCGAAATCCTCGGAGTCCTTCGTTGATCTTCTTTTATTACAGTTCAGCGGATTCAAGCAATCGACGGAGCAAGGAAGTTCCCACTGGCATCGACGAGATCGGGCGGCGGTTCAATAAGGTTTGCAAAGGCGACGTGTCGGGATTAGGAGAAATCTCGTTTCGTCCTCCGGTCGTCGGTTGTGACTTGGTGCCTGGCGTTGTGAGGATCTCATCATCGCGCCGACGCTCCGTTGCTAGGTTTTCTCCATTGATGCATCCTCATCGCCATTTGTTTTGATTGAGAAGTTTGAATCTCTTCTCCGATCACAAAGGTCCTACCTCTATCCCGCGGTTGCTCTATTCTTACATCCTCATTGTGGTAATCGCGAGAGAGAGAGAGAGAGAGAGAGAGAGAGAGATCCGACAAGTCTTCAGTTCGGCATTCGCTGCTCCATCTCTAGATTTCACCTCTGTCACTACCCCTCATCGTCGAGATTTAGACATTCGGCTAGTTGCCATGGTCTGCCTGCTTTGCGATCGGTTATGAAAGCCTCCTTATGCTTTGTTCCTGCGCTCTTTTTCAAGAGAAGGTAATTGGTTTCTCAAAATGCGCCCATCAAGCTCGCAAACCTTCTTCTTCGTTCGGCTTTACGCCATGTTCGGTCAAATGGGTAATGCACGGCGACTGTTTGACGATATGCCTCACTGAGAATAGCTTCGCTGGGAAAATGATGATCGAAGGATACATGAGGATGGGAGAGGCGGGTAAGTCTCTGGATCCATTAGTTACATGCTGTGCAGGGATGATTTCTCCTGGAGTGCGGCAATTTCGTGTTTTGCCAATGAAATTAGCAAATGTTAGTTTCTGGGAAGAATGCATTTGCTTGAAATTCCTGGGACGAACACATGAAGCAGGAATTGGACAGAAGAGTCATTGGTCCATCAGCTTATAAGGGGTGGCAATTGCAGAGTGACCTAACTGAAAAAAAGCTATTAAGGGACAGTCACTTCTAAAAAAATTTGCTCTCGATTGCTGGTTAACTAAGATGGATGACTTACATGAGCCTCTTAATTGATTAAAGCTAATGAACTGGCAAATTAGCATGTCGGAGAGCATGAAGAAGGGAGGGCTACTACGTGGAGGAGTCTCCTGCTCAGCGACAACTTTGTCGTCTCTCTGGCGAGGGCGAGGATGATGATGAGGATGAGGGAAATTAGCTCCCGAGGTTTGGTAAGAGAAATTAGCTCGGCAACAACTTCGTCTTCTCTCCAGCAAGGGCTAGGATGAGGATGGGAATTCATGAAGCATTTCTTTTTACTCCAGATCTTCTGCTTCCACAACATCTTTTGCATTTGCTAAGAGAAATTAGCTCCCGAGGTTTGATAGTTTGCTGCTGATTGGCGACTAATATATCTCTAAAGCACTCTTATTGGATATTATGACATGAAAAGTAGAGTTCCCTTCATATTATGAAAATTATGAGGTGACCAATGAGTAATGCTTCATGAATTCCCACCACCCTTTTGACAATGAAACCATATAATTATCACTTGTTATGGCCCATACTAATTCCACCCCCATATTAATGATCACAGAAATTGTAGTTATTAATTAATAAAGGCCACGGAAATCATATTGTTAATTTTTTTTTTTTTTTTTTTGTGGTCAAAATAGAACTGTCTATTACTAGATTAAGGAGGAGTCTTACATAACACAGATGGAGAAAGATCTGCACATAAAATATTCCATAGAGGAAATGGGGGAGAAATCAACCAATTACGTGGGAGAGTCGAAGCCGATGGTTACGTGCAAGCCAATTTGCTGCGGCAGTTGCTTGGCGTGGACAATGGATCACCGTAATATTGTTGTTTTGATTTAGCACACTCCTACAACGCTGCACAATTTCTTTTAAATTCCATGAAGGTTCGGCCCAGCCCATTACCATTTCTACCACCGCTGAACAGTCGCTTTCTATCGACCACTTCACAGTTTGACTTCGAAAGTCTCTCACGTGTGGCAACTGGAGTTCTTGGGTATATAATATGCCGTGTAAAATCGCCTCGACTTCCGCTTTGTTCGACGAAGAAACCCTAGCCGTGGCTGCGAATCCTTCGAGAGCTCTTCCAGATGAATCGCGCACAACTCCAGCCACAAAGCACAAAAATTCGCCTGAACACCATGCCGCATCGACGTTTAACTTCAGATCCTGCCCTTCCGGAGGCCGCCACTGATCATATTGTTAATTAACTCCATGCTTGGTTGGTCTATTTTAGTGGTGCTTATCCCCAATCTTATCTTAACGGGACATGCCCCAAAAGCTATCTAAGCTTAAGAGCAGATCATCATTAGATAATGGGACAATAACATGATTACTAATATACCTGATTGCTTCTTGACAAAAAGAATCATTATATGTATTGATTGTGCCACCGGAGGCTCTAGGATTACTTATTAATATCTAAAAACATACTTATGGTATATCAAAAATGAAAAAAAAAAAAAAAATAGCATTGTAATGTATATGTGAATGTGACTATTTCAATATATATATATATTCATGACATAAACCACTGGACATTTCGAAGTCTCATTTGAATGACCTTAGAAAAGATTGGATGATAAAATGAAAGTCCGAATTTGGAACAATGTGCTTACTTCCCCAAAAATTCGATGTTTATTGGCTCACTTGGGCCGGATCCAAACATGGGCCAACTCCGGTCTTACGGGCTTCGCCCAAGACAAGCACAGGCTCTTATCTCAGCCTTTTCAAAATCAAATGTAAAGGAAGCCCAATCTGTCAAAATCGAGTTAAGCCCAAACTCATGTAGATCAAACTCAGCCCATATTCACCTAGACAAAGCAAACCCAAATTTTCTAGAACTGAACAAATTTCTTAAACCAAGTTAAGCCCAAGCTCATTAAACGCATTCAAGCTCGAAGTTTATTAAACCTAATTAAGCTCATCTTATTATTTCTTTTCTTCATTTTCCATTTTCTAACTAATAATACTTTTATTTCTCTCATCGTCTTCTTCCTATTGCCTTCCTCACCACCACACGAAAAATACACAAAAACAAAATTAAACCTCACCATACCAACGCATCAACAATCAAGGCTTATCATTTAGAGATCAATCATTCAAATATCACCAAAATATCGAATGCTTATACATGACAGTCACCCATGCTATTGGCTATACCTTCAATCACGACAGATGCGACCTCAAAACCTAGAGAAATCCTCAATGCCTAAGGATCCTTTTCTCCAACAAAGATCATTTCTCACCCCAAAAAGAATGCTCCCCCTTGAGCGTTTGAACCATTCTCCCAAAGAGAAAAATAGTGAATTTGGACGTGGGTTGAAGGTGCAGTGGACCAAGCCGATTTAAAAATCCCCTTTCCTTTTCATCATTTATTTTGATGGGTGTATTAAAATTAAGGTGCCAATAACTTAAAGTAATCTCTATTAAATTCAATCACGAGAGAATCATTTGGATGGGGCATGTAGATGCTTGCTTATGCCTTGACAAACAGATGGGAGTGAAGTTAAGGGTCTGTTGACACCCAAATTTTTGTTGACATTATAGGTATCTGTTTATTTTACAAAAATATAAAAATATATGTACACAAAAAGAATAAAAAAGAATAAAAAATGATAAAGAAAATGAAAAAAAATATACATAGATAAATAAATAAGTAATTAAAAAACCGAGTCGAATGGGCCGGTGTGTGCAGCCCACCCCTTCAATGAGTTTTCGACCCCACTAAACTTCTCTTTCGGCCCAATTTTTATCATTTCTTTGAGCCCACGATTTGAGCCCAAAAGGAGAGAGAATCCTGGGCCCAGCCTATGTCTTCCTTTCTTCTCTGGCATGCCCGCCCCTGTGACGCTAGGAAGAGAAGATGCGTTTTGGCCGTGACCGGAAAAAGGCTATGCCCGTGAGCAATGGACAAGCAACGACGTGAGACGGCAGCTCATCCGAGAGCCTTCTAGATTGGCAAGCTGGCGCATGAGAGGGCGGATAACGGAAAAAATATTCCTTCAGCTGATCTCACGTGAGTTCGATCCAATCTCGGTATTCACTAATCAGCGTTAGCTTTTGATTATCTGCTTCAGCTTATGATAATCGGAACAATAGAAGTTAGTCTTTGTTATGAATCTTGTTGAGCGTCCGAATACGTCATAGAGTTGATTTTATGGTCATGAACTCCTGCCTTATTCTCAATCACATTTGGAGCACAATCTAATCCTGACATGGATTGGATGTTGTGCTCGATAGTTTTTATGAGTATATGTTCAAAAGTTGATTCCTCTCACCATCACAAACTTTCTTGTTCATTCGCTGTGGGTTCGGTGATGTGGTGATCATGTATGTCTGAATCGATATGTTGATAGCTTTGATCTGGAATCAAAAGGCTTATTCAAAGCCAAACGCATAGAAAGTTTTCCAGATTGAGATAAATCATGAGAGAAACTCTGCCGACACTTAAGAGCTGAATCCCAAGAAGCAGACTGCGAAAATTTGGAACTTCCGAGCTTGCCGGATTCAAGGGTGTCGGAGAGAATGATCCTGAAGAAGTGAGGACACTCAAGATGGGGACCAGTCACCATTCTGGCTTGACACCTCCACCTTCCCTCCGGCGACGGTGACCACAAGCCATATAAGTAGTGTCCCAGGAGTCACTCAAGAAGGAGAAGAAGAAGGAGAAGAAAGGTGGTTTGTGCAATTTGCCTCTGTTCTAGAGGCAATCTTATTAAAGAAGATTCTTACAGACGATATGATAAAGCTTTATAATATTTATGTTCTGACTTATTGTGTACTGTTATTTTTATAAGGTCTAATGAAATCCTAGAAAGGCACAAATTCTGTACTACAAACGAAAAGAGTCCAAACGTCGATACACATTAAAGAGGGCACGTGAAGTCATCTTTTTTAATCAAAATTTAGCCTCCGTCATCCGATTCCCATGAACTGGGGATTCTCTACGGTAACCGTTTCATGCACTTGAGTAGGGTAGAGTCCGTTTACAAGACATCCTCCGTCTCTAGTTGGTGGAAACTTCCTCTAGCCGGTTTTTTTAAATTGTTAAGTTATAAATATAAATATCTTGCACATTTATATCAAGTAAATTGACATGTGAATGGTTTTCATATTTGTAACTCACCAATCAAAGGTGTGGTTGGGAGACTTCCTCCAAGGATGGGATGGCATTATTTGAAGTCTACGTATGTTCTTCAAACTATAGATGAGACGAGCAGGATCGTTCCTCTTCCACAACCAAACTACGTCAAATTATTTCCTGAAAGAGCAGGTTGAAGTGGAGCCATGATGCATGCGAAACCTTAAGAAGCGTCAAACATGAGAGATACTCCCCGGAGAAGGAATGTCATAAACGTGTTGCGCTTCTCATTTGATACATCAAAAGGCACAGACTTTTGGTGTGCATCTCTGTCGGCGTAAATGAGTTCTGGAACTGAACACTGCAAATGGAGGCTTTGAACATGGAAAAACCACGACAAATGAGCTCAAACATGCAGATGTCTCCAACTCACAGCATGTTTCTCTTGAAGATAAATACCAGCCGGCAGAAAAAATCCCTTCCGGCAGAAAAAATCTCCACGGGGACATGTCGATAGCGCCTGAACTCCACCGGCCACGATCTGTGCAGATACCTGAGAGTCTTGTCTTCCATAATGTCTTAGTTGATGAATCCATGAGGAACACTCTGCCATGTATGATGAAGACCGGGATCATTTACACGTGCACGTGCTTATGAGAGGAGCGCACAAGATGAAGGCTTCTGGCTTAGTAGCTGCCAATTTAGACGTGGATAACTGTCAACTTGGTTATGTACTGATAATAGATTAAAACTTAACAAATACAGAAGGCTAACTCAGTCTTTCTTCATAGTTGAATTTGAGATAGTCCAGTGGTGAGTTAACGGCCAAGATCTTACGATACTTCTCCAAATATAAGTTCACCACATCGCCACCTCGAAAAATGGGTTCTCCAATTCAAATTTACTGGCTAACGTGCAGGACGGCATCTAGATTGTTTGATCTTGGCTACATACTCGAAAAGTAGAAAATTTATCATTGTAAAGACGCCAGCATGAATGTTTCATCGATTGACTTACTATTTAAAGTAGGTGGGTTAGAGATAATTTGACGAATTAAGCCCTGCAAGCAGCCTAAAGCGACACTTTTGGTTTTCGTCTCAATCAACATGAATATGAGGTACTTACCGGCAGAATTGCAGTAACTTAGACCCTTAAATCCAATTGATGGGCGCAGCAAATGCACGGCCTCCTCTGTGTGCGATGCGCTTGTCTAACCTTCACGCCACCATCGCCGCTCACTCCCTCCGGTTACTGTCACATCATGCCAACGTCACGCTTCACCAATCTCCATTGCTCCTATCTGTCTCTTTCAAACAGCGCAATAGCTTTTACAGCTCAGTTACGTTACAACCATAATAGCCATTACGTCATAATTTTAACCATTAGTGTGATCTAACCAAACATGCAATCACAAATTCGTTTACAAGGGGATAGAGTAGAAGACCGGAGGGAAAGCAGTAATCTTGCTTCTCAAGGGGAATACTCTTCATATAAGGGGGAATATAAGGTAGCTAGGCAAAATAGAAAGGATCTCAGGGAAAGAAAAAGAATGATGGAGCTTGATTTCGTTGGTTTTTCCAATTAATGCCACAAGAGGAGATAACAGCTATGACAACTGAGATGATGAACCCGTTACTCCCAGAAATAGTGAGGCTGACAAGGGTTAAAATTGACAAAGGTTCTCCTTGTATAATCTAAGGTGTGGCCATGAGAATCTTATTTTTGAAATAGGAATGATATTTGAATCTGCATCTCAATTTAAATAGGGTATCTAAAGATATGCAAAGTATGAGATACTTTGGATGTTTTTTTTTTTTTTTAGGCAATATACATAGAAAAGTGGTGTTACATGGCAGAAGATAGTCCCTGCTTTTTGAGGCAGAGTGTGCCTATTTTTTGAGCCAACGTGCTGTACGCATGGGGAGTTAACATTCCTTGAGGTACAGTGTACATTCATATGTGATGTTGAGGAACGGTTACCGAAATACGACAGTAATAAGCATCGAGTTTTATTAGTAAAAGGATGGAAGTTTCGTTAGTAGACGCCGACATCAAAACAAAGGAAGAAGCTGCCATTTTTTCAACTACAAAGAACTTCCAATCTACCCAACACTACGTCGAGCGACGTAGATGACTCCTCTCCTCTGTTTTTTATATTGACAGACATGCACTTACTAATCTTCTCTTGAAGATTTGTTATTGACTCGAGATTCACATTCTTTCTCCCCTCTATCAAATCTTCTGCTTCAAATTCTCCTTTCATGTCGTCAATAGCTATATAACTTCATTGTTGTGAATAGAAGTTTCAGAGATCAAACCATTGAAAATTTCATTCCGCAAAGCAATGTACAACCAAGCATCAAAAGCAATTACTAAATCTCATAGTAGGATTTACAGTACGCATTGACAACAAACAGGATCCAATGTCCATGAAATAGAACATAAGCATCAACAAAATATTAGGTTTTTCTGTTCATCATGATAAAGTACAAGCAATCATTAGGTCCTAATATCGCAATTGCAAAACCTCTCAATTGCTTGCGAATCCGAATTATGCTAATTGAAGCATCTCCCACAATCTGGCATTTTGAGTCGTTTCCATCATCTATGGAGGTAAAAAGTAAAAACTCCACTGAAAGCCAACCTCACTCACACTTTCAACCGTCACCATCAGGAGAGAAATTGATTAAAAAAAAAATTACTATGTTCCAACAAAAAATGGAAAATCTACTTGTAAGTCCATCAGTGGAAATAATGTGATAGTTAGGAAGCCTCATCTCTTCGTACTTCCCCCACAAATTAACAAGGCAGAGCCCGAACCATTTTGAATTTAGGGCATTGTCGACGGAAGAAAAAAAAAAGCCCCAAATCGAAACTCCAATAGGTCAAAGCGTCTTCTCACAGCTGCCAATCTTCAAATTCGACTTGCTCGCATCCCCTCCTCCACTGAAAAGCAAAGCCCTGTCCCCTGGTTTCGCTTCCCCGCCGTCTCCCTCCTCTGGTACTCCTTTTAAAAGTCGTCTACTTTTTCTATTTATGGTGCGTTTGGGAAAGCTTTTGGGAAAAGCCTTTAAGGAAATGCAAAGACCTTTGATGTAAAGGGTTTTGGTGAAATGCAAAAACTGTTTGGTAAACTATAGTTGAAAAGCGCCTTGAGAAGCAACTTTGAGAAAATGCTGTTTGGTAAACACATATTTGGAAAAGTCCTTTAGCATGACTAATTTAAGTTTTTATTTTTTTTATTTTTAAAAATTGAACAACAAAAATAATTATTTTTTATTTATATTTTTGTACTAAGATATATATAAGAGATATATTAACAAATGCAATGAATTTTTTTATATATATTTTTGCACTTTGAGATATATATAAGATATATATTAATAAATTCAGTGACTATTTTTTATTATATTTTTGCATTGAGATGTATATATAAAAGAGATATATTAACAAATTCAATGACTATTTTTCATTATATTTTTACACCGATATGTATATATAAAAGAGATATATTAACAAATTCAATGATGTTATATATATATATTTGCACTAAGATGTATATATATAAAAGATATATATTAACAAAAAGAAATAGTCATTTCATTATAATAAACACCATTACATATGCATCAAAGAAATAATAGGTTTTCATTAAAAATTACAAACATCCTCAAGTATTTACTAAACTCATTGCTATTTGATCGCGTATATGCGCCATGTCAGAAAATAAATTGTCATTTGAAGTACCGGCCCCCTCATTTGTATTATGAAGGTCAATTGAATATCCATAATTTGGATCCAAATCTGCTCTTGCAAAGTGTCTATCATTGATGGCGTTTCGTCGTATATAATTATGCAACGTCATTGCTGCTATAACAATTTGTACTTGCTTTTCAAAGGGGAAACTCGGCATATACTTTAGGATCTTCCACTTCTTCTTCAATACACCAAAAGCTCGCTCAATTTCCGATCGCAGCGCTGAATGAGCACGATTGAATACCTCTCGATAGCCTGTAGGGGCGGGACCTTGTTGAAATTCTAGCAAATGATATCTAACTTCTTTGTATGGTCCCAAATATCTGTCGAATTTGGATATCCATCATCTACTAAATAATATTTACCTGCATATATATAATATAAATTTGATCAACATATACCATATTTATACATATTAATGTACAAAAATCATTAATTAACAAACCTGGAGGAGGATGAGGAAATTGCATATCATGTCTCCTTAAAGCTTCATGGAAAATACGAGTATCGTGGGCTTGGCCCTCCCAACCAGCCCAAACATAAGTGAATTCCATATTAAAATTACATACCGCTAAGACATTTTGAGTCGATGTACCTTTTCGACCAATAAAACGAATCTGATCTTTTACAGGTATCACGCTGGGATATGAGTGCCATCAATAGCTCCAATACAATCCTAAAACAAAAATGCAAATATTATTATATAATCAAAATTTACATTTAATTCTTTCTTCCTATTTAATAATCAAAACATACCTTAAAATATGGATAAAATCTTCGATTATTTTTTATCTTCTCAGGAACATCTCTGAATTGCCAATCAGCTGGTTGGATCAAATCTTTTCCCATTTCACATATTTTGCCTAATACTAAGCCAAAGTACCTGCTTATAGTTTCTCCAGAGCGTTGAAAACGCTCTTGTGTTAACCTGTTACCTATGCCATGTCCTAAAATATGAAGAAATATTCCAAGCATTTCTCTAACATCAACATTCCTAGTTCCTTCAAGACCATAGCGTGTTACTAAATCATGCATTAAATTATTAAATACAATCTTATCCATTCTAAACATTTGATAACACCTTATCGGATTAGCATCTTCGCCCATCAACTCTTCTAACCATGCAGATCCTGTATACGATGATGTTCTACAAGGTTTTTTGTGACTGTCTATTGCTTGATAAGCGATTGCAGCTTGAGTAATTTCCACAAGTTGATTGAATTCCTCGTCCTCATTTTCATTGATTTCTCTTTCAGGAGAATCATCCATATCTGTTTAAAGTAACAAAACAGTAATAAAAGTTATGAATAATCATCCATCAATGGAACAATTATTTCTCATAATATATATTCAAATTCCACCAAATCGAAATAACATAAACTGAAAACATATGTTTCACATTAAAACATAGCCAAAAAGAGTTTACAAGTAGTGCAAATTAGAAACTAAAAATAAATCTCACATTACAACGTAGATTAATATGAAAGAGCTCAAAGAAGTTAGTAGCATCCTAGTGGCGACTATTATACTCTTCCAACTTATACTTCAGCCACTCAACTTTCTCTTCATCTTCATCCAAGTTCATAAAAATCTGCCTATTGTCTTTCTTTTCAGCAAAATGAGAGAGTGCAAAAAAAAACAGCTTTCTGTCTTGCTTAATCTCAGGTATGGCTTTCAATGTTTGCACAATTTCTTTGTAAGGATCAAATTCCCTTGCAACAGATGTTGCATTGCTCCTACTTTCAACAGCTGAACAAAGTCTGTCGATTTGTGATGCTAACTTATCAGGTCCGCTCAATTTCTTTCCTCTCTTTCCTCGAGCTTGCTTCGTCGAACTTTCTACCGTTCTTTTTTGGCTCTTACTTTGACTTGGTTGAGTATTTGCTTCACCTACATCACCCTCTAAAGTATCATCAGTAGATCCTGCACAATCACCAATATCAGCTTGTGTGGTCTCAACATTCTCATTATTGCATAAACCTTGTGCAGGATTCCAGGTTATACTTCCAGTGGCAACTGTACCCTGGAACATTTGATCCAACAAAGCTTCAATATCTGGATGTATGCCTTTCATTCGAAAGGCTCTAAGCTTAGGATTGGCCTGTTATGATAAAATATTTTTATGAGTTATATTATAAAAGACAAACTTACAAAAAGTAATAAAAGATTAGATAAACACTTGAATTTTTCTCTCCCACCATTCGTCACTTGCATCAATGGTTTTCTTCCTTGGATCCCATCCTAGTCCCGTTTCCTTTTGAACCAATTGCTTCCATTTTTTCCATTCTTCCTTTAAATTATCCCACTTACTTTTCATTTTATTTTTATCATACTTTTTTCCCCTCAGCTCCTCAAACTTGTTAATTATATCTGTCCATCCATCCCTTTTGTTGCTCGCAGGACGATTGCCTTTTTCAATTTGTTCAACGCATAATCCACAAAAAGTTTCTATATCTTCAGGGCTCCAATACGCTTTTTCCTTTGATGAACTTGCCATCTTTCAATAAAATGAATACAAACATATTTGAAAAATGAAAAGAGATGATATTAACTATGAACACAAAGCAAGGGACACTACAAATAAATTAAAAATGCATTTCATATGAACCCATGAAAGAGCACACCAAGCTGGATATGTACGTGGGGCAAAAGAATAGAAATATAAGAAATAGAAGTGAAAGAAGACAATCGACACCTTTTGAGCGAAGAGAGAGGCGAGCACGTGCTTCGGTTGTGAACGAAAAGAGAGTTGAGCACTTGGATTCTGAGCCAAAAGAGAACTGAAGAAGAAAGAATATAAACAAATCACAAGAGTCAACCTCAGCAAAGCTCACGAATTAATCAATGTATTGTTTGAAGTGAAATTTCTAAGCTGAAAAATGATTTAATTTAGAATAATAAACACCGAGAGAAGTGGAAAATTCGGCAATGTGGGAATGGGAACCACCTGAATTTTATGTAGAAGTAGGTCACTTAAATACAATAAATTACAAAATACTATTTATTCTCATATAACTTGAATAATTAAAACCTAGAAACTATTTAACAAATAACTCTCTCTCTCTCTCTCTCTCTCTCTCTCTCTCTCTCTCTCTCTCTCAATTCGCCCTCCTTGCTTGCTTGTGGCTCACTGTTGCTTGTTCAAGCCTCACAACTCTTCTTCATTCTCAACTCGCCCTTACTTAAACTGTCATTAAGTGGTTAACCATATTGGTTGTTATGTTTTCGGGTGGTTAGAATTTGGAGCAATAATCTTGTGGTATGAAGAATTAAGTTTTATAATTTGTCTTATGTAGTGTTTTGAACTTTTTACCAAAAATACTTACAAGGCCATCTTATGGATTGTTGCTTTTGAACTATAAGGGATTTCCATTGTTCATCTTTTACTTTGGACTATCATTTAGCTAAAAAGATGAAACAGAAAAAAGGAACAAGAGAAAAATAGGTGCTCGGGTTTGGAATCGGACGGGAGAAACATGATAGGTTTCAAGATCGGTTTTGGGGCAAATTAGATGGGTTCTAAGTTCCAAAAATTGGGTACTAGTTATAATAAGATAGGTTTCAGGTCTGGAATTTATCTAACTTGATGCCGATCACCCCTTGTACAAAGTTCTAGTTACTGATATATGTATTTTTTCATATCATAGGTCATAACAGAATGTGTTGTTGGCATTTTTTGCTTTAACAATGTCTTTACTTGACATCATTAGTTTACTAGGTCATCCTACATTGTTGCTTAAAAGTCCCAATTTTCTAAGCCACCTTAAGGGAGTTCATTCTCGTCTTTTTCCAAATATGTTAAAGGAAGTACATATTTTTGGAACCCTAGCAATTAGATGTTGAAAGCGGAACTCCACTTGTCATCTTCAAGATCGACTTTAACTACTCAGAACAAAATTTTGATATTTGACCAAAAGCTTAATCGACCAACACGAGAACCAAAAGACCAGACCTTGAGCACTTCAACAAACAGGACAACGGGGGCGTTTTCTATTGGATATAGCCATGCTCATGACATGAACAATAAAACCTGGATGAGGATGCAATCCAATTCGAGGAATGATAAAAGCCAAGCATACACGGGTTGCCCAATCTACTTCTAGTACTTAACGTTTTCCTTTGCTTTTTTTTATGGCCTGTTCAAATTCCACTGGCAACTTCTCCTTGCAATTCAGTTGTGGGCATTCGCATGACATAAAAATTAAAACTGCATTATTTGGTTATTCGATTTTAGGTAATTCAAGAAAAGAGTTATGTTCCCCTGCTTAAGACAGAACTTCGAGGGAAACTCTGAAACAAGCAGAGTCAATGAGAATTTTCGCTAAACCACTTGTCTGTAGCAGTTATGTGAAAATCTGTAGAAAGGCAACACTCAGAAGACAACAACCTATACCATCACTGTCCTGAGAGTCACCTGCACAAAGCACTAATATATCTCAAGCAATTAACCTCCCAGCCTGATGTTCACCCTCTCAAAATTCAGATTATGTTTTGCTTAATCTCTCCCAAGATTCCAAAAATTCGAAGCGCTTTCTCCAGTTCGTTAAATCCAGAAAGAACTGCAAAAGTAACCGCAAAATTTCGAAGTGTAGACCATTGATGCAGGGACAATTTACACTCTTCCATCTCAATTAAAAACTTTGTATTACTTGAGCAGTAATATCCTCAATCAAGCACAACATACCATTCATGAAATCACGATGTGCTTAATAATCACAACCAGAAAAGGCACAACTTCTATCATCAGCTACCATATCCAGGCATCATTGCCGTCCAACACCCATCCAAGATTTTGCAAAATATGGTCACAACGTGGTCGGGCCAAACAATGACATTCTAAGGAACTCAATAGATAAACTAGTATAGACTGATACAGGACAAAGAAGAGGGCCGGCAAAAACTCACAGCTCCATTTGGCAAGTGAAGATGAAACAATCATTTATGTTTCCGAAGCACTAAAAACTATCCACGATGTAGGCTAACAAAACATTATGCTTGCAATCCAATCTCTTCGACAACTTTTGCAAGTTTCAACTCCCTAATCCAATAGATCCCCACCATCAAATTCCCCAAACAGAAATAGCACTACGCAGCTTATTTACGGAACAACGAAAATCATAATCAAACATGGAAAAAGGTTGCAATGCAAGAAGAGTAAAAAAAAACCTGCAGAACATGTTCTCTCTCTACTCACGCAATCCTGACACGAATGGTAAAACAAGCCACGGAGAGATCGAAAATACCTTGGAGAGAGGCGAAATCGAGAGGCTACGATCCTTCCTGACCGGAGCTATGCTCAAATCCCTCAAGTCCGATTGAACATCCGCTTCGTTCTTCTCGTTATCTAACGGTAGCACAGACGAAACACGTGAGAAAATGCAAATCACAACTTCACAACGGCGAATGAAGTCAAAAGCTTTGCTTGGAACCGATCGGGACTTACGGGAGGAGGAGGCGGCGGGCGGCGAGACAGCTTAAACCCAGCAAGTGTATGTGCTTAAGGAGATCGAGTCTCGGCTTTGCTTGGATCAAAACAGCGCGGATTAACAGGGATTCAAGAAAACGACCATCTAATCGCGGAGTTCCCTACCCGACTCAGAGACAGCGGCAAGCGGGCCAGCTCGTGAGAAATCGGGCTACGGTCTGCCGCCTTTTGGTGTCTTTGAAACAAGTAAAGAAACTCACCGTCGGCGCGGAGATTTGGGGAGCGAAAGATCATGTGCTCGAGGGCGTCGGCCAGAGGTCGTCGGAGAGGGTCCGGGCAAGGCCGATCCGCTAGAGAACTCCTTCTCGCTCTCGAGTCTCACTCTCTCCGCCACGCTCTCTCTCGCACTTGAACCTCTCTATTCCGTTCAGTCCCTGAGAAGTGAAGAGAGAATGAACGTGAGAGAAGCGACACTGAAGAGGCAAGCGGCGACAATAATAATCTAGGGTTTTCAAAAGGGTAAAACTTGGAAGTTAATAAATTTGATGAGGGCAAAAAAGGCAAAATAATTTTTTTCTTTAATGAGCCCCCCAGCATGCCGAGAATGCCAAAAAGCTCAAGGCACCCCCAAGGCAGCCTTGGGCTTTCGGCCTTCAAAATGTTGGCTTTGCCTTGAAGATACTTGGAAAGTTTTTTCCCAAACAACTTTATTTTGGCCCAAGGGGCTTTTGATGGCCAAAGCTCCTTCCAAAGCTGATTCCAAACGCACCCTTAATGATGTCTGCTTGCTTTTAGGACGCAGGAAACGACACGTTTCTCTTTTGCCTGGTTGGTCAGCCTGCTGAATAGATATATAGTGACACGTCAGCCGCCACGTATGCAAGTTTCCAACGGCGGTTTCAACGCATAGTGCACGCATCTCTGCGATCCATGTTAAAGTTCGTTTGTTTTTTTTCTTTTTTAAATTCAGGAAATGTGGCTTAAAAAGAAGGTCGATCTTGAGTCCCAAAATGACAATTATTTTTAGGCCATTAAATTTTTTTTTTCTCGGTAGTGCCGAATCTGCCGATGTAGAATCTGATTTCGATTCTGGTACTCTAAAGACCAACTAATTTTAGAAGAAAACGAGCATTCATTTTCGTGGTCGTAATAATTTTTTCTTTAGTGAAAAACATTTCTAAGGAATGCAAAATAACACCGTTAAACAACGAATTCAGGAAGCTATTGTCAGCATAGTTTCCTGGTCTGATCTACCTATTCCACGTCCTTTCTTCCTCCGCGAAGGGATCACCATCTAAATATTCGAAAGAGTCGCTCTACATAGGTTGATTGAGAGAGAGAAAGTAGACGAGGTTAGTTGTGGTGTCTGAGATGGCTTGTTTCGAAGACAACCAACAAATCCAAAATCCCTAATTGAATTGGCGAGGCCAATGCTGAGTAATTTCAGGAAATGGAATTGCCAAAGTTTGAAACTTTACGCTGAAAAGACTCAATCGGCAAAGAATCGGAACCCACCAAAGCTGCATACCATGAAAATCAATGTCGATAGAGCATTTTTTGGAGGTAAAACAGTTGGAGCTATTTTGGAGATTCTTCGCGACGAGACCGGAGCTCTACTGGATGGCCTTGCTACGAGGGTCCAGCTTTGCCGGCGTTTCATACGGAAGCCATGGCCCTGCTCGGAGATTTGAAACGTTTTCAGGCGAGGAGAGAGAATTTGCTGGAGCTCGGGTCGACGTAATGCTGAAGAAGACGCGAGGTGGGAGGTGCAAGCTTTAATTGAGGAAGCGCAACCATCTTCGGCCCAATTACGATTTATCTCCTTGGCCCAACGTTCGAATTCTCCTCCTTCCTCTTGAGCGGGAATTATTTCGGGGAAAAAAAAAATTGTACCCTGAGGGAAACCATTTTCCTGGATTGTGCAGCTTCTAATCTGCATAAATATGCAGCTTTGATGCTGGGATTGTAAAACACTTGCATTTCTGCTAAAAAAATACCCCACAAATTGACAATGCCAGTGCCCGATCGTTTCGAATTTAGGGCTTTTGTCGACGCCCGAAAAAGCCCCAAATCCAATCTCCAGTCGGTGTTCGACCTTCATGGCGAAGACCCGAGCTGCCTCGTTAGGCTGCCGAAACTAGCAATCCTCCAGTTCTGCTGCTTCAAGCCGACCCTCCTTCGCGAATTGGTCTTTCGTCTGATCTGATTGCGGTGGTACCGGAGAGTAGGACGCTTCGGATTCCAGATTTGTAGTGGTGGTCGGCGATGAGGGCGGACGGAATTGAGGGTGATCATTATAAGTGCAGCGCCTTAGGCTATGGCATTTCGTTGTGAAGTATGACACTTTGGGATTGTTTGTGCGAGCACGAAAGGGGGAAGATTTGGAGCGCTTGCAACTTCCTCTGATGCACCATCAGAGGGAGAATGAAGATAAGCTTCGGACTGCATTCGCCGCGATCGCAGTATGCACTCTTATTCAGGTAGGGATAATCAATTTTTGAAAGTAATGACAGATAATGCGCACTTTTATAGTTCAGTAGAACAATATTGTTTTCTCGAATTCTTGATTTCCTAATAGCCTTCGATCAGCTTAATTATTTTCTTTAATTATCTCTTCTCTTACCTTGTAATGGACGGTAGTTAAGCAATGTTGTTATAGGATGCAGAGCATGGGACGACTACAGGCGTATCAATGCGTGACAGGGCAGCGACAGCTTTTGGCTCTTGCGTCTAGAGATTCCAAAACCTGAAGATTTCAACAGGCCGGGACATGTTTTCCCATTGAAGTACAGGGAGGGTGGTTCCTGAAAAGAGCTGCGCATACAGAGGCTTCTGTCGACCTTGCTGTGTTAGCTGGATTGGAACCCCTGACAGTTCTCTTTGCGAGGTAGTGGATGATGATGGCTCCATGGCAAGATTACCTGAGCTTCGTGAGTTTTTTTTTTTTTTTTTTTTGGGTCAGAGAGCTTCGTGAGTTTACACAGCGGGAGAATTGAAAATTGCATCCATTGCTGATTTAATCAGGTAAGTATTCTCTTCCCAGCAATCCAAATGCATATACTTTTTAAGGACACGTAGTCCCCAGTCGAATCCAATTTCAGCTGCAACTTTCACTTTTTTAAGTGTTGGCTCTTTTGGTCAAGATGTTGTCGCTGCAGCATCTCCCCTTTTTGGGAGTGGATAAAGAGTCTCTCATGGGGTGCCGATGGGCTTTTGTTTTACATAGCAAAAAACGAGAGGAGCATAGGCCATCTTGGTCTATTCGTGTCTGAAGTTTATTTTATGCTTTAAACTTGTGGTTATTGTTCTGATCATTGAGATACCATGGAGATCAATAGTTTTGGGATCTGAAGAATTTGTTTCTCACAATATTTTATGTGTATGGTGTTGTTAGATTAGTGTTTGCTGTTCATCTATTACCCGATGTTTACCTTGAGAAATTGGTTATAACTGGCCAGGATTCTTGCTGAGTCATGTCAATGAGCCCGTGACCTCCATTATCTCTATGTACATTTTCTTGTGTTTACCTCGTTTCAAAACCTATATCTGAATGTCAGTTGACCATTAACTGAGGCGGAGCTTGAGGTGATTCTCAGCATCATCACCAGGAAATAAGGATAGAACATCTTGATTGACAAAAGAGTGCTTGAAGTTGTCTGATGTATTCTGACTTGTTTATTGAGAAGCTTCTTGTACTGTATGATCGAGAAAATTTCACTGTTCAATAGATTCATAAATTTACAGGTACCACCGGAAAAGAGATAAATTAGTTGAATGTGTTGTTGCTGCAAGATTACCAACATTGTCGGGCCTTTTACAGCCCATTGCTATAGGTCAATATTAGATGGAATCAAGCACATTGCAATGGTCAAGGTGAGATAAATTATGAGTTAATTGCTAAAACTGTTTTAAAAATTCAGAAACTAATGAAAAGAGAGTTTTGAGTGGATTAATTGTAAACTTTGAAGATCTCGTTTCTAGCAGTCCAATTTTCAACTCAACTTCAATTTGCGCTTCATCTTATGTACTTCCAGTGCGTGGTTTTGTTTGACAATGAATTTAATGGAACGGGCTATCAAGCTTTAGAGTTGAATAATCACCGCACTGAAAAATTGATGGTATCTTTTGGGTGGAACTCCATTTAATGTATCTTGAAGTTTGTAAAAGAAAGTATCTATTATCTAATCATGTGTCAATCATAATTTGGAGTACCAAATTTATCTTACTTGGATAACAATTTTGTCAGTACTAACATTGGGAGAAATGATTGTTAGGATATTAGAGGAACTGCTGGGAACAATAATTCTTTCTTATAGTTTATGAAATGATTGAACTGGGGCCTGTATGTGTCTGCAATTGATATCAGCATGCCGTAATTTTGATCAATAGTAGTGTCTTTAGTTTTTCCTATTTTATGTCCTCCCTTCAGACTGCAATATTTTCCATCATGTGATTCATACTTCATTGTTTACCATCTGAAGAGGGCAACATTGAAGATCGTTGAGATGTCCTTGTGAGGGTACAATCGGTATGCCTCACAGGAGACATATTTGGATCTGCTAGATGCAACTGCGGCAACCAGCTTGCACTTGCGATGCAGCAGATAGAAGCTGCGTGTTGGTCTACCTTTGAGGGCATGAAGGAAGAGGAATAGGTTTAACCTGCAGGATGGTAGGCGTGATTCCATGGAAGCAAATGTGGAGCTTGGATTGCCCGTTTACTCTCGAGAGTATGGAATTGGTGCTCAGGTATTTCTTCCTTAAGTCAGAAACTATACTGATGTGAGAGGCAACCGTTTCAGAGATTGTGCATCATTTTGTAGGACTACTAGAGGAAGCTGCTGACTAAAGCAGAGCTTCAAATTCTTGTTAAAAATACAAGATCTAATTACTCTAAAGAATCACTCCATCGTTAATCTTTTTATAGCTCATGAAGAACGTGGGGCTTAGAGGTTATGGCCTGATGATTGCTGAGAGAGTCCCTCTAGTAACTCCTACAGCAAAGGAGAATAAGAGATGCTTGGAGACAAAACGCTTCAAGATGGGCACATCTATGGGAGCGGACAATGGCCTCTTCAGCAATCTCATCAGCAAAAACGGCAGGACGAGCAGCCCTATTTCTTTTGATCCAGCTGTGTCTGACTCATGAAACCTGCTAAATAGTTCAACTGCTAATGATTTACGCGGGGGCTCACAAGCAAGTTCACTGACAGATGGTGTTATTACTTAATTTTAAAAGCACTAAGTTAAAGAACATTGGGATTCCTGCTGATGATGAGTTCTGGAAATTTGATGGGATCCAGTTTTAAAATTAATCTAAGATTCATTATTGTTCTATTGATGTCACTCATCCATTTTGTGAGGCGAAAAGGTGACGATTAGCCATTTTATCGAAACTTCCTCGTGTTATCGATGGCTTGCAAGATTTATCCTTGATTCAAGTTCAAGGAATACGCTCAAGTCTTTGTTATTGATCATCTCTCGATATTGGCGTTGATAAGGATTGCTTATGACCTTTTATTTGTCGAATGAAGATGCAATACGCAAAGAGGTTGGAAATTAGTCACACACGTACCTGTTACTGTGGAAAATGCAATGTCTAGATGTAATGTTCACTACTCTCCGAAAAAAACATCAGGAAATACATCACCCTTCAATTATTGCGGCAGAGAGTTTCGCTTTCTTTGATCTGATTAACAAAACAAAATATAGCGAAGAAGAGAATTTTCTGTAGGCATACCAAAGTTTACGCCTATGCCTTGACATTCCTTCTGAAAATGGAGACTTTGAGTTCAATATTATCAATGCTAACAAGCTTGAACACACGAGCATCTGCTTCCTTTAGAGAAGTTTCTCTCTGAAATGCGGCTTGACCAGCAGAGAGCTTTCTCGAGCCATGTTGTGGGTAGTACTGGAGCTTCACTTGCCTTGATCGATCCGAATACTTAAGAGCCGCAGTTTGCACGCTTCCGTTGATGTGTTCCCTCCAAAATCGCCGGGGACAGCCTGCAGAGTTGATTTTTGATCAACAGACGATGACTTACACAAGGAATGCTAATTGCAGAGTCACTTCGGTTGTCTCAACAATTTAAAATATTTGTACAATTCAGGAAACCACAACCATTACAATAATTAAAAGTAATGGAGAAACACTGTTATAGTCCCTAAGATCCTCCTTTCCGACGGAAGTCCAGCTCCTATTTAACTAGAAAAGTAAATGGTACATCTACATGTGTAGATCCATAAGATGTAGGAGAGATAAAAAAATTATTCCAAATTGACTAATGGCATTAATATTCATCCAAGGTGCTTAAACACAAGTCGGTGCAACTCGTACAATTTCCACAAATTTAATTGGAAAAGCGAGTAGAGAGAGAAAATTTAACTGAGTAGAACTGAATTCTACTATTTCAAATCATCTTTGTAGCATCAATGCCAGATTCTTGCACAAAAAAAGAACTTTGTGGATTATAATTCGAGATTTTGAATTTTATGAGGATGGAAATTGAATGGTGGTCGGAGGAATCATTTCCAACGTAAGATACAATTATCAAAATTGAAATTAAAAAAAGAAAAAGAAAATAATGAAACAACGATTTTCACATGTTTGGATGAGAAAAAAGAAAGGAAATGAGAGATGCCTAGGTAAGTTACGGAAAAATAAAGTAGGTACGTTTTAGGTAGTTATGCTGAGATGGCAAATTGCGAGAAAATTATGTATTTACCTATTTACCATCTTTGTCATATGACAGAGGATTTGCTTCATTGCGACATTAATGGCCAATCAATTAGCAATGGGTTAATCATGTCAGAATTCAATTATCCACTTGCCTAATGTTATTAGCTAATATTAATACGGACCACTTTTTTACCATATAAAAAGAAACAACCCGTTAGTGGAAATTAGGGGATCTCAGAGATTCTCCCACGGCGGAGCTCTCTGCATCGCGCCTTCAGCCCCGCGGTTGCAACTCGGATCTGTTTCGCATCGCATCTAAGTTATGTCTGTCGGGCGATTCCATCGCTGGATTTTCCATCGTTGCCGAGCGTCGTCATCGTTCAGTGGATTCAAGCAATCGACAAAGCAAATGGTTTCGAGATTAGAAGCCTGAGAAGCTTGCCAGAGGTTCCGAAGGGATAGCGGCGGCAGAAATCTCATGCCGTCTTCCGATCCTCTGTTGTGACTTGGCACCCGGGCGTTGCCACGATCTCGTCGTCGCCGACGCTCCGTTTCCGGGTTTTCTCCGTTGATGCAACCTCGTCGCCGTTTGTTCTGATTGAGAAGTTTGAATCTCTTCTCCGATCACAAAGTTCCTACCTCTGTCCCGCGCGGTTGCTCTGTTCTTACGTCCTCATTGTGGTAATCACGCGTTTGACGAAACGCCACAGAGAGAGAGAGAGAGAGAGAGAGAGATCCGACACTTCTTCAGTTTGGTATTCGCTGTTCCAGCTCTAGATTTCACCTCTGTCACTGCCACTCATCGTCGAGAGTTAAAGACATTCAGCTAGCTGCCATGGTCTGTCCTGCTTTTGCGGGTGGTTATGAATGCCTCCTTATGCTTTGTTCCTGCGTGCTTTTTCAAGAGAAGATAATTGGTCTCTTGACCTGCACCGTCACGCTCGCAAACCTTGTTCCTTCGGCTTTACACCATGTGCGGTCAAATGGATATTGCACGGTGATTGTTTGACGATATGCCTCTTGAGGAATAACTTCACTGGGAAAACGATTATCGAAGGATACATGAGGATGGGAGAGGCGGGTAAGTCTCTGGTTCCCTTAGTTACATGCCATACGGGGACGATTTCTCTTGGAACGCAGGGATTTCGTGTTTTGCCGGTGAAATGAGCAAATGTTAGTTTCCAGGAAGAATGCATATGCTTAAAATTCCAGGGTTCATGGTTATGGCAAGAATAGGACAACCATGGAAGCCCTTGGGTTGATTAAAGCTACTGAGCTAGTGAATTACCATATCAGAGAGTATGAAGAAGGGAGGACTACTACTTGGAGGAGTCTCTTGCTCAGCAACAACTCCGTCTTCTCTCCGGCGAGGATGAGGACGAGGATGAGGATGAGGATGAGCCATCATGTTGAATGAATTTCAAAAAGGAAAAAGACGAAGGGCTTCAAGGAACAGCAAATGTAATTACATCTGCTTTCAAATGAATTATACTTTGCTTGCCTCTTTCTCTTGAATTGAATCGACTCAGAGCTCAAGAAATTGATTAGTTTTTTACTCCAGATCATCTACTTCTACGACATCTTCTGTTTTAGTTGAGAGAAATTTGCTCCTGAGGTTTGATATTTTGCTACTGATTGGCGAATAATCCATTTCTAAAGCACTCTTATTGGATACTATTATACAAAAAGTAGAGTTCACTTTGTATTTGAAAATAATTAGGTGACCATAACCAATGAGTAATGCTTCATGAAATTCACCCACCCTTTTTCAATGATGAAACCATGTAATGGGCATCCTCTTTTTTTTATATTAGTAATTAGTTAATGGTCACAGAAATAAATTTTAATTTTAATTAACTGCATCTTTGGGTGGTCTAATTTAGGGGTGCTTATCTACAATATTATCTTAAACGGACCTTCCCCAAAAATATGTTATCTTAAGAACATACCATCATTAGATAATGGGACAACAGCGTGATTATTTATTCACCCGATTGCTCCTTGAGAAAAAGAAGTGATTTAACCACTCATTTTATCTCATTTTCTATTCTTTTTCCATTGATATATCTATCACCGATTTCGACTGTGCTATCGCAGACTCCAAAATTATTCATTAATATGTGAAAGTCTATGTAATTGGTATATAAAAAATAATAAAAAAAAATGGAGACTTTGAGTTCATTATTATCAATTCCAACAAGCTCGAACACATACATCTCCTTCCTTTAATCTCCTTCCTTTAGAGAAGTTCCTCCTTGAAATGCGGCCCGAGCGGCAAAGAGCTTTTTCAAGCCATTTCGAGGGTAGTACATGAGTTCCACTGGCCATGATCCGTCCAAATATTTAAGACTTGCGGTTTGCATTCTTCCATTGATGCGTCCCTTTGAAACCCTGCCCGGGACAATCCGTCGAGTTGATTTTTGATCAAAAAATGATCTATGAGTAAGAACATAAAAGGTATGATGATTAACACAAGAAATGTTAACCAGACCACGTGCATAATCTCATGGGAAACCCAAATCATATAGGAATATGACAATACCTTATGAGAAGGTAATAGATTTCATTCCTGTCCAAATTTTGCACATGAGAACTATCATCTCAGGATTGCTTCAATAGATTATGTGACCAGATAACAACTGTCAAGGAAAGATATTGTAGCTCGTACCGTTAGTAATTAAACCAAATTCATTGGAAATTGTCGATAAACAACTAGCTTAGCTCATCATTACTTTGTAAATAGTTAATACACAAGTGAATGCTTTAGGATGCTTATTAAGAAGAACATATAGGGAATCAAACAGAATAAGAGATAACTTGTTAGTTGAGTGAATTTTTATCAAGAATATTGTTAGAGATGCTAAGGCTAGTATGTAATATTAGAGGTACTAAGACCAAATCTGATAAAATTGATTTACAAAGTGACGTGCAAGATTTCAATTGATTGTTTGAATATGATCCACTTATTCAATGCCTAGTACTTGTGATATCTTTAGCATGACTCTTGCATTAATAAGTGATCAGTATGATCGTTGCCATTAGGGAAAAAGTACCAAAAAAGTTCTAAATCTATGGCATTGGTACAAATTCAATACTAAACTCTTCGATTGAGCCAATTTAGTCATAAATCTTTTCACATTGGTAAAAAATTCAATCATTCTAGCCAATTTTTGCTGGGCATACGGCCAATGTTGACGTGACAATTTTCAAATAATTTTTTATTATTTTTCTTTTTCCTTTTCTTTTTCTTTTTCTCTTCTTTCTCCTTGGGCTTCTTCTCACTACGTTGGCCAGCGAGGCTTCGACAAGGTTTTCTGGCCATTGAAGAGGGTTGTAACCCTCATCCAGGGCCACGGGCAAGGCTGCTTCACCTAGATCTGGGTGAGACCAACCTCACCATCGTCTTGCCTCGAGTGAAGGTGAGGCCAGGTGAGGGCCGCAACCCTCTTTGGCGATCGACAAGGGCTTCACAGCCCTCACCTAGTGGCTAGAGAGCTTAGCTGGAGCTTCGTTGGCCACTACAAGGAGAAGAAGTCCAAGGAGGAATAAGAGAAAAAAGAAAAAGAAAAAATTAATAATTTTTTTGAAAAAAGATAAAAAAAAATTATTGAAAAATTGCTACGTTAGCATTGGCTAGATGACCGGCCTTGTTAGCACCGGTCGATGAAAATTTGCTACAAGAACTAAATTGGTATCAATGTGAAAAAATTTAGGATTAAATTAATTCAATCAAAAGATTTAAAATTAAATTGATATTAATGCTATAGATTCATGATCATTCTTATCAAATTCATTCATTGTCACATAAGTTGAAAAGGGGAAAGACAAGTCCTCTCTTGGAACTTCCTCCTTCAAATGTTAACATTCATGGATAAGTTATGAATATGTCTTGAGGAATCAACGAGGACTACACAGAGTCTGACCATGCACGTTTTCAAATGGCCTGCGTGATAAAAGAAAGACCGTGTATGCTCACGAGAGTAGCACACGAGATGTGATTTAGGACGATAATTGCTAGTTGGTAGGCTTGTGCTTTTAAAAGGTAGCCTACATGATATGAAGTCACAAAAATAAAAGCTTCGTTTGTTTTGCAGATTATGAATAATTTGAAAAATATTTTCCTAAAAATAATCACTTATATATTTTATAAAAATGAATGAATAAAAATAATTTATCATCCACGAAAATATTTGAACATAAATTATTTGCAATAATAAAAATATGTTCTATTGACTAATTATTTTAAGTGAAAAAGAAATCATTTTAAAGAAAATTTGTCCAAACCATATTTTTTTTGCAAAACAAATAGGGTCAAAGATAACTAGAATGTGGAATTAATGTAGTCAATTTCTTTAAGTGACAATTTTCTCTTTCTTTTCTCCCAGGCCCGACCTTCTCCTTTTCTCTCTGGCTCCCTCCCTTTTGTCCTGAACGTTGGCTAAAGAGAGGGAGGAGACAGAGAGGACGGCATGGAAAAGGAGACCAGAAGATGCAGAGAGGACGTCGACCGGGAGTTGGTGATCGGGGCCAGGCCGGGCAGGGGCAGCTGGCATGTCAGAGGCCATGCGCGCCGGTGCTTGAAAGCGAGAGAGGGAGAGAGAGAGAGAGGAGCCGAGAGTGAGAGCTGAGATTGAACTGAGGGCGAGAGAGAGCCTCAGCCGACACATTGGGCTGCGTGCGAGCTCCGTCCGACCCCTCCCGGTAGAGGTCCTCGAGCCCGAACAGGCAAGCCTCCTTTTTTCCCTCTGTTTGCTGCTCATTTGTGGGTACGCCAGGCCGGGGTTCGTGGCCATCTGTAGGTCCTTAGCTAGTTCGCTGGGCGTTGTTGGTTGTTTGCTGAGAATCCCGGCCCCGTTTCGAGTCCTCGTTGAGCCGGGAATCCCTCGTTCAGCATCCCATGCCACCCGCTCGATGAAATGCCCGAATGAGATCCACTGACGTATCCTATTTTTGGTCAAGACGGAGTCAGTCCATGCTTTGTCTTGCTCCGTAGAAATGTTCCTGTTGTGTTTGGTGTTGCCCGGTCCGCGTCCACCATCCTGGCAACCCGCGGAAGCCGCGGATCTAGCAGCGTAGGGCATCCCGCGAGCATCTCACCATGGCCGTCGCTAGGAGTTGCCGACCAGAAGATGGTTGGACGTTTGGCTCGGCTTGCCCGATAGTAACGCCGTTTTTCGTTAGTTTCATTCTATGTGTTCAGGCATGCGCGTGATGTTTGATTAACGGTGTAATATGCGATTTTCAGTCTAAGATAGATCGTTATTCAAGCTTTGGTTGTTCTGGGATTGATGGGCGAATGTCGAAGGCTGATGGTCTGGGCGGTGAGGCTTGGTGGAGTCTCGGGCGCGGGGGAGAAGCTGGCTGTTCAGGGGGCAGAATAAGTCCAGAAGGTGGACTCAAGGCTTGGGGGCCTTGATTTTGGTTTGGAGTGGACTGAACTTGGGATTGGGCTCAGGATTAACTTGGGATTTTTTTTGTGGGCTTAGTTTAGTGTTGGAAAGTTTGGGCTTGTTAATTCGGCTTTTGGTTGAGCTTGATCTGTTGGAGTTGGGCTTAGTTAAATACCGGAGGAATTGGGCCTAATTCGCCCAATTCGTTTTTATTAACAAAAGCCTCCTGATGTATAAAGCCCATTTCTTGTGGGTTGGGGCAACCCACTTTCTGACTGGGCCCGAGTGTCGGGCCAATTTTTGGATTAAAAAATTAGGAAAATATTTAAACATTCAGAAAATTCAAAAAATGGGAAAAAGCTTAGAAATTAAATTTGAACTAGTTTTATTAGATTCTTCATATTAATTATAGTTTAGAATTAGTTTAGCATTAAAAAAATTGAAAACCCTTTGATCTAAAAACAAATTGTGCTAAAAAATGAACAAATTCTTAGAGCTTTACTATAGGATTTGAATGTTCCTTTTTTTAGACTAATGCTCTTGATTACGCACTTTTAGTATGTTGTTTCATAGCGTTAAATTCTTATTTTCTCTTGTAATTTATTTAATACTTCTTTTGTTGTTGATTGTTATTTTAATAATTTTACACCTGCATGATCGCTCACGTGTTAGTGGACTAGTTTAACATCACCACAAATTGCATGGTAAACATCTTTTTTGAAATGAACAAGATTAAGTACTAAAATGGCACTAGTCGATCAATTAGTAGAATCAATCCTCGGCTCTAGATTTTTTGGTTGCGCAAGAAGTAAGGTATGCTCTTGTGCCACACTTGGATTATAGTCAACCCCACTAAACTAGTGACGACTCCTCATTAGAAATTCTTATAACGTCAATTTGAATACTCAATGTTATGCGAAGTATGAACTTAGGAGAACTTGTATCTAAAATGAAGGCCATAGGCTACCTATGTCTTTTTCCCTAGAGACGGAAAAGGTAGGTCTCAACATGATAAAGGGAAGGAGATCATATAAATACAAAAAGTAATTAGGACCTTAAGTATGTGATATGGGACAGTACTTTAACAATCCAGACTTGACAGGGCAATATCCGGTGTTGCACTTTCATCTTTTCTCCGGGGACCATGATGACTAGAAGCCGTGATCTTTGCGGAATGGAGGGACTGCGCACTGTTTTGCTTTTGCTGATTTATAAAAGACCCATCTGACAAGAAAAAATCTCTGTTTGGATAAACTTTCAGTGATGGAGGCGGGACCGACGGGATTGATCATGCTTATCAGACGGATAAATTTCGCCCGATTGAAGTAAAGAAACCAAAGAGGAGTACTGAAATTTATGGAGAAGCCCAAAATATAGGAATCAGACTCCACGAGGCTGGCACTTATTTCTCTCTCTCCATCTACAGTTCGGGACAATCAAAAAGCATTTGGGCCATCGCACACCACAGCATGAAATATAGTTTCCATATTATTATTTATAGGAAATTACTTAATTAGGTATTAAACTTAATGTGCAGGTATCAATTCAACTTTAAACTTTTCAACTTTAACAATTTAGTCCTAAATTATGTGAAAAAATTAACGGAATGAACATATTGGAGGTTCACACAAAGATTTATAGTTAAATTGTCCAAATTGAAAATTTTAGAGCCAAACATGCACAATTTCATTCAAACTATTTAACATGTTATAAGTTTACAATTAGATTACCTTACCCGTCCATAAGGATAAATTGCTAATTCAAAGCACACGACTTACAAAGTTAAATTTCTAGTTATAGGTGCGACCTGCCTTCCCATGATTGCGAGTAAATTACGAAAGAATCTAGAAAAATTACTGCTGGGCCGTTTGCCAGGGTGGCCACCATTTTCACATGCGCAAAAAGCTCCACCCGCTTTGTTGGTCAACACCACTCGTGCGAGTTCAACAAGCAGGTCTTTACCCACGTGAACACGTGCTCTTATCTTCACCTGCCGGAACATTTCGTAGAGAATTACCTAACCAGAAAAATTAGTGAGAAAGAGGGAAATTGGAAATAGAATCGCTACCAAAAAAAAAAAAAAAAGTTCCTCATCTCAACCTTTGACTGTGCCCTAATAACCTCCAAGTCTCGGTACCAATTACATCACCTGCCCTCCCCTTTTATCAGTGAATAAACAAGTTAAAGAGATGAAAGATATAGAAGTTATGGTGCTTAAGGTGTTGAAAAATTAGAGAAGCAGAGGGAAGCGGAAAAAAAAATGATGACAGTGACAATAATTGGATCTTACTAGTTTTATGCGATAACTTTTGTATGGCTGTATTAAGATCACCCTCCAACCTCACATCGCATAGGTGTCGAAACAGTGCCACACGACGAAGTTCTGGTGTGCTTAGTATGCCTTTAGAAAATATCTTCATTTTTGGGCACTCTTCCACTTCAATGCTATCCAATAATGGAAAACTGAAGATGCAACTTTCGGTGGAGGAGAAGCATACCAGGCTTGGTAGATTTTGCAGTCTTAATGTTTCTAGCTTCTCAAGAGAAATCACTTCTCCTCCTCCTTTTCCATCGTTTGCCATTACTTCTTTCATTCTTTCACATCCTATTATCGTCATCTCAATAAGATGCACCAAATTTGTGATTGCTGAAAATTTTATTAGATGCACCAACCCAAATAAATTCTTCACCACTAGCTTTGTCAAATTCTTGAAGGATGCCATTGATGGAAATACTGCCGTCAAATTAGGGCAATCCCAAACCTCAAATGTTTCAATACTCTGAAGAATTTTTTCAAGCAAATAGTCTTCTCTCCAAATGCACTTTATGTTGTGTAGCTTGCTTAACTTAAGTTCACTTAAATTTTCAAGCACTGGATGTAATCCCTCATCCACAAGCGCTTCATTAGGGAATATATCTTCAAAGGAGCAACAGAAAATCTCAAGGCTTTGTAGATTCTGAAATCTCTCTAGAAGGAATCTAGGAGGAAAGACAGCCTTTCTATCATGAAAGCATGCCAATGTTAGAGCTTTTGGCTTGCCAAAGATGTCATCAGGAAATTTTCCATCCAATAGCATCTGAATATCCTTATCAACCAATAAAAGACTTAGGGGAATGTCCTGCCAAATTGCCAATACAATGAGAGACGTAAATTGAATAAAAGTTAGGCAATAAAGCATGGGCTGTAAAAGGTTAACTTAAGTTGGTTAATTGCCATGGAAGGCGGCCATCTTCTTACAGTTCATTAATACAGCAGTAAAGTCATGCTACAAAATACAACCATAACCAAATGCTCTACCATGGGCCATGGCCATTTGCCAGCAGGGTTCGCTGTGCACACATGTACGCTTAGATAGAAAGGAAAAAAAATTATATTGGCATATTAATGATCGAACAAACAAATGAAATTCCACTTCACCCAAAAAAAAAGAAAAAAGAAAGTTGGTCATCCCACTACGATTTGAAAAGGAATTGCTAAATGTCAACATGGTTAAGTCGGCCCGTTAATTCAAGAACCGCCCTGACCGAATTCATCTTGTATTAAGAATATGTTTTGCTATTAACGAAAATACGTAGTTTTTTTAGTCAGGTAATGGAATGTGCTGATAATGTTACCACAAGATCTGGGTGTCCACAAATGAAAAGTTTGCTTAAAGAGAATAGAAATATCTTTTGTTGTCATCAAACTGATAGGTAAGGGCTTCATGTTCTATATGATATCAAATTGTGACATATCTATGCAGCTGACATGAGATATAGCAAGTGAATTAAAGAATAAAGTAGAAATTGAGGAAGAGCATTTGCATACATACCCTCTCAAGCGATAAAGGTACTTTGAAATCTGGAAGGTCATGCTGATCATCTCTTTGAGCCCAATTGTTCATGAATTCCATAATGGAGAATATGTTCAATTTGTCACAATGAGTCACTCGCAATTCTTTCAAGAATGACCAATTCAAAGTAGGGAAGTTAGGGCAAAAGCTCTTGAGTTGTGGCATATCATGTAACACTAGAGATGTCAGTTTCGGGAAAAGGAATTGGGCAGTAATAGAGGGTGGATCTCCTCTCGCAACTATTTCCTTTAGCCCACAAGACTCTATGTGAAGTTTCTTAATTTGGCTTAGACTTCTAGCCACCCAGTGCGGAAATAGATTTTCCAGGCTCTTACAATTCTTAGCCTCTATTTCCTTTAAACAATCAAAAGTAAGAGCTTCTTGAGGATTATCAGTCCATATTTTGCTTAAGTCATCCAAGTGGGAGAGAACCATTTTCTTAAGCTGGGGAAATTGTACCTGCCATATTGAAAAACAATGACCCAATAAAAGTGATTACATTGAATTATGTCAAATCCTAGCTCTAATAAATGATGACAATTCTAGAGCTTGTTAGGGACATAAAGGGGGAGGAGTTGACTGATGCTTTCATTTCGGTGGACCAATGATTAAGGTGGAGTATGTTGCATTACAACAAGCATGAAATGCGGTGCTAGAAAATAAGTTACTTTACTGTCCTTTATATTTATGAATACTCTGCGTGCAAAAAAGAAAGGCGAAATTTTTTCATTTGAGTTATGATACAACGAATGCAATTACAACCTCAAATACCAAATGAATATTTTTGCAATTGCCTAAGTTTCACATGACATGAAATTTTAATGCTAGAGTCGCACACAAAAAAAGGACCCCTAGACAAACGCGATTAGTCTTCGTTAACAAATGAAATATGTTGGTGGTACGAAAAACATAAAACCACTGCATGAGCTATTATGAACTGTTTATTTAAGTGCCCACGCAGACTTTTCATCTCATTATGAAGAAATTAAAGAATTACGGCATGCTACAACCTCAATTACCAAATCCATATTTCCTTACTTCTCCTAAGTCCATGGACCATGGAAAAAGACAAACTTGTCATGCAAGTATTGAACGGTCCACCAAGATAATCCCCTCCTTTTACCACATTTTGTTTATTTGGAGAAAAACAACTGTGTCACGAACTCTTATGACTTGTCCGTGGAGAAGCAAGTAATATATATTTTTAAGCTGGTTGCAATAAAATAAATGCAATTACAACTTGTCACAACCAAAAAACAAATCACTATTTCCACACTTCCCTAAATCAAAATTATAAATTGAGGATTACTATGAGTTTTTTTAAATATTTTAACAATGTGGGGAACACCTATTATTACATGATAGCTCATATATGACAAATAAATGAAATTAACGTGATGACAATTTGTCTCAATAAGAAAATCGTATGACTATTTTTGCGTTTTTTACAACCTATTGGTATTCTAAATTGAGTATGACGGTTACTTTTTGAATTACGCTAACAACATGGGGTATACCATTACATGACAATTTACGCATGACAAATAAATGACACTAGAAGTAAATGCATAATCAGAGATGACTCTTATGATTAAAAAGTAAACAAGTACGTGGATACTATATATGGTGAAATGTTCTCCTCACAAACAACAATAAAAAATTTGGCAAAAGCATTAGAATAAAAATAAAAATAAAAAACGCGCTCGCGCGTTAATTGAAACCTCCATAGAATCTGTAGCTTAAAAAGCCCACAAAAGGGGAACAAAAAAGACTGCCTCGATCGGTCGGTTGCATTAATTTCCAATTTTAGAAGTGACGGTAAAGATATTAGCTTCTGTTTACTGAATTTGATCTAAATAAATTTGAGAATTGATTTCCCTTCTTCAAAGGATTATACGATGGCGTGTATCTGTGTGTTCCTCAACATTTTACATTGAGGGCAACCTCTCCTAAATTTTGTCGAATGAATAAAATAATTGTCGAATTTTGAAATTGTATTTTGTTTGATTTTTATAATCAATGGTACATTGAACACTAGCTTTTAATTGGCTGAATTGACAAATAATACTAGCAACGCCTTCTCCCTCTAATTTTTGGAACGCTGCCGTGACGACTTACCGAATTCTCCAACTTTCATGTTTGCCAATCACAAATAAATGCGCCACTTTAAATGAAATTTTTTAGCACTCCGATTAAAAAAGGCCGCTCTCTCCAATTCCTCCATTTTCTTCTCCAATTGCCTACCCTTTTCTAATAATGCAACATTATATAAAGAAAGAATTCTTAGATCTGTATGCTTCAAGTTGAAATTCAACATGCAAAACGGATGTAGTTTTGCCCTATCTTAGATGCTATTCTATATATAGTACTTTAAAGTTCAAATTGTAAAAAGGGAATATTTTTTTTACAGTTATGTTGGTAAATTTTTTAGCACCTTACTGCGCATGATGTGATCTTATGAGCTGACACAAAAACAACACTTCTAGAATGGTATGTATAAACAAAACTAATTTTTTTTTTTTTTTTGGCTTTTTTGAGGATTAGAAAATTTTTAAACCTTTGTACTAATTATTAAAAGATTATGTACATAAATCCATACAAAGCACATGAATATTACTAATTGTTAGAATTTTTTTTTCCCTAAAAGAAATCTCGTTCAGTTCGTGATGGGCCAACTCGACATTGGGGTTGGGGAGATTGAAGATCAGGGTCTTGGAATAAAAAGGCACAGAGGAAGCTAAGTGGATTTCTGAGTGTTATACATTTCGTATCAGAGGAAAGCGGCATAAAAAGGCGCAGAGGAAGCTAAGTGGATTTCTAAGTGTTATACTTTTCGTATTAGGGGTAAGCGAAAACTTATTATTGATTCCTACCGATATGCATCTTTGTGAAGAAAACTAATTTTTGCTTATTTTTGAATCTCATGATTTCATTTACTTCGACATTCGATTCACGAATTAGGAACTTGAGATATTCGTATTTTAATTTGACAAGATGATAATCTAAAAAACAAAAAACAAAAGCATTGTAATAACAAAAACATAACATTTCCTCTGAATGAAAAAAAGAAAAAAAGAACTGACCTGTGGATTAAAAAGTGAAGGGGTGTCATGATCAATCTCCATCAAAGATTGCTGAATGAAACTTCTCATCTTGGAGCAATGGGCAATGGTTAGCTTTTGTAATTCAAGACAACACAACATATAATTCTTTCCCAAGAGGAAACTAGTAAAATGGGGTAAGCATTCCAACTCCATATCATTGAGATTCATGAATGTAATCTTCTCCATTGCACTTCCCTGCCCTTCTTCCTCTGCAATTACTCCTTCCATCTGACCACATTCCTTTATTACCATTCGCTCAAGATTGGCAAGGCACTGAACCATTGATGGAGCAAAAGCATGCCTTAAGTTGCTGCAATTATAAAGGCCCAGGTATGTTAGAGAATTGAAGCGTAACTCTCCCTGAAGATTTTTGTTCCATAGTCGCCCCAACTTTGCTAAATTGACCAATTCCAAAGACTCTAACTGAGGTAGCACCTGAGTGCTTTTCATAGCCTCCTTCCTTCAAGACTGAATATTTCTTCTAGTGATTCGCAATCACACACTTGCAATGCTTTCATTTTGCCTAAAACAAGCATCAATCTTGATGGAATAGCGTTAACAAACAATGGACATTTATACACCACCAAATATTTTAAGTGCCAACATGAATTGATGGGAATAAGTTCGTTGTGCCATTTTTCAATCAACTTTGAGAACTCAGACAACCGCATGAACTTTACTCCAGCAATTATACCCTGTCAGAGATTCGTCATTAAATGTAAACTTCTAGTTAGCAAAAAGAAATCACTCTATGTTGATCAAAGCCATGCAATTACATTGAATTTGATAAGTGATGCATACCATTTGTTCAAACATACTTTGGATGGTGGTGTTGAGGTTTTCCTTCCAAAACCACTCCACTTTTGATACTTGTACTCTCTCCAACTTTGGTGCCTCTATTGGACCCTTAGAGAAGAACTTCATGTTTGGACATCTAGTAATAGTGACATCTTCCAAGAGAGGAAACATCAAGGTGTGTCCACCAGAGCTGAAACATCTCAACCCTATCAATCCATCTAGCTCCATATATTTCAATTTTTTGAAGGCCACTACATGCCCCTCTTTACCTCCCTCCTCCGTGATGACTTCTATCAACATGTGACAATTACTTATCCTCAAATTTGTGAGTTCCACCAAATTTCCTGCTATTGTCGGTGTGAACATATTTGATACATCACAATGTGACACATCAAGAGTCTTTAGATGTTGATTACATCTTGAAGTTGGTGATACTACTTTTAGCTGATGACTTTGGCCTCCTACGCCTTCGACATTAATGCTCAGCTCTCCTAGATATAATTCACATATAACTAGCTCTTCTAAGTTGGTCAAACTTTGAACGAAATGACATGCGGACATTGCAAATTCCTTAAAGATACGACAAAGCTCAAGAACTCTAAGCTTGCAGAAAAGTTCTTCATTAAGAAAATTCCCATGCCATATCTCCATCCATTTGGATGATTTCAATTTTAACTCTTGTAGATTTGAGAATGCACCCTGGTAAAAATATCCAAATCAAAATTCAGCTTAGTAAAAAGAAAATGTTTGCATCATGGTATAAGTGTTGCATTCCACGCATAATAAGTGCATATTAAGATATTGAGTCTCATGTGATTCAAAGGAAGAAAATGTGCCCTCATCAAATCAACATTATCGTTGATCTTTTACATTTGACTTGTATTCATATGTGAACATAAGTGATATCTTAATACACTTTTGCCATGGCAAGATCACACCACATTCCATGTGCTCTCAACCTTTGTGGTACTTAAAGAGAGAGCTAAACCATCAAAATTAGCCCCTACTTTTTTAAAGGGGGATCGATGAGTGTGCATTTGATTCATTGGACAATGACAAGAATGTTCAATCAATACTTGAAGAACATCAATGTTGTAATATATCTATGGATTTACAAAGAGCCACATAGTTTACATTTTCGTGTATAGAGCTACTTGCATGAGACGCTAGACTATGACCTTAATCATCATGCAAATTTTCACCGACAAAGCAAAAAATAATAATAATCTCGGGTCGTACCTTTTCTACTATGAAGAGAGGCTGTTTTAGAAGTGGCATCTCATTCTTAGGATAAGATGCAAGTATCTCCACTTTGTTACAGCCACACACCCTCAGGGTCTTCAATGCTGGCCAATGCGAAGTATGTTTTCCGATGTATATGCACTTCAACTCTGTTAAATGCTTAAGCTTGAGGGAGGTTAATTTTGGGAACACAAACCTGGGAACTAGTCTGTCTTCCTTCTTGATGAGTTCCACAATGCCACATTCACTAACCTCCAACTCCTCAAGTTGGGTTAGATGTATTGCTACTGAGGCTGGAAATAGAGAGGCGAGGCTCTTGCACTTGGAAATTGTAACAAAACGGAGACACTGGAATTTGACTTGACTGTGGAGTTCCTTATCCCATACACACTTTAGCTCTGGTAATCCATCTAATTCTCGCCTTTTTAATGGCAAATGAGCAATATGATGTCCATCTAAAGGATTTAATGGTTGAAGTTTGAAAACAACTTCAAGCAAATCACATGATCGTACTTTCAATTCCTCAAGTTGGGTTAGATGTACTACTACTAAGGCTGGAAATAGAGAGGTGAGGCTCTTGCATATGAAAACTGTAACAAAACGGAGACACTGGAATTTGACTTGATTGTGGATTTCCTTATCCCATACACACTTTAGCTTTGGTAATCTATATAACTGTAGCCTTTTTAATGGCAAATGAGCAATAGGATGTCCATCTAGAAGATTCAGTGACTGAAGTTTAAAAACAACTTCAAGTGAATCACATGATTGTACCTCCAAACTTTCCCAGCTCCTGAGCCATCCAAGAATGCAAGAAGGAACAATATTCAATAGCTTATTGCATAATTGCACATGAAGCGATTTTAGTTTGTGGAAAGAATCTACGGCAACTTGATTGTCCCATATTATCTCAATATTATCCATGCCACTGATGTATAATGTCTCCAAGCTAGGAAATGCAACCTGCAGTATTTGCTCGCGAAATTAGTGATTCTGATAGATTAAAAGTTCATAAAGTTCCATTGCATATAGAAGAGCTTGCTTGAGGAAGAGTGTCATCATTAGAAAGTAAACAATGAAGAGATTGAGATTAAAAAGGCAACTAATCATCCATCAAAAGTGGCAGTACAAAAGTAGCTGCTCACTTCAACCTAGAAATCAAATTATGAGTTTCTTAATTATGGTAAAGAAAAATTATGAGATGCAAGGAAAACATGGAAAGAAGCGATAGTACTATCAATCTTGATCAAGCAATTGTGGCTGCCTTATTAGATGAACGCTACCTCATATTGCAAAGGTCATACCAAAGGATGGAAGACCACACAAAACAATAAGACGAACAAAGCTCTTCCATTTATGTTTTGACACATATTAGTCTCCCCATATTTTCAAAGGACGGTTCAGAAGGCAATATAAAATATTTGAAAACAAAAAACGACAATATTTCTTAATATGGGTGGACCTTAATTTTGGCAAGTTCGGTTGTGTTGTTTCTCTACGATAATCAGGCTACTTCAGTAAAGTAATCATAGTTGATTTGTCCCTATTAGCAACTTTCCCACTTCCCATTTTACCTCTCCGTTAATAGCCTCCCGCCACATCATGGAAAGTCCCCACTTTCCAAACAGCACCACAAAGTGTGCCTCCCCCACCCCCACCCCCACATGAGTGACAATCCCGTGCACCCCAAAGCACTCGAGAGCAATCTATTAGCGCTGTTGAAGCACACTATGGCGTGCGCGGCACGACGGGTGAGATTACGTCTATGGCTCACAAGTAACCTAGATATTAGGATTCGACCCTAACGGGCACAATCGCGTAGGCTTGTGGAGCATAGGAATGAAACCCCCCAGGGTCGCCTTAAATTCACAACGTTGACTTGTCGACCACCCAGTGCACACACTCAACCCAATCCCCCCACCCCCCCCCCCCATTGGCGTAAAAAAAAAAAAAAAAATCGATATCATCACCATCTCCTCCATAAAAATGGTCGAGCAAATAGCAAAAACTTAATTGCGCAGATTGGCATTTAAGATAGGATTCGGGCTTTATAGATAAGATTAATCTGAAAGCAAGAGCTCCCTTCCATCGGCAATAAAAAAATTGTAAAAGAATATATTACTCATTTTATCGGATGATTGCTACTATCTCACAATGGAGATTACTACGATGAAAAAAAATAAAGAAACTATAGCATGACCGTGATTATGAAAGACATAGGCAATTTACTAATAAAGGAAAATATATCATTGCAATAAGTGATCAAATAAGCGAGATTGCAATCACGAAGTAAATTACTATGCTATAAGACTTAATTACATAAGGTTTAATTTACTACCTACCTAAAGAAATTTAGCAATTTTGAAAAGTAATTTATTACTTCACGGGGAAAATTACTATTATAAAAGGTTAGTCTCTACAAGTAACTTCTTCTTTTTTTCCCGGGCCACCTACCTAAGCCCACTTGGGCTTATCCAAACCTAATCAATTTATTCATGAAATATTATAATTTATTCAATAAGATTCGATAAAATTTACACAAGGGGTTTATGTTTAACAATTATCCTATAATTTGCATCTTCTCACGAATGTAGTACCTTCAATCCTTAATATTAACTATCCGGGTGTGGATGGTCTATTGCGTTCCTTACACTTATTGTCTATGGCTCGCACCAATAGTTAAACATACCGCACCTTGTTCCTCTCTCTCTTTTTTTTTTTTTTTTTTTTCATTTTACCAAATCCTCATTCTCTCTCTTAACATCACCGAAAAATCAACTTCAGAAAAGCACAACCAACGGTCATAGCACTTGTCACGCTGAATTCGTGAGAGAAACAAATAGAGATAGAATTTGTGCCTGGTCCACAAGGGAGATGACGGATCGCGATGAGCGTGTCGACGGTGCAATAAGCCGATCTGGCTCTCAGCCCTTCAGTGTGGGGTGAGTAGGAGTGACAAAAGACGCGGTCCCTCTCGCGATGCTGAACAACTTTCAAACAAAGAGAAAGAGAAGGGGGGCCCACAAAAAGGAGGAGCATGATGACACGTATCGGCCATCGATACGTGCCGTAGCAAAATAGGCCGCAAACGCCCGTACTCAAAACTTCCGTTTTATACTTCGTTAATCTACTATGACAACTCAAATTTCCACAAATCTTTATTACGCCATTATAATAGGACAATCATGTCTAGTCAACTAAAAGGCTTTTAAGAAATTTTTGTTGTACAAACGGCCGCGTCTTTTCCTTAATTGGACCACCGCTTATCCATAGTTTATTTCTCTTACTAACAGTAATCAATTTAATCAACTATTCATAAACGGCCTCAATTTCAATTAAATGCCATTAATTGTTGTTGTGATGATCTAAATTATCAACTTTATATTCATAAATTCTCAATTACATAGTGCTTGAACAATTTTCTAAGTCCAATTTCTAGGAGATAAAGGTTTATTATTTAGTGTTATTTAATTAATTTTATTATGCATGTTACGGTCTACTAAATATTAATTGCCATTTCATACACCTGAGCCTCAACTATATGTTGGAATGTGCTTCAAACCAATCATTCGCTTGAAAATCATTTTGTTTTAATCTTTCACGAATTAAGACCATGAATTTGACCATAATGAAGAAACAGCACACATAAAGTTGTTTAGAAATGAGCCAAAAAACTTAATTCGACGCACATAAAGTAGTTTAGAAATGAGCAGAAAAACTTAATTATGAGAATTAAATAATAGAATTAAGCCCAAATTTTGAGTAAATAAAGCAGGAAAATGACAATGATTTTTCACCACTTAAGATAGAATACGTGAGTTATTTTTTAGTTAATTATGATAATCAAGGTTCCACTTTATTAGGGACCAAATCTATGTACATTCCCTTGATTTAGGTCAACATTATACTTAACTTCATGAAAAATAAACTGCTATCATTTCTATCGATGAAGTTTGCCAACAAAACTGACATTGAAACCTGATTCGCATGTATTTCAAATTGCCTGTACGACAATCTTAGAACTCCTCTCTCAACAAGTCACTAATTATTAATCGCTTTCTCCTCCTCCCTTTCTCCATAATTTCACTATTTAATTTCAACACTCTTATATTTTTCCTCGTTATTATACGATGCTAATTTATAAATATAACATTCATTTACTTGCAAAAGAACACAAAAATCATGGGGAAATTACCCAACGCACTCATGAACTTTGAGGGGAGCACACCTTTACTCCTAACCTTTTAAGTATCACATTTGTTCAACTTCGATTTTATTATGGACGTCAACCCTTTTGGGCAGTTTACCATTTAAATGTTACATGTGATTTTTTACAATAAAGTTTCAATTCTTTTGTATCTGCTTCAGTTAAATCATCCTTTGGCCTTTGAATGCGCCAAAATGAGTTGGAACTTGCCAAAATAAATAAATGAAAATTGAGGAAAAAAATGCAACGATCTTAACAGAGATTAATACAAAAATTACTAATGATACGGTTGACTTGATGAAAAGAGCTAAACATGTACTAGGCTTTCAAATACATCCCAAGCATATAAAACGATCATAGAACAGGCTAAATTTTTTTATTTCATTATGCATATAGCCTCCCTAGTCAGCTATTTTAAAAGGACCCTTGGATGACAACATCACATAGCTGTGCTCAATACTTCATAATATATATAAACAAATTTTGGAAGTGAACGTGTACCGCTTCAAATCTTCATAGGGATTTCGTGTGGTTTTTCCTAAAAGCCACTCACTTAAGCCTACAACTACGAGATATTTGCATTTACAAATTAGATTCGTGGGTGGTATTACGATTAGATTTTGTTTGCAATCTATTAACAATAAGGGAAACTACAATCATCAAGAAATAGCATCAATTCAGTTTGCTGATGACTAAAAAAATTAGTAATCCATAAAGCAAAAGGAATTACATTCAGGGTAGATTACTTCCTATAAGGTAACATGCTCCCTTGTAGGTTATGTTACTGCTTACTTTACTCATTTTATCATATGATTGCTAGAAAGTACTGTACAATCTCACAATGTGGATTACTACCTTGAAAAAAATAAATGAAGAAACTATAGAATGACCATGATTACATAAAACATAGGCAATATGCTAACAAAAGGAAAATATCTCATTGCAATAAGCGATCAACAAGGCGAGATTGCAATCACGAGAAGTAAATTACAAGGCTATAAGAACTTAATTACGGAAGGTATGTCTAATTTACTATCTACCCAAGGAAACTTACCTATTTCAAAAAGTAACTTACTACTTCACAAGGGAAAATTACTATTATAAAAGTTCAGTTATTGCAAGTAACTTCCTTCTAACGCCTGGGCTACCCATCTTAGCCCGCTTGGGCTTGTCCAGACCCAATCAATTTATGAGTGAAGCATTACAATTTATCCAGTTGAGATCCAATAAGTTACCTTATTTTTATCCAACAACATCACATTTGGTAGCTCATTGTGGTTATTACCTTCTATCTTTAGTATTAACTACCTAGGTGTGGATTATCTGTTGCGGTCCTTACACCTACTATCTACTCCTCGCACCAATAGTTAGACACATGGCACATTATCTTCTCTTCAATTTTTTTTTTTCTTTTTACCAATTTCTTGTTCTCCCTCTTCACGTCGCTGAAGAATCGACCTCAGGAAGATGAGGCCAAGAAGCCTTGTGCTAGCGTCGAGCTTGTTGGTCATGACAGAATTCGTGACGGTGATTACAAGCGAAGAAGAAAAACGGTTAGAGATAGAATTTGCGTCAGGTCCACAAGGGACATGACTGGGCATGAGGGTAGAATCCGCCAGCTGTTGTTGGTGACGTTGAGGGAGGTCAGCTGTGGCGGTCATGGTGGTGGCGAATGAGCATGGCTACGGTGGGGGCAAGCAGATCCTGGTTCTCGGCCCCTTCAGCGAGAGAAGATGCAGGCCCTCTCCCGATGCTGATTAACTTTTGGATATATATATATATATATATAGAGAGAGAGAGAGAGAGAGAGAGAGAGAGAGAGAGCGGTAGGGGGGTTCGTGGAGGGAAGAAAAGCAAGATGACACAAGTCGCCCATCCATACATGTCATAGACAATGGGTGCATAAACGAAAAGGATCTCTTAAATGTTGTCACTAAAGCTAGCTAAATAATTAACTATAATTTCCACCTACTAGTTTAGTAGTCTAATCAACTATACATAAACGGCCTCAATTTCAATTAAATACCATTAATTGTTGTTGTTATGATCTAAGTCATAAAGATTTCTAGATGATAAAGGTTTATTATACAAAATCATTAATTATTTTCATTATGAATGTTACGGTCTACAATATCTCAATTGCCATTTCATATGCTCAAGCCTTGACTACACCTTGGAATTATGCTTCAAACCAAGTATTCACTTGAAAATTGTTTCATTTTACTCTTTTACCTATAAAGACCAGGATTTTTTACCATAATAATGCACATGAGGTAGTTTAGAAATGAGCTAAAAAAATCAATTACGTGAATTAATTAATAAAATTAAGCCCAAATTTTCAGTAAACAAATCGGGAAAATGACAATGATTTTTCACCACTTCACGAATTTGTGAGTTATTTTTTGTAAATTATGATAATCAAGGTTCCACTCCAGTATGGACCAAAACCTATGTACCTTCCCTTGATTTAGGTCAAAACCATACTGAACTTCATGAAAAACAAAATGTTATCATTTCTGTTGAAAATTTTGATTTCATTATTTTTCAAAATGTGAGGACTATTCCAAATAATATATATTTAGTACTCAATTGACTCATGACTAAAATGTTAAAGACTCCTAGGACACTTTCCCCTCAAACATATTTAGGACTCAATTGCTTGTTACATGTGTGTTTAACGCTAAAGTTGCAATTATTGTGTATCTGTTTTAGTTAAATTGTCCTTTGGCCTCCAAATGCTCTAAAACGAGTTGAAAATTTCCAAAAAAAAGAAAAAAGGAAAAAGACGCAATGATCTTAACAGAGATTAAGACAGAAATTACTAATAATACGGTTGACTTCATGAAAAAAGCAAAACATCCTTACAGTCCCACGCAGCAAGACTTTGTATAAGGAAAAACCAAATGCAACGCAAAGTCACCGCCCATTCTCCCTTTTCCGCCCATGGTCTCCCACCACGTCATAGAAAGCCCATACTTTCAAAACAGTACCCCAAAGAGTTCCCCAACCTCCCACTTTACGTGAGCGACAATCCCGTGCACCCAAGCACTCGTGACCAGTCGATCAGCGTCGTCAAGCGCGCTAGGGCCCACGTGGCGCAACGCTGAGGTTGCGTCTGTGGCTCTCGAGTTACCCAGTGCCCAGGATTCGACCGCCGCGCACGCAAGTGGCGGACCCGGACGGGTACGATTACGTGGGCTCCTGGAGCAGCGGAACAGCACCCCACGTAGCCTTAAATTCACATATGTCAACCTTACGTGATCTTCTCTCTCCTCATATTTTTTCTTTCTTTCTTTTTTCTTTATTACTTTTCCCTCCACATGCGTGCATTTATGATTGGAATTTTTCTTTTTTTTTTTTTTGGTTCTTTTTATATGTTCTCTTAATGCAATTTTGCTTACTTCTCGGTTGTCTACTTCTTAAAAGGTCTATGTCGTAATAAAATTGTCCAATATTTACAAAATCCTTTTAGCTCTCTTTAATCATATCTTAATTTTTGAAACAACTCTAAAAGTGTTGACTATAAAGAGGATACCATGTATAAAAAATATAAGAATTGAATGGGCTGACTATTTGTTATACAAATTCACATATTAGTATTTGATTATCGGACACATTAGAAAATGATACAAATTGATATGATTGTAATATAGTAGCAAAATTAACAAAAATGTAGTGTTGTTCAATAAACATAAATTGCCAACTAGTCAATTTTATTTTTTTTATACCAAAAGTACTTATATTTAGTTACGTTTGGAAAAAAGATGCTAATGGGAAGCTTCAGAATGCTCAAAATACTTCTCTCGATAACCTATGCGCCTACCGAACAAGCAGAAGCTAAGAGACTTCTTTGCATGATTCCTCTTTCTTCAATTACTAGGTAATTAGCAGCATTCTCACGTGTTTGTATGGGCATGGAGTCTTTCATTCATGTAAAATCAGAATATGTTTTTAATACAAGTAATTAATTAAATTGCAAATCAAATGTTTAAATGATAGTCATTAAGGATATTAATAAAGAGTACTCCGATTAGATATTAATATAGATTTTCCAGTGAGTTGCTTCTTCGGTGATGAAGTGGAAACAATAGCACTTACAGAAAATTAGCGACATGTCAGCCACATCAATAGTTCATTAGATAATTTTGGATTTTTTGTCGACGTGCATAAATTTTTAAAGAAATGAAAATTTATTGCCTTGGGTGATTAAGTAAAAGTTCAATGACTATATTACAAAATCATTTGTAATATAGTTACCCCATATTTTTTAGAGTTAACAAATGAGCTCATTGAAGATTAATTATCCAACTTTTGTTCAAATAGTGACTCTACTTTAAATTCTTCATTTCAATTTAAAATCGCAATTAGAATAGTAACTCTACTTTGACTTATGCAGATTTTATGGTGCCGTGATTATGTGGAACACAATTAATTTTAACCAAAGGCGGGCTTTGACGATTAGGTTTTGTCTCCGAATAACTATTTATTTGTTAATTTTAATTATTTAGCTGGCTGGCATGCATATATCTTTTATTTCTAATTTCTTAATAATTTGATGTGATTGATCCAACTCTTGTTGGTATGAATTGAAACTTCCAATTATTTGGAGTGGCATGTGGCAACTTGAAATGCACAACATGTAAAATTCTAGATAAATTGATGCCAAGCATTTTACTCCATCATATTTTTGTTATATTTAAGATTTTGACATAGCATTAATCACATACCTCTTGATTAAAGAGGACAAAAGAGTGCAATTTGACGTTCTCCTCACCCCGAGCTTTTGGTGTACCTATCATCAATTTTTCATTAGAAGAAAAGACTGTCATATTTCGCATTGGAGGGATGAATTAATCTAAGAAGATCTTCAATGATGAAACAAAAAAAAAATCAATCTTACACTTTCTGTGAGAGAAGCACGTCAAACTTTCCAATCCTAGCAAATATAATTCGGTTAACATTGGGAATACTAGAGTTTCTAATGTTTCTACTCTCGACCCTTCTTCCTCCATAATGATCGCCTCCATGTTCTCGCAAAAACTTACATATAGTTCCCTCAATTGTGCAAGAGACTGAACCATGGATGGGAAAAACAGAAACCTCAAGTTGTCACAGTGATGCACCTGTAATCTCTTCAAATTATGTAATCTCACAATTCCGCGAGGATTCTTGTTCCATATGCATCTCAAGCTTGGTAATCCACTTATATAGATGGTATTTAGCTCAGAGAGAGTCTCTATATTTATACCAACGCTGTCAAGGTCAAAAATTTCTTGCAACGAAATGCAAGCTTCTACCTTTAAAGTGCGTAACTTATGTAGCTTTATCAATGACCTGGAGTTGATAACTTTTGAGAGAGATTTGCATGAAGACACCTCAAGAAATTGGAGATTGCTCAACCCAGTGGAGATTCATCGGTCCATAAGTCTTCTAGATTGGGAAGTCTAACCATTGTTAGGGACTCCAACGATGGGATTAAAACCTAATGGATAAACCCATCAGCAATAGCATTTACAATTGCAAAGAGCAACCAAGAAACTATATTTGCACGCTATAGCAAGTTATTACAAATGGTTGCATAAGGAAATTTACAAATTTAGGATAATTTTTGCATTTACATATATCTATGATAGGGAAGCTGATTTGTAATTCAAAAAGGTATCATAAGACAACTAATAAACTTCATTCTTTATTTACAATATAATCATGGATGTCATCATTATTATATTTTGTTTGCAATTTACTAACAATTAGGAAAATTATGGTCATAAAGAAATAGCAGTCATTCACTTTGCTAATGACTACGAAAATTAGACTTTGCTAATGACTACGAAAATTAGTGATCCATGTAGCAAAAGAAAGTACATTCAAGGTAAATTACTTCCTATAAGATAGACTACTCCCTCTAGGTCATGTTACTATTGTGACGATACGACTCATTCTATTAAATGATTGCTAGAAAGTACTTGTATTGTCTCAAAATGGAGATTACCACGATGAAAAAAATGAAGAAACTATAAAATGACTGTGATTACGAAAGATATAGGCAATTTACTTATAAAGGAATCACGAGAAGTAAATTATTATGCTATAATACCTTAATTACTACCTACATAAGGAAACTTAGCCTTGGCCAAAAAGATGAAACTTAGCAATTTCAAAAAGTAATTTGCTACTTCACAAGGGAGGATTACTGTCACGACAATTTTGTTATAACAAGTAACTTCCTATGCCTAGGCCACGCACCTAGCCCCCTTGGGCTTATCCAGAACCAATTAATTAATGCGTGAAATATTATTATTTGTACAATAAGATCCAATAAAGTATTGTATTTTTATCTAATGACATGACAAGTTTGTCTTTCATAGTTGTCGTATAATTGTATCTTCTCACGAATGGCAATAGCTTCTATCCTTAATATTAATCATCTGGGCATGAATAGTTTACCGCAATCTAATATTAATCATCTGGGCATGGATAGTCTACTGCAATCCTTACACCGTCTACAGCACGATCAGTTAAACACACGGCACATTGTTTTCTCTTCGGTTTTTCTGTTTTTTCCTTCTTCTTTTTTCATTTTACCAAATTCTTATACACTCTCTTTACGTCACCGAAGAATCAACATCAGCGAAGCACGACCAAGGCTCATGCTTGCACCGAGCTTGTTGGTCACGCTAAGTTCGTGAGAGAAATAGATAGAGATAGAATTTGCGCTTGATCCGCAAAGGAGATGACCAAGCGCAAGTGTAGAATCCGTGAGCTGTCGGTGGTGACATTGACGGAGGTGAGTTGTGGCTGGTCATGGTGGTGGCAGGTGAGCGTGGCGACGGTGGGGGCAAGCAGATGCAGATCTGGCTATCAGCCCTTCAGCTCGTGGTGAGAAGGAGCGAGAGAAGATGCAGACCTTCTCGTGAGGCAGAACCTTTGGGGGGAGAGGGAGAGAGAGCCCAAAAATAAAGAAAAGCAAGATGACACGTGTCGGACACGCAGGAGAGAGAGAGCCCAAACATAAAGAAAAGCGAGATGACATGTGTCGGCCGTGAACATCCATACTCACACTTTCTTTTATACTTCGTAGTGGGGCAACCTAAATTTGCAGGAATCTTTATTACGTAATTATAATAGAGCAATCGTGTCTAATCAACTAGAAGGCTCTAAGTAATTTTTGTTGTACAAAACGGCCATGAGTTTTCCTTAATTGGACCACCGCTTGTCATTACTTTACTTACTTCTCTTACTAACAATAACCACTTTAATCAACTATACATAAACGGCCTCAATTTCAATTAAATGTCATTAATTATTGTTGTGATGATCTAAATTATCAACTTCATATTCATAGATTCTCAATTACATGATGCTTCATAACATTTTCTAAGTCAAATTTCTAGGTGATAAAGGTTTATTATACCAAATCATTTAATAATTTTTCTTGTGAATGTTACGGTCTATTATGAATCTCAATTGCTATTTCATATGCTCAAGCCTCAACTACATCTTGGAGTAATGCTTTAAACCAAGCATTCGCTTGAAAATCGTTTTGTTTTAATCTTTCACCAATTAAGACCATGATTTTGATCATAATGAAGGAACAAAGCACATGGAGTAATTTGGAAATGAGCACAAAAATTCAATTACGAGAATTAATGGACAAAATTAAGCCCAAATTTTGAGTAAACAAAGCGGGAAAATAACAATGATTTTTCACCACTTAACATAGAAGTCGTGAGTCATATTTCAGTTAATTATGATAATCAAAGTTCCACTCTATCAGGTACCAAACCTATGTACATTCCCATGATTTAGGTCAAAATTATACTTAACTTCATGAAAAATAAAATGCTATCGTTTCTATCGGTGAAGTTTGTCAACAACACTAACATTAGAATTTGATTTGCATGTATTTCAAATTGCCTGTGCGACAATCTTAGACCTCCTCTCTCAACAAGCCACTCATTATTAATTGCTTTCTCCTCCTCTCTTTTTGCATTATTTCATTATTTAATTTTAACACTCTTATATATTTCCTCATTCTTATACGATGCTAATTTACATCAATTTAACTACGAGAAGAACATAAAAATTACGGGGAAATTACCAAACCCACTTATGAACTTTGAGGGGGACACACCTTTACTCCTAAACTTTTAATTATTACATGGGTTTGTCCAACTTTGATTTTATTGTGGATCTCAACCCTTTGTGCATTTTACCATTTGCATGTTACATGTGATTTTGAACGATAAAATTGCGATTCTTTTGTATCTGTTTTAGTTAAATGATCCTTTGGCCTCCGAGTGCACTAATATGAGTTTTAAATATCCAAAATAAATAAAGAAAAATGAGGAAAAAAAGCTTAATGATTTTAATAGAGATCAAGAAAAAAATTACTAATAACATGTTTCACTTCATGAAAAGAGCTAAACATCTACTAGGCTTTCAAATATTTCCCAAGCATATAAAACATTCATAGGAAAGGTTAAATTTTTTTACTTGATTATGCATATAGCCTCCCCAGTCAGCTACTTTAAAAGACCATTGGATGACAACATCACATAGCTATGCACAATACGTGGTAATTTATATAACCAAATTTTCATAGTAAATGTGTACTGCTTTAAATCTTCATGGGGGATTTCATGTAGTTTTTCCCAAAAGTTGCTTGCTAATGCCTATGACTACGAGATACTAGTACAAGTTGAAGATTTATGTTTGTCATCCCAAAAGTGCTTACAAATATATTTATATCTTTTACACAATTCCGTATGCTTGCAAGCATGAACACGCATGAAATTGTGTACTTTTATAGTAATAGGATATGCAATGACAAAGTGCTTATTGAAAATACACGATATGGAAAAGACATGCATCATTAAATTAGCATCGTTGCTACTATTTGAAAATTCAATCCCGTTGCCTCTTTTTTTTTTTCTTATTGATTTTTACCTAAGTCAGCTAGATATTATCTCTTATAGATAATAACAAAGTTAGATAACTAAATTCGTTATTATGGAATTATTCTAATGACAAAATTCCCTTCAATGTTGCTCTACAAAATCCTATTATATAGGTATACTTGCAGCATGTAAGTTGAAAATAACTCAGATACTATCACAAACTAAATTTACATGGATTTAATTTTATTAGTTCGACTTACGCACAATGAAGAGAAACAGAAGACTGCTTTATCTAATTGCAGAGAATGCGTGACTGAATAAGGTAATTAGGAAGAAACTGAACTGAAAAAAAAAAATTAATAAAGATCAAAATCTAAGTTACATCTAAATAGCAAATGAGCAAAAGATTAATAAATAATATATTCCTTTGATAGAAAATTACCTGTTGTCCGTTGAAAAATGCAAGTTGAGTGTCAACTTGGTCTTTTGATGTACTACTTGAAGGAGCCATCCTGGCAATGAAAAAGTTCTTGACGTTTGGCAAGTCACACAATTTCAATACATGTAAATTATGCAACTCAACTTTGCCACAATCATCAACTTCTACAATCTCCCGCATTAAGGGGCAATTGATAGCTCGGATCTCTTCAAGCCGTGGAAGTTCTCTCAATAATGAAAGAGGAAACAAAACTTCCATCTTGTTGCAATTTTCAACTCGTACTACTTTTAATGCACTAAAGGACTCAGAGGAGATATGGTTGTTGCATATCTTCTCCAAGTCAATGAGATTCTTGATAAGTAATGACTCCAACATCTTAAAATTTGCATGGGATGGTGATTGGAGGATGTAATGGACAGAGGGACTATTCTTCACATGTAGATGCTTTAATTTTGGAAAGCCTTCTTGGGATAAGATGCAAATACTTTGCTCAATTCCATCTAATCCATCTAAAAATAATTCATCTGTTTTGCCTAACAAAGTTTGTATGCATCCTTTCTGAAAAATATCACTTCTTGGATCCAACCGAAGCTGCAATGTGCTTGATCCTTTGTGAATTGGCCAGCCCTGCACATCACCTATCTGGATTTTGTACTTGGTTAATTTGTTCACATTTAGATCCTTTGGGAGCACACTTGGATCGAGAATGGACACATGCAAAGTGCAGAGATGCTTCAAGTTATTCAACTCAATAAGCCCAGCATTACTTGGTGGAGTTTGCTCCACGGCATTCCATCGATCAAAGCTATTCTCCATATACAACTCCTCCAATTTCATCAAGCTTTCAAGCACACCCGGTTCAATTATCTTAAGCCGTGAGCAATGATTCAATTCTAACAACCTCAACTCTTCCAATTGTCCAATTTCTCTTGGTAATTGTTGAATTTTGGAGTTCACAAAGCTAAGAATATGCAGCCCTTTTAGCTCGCCAATTATGGCTACATCCTCTAACAAGCAGCCATCAAGACACAGAGTGTGTAAGTCCTTCAAGAACTTAAATGGTGAAGGTGAACGAGTGAGACACACTTGAGAAAGATGTAAGACCATGAGTTTTTTCATAGAGTTGAAATATGAATGTGGGACCTTAAGAGATTCATTGTTCGTGAATAGCAAAAAGATCCGCATTTCAGGGCAATCTAACTCTTCAGGAAGCTGCTTCATCTCAACGTAGGGAAAGCATAATGCTGTACAACTTTTGAGCTTGTCCTTTGGCAACTCTGTTACTGATTTATCATTATCTTTCCACACGAGAAGAGGTTCCTCTCTTGAAGCAACCGAGGCAACAAATCTACGAACCAAGTCATGTATCTTGAAACCATCATCATCTTCATAGTCTAACAAAAGGGAGGATGCTTTTAGAGCATGGATCAATGAGCTCAACCTCTTTCTAGCTCCGTCAATGCTGTCATTCTCTTCAAATAACCTCAGACCCACACCGTACCTCACCAAGTTTTCAAGAGAGGGCTTAGAGACACCATACACAACACAAAGCCGTAACAATGACTTCACCTGCTTGGCTTCCTCACCTTCGAAATGATCATAACTCAATTGCAACATCTTGTTTATCTTCTCATCGATTCCTTTATTTGTAGACATCTCAATTTGTTTCAAAGCATCCTCCCATTGAGAAAAATCAGCGTATTTGAAAATTTTCGCCATTGTGATAATTAGAAAAGGCAAACCTGCACAATTGCGGAGTGCTTCATCCACCAAGGATTTGAATGGGTCATCACGAACTTTGTCTCCCACCGTCCTCTCAAACAATCTTTTTGCCTCTTCCTCCTTCAGCTCGTAAAGGCGGAAGTCCCTGTCGCAGCCCATTTCCCTTTGCAAAACATCTAGAAATCTTGACGTCAGCAACAACTTGCATCCTATGACTTTGTTGTCATGTCCGCAAGGAATGCCCACTGATTTCAAGTCAAGCCCTTTCCATAGGTTGTCCAGTATTATGAGGACCTTCTTTTTCGCCCTCACCTCATCTTCCAACCTCGTGCGCAGACGCTCTGCTCGAGGATTGGCATACTCTACATCCTTTATGTCCAGGCCCAACGCATAAGCAATCTCTCCTTGAATCCTCCTTATGTCTTGATTTTCTGACACGTCAGCCTTAGCGACCCGATCAAACCACTTCTCTTTCCTTATTCTCCTCTCGGCATTGTCCAATAGGGTGGACTTGCCGACTCCACCCATCCCATAAATCCCGACGACGCTATTGTTGTTATCGACAAGAGCGGCCATGATCTCTTGCATGATCAATTCTCTGGATTTGACGATGTGGTCGTCGTTAAGCTTAATCGACATCGAGGCAAAAGAAGCAGAGGCCGTCGTGGTGGCCGACTGGACGACATCTTTGTCTTCTCTCCTGGCCGGAGTCGAAGCAGAAACATTCCCTGGAGCAGGACCGCTGGAGGAGATATCCTTGAATTGACTATATTCTTGAGTGAGTCGTTGAATACCCTCGATCTTGTCCTTGGCCGTCCTGCTGAACTGATAGCGACAACTGGGTTCGGGAAGACTCCCATAGCAGCAAGTCTTGGTTGCCTGTTTGAAGCCGTCCAATAAGTCTCGCGCCTCATTCAAGGCCGTCACAGCCTTTGCCTGCCACCGCGTGACATAACCGTAGACATTTCGACTATTGTTTCTGGCCGCTTCCACAGCATCTTGGACCATCTCAGCCTTGTATGCCAGCTCGTCGACTTCTTTCTGAAGATCTTGGGCGTAGCTGTTGGAGGAGGTAACGTATCCGAATTGACGCTTGATGGGAACAACTACACACTTGAAGGCATCCCATGCAATAGCAATAGCAGCATCGATCGACATTTTTCTTTTTTCTTTTTCTCTTTTTTTCTTTTTTTCTTTTTTTGAGAAAGAAAGGGCGAGAAAATAGGGAGACAGAGAGAGAGGACGATAGAAAAGAGAAGCAGATACCGAAGAAGAAGAGAAGGAAGAAGAACGGTTGTGCCGAGGTGAAGAAAGAGGGAAACAGAGCAAGAACGATGAGAGATGAAAGAAGGCTGAGAGATTTGAGCGCAAACAAGGATGAAGGAAGGGGAGGGAAGAGCAATCAATTTAAGCATGAAAGAGCTCGGTAACTTAACCTTGGTCAAGGTCTTAACCAGACATTAGTTAATTCCTTGGGTAGCTGAAAACTTGATAACGGATTGCTCCAAGTGAAACTGGCAGAAGATAAAAATTAAATAAGACCTCAATCAGGACATGAATAGGATGGCGGACTTATGAACAGTCGAGCTAACAGAAATGGATGATTTTCTGCATTATATTTTTTTTAGTTGACCGGTCACCATCACCCATGTCTGAGCCTCCCTGGTAATGAACAAATTGAATTTTTTTTTTTTTTTTTTTTTGGTGAAGTTAAGAGTGCACAAATTGAATTTTCATTTTGTTCGAATGCTCAAATTGATTACACATGAGAAAATTGCAAAAGTAACGAAAGCCAGGCCCGCATAGTAACAAAAGACCAGCTGGTCAATATTAAAAAATAAAAGAAATGAAGATCTGACTTGAATCCTCACCCACGTGACATGTAGTTTTGAGTACCAATTTGGGATGTAAATCAATTTCTTAACTCAATTTTAATGGAGAAATGCTTAAATTTTTTAATTTTACTAATTTAATCACAAATATCTACATAAATTCTTTTCTAATCCTTATGATTAATAGGGGCCGAAATCTTTGATGTAGCGCCTATTAGTCGTCCTATGTTGATGGTGGGTGACATAATTTGTTCAACTTTATTCAAAATGACATGTTTTGCTTTTCTTTTTTTTTTTCATTTTCTCTTTTTCTATTATTTTTTCTATTTCTCAAAATGTTCTTAATTCGCTGTTCATCTCTTCCCTGGAAGCCCTAGCTTTTTGTTGTTTTCAGAAGATGTTGCAGCCACCGTCGCTGCTGCCACCGCCATCACAAACAACTCGACCACCACCGTCAAGATCAAACTTGCCCACCGCCACTGCGACCACCATCATACAGAAGCCGCCATCGCGTTTCTCTCTCTCTCTCTCTCTCTCGCTGTGGTCGACCTCCATTAATGGAGCTCGCCTCCTGAGATCGAGGTGCGACACCTCACTTAAGTTTGCGCGCATCACATATGAGATCGCGCAATGCAGATCTGAGGTCGCTCGAGTGCTTTCATTAATGGAGGTTGACGGGGACCGACATATGAGGCTGATGATGAAGCACCGAATTAGCGCATTTAGGAAGGTAATGTTGTAGTTGGCGTAGCTCGTCCATGCGTGCCAAATGATGCCGCGTCTCTCCTTCAAACCCCCTTCATCTTCACTACCCAATTCGCCTGTGGGGGAAAAGTCTCTTCTACTCCTTGTTTGAAGGATGAGTTCACCTTGCGCTCAGTGTATTTGCGACAATGCATCAACGACCTTGGAGGTGCAACGACTTTGCCAAGCGGCAAGCCAGAATCGAGCCAGGCGGTCTCAGCCACCGTCAATCTCAGTCTAGAGTACACTCTCGCTCCTCAAACAAATTCTTATAACCCGCGATTCTCGGTCTTGAATGCGGTCAGGGATGCGGTCAGGGCAAGCAGGAAGTGCATTCTCAAGAGCAAGATTGCTGCGAGCATGAACTGATTTTGACGGCGGTGGTAGCTTGCGACAAAGTAATTAATATGACTAGAAAGAGATTTGGATACTAATGTGCAGCATGCTGAGCCATTCGGATAACTACGACGTGCAAGTTTCTCTAAAAATCATGACTTAATCTAGCGCAGCATAATATAATTTGATAAAATGATGAGGTCAAATTAGCTTCCGAACCCTTTTTTCCTCGTGTTCGAAAAATTACATCTTTGGCATAACGTTGCTAAAACCTGCTATGCTCCACTTTCTAAATCCTAGAAGAGAATGACAAAGTGACTGAACTTGAGATCTGATCCGAATAGGATAACCTGGCCCTTGGGGTCTAACTCAAGATTTATTGGAATAAAGGGGCTCCAATAATGTGTATTATTTTTTATATAGGGTGATGGAAAGAAATATATGATGAGTGTTTATACCTAAGCATTATTTTTTTTTCCCAGTAAGTCGGATTTTGGTGATAGAAAACACAACAATTTGTTTGCTGGAATTATTGATAAGCAGATCTAGTACCAGTTATTCCATAATTTAGAACCTTAGCAAAGAACCAAATCACGAGGAAAAAAGAGGAGACGGTTATCGACTATGGAGCTTATTAGGAATTAATAAAACACAAGTCAATTTCTCGAGTACATAAATTAGAAATGGATGATTTTCTGCAGTATTGCTGTTTTACACGACCAGTCATCATCGCCAATGTCCATGTCTCCATCCTTTCCTGCACCGCTGATGGACAGATATTAATCAGGTATACATCCTTCTCTCCTTTCCCACTGCAAATGGTCTTTTTCTTCCTTTTCCCATCGCCAAGCGCTGGTCCTTATCCGTCCTTTCATTCTTTCCTCCGCAGTTAACGGACAAACATTGATTAGGTACCGGTGCTGAACCCACTCCCTGAGCAGGTCATTGAAACCATGTTAAAATATAGAAGCAACATTAGAATTAAGCTACGGGAAAAAAATTTGAAAGTTTAAAGGTCAAAATGATATACAAATCGAAATAGTTTTAAAAAGCAATATAGCCATGTTGTCGTTTTATTTATTGAATAGCAATTTTTTGTAATTTTTTTATTTATTGACATAATATACTTGGGTTAGCTTAAATCAGTTTATCCAATTAATGTTTTGATTGTTAGTTGAAAACTTTCACAGATTTGTCGATAGAAACCCCTCAAATCATCTCTTTAAGTGAAAAATGAAAAAATAAACTCAGATCTTAAGGAAAAATAAGTTACTTAAATTTTTTGCCAAACATAATTGTTATATTAGAAAGTCAAATTTCTCCTAACTTTGTGTTTCTTGAATTTTTATCCAAAAGTCTTATGACTAATTAAAGTCATTAGGTACTTTCTCTCTGTGATTAAGTTGATTAAAACCTTTTTGCATTTACAAGTGTTAAAGCATTTTTTTTAAAAAAAAAGACCACATAAAGTAAGCATTTTTTTCTATAATCCAAGGATACAGACATCGAGAATAGTCTCGGGCTTTTGGCTAGAAAAATGGCTCTATCACGAAGCAGTTTACAAGTAGTTTGTGGGATTCAAATGGGTGACATCTTGTTCTTGAAATAGAAATTCCTAACAACCCAATCAATTGCACTAATTTTTTTGGTTAAGCATAGTATTTTTATTGTAAATAATGTGTACTTTGCATTATGTATTATAATTTTTAAATGACAATGCTAATAGTAATTTATCATGTTGTTGATATTCAATGATTGCAAGATAGAGATGTTAAGTAATTATAACCTTTTATTGTAAAAAATAATTGTATTTTGCATTCTGAATAATTTCTTAAGAAAAGAAAATCGCTAGTTAAATGATATGGTTTTGCTTCTTTTGGTGATTGATTTGCATAAATTTGACAAGGATGGAAAATCCACTACAATGTTCTTAAATAAAAACATCGCATATTTACAATATCTTAATGATTAGGGAGTGAGGATGAACAACTAGGCCAGTTCAATGGAAAATTGAATTGAATCGATCTTACTCAATCAATTTCAAGTATATTCACACTAAGACTAATTTGATTTCCTCATTTCCCTATTCTTAGCCTTGAACTAATCGGATCTACTTAGGAAGACTAGTTCCCAACTAGAATGGTATTTAATATGTTTCAAGGCTAATTATCAAGTAGAATGCCAATCATCGGTTAGAACTAGTTTTGAATTGATTCAAAACCAAACCCTACAAGTCTTTTAACAGAGAAATTTTGCAAAAAAATAAGGTTGACTATTCCAACATAAACATACATCATGGCGTCCTAATTGAGAACTTCTGAAAAAATATTGAATATGAAAGAATAATTTAATAAAAATTGAAATAGAAAAAAAAGTAGGCCAATTCCTAAGCCAACGTTGGAACTCATTGATACGGTTCTAGGTTGGTTCCAGGCAGTTCAAGCTGGTTTCAGGATCGACCAGTGAAATAAATATGACAATTTTACCCTTTTTCACAGGATAAAAAGTTCATCTCATTTTTACCGACAGCTTTAATCTCTCCCCATCCCCCACTACAAGGGAAATTGCTGCTTTTCTGGTATCATTTTTTCATAGTAAAAGTTCAGTAGTGGTAAGTGAAGATGGATACACTGACGCGTAGTACAACATGGCCTTTGGTGTCAAATGGCAGTTGTCTTAGCCGCGACGTGAAGTCCTTCTTTACACTCTTCCTCTGTAGTTTATGGTGATTATTTTACGAGGACAGTACAATAATTTTTCTTTTGAACATTGAAGCCTACCTACTGAGGGGTCTAGCTCTTGGAATAAAGGGCTCCATCGGTGGGTGTCATTTATAATAAAGGGTGACGGAAAGAAATACATGACGGATCTTAATGTCTGAGCATTAATTTTTCTTTTCCCAGTGAGTCCGATTTTGGTTCTTAACATGTCAACAATCTTTAGATTTTGGCGATAGTAACACAACAACTTTTCACCGGAACATTTGATTTTCTGCAAAGATCCAACAATTTAGAATCTTAGCAAAGATCCAAACCATGATGAAAAAAGAGAAGATGGGTACAGATTATGGAGCTTGTTAGCCAAATCTTAGTATAGGCCTTAACTAAAAATCAGTCAATTTATTGGGTATAAAAATGGATGATTATCTGCATTTTTGTTACTTTTGCTGGACTAGTCACCATCACCAATGTCCTTTTCTCTGCCTAAATAGACAAACATTGAGTAGGTATCCATCCTTTCATCCTTTGCCACCGCAAATGGCCCTTTCATTTTTTCCACAGCTAATGCATTAGTCCTGATCCAACCTTCCGTTGTTTCCACCATCGATAACGGACAACTGCCAATTGACCCGCTTCTTGAGCAGTCAATAAAATCGTGTGAAAAATCTAGAAGTGACATTATAACTAAGCTACAGTAAAAAAATGAAGTTTAATTTTATTGTTTTATATACTGAATAGTAATTTTATATAATGTTCTATTTATTGACGTAATAGAGTTGGGGTTAACCTAGATCCATATATCCAATTAATGTTTTGATTTTTTTGGGTAAAAATAATGTTTTGATTGTTCGTTGAAAGTAAGTACAATCTTTCAAATTTTCACAAAATTGTTGACAAAAAGCCCCTCACATGATCCCTCTAAGTGGAAAAAGAAAAACTCGATTCATAAGGAAAATTTGAAGTCTTCTAAATTTTTTACCAACTATAATCCTTAGATTAGAATGTCAAATTGCTCACATATATTCTGACTATATAAAAAGGTTACCATAATCTTCTAACCAAAAAAAGTAATAATTAAATAAAGTCCTGAGGTACTTCTTCTTTGTAATTAAGTTGATAAGGACCTTTTGCATAATAACTTCCTAGTTCACGTGGAATAATGCATATAAAAATGGAGTTAATACCACAAAAAATTTCAAACTTGTATACATTTAATAAATTTACTATAAATTAATTTTTTAACTACAAAAAACTTCAAATCGATACATATGTGACAAATTTACCTCAAACTAATATTTTTAACCATAAAAACCCCAAACCGATACATATGACAAATTTATCACAAACTAATATTTTAATTACGAAAAACCCTAAACTACTACACATTTGATCACAAAAAATTCAAAAATTATATATTTGTGACAAATTTACTCCAAACTAATATTTTGATCGCCAAAAGCCCCAACTGTCACATATATACCTTCGTTACATTAGATTAATATCATGAAAAATGACAAAACTAGAACGGAGGGCAAAGCTATACCCGTCAACTACCACATGTCATCCAAAGCTCAATAATTTGATAGTAAAATTAAACGAAAACTAACAGATGGTAAATTTATCACATGTGTAGTTTGGGGGTGAATTTGTAATTTAGGGCTTTTGGTTGTAAAAATTAACTTGGGGTAAAATTGTCACATGTATATCAATTTGGATTTTTTTGTAGTAAAAAAATTAACTGCGATAGATTTGTCACATGTATATCGATTTGAGATTTTTCATGGTATTGATCCTAAAAAAATTATCACATAAAGTAAGCATTTGTGTTTTTATAATGTAAGGATATAGGCATGGACACTCATCTCCCTAGTAATTCATGATATATCCTGCGAACCTCATGACTGGTTAAGATTAGGCTTTTGGATGGTGAAGGTGGCTTTAACCCAACATAATTTACACGTGGAGTTCCTAAGATGGAAATCCCTACCACCCCAATTCGGTAGGCCAACTTATTGGGTTAAGTAAGCATAATTTTTATTGTAATCTATATTATTTTTAAAAATATGACAATGTTAACATATAATTATCATTGTTTTTTTTTTTTTTTGATATCCGAGGATCCGCTTCATTGCTCCATAAGGCTTATGCCCGAGTATCCACGACTATACCTCAAGGGAGACTAGCATAGGATCCCATCACTATGACTCCCCACTTAAGGCGTGATAGCAACACGGGAATTTGAACTTGCGATCTCTCGATGAGGAACCAAGCCGCCTTACCAACGTAGCTGCCCACCGATGGGTAATATAATTTATCATTGTTGATATTCAATAATTGCAAATTTAGAGATGTTAAATAAGTATAACCTTTTAAGGTAAAAAAATAAGTGTATTATTCATTTTGCATAATTTCTTAAGAAAAGATGGTCTCTAGTTAAATGGTACGGTTTTGCTTATTTTGGTGATTGATTTGCATAATATTGACGAGGATGAACCCCACTACAATTTTCTTGAATAGAGCCAATCACATATTCTCGATATTTTAATGATAAGGAGTAGGGGTGAGCAACTGAGTCAGTTCAACTACAAAATCAAACTTAATTGGTCTTAACCAACTAATTTCAAGATGATTTACACGAGAACCAATTCGGTGTTTGGGTAAATTTTGGTTTTTGGCCTTAACCAAATTGCTTTCCAATTCTAGGCCTTGAACTGATGGGTTCTCCTTGGGAAGACTAGTTCCTAACTAGAATTGTTCCGGGTAGAAGTGATTTTAAGGTCAATCATCGGGTAGAACCAGTTTTGAATTGGCTCAAAACCAAACCCTACAAGTCTTTTAATTGAAAACTTTTGTAGAAATAATAAGGTTGAACATTCCAACATAGGCAGGCTGATTTCCTAATTGAAAAATTTTACAAAAATAATGAATATGATAGAGCAATCAAATAAAAAAAATTAAAAAGAAAAAGAAAAGAGAGAGGCTAATTCCTAGGTCGACCCTAGAACTGGCTAATGTGGCTCCAAGCCATTATAGGGTCGACCACTTCAATTCATGATTTTAAAAATAGGAAATCGATTTTGATAAAGCAGATCCCAAATTTTTGTTTTGAAACATATCTATTGGGAAACGTCACCCTTAATAAGAAGATGTGGATAGAAATATAAGTGAAATATATTGTGATCTTCTTTGAGATCTACCCCTTTTTGTAAGATAAAAAGTTCAATTTATTTTCACCGACAGCTTTAATCTCTCATATCATTGTTTCAAAGTCAAAGTTTGGTACCGGGAAAGTGAAGATGGACACACTAATAAGTAATACAACATGGTACTTGGTGTCAAATGCCAGTTGTATTAGCGGTGACTTTAAGTCATTTCCACACTCTTCCTCTCTGGTGAATTTTAATGGCAGTACAGTATTATGATTTATTTTAAGAACAGTAAGCCTTTTTACCAAGGGGTCTAACTCCAGATTTATAGGAATAAATGGGCTACAATAATGTATCTATTGTTTTAATTTGAGGGTGATAAAGAGAAATATGTGATGAGTCTTTATAACTGTGAATTACATATTTGTTTTGTGGCAAGCCAGATTTTAATTCTTGACACGATGATCTTTAGATTTTGGTGATGGAAACATAGAAACTTTTTTATGAAATATTTGATTATCAATGGCTGAGGTTTAGAGATCCAACCATTTAGAACTTTAACAAAGAGACACCACGAGGAAGAAAGAGGAGATTGGTATAGAATTTTAGAGACATATAGGATATTTCCTAAGTTATCAAGAAACAATGAATCAAATTATATCTTAATTTTTATTTATTTATGCCGTCATTTTTAGTCATCTCATTTTCAGTAATTTCTCAATTTTATCAACACCATCCTTAGTCATTTCATCTTCAAAGAAATATTTTAAATATTTCTAACACAAAAAATGGAGCTCGGTGACTTATCCTTGGTTTAGGCCTCAGCTGAACACCGATAGGTTTCCTCAGTGATTAAATGGATGATTTTCTGCATTATTATTCCTTTGCTTGAACAGTGACCACCGACAATTTCGAGTCTCCATCCTTTCCTTCACCGCTAATGGACAAACATTGATTGTCCACGAGTACTTACATCCTTTGGTCTTTTTGGCTTTTTCAAAAAGTATCTTTATTAAAGGTGGACTCGAGAGGGAGTAGATGGGACCCCGACAGCAAATGTCTATTCGAATTATCGCATCTTCCGAGCCTGTTTTAGTCACTCTTTCATTATCAACCCTTATATGAGTTGACGACGTCAGGCATGGGAGAGGAGAAGATACATGCAATTTAGTCATCTAGTTTTTGTTTTTTGACGAGATGTGATGGATCCTTAACTTAGCCCTCCACGATTTTTCTAAATTAATAAAAGTTGCGAAATTATTATTTCCCTCGCTATATACCATAAAGGTTCCGAAGGGAACTATCTACCCACGTAATTATTCTCGGCTCTTGGTGGTATTTGTTAGTTTCAAAAGCTATAATTAGCACCCCAAACTATACAATAGGTTGCATAATTTGTAAGTAATTAATCTTAACCTATCAAAATTTGTGCTCTTAAACCATACATAATGGATCTGAAGTCTTAGCCAGTTGCAAAAGGGATAAAAGAAAACGAAGTGAAAACTCAAGCTAAAAACAAACTAAAATACGAGGCAAGATTTCAAATTTGGAGACATGCCACTGATGAATTGAGCTTAGGATCTTTCCATGAATCTCTTAAAAAAGATGGCTACATCACCACTTTGAAAAATGAATGCTTTTACTCAAATGTGCTGGCTAAGTGAATTATGTTAAGAATAATGCATCCGGAGATGATTGACAACGTGATGTGATTGTCTACTTATTCACATCACTTTTATAGATCAATTCTTTTAGTTGTCATATAGATATATGCTCAATAATATTCAAACAATATGCGCGTAATAAATTATAAACTTTTACCTTGATTGGTGCTTGGCTAGACACTTACTCTAAATTCCAGACTGAGAAGACATTACAATTTGAAAAATAGAAGTACTTGAATAAGATGAGTTATTTCGACTCAAATGGTTGTAAAAATAAGAAGAATAGAAAATATCAGCTTCACCTTTGACCATAACCATGGCTTATGAAACTCCATCACACGCTTGAACGAATGAAGTTCCTTGTTGCCTTTCAGAACCAAATTTTGGAGAAACAAAACGGTTTTGTAACTGGATGAACCCAGTCCACATGAACCGAAATGATCTCGCTCTTTGTATTATGTCATTTTCACTTGAGACCCAAATGACACATGTTGAACTTAAATATTGCCCTTATACCACTCTATCTAATTATTTTAATAGCGTGGAGTTTTTAACACGTGGAAATAGAGTTTCACAATGAGGGGAGGACATAAAAATTAGATGATCAAACTTGACAAGCACAAATTATCATTTTACTTGTGTAATCAAGAAATGTATGAGATTAAGATTCTGTCGTAATTAATGGGGAGACATACACAAGAATGTTCTATTTTCATCAAAGTACAGGCTGCTGGAGTTTTACTATTGCTGGAAAAATTGCACAATCAGTCTAAAACTTAGTATACATAATGTAATGGAGTCTTAAATTTTTTATTTAAATCAATTTAGTCTTAATCCTTCGAGGAAAATTGTAATAAAGTCTTTCCGAACAAGTTTCACTTGATTTATCTACTGCTTTAGTCCAATCATAACTAATCGTCCTACATCTAACAGCGATAATGTGCTGTAGACTGAGGTTACAATGAAACGATGCTGTCTTTGTTGAGATAAATGGCTACTTTGCTTGGTAGAGCAGCTAAGCTAAAGCCCTAAATTACCAAATCTTTGGTTCTAATGTTCGACTTACACAAAAGGGTCCGATGGTACACAAAGTGTCGAGGTCCAAAATCGAGAAACCATGACTGAACTGAATCTACCAAATAGCAGCGAATAGAAGTAAAGCCGCAACACCCAGACCAACAAGCAACGTGACTCTTCTGAAACAAAAAACTACCACAGAAGTACACAAAAACAAACTCACCACGAAAGAGGCGCACAACAAAAAAGGAGCAAATTTCATTTTAATAGCAAAAATGAATATTGCTGACGGGCCCCCGTTTTGCCCGACAATAAATTAAGTTGTTTTATCGTCAATCATTGATTTATTTCCACAATGTAGCAAAAAAATATCTTGGACGTGATGCTCCACATGCTAAAGGTCAATTATAGATAGAGAGAGTGAGGACACTCCATTGAAACATGTCTTGTCAAATTATTGCATCTTAAGGCCTGAGCAACTTGCATTGCTTTTTTCCAATGATAAAGCTCTATCAGATGAGAATACATGTGGACCCCATTTTTTGCGCAAATGGTTCAATCTTGGGATCCTGGTAATAATAATTCATGGCTGCTTTTTTGGAAATAATAACTTTCTTGAGGATATCATAGAAAACAAAAGTAGAGGCTTAGAGCTCTCAAATCATTCCCTACTTAAGTTTGCCAGTAAGTTTCCTAATTACCGTTTGAAAACTTCATTCATGTTGTAAATTATAAATTGGTAGATATTCTTCTTCTAATGCCATAATCAATTGAAAACTTGTATCTGTGTTGACTTTAAATTTTAGAATACCATAAAATTATAATTATAAATTAAGAAAACACTCAATAAAATGTAAAATGGCCATGTGTATATGATGTGTGCATGTGTGAATAATTTTTGATAATGTTCTACCTTTGACATATTAGACTTGGGCTAACTTAGACCCTTATATCTAATTAATGAATATGATAAAGCAATTAAATAAAAAATGAAACGAAAAAAAAGATATAGGCCAATTCTCAAGTCAACCCTAGAACTAGCCGATGCGATTCTAAGCTATTATAGGATCGACCACTTCAATTAATGATTTCAAAAATAGGGAATTGATTTTCACATAGTAATTTCCAAGTTTTTGTTTTGAAACATATCTATCATGAAACATAAGATCCTGATAAGAAGATGTAAATAGAAATATAAGTGAAACAAATGTAATGATTTTCTTTGATAGCTACTGTTTTTGTTAGATAAAAAGTTCAATTTTATTTTCGTCGACAGCCTTAAACTCTCGTATCATTTTTTTAAAGTCAAAGTTTAGTACTGGGTCGCTAGACACGTTGATGAGCAGTACAACATGATCCATGATGCCAAATGCCAATTTAATCAGTGATGACTTAAAGTCGTCTTTACATTTTTCCTCTTTGGTGAAAATTAATGGCGGCATGGCGTCATGATTTCTTTTCAGAACAGCAGGACTTTTTACTGAAGGGTCAAATTCCAGATTTATTTAAATAAATGGGCCACAATAAGGTCTTTGTAGTTTTTATTCGAGGGTGGTAAAGAGAAATACGTGATGAGTCTTTATAACTAAGCATTATATTTTCGTTTGATTTTGGTTCTGGACATGAAAATCCTTAAATTTTGGTTATAGAAATATAGCAACTTTTTTCTGAATTTTTTTTTATTATCAACGGGTGAGATTCAATAGGAGAGATCCAACGATTAAGAACTTTAATAAAAACACAAACCACAAGAGAGTAAGAGATTGATGCAGACTGTTAGACATATTTAGGATGTTTCCTTAAGTCATCAAGAGAAAATGAATCAAATTAAAATCTAGCCTTTTTTATTCCTTTATGTAGCCATCTTTAGTCATTTCATTTTCAGTAATTTCTAGATTTTGTCAACGTCATCTCTGGTCATTTAATCTTCAGAGGAGATATTCTAAATAGTTCCAAAAGCTATCCAAATATTAGTGGAGTTGGGCGTCCTAACCTTAGTTTAGGTCTAAACTAAACACCAATTGATTTCTTAGTGTAGAAGTGAGTGACTTTCTGCATTATTGTTCCTTTGCTTAAATAGTGACCATCGAGAATTTCTGGCCTCCATCCTTTCCTCCATAGCTAATAGACAAAATTGAATCTCCGAGTACTTCCATCCTTTAGTCTTTTCAGGTTTTTATAAAAGCGTCTTTATTAAAGGTACTCACAAGAGGAAGATAGATGGGACTCCCCACTGTCAAATGTCTATTCAAATTATTGTATCTTCTCGACCTGTTTTAGTCGCTCTTTTATTATTGACCCTTACATGAGCAGACAACGTTAGCCATGGCAGGGAACAAGCCAAATGCATTTTAGTCCTCTATTTTTTTGACAAGATGTGATGGAATCCTTGACTTCGCCCTCCACGATCTGTCGGAATTAATAGGAGGTGCAAAATTATTATTTTACTCAATATATACCTTGAACAATCCAAAGGAAATTGTTGGCATGCATATTTCAACAAGCAATGTATGAATATGAATGAAATACAATAATATAAACATACAAAATGAAAGAATACACAAGATGTATTTATGCTCATGACACTTGATAGTATTTGCTAGTTTCAAAATTTATAATCAACACCCCGAACTATACGATAGATTGTATAATTTTTAAATAATCAATCTTAACTTATCAAAATTTGTGCTCTTAGATCGTACATGGGGTAGATAATGTAATCTCAAGTAAAGTTGTTGTGAAAACTCGAGCTACAAACAAACTAAAATACGAGGCAAGATTTCGAATTTGGAGACATGCCACCGATGAATTAAGCTTGGGATCTTTCCACGAATCTCTAAAAAAAGATGGCTACATCACCACTTTGAAAAATGGACGCTCTAATTCAAATGTGCTGGCTAATTGAATCCTGCTAAAAGTAGTTCATTTGGAAATGCTTGACAAAACGATGCTTTAGCCAGACCCCAGCTTATTCACATCATTTTTATAAATTATTTCTTTTAGTTGTAATATAACTCATTCTTGATAATATTCAAACGGTATGTGCATAAAAAATTATAAACTTTTACCTTGATTGGTGCTTGGCTAGACGCAATTGTACTCTAAACTCTAGATTGAGAAGTCATTACAATTTAAAAAATAGGAGTACTTGAAAAAGATGAGTTATTTCGACTCAAATGGTTGTAAAAATAAGAAAAGATCAGCTTCACCTTGACTATAACCATGGCTTAGGAAACTCCATCACGCATGAGTGAATGATGTTCCTTGTTGCCTTTGAGAACCAAAATTTTAAGAAACAAAACGGTTGTTTAATTGCATGAATCCAATCCTCATGAGCCCAAATGATCTCACTCTTTATATTACATCATTTTTCACTTGAGACCCAAATGATGCACATTGAACTTATATATTGCCCTAATACCACTCTATCGACTTATTATAATAGAGTGGAGTTTTTAACACGTGGAAATAGAGTTTTACCATGAAGGGTGGACATTAAATTAGATGATCAAAATTGACAAGGGCAATTTATCATTTACCGTGTAGTTAAGAAATCTATGAATTTAAGATTTCGTCGTGATTAATGGGTAAACATACGCAAGAATCTTTTATTTTCATCAAAGTACGGGCTGCTAGAGTTTAACTATTGCTGGAAAATTGCACAACTAGTCTAAAACCTATTATATAGAATGTAATGAATCCTTAAACTTTTTAATTGAATAAATTTTGTCCTAACACTTTGAGGAAAAGTGTCATCAAGTCCTCTCAACCAAAGTTTTCTTTAATTTATCTCACGTGACAATCCGATCATATCTTACATGTAATGGCGACGGTGTGAAGTGGACTAAAATTACATGAAACAGCATCGTTTGTCCTTAGATAAATGGCAACGGTGCTTGGTCGAACGGCTAAAGCCCCAAATCACTAAATCTTTAGCTTAAACGTTCGACTTAAACAAAAGGGTTGATGGGATACAGCAGCGAGTAGAAGCAAGCCCCAACACCCCCACCACAAGTGGCATGACCCATATGAAACAAGACCATTACACGAGTATGCCAAAACAAACTCACCACAACAGAGGTACAAAACAAAACAGAAGCGACTTCAATTGCAAAAATGAAAATTGCCTACCAACCCCATTTTTTCCCCATCAATAAAGAACTTGGCTTATCATTAATCTATTGGTTTATTTCCACATTGTAGCAAAAATATTTTGTGTGTGATGCTGCTTAAGCTAATCTATTTAGGAATTATCAACGCTTTCAACTTTTTAGCTTTTTTTATAAAGCGTCTTTATATAAGGTGGACTCGAGGAGGAGCTAGATGGGACACCCCACTATCTAATGCCTATTCACATTATTGCATTTTTTGGCCTGAAAAGTACGTAGCTTTTTTTCCAGTGACAAAGCTCTATCCGACAAAAGAATACGTGTGGACCCTATTTTTGCATGAATGATTCAATCTTGGACTTTTGTAATAATGCATGGCTGCTATTTCTACATAGCTTCTTTTCCAGTGACAAAGCTCTATCTGACAAAAGAATACGTGTGGACCCTATTTTTGCATGAATGATTCAATCCTTGGACTTTTGTAATAATGCATGGCTGCTATTTGGAAATAATAATTTTAATAAAAATGTCATAGAAAACGACAGTATAGAATAAGGGTTCTAAGTTGTTCAAAAAAAAGAAAAAAAGAATAAGGGTTCTAAATGTTTGACCTTTATGCATTGTGTTACGCAAGGAAGAAGTATTTAGCTCGGCATCCTTCTGTTCACTTGAATGCTTTTTTCGCAGGCCCTACCCTTTGATTCAACTGCTTAGTCGGTAAGTGTTCCTTTGTATCATACAGAGATTTAATTAAGTCATAAATTGGAAAATGTTCCATTTTGTTCTTCTAACGCAATAATCAATTGGAAACTTCTCTCTTTATTGACTTTAAATTTCAGAATAACATAAAATTCCAAATTAGAATTTAAGAAAAACACTGAATAAAATATAAAATGGTCACGTGATACATTTACATACATATAAAGAGCAATTTCTGATAATCTTCCGCAAACTGACATATTAGACTTAGGCTAACTCAAACCTTTATTTCTAATTAACGTTGGCCATTAGTTGAGAATAAGCCTTAACTTTTCATGTATTATCTTTCAAGTTTTCATAGATTTGTTGACCAAAAGTCCCTCAAACCATCCCTTTAAATGAGGGAAAAAAACTCAGTTCATAACGAACATTTGAAATTGTTTTATTTTCTCCTCAACCATAATGGTTAGTTAGAATGTCTCCAAAATCCATATTTTTTTATGACTATTTAAAAGTTTACAACTAATTTCTAACAAAAAAGAAGAAGTTATTCTCATGTTCTCATCCTTTAACAGCATTCTTCCATATTTAGGAACTGCGGAATTTTTTTCTATAGATAAAGTCACAGAATTTTGTTGACCAGATTGACCTGATTGAAAATTTTCATGCAAGTATTTGAAGTCCTCACGGTATGGATTAATGTGGTTCTCAATAAGACCCTCCTAGCATGCACACAAAGCCTTGGCCCATTTCGATTTTGAAGGTCAAGTCCGAAAGCCCTTTTTAAGCTCGGGCCCTCCCTTCTTCCAGCTGTAATGGCATGGACCTAGGCATGATTCCTTGGATAACCTTAAGCAAAAGTTCGAATCAAGACATTTGTGGAAGGTGGGGATGCCGAGATTGACAAAGAAAAGGGATAAGTTTCATGCAATTGAAAAGGGGAAAGAATGAATCAAGCCACAACTAGACAGAGCCTGTGATTCATGACCGGGACGGGGCCTCATGCATGATTAAGACGGGCCCTAGTCTATTGCTAGCATGCATGTGACCTTCTTCGCAACTGTGCCTAACTTGATCCATGAGCAGAACTTTCTTTACTCCCCTCTCCCCTGTATGATTTGTTACCACACTTTTCTGGTCCTCATATCTCAATTACCTTTTCTCATATCATCATGCGACTAGTCCATATAGCTATTTTTTTAATATACTAAAATGCCCTTGCAGGGAAGTGAAATTGAATGATGTGGTGCAGTAATTTTGCAACTCCATGTCAGTCTAGCCTAATCTCATTTGATAAAACGTTGGCACCATGCCGATGTTCAATTGGCTCCATGCACATATTGAGTGGCCTTTGGAATGTAAACAATTTAATAGAATTGCATGCTTAGTTTAATTAGTGATTACATTTTTGTACAATTGTACGCCATCATAATATCGAAGCACTTTGATTTAATAATATTAGGCGAAAAAGGCATTCCCCTTTATATTTAAAAACTATGAGGTGAATATGATCAATGGAGTAAGGCTCCGTGAATTCCCGCCACCCTTTCAACAGCAAAATAATGCCATTATTACTTATTTCTAGTTCTATAGTCTAGGTTAAACTGCCTTGAATGTTGAGAAACACCGAACTTGAGTGATCCTTTCCACATTTTCTCAATAGACTCTTTGGAATTGATTCTCTATCATAAAAAATTAAAAGCTACAAGTCCATGGTGATAACTCATCGCAGTCAAACCGAACTACAGAATAGTAATGTTCAAACGATGTTGTGGAAACCTGAACCATGACACAATTCACTTCATCTCAATTGGTTTAGGACAAAGATGGACTGTTCGGTGACCAAAGATGCTTGACAGTGTTCCCCCGGAGGAAAGTGAAACTTGGTCTAAATTTCTTGAAAAAGCAGCTTTTTATAATTATATCGGCAACAATCCGAGAGTATGTAAAAATAAGTTGGAGTCGCTATATTGTTGTCATAAAAATCTGTAAAAAAAAAAAGTGGAATTAAGTCATTCGTAGTGATGAACTATATTGAATTGTGACCAAAATTCAACGTGGCCTTTTCAAATTTATTTTATGATGGTTGAGATTGACGGAACACCAAGTAAGCATTTATAGGGTGCCCATTTGGAATTTGCGTGGGGGTGGTTGAGGGGGTGGGGGTAAAAATTTTTTAGCATTGAATCGATTATTTAGATTTGCATGTGTAGTATATCCAAGTTTATGCTGAATTAGTATATATTTCATGAATGAGTTCTGGTGATTAAATCTTTTGTATCGCTCAACTTTAGTGTAAGAGCTATTATAAAACTATTTTCTTAAAATGCTCAAGCATCAATAGCTAAGATAACAAAAGATTACATACAAGTACATAGGAGTTCTTGTACATTATATTATACCTTCGTTTGTTGGGCAAAGTAAGTATCCCGTGACATTTTTGGTCAGATCATATCTAGACTTATAAATGGACTAAAGGACATAACCATGAAAGAAGGGACGGTAGATGGGCCACTACAACTTGGGCCCAGTACGGCCCGGCCCAGTACCTAACTAGTAAACAATCAACACAAAACCTTCCTTAAGAAACCACGTACCCTTGTAGCGATTTAAAAAATAAATTCAACAGCACGTTATCTCAAAACTTGTCACTAGTGATAGCCCCAGTGCTAAAAATTTGGCACTTAATGATATTGAGCTTGTTAGATAACTCTAATTAGAGTTGTCTTAAAATATTCAATTAACTCATTGAAAACGGTTACTTATTTAATTCAGTAGAAGATATCATTGATGGTAATTAGAATCTTGCCAACTATATGATTAAGACCTACCCATTATGGTTGTGATTCTTTGTTTGGAAAGAAATTATAGATATTTAGTGATTGTCAAACAACTTCTCCTTTCTATATTAGCACTTAAGATTGTTAGCACTTAAAAATCATTCTTAAATTCTCAGCACTGATTTCTCAATGTTAACCAATAGAGCTTTTTTTTTTTTTTTTTTTTTTTTTTTTTTTTTTTTGGGTCGAAGTCAAATAGACCTGAATGCACATTAACCGGTACATTCATGCAGATTTGAAGAAGGCTTCTTCAATAGAGTGGTGGGCGTAGCCTTCAATTTGAGATTACTTTGAATTGGAGACATAACCTAGTAAAGGAATTTGTCATGTACAACTGAGCACTTACCCATGCAATTTTCTCTAAATGTTGATATTCTATATTATTCAACCATAAAATGGTATAAATATATTGTTGATAGGCTAAAAGGCAAGGGATGCAAAAAGCTAACGAATAAACTGCTTTCTTGATATGGTTAAATTATCTTCTCGAGCTTCAGAATGATTCAATATTTAGATCTCATTGGATTTCTTTGCTAATTGAGACCCTATCCGATGGGTTACCTGAAGTATGATTTAGTATTTTCCTTTGATTGGGGTGCTAGAAATATGGACTTGACTAATATGCAAATTTAACAAAAAATAGAGTGTTTGTCTGATTTTCATGTTTGTAACCCCCATGGAGCAGAACATGGCTTCTTTTAGTCCACATTTATTTTGGAGCATCAAGGAGGACGAATGCAGAGGCCTAACTACTTAGAAGCCTATGCCATGGCCTATTAAATTTCAGAGATTTTATTTATATATTCAATTTTTCGTTTAATTGATATTATAAAAAGAGCACACTTTTTGTGTGTGAAGAGACATAGTGAGAAAAATCAAAATGTTATAGACCGAATAATAATCAAATAAAGATACCGGTGAATTTCTTGGGTGTGGACTAACCAAATAAAAATAAAAAATCCTTGGGTGTGGACAACGGACCTCAGTAGTCTAACCTTAGTTAAGACCCTAACTAAACACCGGTCAATTCCTTCAGAAGCTACAACTTGTTATTGCTACAAGTCCAAACTATCCAATGTATATAAAAAGATCACTGTTGGCCACCTCAGCCAAGATAAGAATGGCCACTTTTAGATAATCGAGTATTAGGAAAAATAAAAATAAAAAGAGTCGGTCAACTTGCTTAGTTATATTGTCATTCAGTTACTTTCATGCTAACGTGGATGGATGATTTTTTATATTGAAGGATGCATCAAGTTAAAAGTGAAGGTTAGTGTACTTCATTAAGTTAGAAAAAAAAATTACGTTTTTTTTTCTTTTTTTTTTTTAAATACGATTATATTTACAGAGGCTATTTCAAACCTAACTCGATCATACAGATACCAAGTTGCAAAGAAGCACTCATTCCATGACTTGGTGGCACGATGCATGAGTCTTAGGAAATTTCTCCTCAGTACTTTATAGTAACACGAAAGTATTTGTAAAAGTTTTGATGATCGAATGGTTAATTTCTAACTTCTAACTCTGTGGAATTACACTCAAGAAACTCCTAAAAATAAGAAGGGTTGTTGGCACCTGAATTTTAGTCAACAAATTAAACATCGGTTTAAATGAATAAAAATGAAGAATTAAAATAGAAAATAGGAAAGTACAAGAAAAATAGATATTAAATAAATTGACAAAAAGGAAAACAAGAAGAAGAGAGACCAATTTGGATCCAATACATCAGCCCAAGTTCGTGTCTTCAGCCTGCTAGACGATTAGCAGACTCAATTCCTCTCTTAAGCCCATCAAACATGAGCCCGTTTTCACCGACCGGAGTTTCGCTGGAGGCGGTCTCCGTCGCGTTGCCGTCCCTTCTTCCGACCTTCAGACGGTGATGTCCGGGATTCTGCCGCAGCGCAGCTCTCTGCATCGCGCCTTCAGCCCCGTCGCTGTAACTTCGATCCGTTTCGCGTCGCATCTGAACATCTCTGTCCGGCCATTTTCCGTCTTTGGATTTCCATCGTCGCCAAGCGTCATCATCACGAAATCCTCGGAATCCTTCACTGATCTTCTTTTGTTTGCAGTTCAGTGGATTCGAGCAATCGACGAAACAGATAGTTTCGGGATTAGGAGCCTGAGAAGCTCGCGAGATGTTCCGAAACGATGGCTGTAGCAGAAGCAGAAATCTCGTGTCGTCCTCCGACCCTCAGTTATGCCGATCTCGTCATGTCGCCGACACTCCGTCGATGGGTTTTCTCCGTTGATGCATCCTCGTCGCCATGTGTTCTGATTGAGAAGTTTGGATCTCTGCTCGACGAAACGCCAGAGAGAGAGAGATCCGACACGTTTTCAGTTCGGCATTCGTTGTTCCAGCTCTAGATTTTGCCATGGTCTGTCCTGCTTTGCGGTCGGTCTGCGTGCTTTTTCAAGAGAAGGTAATTAGTCTCTTGAACTGCACCATCACGCTTGCGAACCTTCTTCTTCCTTCGGCCGTGTTCAGTCAAATAGATAATGCACGTTGACTGTTTGACGATATGACTCACTGGGAATAAATTCACTGGGAAAACGATGATCGAAGGATACATGAGGATGGGAGAGGCGCGTAAGTCTCTGGATGTGTTAGTTACATGCCGTGTAGGGATGATTTATCTTGGAACGCGGAAATTTCTTGTTTTGCCAATGAAATGAGCAAGTGTTAGTTTCTGGGAAGAATGCATTTGCTTGAAATTCCTGGGACGAACACATGAAGCAGGAATTGGACAGGAGAGTCACTGGTCCATCAGTTTATAAGAAGTGACAATTGCACAGTGACTTAACTGAAAAATAGCTACTTACGGACCTTCACTTCTCAACAAAATTTGCTTTTGATTGCTGGTTAATTAAGATCGATGACTTTCATGAGCCTCTTAATTTGATTAAAGTTACTGAACTAGCGAACTAGCATATCGAAGAGTATGAAGAAGGGAGGGCTACTACTTGGAGGAGTCTCCTGCTTGACAACAACTCCATCTTCTCTCCGGCGAGGACGAGGATGAGGAGGAGCCATGATGTTGAAGGTTTTATGGAAAGGACCCAAAAAAAAAACAAAAAAAACAAAAAAAACAACAAGCTTCGAGGAGCTGCAAATGCATTCACATGAGTTTTCAAGTGAAGCATGCACTGCTTGCCGCTTTCTCTTGAAATTGAATTGATCTCAAGCTCGCGAAGTTGATTTTCCTTTTACTCCAGATTTTCTGCTTCCATGGCATCTTTCACTTTATTTCATCCTTGAACACTTTCAAATGGATAGATTTATCCTTGGATTTCCACGACCTCAAATCAATACCATCTTGCTCCTTGCCCTCCAATTTTTCCTTGGATTTATCATTTCACTTAAGCAATTTCATATCTTGGTTATTCCAATATGAACATGTGCAAACAATTCCGAGTGAATTCATCAAGCAACATCTTCTGGAAAAGCAAAGAGCGACTCTTAGGTATTTCAACAGATTATAACCAGTGGAGCTCATTACAAATAATGGCCAGTGAAGCTCATTAGGAGCTATAGATGAGTTAGAGAGGCTATGTCTCTGTCCCTGGTTGGCATGCATTCATGAGAGAAACTCATCCATGCACACAAATGTCTGCATGTTTGATCTAATTGATAGCAATGGCATTGTTTTCAAAGTCACCATTTTGAGCGGTGCTGGTAGGACTTTATTTATGCTGTTTGAAATGAGTTCTCAAAGTGCCACTATAGGCTGATTATAGAGTGACTTGAGTTTTAGGTTTACAATTATGCCCCCTTATTTGGTTGTGCTCCTTCACTGACAAGAACTTTCTTTTCTTTGTTATTTTGAAACATGCTAGAAATTGGTTTAGTAATAGTGTGTCATTTGGAAAGATAATGATTTAGGCGGGAAATCTAGCTAATTTTTCTTTTTTGATATGAAGAGCAGTCACGTTTTGTCTGTCATTTTTTTTTTTTTTTAATTTTGGTTTTCATGTAACTTGATGTCTTAGCAAGTAATAATTTGATTTTTCATGTAATCATAATAAGTTTCCCTCCTTTTCTCGCACCGCCAATGGACAAACATTGATTCACTAGCCATGTTATTGATTTATATATATATATATATATATATATTTTGGTCGGATATTATTGATCCAATTTTATGAACATTTTTCTACTTATTGACTTATTGGACTTGGGCTAACTTAGACCATCATATCTAATTAATATGGACAATTAGATGAAAATACGTGTTGACTTTTCATGTATTATCTTTCACTTTTCACATATTTGTTAGTGCCTCAAATCATCCCTTTGAGGGGAAAAATGGAAAATTTGAAGTTGTTTATTTACCAACCATAATTGTTCCACTAGAATGTCAAATTAATTTCTAAGTCTGTATATTTATTATGACTATTTGCAAAGGTTATGACTAATTTCTAACGAAAAAAATGTTATACTACTAATTAAAGTCACGGGTGACATTCTCTTTGTAATTAAGTTGATAAGGGTTTGTTGTTTAATAACTATCTAGATTATGAGGAATAAATGCATACTAAAATTAATTATGATATAAAATTAGGATTCTCCTAAAGTAAACATCTTTTTTTTTTTTTTTTTTTTGTATAATCTAGGGGCATAGGCTTGGAAACTTGTCTACTAACAAGCCTATGAAATTTCTTGTAAGCCCAATGAATCGGTTAAGCTCAAGCCTTCAGGTTGTGTAGGTGACTCAAACCCAAAGTAGTTTGCACGCAATGTGTGTGGTCCTAACCGGCAATCTCCAATTCTTAAGCTGGAATTACTTAATTCCCCAACCAACTGCGTCAATCCTATGGTTCAAGAAGCATAATATTTTATCGTAAAGATAAGTATATTTTCCATCATTTATCATTATTTAATAAAACGAAAATGATTAAGTATCACATTATTGATGTTCAATAATTGCAAGATATAATGTTAAGTGAACATGATTATTTTATTCTAACAAAAAAATGATTATTTTATCATAAAGAACAAGTGTACGTCACATTCAACAAAATTTCTTAAGTAAAGATAAACTCTAGTTAAATGGTATGGTTTTGCTTCTTTGATTGATTTGCATATGATTGATGTGGATGGGAAGCCCATTGCAATATCCTTAAATAGAGCCGATCACGTATTTGCTATATCATAATGATAGTGTGGTGCAGATACACACAAACATAATATAAGCAATATAAATGTAGGCTGATATTAGACTATTCTTTCATTTGTGACGGGTTAAGGAAAGAAAAAGAGATAGGGACAAAATTATCTGACACAGCGAGTGATAATATCACATTGTCTTCTCATATTTTGGAATGATTCAAAATTTACATCTCTAATTGAGACACTATGGGGTGGTTTACTTAGCATATGAGAGTTTATTTAAGTCGCATTAATATTTTTCCATCCTTAAATATGGATTTGATCAATATCCAAAATTAACTAAAAAATAAAGTTCATGTTTGTAAACCCCCCCCCCAATTCCCCGAGGACCCCCGGAGGAAACGTGGCATCTTTTAGTCCACATTTTTGTTTTGATCATCAAGGAGGACGAATGCTAGGCCTGCGGCACAACCTACAAGCTCCATAAATCGATTAAATTCCAATAATTTTATTTATATATTTTTAATCTTTATTTGTTTAATTAAATTAGAAAAAGAGCACTCACTTTGTGTATGAAGGGATATAGTGAGAAAAATCAAAATGCTATAGACCGAACAAAAATCAAATAAAAATACTAGTGACTTCCTTGGGTGTGGATCATGGAGCTCCGTAACCTAATCTTAGTTAAAGACTTAGCTAAGTACCGGTCAATTCTTTGGAAGGGGGAAAACTTGGTAGCACACTGCTCCAAGTCCAAATTGTCCAATATAAAAAATAAAGAAGGCCATTGCTGTCGGTTACCTCAATCAAGATAAGAATGGCGACTGTTAGACAATTGAGTATTAGAAAATAAAAGAGTCGACCAACATGCTTAGTTATATATAGTCATTCTGTTGCTTTCTTGTTAACATGGATGGATGATTTTTATATTGAAGGAGGCATCAAGTTAGGAGTGAAGGCTAGTTTACTTAATTAAGTTAGAAAAATGATTGTGTTTATAGAGACTATTTCAAACCGAAGTCTATCATATAGATATTGAGTTGTAAAGAAACATTGGTTCGATGACTTGGTGGCATGGTGCAGAGTCCTAGGAAATTTCTCCTCTATATTTTAGAGCAATGCAAAAGCATTCTCGAAAGACTTTATTGATTGAATGGTTAATTTCTAACATTTAATAGTGTAGGAATACATTTGAAGAAATTCTTGAAAATAAGAAGGATTATTGGAACCTAAATTTTAATCGAAAAATTAAGAATTGGTTTAAAAGAATAAAAAAAAAGTGAAGAATTAAAATAGAAAGCAGGAAAGTTCAAGAAAAATAGATATTAAATTAATTGACCAAAAAAAAAAAAAGAAGGAAGAAGAAGAGAAAGCGATCAATTCTGATTACATCAGCCCAAGTTCGTGTCTTCAGCCCGCTAGACAATTAGCAGACTCAATTCCTCTTTTAGGCCCATCAAACGCAGCCCGGACATAAGCCTAGTAGTTAGCCCGTTTTCGATGACTGGAGTTTCGCCGGAGGGGATCTCCACCTCCTCGCCGTCGCATCGTCCGACCTTCGGACGGTGATCTCCGGGTTTCTCCCGTGGCGGAGCTCTCTGCACCGCGCCTTCAGCCCCGCAGTTGCAACTTGGATCCCTTTCGGATCGCATCTGAGTATCTCTATCGAGCGATTCCATCGCTGAATTTCCATAGCTGTCGAGCGTCATCATCGCAAAATCCTTGGGAGTCCTTCATCGATCTTCTTTTATTGGCAGTTCAGTGGACTCAAGCAATCGGCAAAGCAAATAGTTTCAGGATTAGGAGGAGCCTGAGAAGCTTGCCAGATGTTCCGAAGCGATGGTGGTAGCAAAATCTTGTGCGTGACTTGGTGCCTAGGCGTTGCGACGATCTCGTCATCGCGCCAACGCTCCGTTGCTTGGTTTTCTCCATTGATGCATCCTCGTCGCCATTTGTTCTGATTGAGAAGATTGAATCTCTTCGCCGGTCATAAAGGTCTTACCTCTATCCCGCGGTTGCTCTGTTCTTACGTCCTCATTGTGGTAATCACACGTTTAACGAAATGCCACAGAGAGAGAGAGAGAGAGAGAGAGAGAGAGAGAGAGAGAGAGAGAGAGATCTGACACGTCGAGAGTTAGACATTCAGCTAGTTGCCATGGTGTGTCCTGCTCTGCTTCGCGTGTCACGTTCGTAAACCTTCTTCATCCTTCGGCTTTATGCCATGCGTGGTCAAATGGATAATGCGCGGTGACTCTTTGACGATATGCCCCAGAGGAATAACATCACTGGGCAAACGATGATTGAAGGATAGATGAGGCGGGTAAGTCTCTGTATCCCTTAGTTACACGCCGTGCATGGACGATTTCTCTTGGGACGTAGCGATTTCTTGTTTTGCCAATGAAATGAGCGGATATTAGTTTCCAGGAAGGAGGAATTTGCTTGAAATTTCTGGGACAGGAGGCATTGATACATCAGCTTATAAGGAGTCGCAATCGCACAGTGACTCAACTGAAAATAGCTATTGATGGAGGAGAGTCGCTTCCTAAAAAATTGCTTTCGATTTGCTGGTTAATTAAGATTGATGACTTACATGAGCCTCTTAATTTGATTAAAGCTACCGAGCTAGCGAATTTGGCGTGTTGGAGAGTACGAAGAATGGAGGGCTACTCTCTTGCAAGGACGGGAATGACGATGAGGACGAGCCATGATGTTGAAGGAATTATGACGAGGACCAAAGACGGTGGGCTTCAAGAAGCTGCAAGTGCAATCACATGAGCTTTCAATTGAAGCATACTAATGCCTCTTGTTCTTGAAATTGCTCGAGAAATTGATTTTCTTGTTACTTTAGATCTTCTTCTTCAACAACATCTTCCGCATTTGCTAAGAGAAATTAGCTCCCAAGGTTTGATAGTTTGCCGCTGATTGGCGAATAATTTATCTTTGAAGCACTCTCAATGGATATTATTACATGAAAAGTAGAGTTCGCTTCGTATTATGAAATTTATGAGGTGACCAATGAGTAATGCTTCATGAATTCCCACCACCTTGTCGATGATCGAAATCATGTAATTATTGCTATGTTATGGCCTACACTAATTCCACCCCCATATTAATGATCACAGAAATTGTTGTTTTCAATTAATTAAGGTCACATAAATCATAATGTTAATTAACTCCATCTTCAGTTAGTCTATTTTAGTGGTGCTTATCCCCCACATTAAAAGTATATCCCCCAAAAGCTATCTCATCTTAAGAGCAAATCATCATTAGATAATGGGACAATAATATGATTACTGATATACCTGATTGCTTCTTGACAAAAAGAATCATTATATGTATTGATTGTGCCACCAAGGCTCTAGGATTATTTATTAATATGTAAAAACATACGTAAAATTGTGACGGAATGTATATGTGCGGACATTTCGAGGTCTTATTTGAATGACCTCGGAAATGATTTGATGATAAAATGAAAGTTCGAATTTTGGAACAATGTGCTACTTCCACAAGAATTCGATATTTATTAACTGACTTGGGCCGGATCCAAACATGGGCCAACTCCGGTCTCACGGGCTTCACCCAAGACAAACACGGGCTCTTATCTCAGCCTTTTCAAAATCAAATGTAATGGAAGCCTAATCTGTCAAAGTCGAATTAAGCGCAAACTCATATAAGATCAAACCCAGCCCAGATTCACCTAGACAAAGCAAACCCAAATTTTCTAGAACCGAAGTTAACCCAAATTTATTAAACCAAGCTAAGCCCAAGCTCACTAAACCTATTCAAGCCTGAAGTTCATTAACTTCATATTCCATTTGCTAACTAATAACACTTTTCTTTCTCCCATCGTCTTCTTCCTATCGCCTTCCTCATCACCACCCGAGAAATACACAAAAACAAAATCAAGGATCACCATACCAATGCATTAACAGTCGAGGCTTATCACACAAAGATAACCAAATATTGAATGTATATACATTACAGTCAATCTCCTATATCACAAGACTCATGCTACTGGCTATTACATTCAGTCATGACAGACACATATTTAAAGCTTAGAGAAACTTTCAATGCCTAAGAATCCTCTTCTACAACAAAGATCGTTTTCTCACCCCAAAAAGAATGCTCCCCCTTGAGCGTTTGAACTAACGTCCCAAAGAGAAAAATAGTGAATTTGGACATGGGCTGAAGGTGCATTGGACCAAGCCAATTTAAAAATCCCCTTCCTTTTCATCATTTATTTTGATGCGTGGATTAAAATTAAGGTGTCAATAACTTATAGTAATCTCTACTAAATGCCATCATGAGAGAATCATTTGGATGGGACATGTAGATGATTGCTTATGCATTGACAAAGAGATAGAAATGAAGTTAAGGGCCCATTGACACCCAAATTTTTGTCCACGTTTTAGATATCTGTTTATTTTACAAAAATATAAAAATATATGTATATAAAAAGCAAAAGAAATCCTAAAAAAAGAATAAAAGATGAGAACGAAAATGAAAAAAAAATATAGATAAATAAAAAAGCAATTAAAAAAACCGAGTCGAATGGGCCGGTTTGTCCGGCCCACCCCTTCAATGAGTTTTCGACCCCATTAAACTCCCTCACTTTCGGCCCAATTTTCATCATTTCTTTGAGCCCACGATTTGAGCCCCAAAGGAGAGAAAATCCTAGGCCCACCCTATGTCTTCCTTTCTTTCTCTAGCATGCCCGCCCACCTGTGACGCGAGGAAGAGAAGATGTGTCTTGGCCGTGACCGAAAAAAAGGCTGTGCCCATGAGCGATGGACAAGCAATGGCGTGTGACAACAGCTGATTCGAGAGCCTTCTAGAATGGCAAGCTGGCGAATGAGAGGGCGGAAGCATATTTAGGAGAGTAAAGGTGTCCAAAGCAGATTTATGAGTTTCATTTCAGTTGAAGGGAGAATCCTCGGAATTTTATTGATCTTGATTAGTTGAAGTTAAAAAATCAGTCTCATCGAGGTAAGAATATATCTTCTATTAATTGAAGTTAAATGATGTAGCGTTATTATGATCCCTGATTCACTATTTCTGAATTGAAAACCATCACACATGAGTTCGATCCAATCTCGGTCTTCACTAATCAATGTTAGCTTTTGACTACCTCTTTGCTTCAGCTTATGATAATTTGAACAATAGAAGTTAGTCTCTGTTATGAATCATTTTGAGCGTCCGAATACGTCACAAAGTTGATTTTATGATCATGACCTCCTGCCTTATTTATAGTTTGGAGCACAATCTAAACACATGTGACATGGATTGGATGTAGTGCTCAATAACTTTTACGATTATATGTTCAAAAGTTGGTTTTTCCAACTGTTGCAAACTTTCTTGTTCATTCGCTGTGGGTTTGGTGATGTGGTGATCATGTATATTGACGATTGGAGTCAATATGTTGATCGCTTTGATCTGGGGGTGGTCAGAGGTGATCGATGTCGAGGTAAAATGTATTTATATTGTTCTTGTGTAGGTAATTCTGTATATCAGATTCATATGTGCTGATCTTGGGTAGACTGTGGATGTTCATATGCTATTTGTTTTATCTCGAAACGTTGAGCTATAGTGGTTTTCAAGGAACATTGTTTATGGTTGAGAGAATTCTGTTTTGAATGGTTCAATAGACTCTGAATAAGTGATATGTTTGTTACTTGAATGCAAATGGATAAAGATTTGGCCAAGAGTTAGAGGATTAAAAGGGAAGTTTGAGTATATTGGAAATGAGAATGAAGGAATTTTGTCGAAATGAGTTGAATCTTGTCAAAACATTCTTTATTTGATTAGAGGGGTGAGTTTCTACTTTGAAGCATGAGAATGGAGATCCTCTGCCTTGAAATTTTATTGGTGTATCAATTAATTATCAACTGGCAAGATATACAAATGATTATTATATCAATGGTTGCGGTACGTGGACACACCCACAAGAGGAATATAAGGAGTAGACAATTCACATTCGTCCAATAAAATTTCACTCCGGTTCAACTATTTTTCATTCATACAAGGCCATGAAGGATTAATTGTAAGAGACGTACATGAATGTAATCAAAATCTGAAGTTATCAATCTTCTTTTCATACACTTTAATTGGTCATAGAATAATACAAAGCTATCTTGTAACTCTTCAGAACTTGAACTTTTCCTGGTCATTGCATCAAAATGGCCAAACCGTATAATCACAATTGGTCAACCCTCATTGAGTTAGACAATTGTTCTCCTTGTTAATAAGTCCTCATCAACAACGTTTCCTCGTTTGATATACCTCTTACGAATGTGGGCCAACCATTGGACATGTTTGCAGCAAAACTGTATTGATAGGTCCTAAGTACAGGTGAGCAAAAGGAACCGTTCAAATTGGAAACTGCTTGGACCATACAACCAGTTGGTTTTGGGCGGTTCCTAGGGATATTGGTACAGTTTTAGGACTAGGTGCACTGGTTCATGGTTCCTAGGTGGGAACTGTCACGCCTCGAACCTCGAGCACGCGAACATCCCTCGGTGGTCGATTAAAAATGCGACGTCTCAAGACGCATCACCAACATGTTCTTTTTATCTTTCGATTCAACACATGTGGAAGCAAATTAAATAAACCCCTGGTCAACAAACAAACAATAGGAATAGTAAACACTAGGAACAATTTCCCCAAAAACAACAATTTCCTTATCAATTGGTTAACCCAAAGAGTTTAATACTTACAAGTCTTTCTACGGCCACTTCCAATCAACCCTTTTCAAAAACCTTTAGGGACTAGGGTTAACTTAAACTCCACTAACGGCAGGGCCAGCCAAAAGGTGTCGCATCTCGCGTCCACCACATCCGCACTCAGCAGATCTCCATGCTACGGCCCTGAAAATGTTTAACCACAATGGGGTGAAATAAAATCTCAGCGAGTCAAACCCTAAGCCTCGATTAGGACACAAATTCATCTCAGAGGCAACCTAAACAGGCACCACAAACAAACTCACATTGTCTCGGCACATCCTTGCAGGTTAGCACATCACATATGCTATTATAAATATAACAAGCATAATTAATAACCAGAACACATAATTATCACCCTCCAAACATTCACAGGGGTCTCAATTATAGGACAAAACCATTATGGCACGTCCCATACCATACCTAACAGTTTTACTCCATAATCAATCGCAATACAGCACAATCATACACACGTGTTCCGATTATTACAGGTGCGCATGATAAAATTTTTGGAACAGAAATTGATTTCTGGCCAGAAATTGATTTCAAGTTAAAAATTTTAGCTTCTGATTTCTACTCCAAATCTATTTCTGGAATAAAAATCTGTTCCAGAAATAGAAAAATCAAATTGCGTTACCAAACGAATTTCTATTCCAAACCTATTATGAGGAACAGAGAAATGGAGAAATAAAGAAGTAGAAATTTTATCATGCGCGCCTTACGACTCCTCGGCCATGGCCGACACAAAAGTTAGTGGTCATCCGGCGTAATCGGGCATCGTTTCGCCCCATCGGGCACAGCAACATCTAGCACCCCCTGCCTAGACGGCATTCCATAAAGGAGTATTGGTTAGGCCTTAACCACGACTTGGCATCCCGTTGACTTGGGGGCATCCGAACTTAATCGGGCATCGCCCCCAACTCTCGTCCGGTGACGGGTTCCATTAAGTGACCATACAAACACATATCTAGCCAAGAACACTATGCACTGCGTTCAAATGCCTCATTTTCAAATAATGAACTTGGCCAATTTTTCTTCTTATTAAAATTCCCGGTATAATCGTGCGTGGTCACATATTCGAAATCAAACCGTGAAGCTTAGTACATTCCTATTTTAAAACTCCATGGTTTTATCTAGTACATAAAAGTTCGTGTCCAAACCCGACACCTAGCATTTTTCTATTTAATTGCTTATAAAACAAAGTTTTATACTAATAATTGGTATCTACCATCAAGCAAACAATCACATAGTATTGTGCATACAAACTATCAAAATTATGCATAATTCCATCCAAGAGAACAAGCGTAAAATTCTACGTAATATCTAATCCGTCACTAATTACGCTAATTGCGATTAATTAAATAAATATTGATTAAATTAAGTAAATTATGATTAATTAAACTAAACCAACTTAATTAACCTAACCATGCTTAATTAACACTAATCTAGCATTAACTAAACTAATCCTCATCAAGACTAATCTAACCACCCCTAAGTGTACTTAATGGCCTAATCAACGATTAGGGAGTTAACTCACAGTTTTTGACGGCGGTAGGCTCGTGTTGACGGCGATGCAACGGTGATGAAAACACGAAACAACCACGGCTCGAATGGAGTTCAATGGCGGTGGTGGCGGACCTCCCAAGCTCTCAGTCAATGGGGGGCTTGGCTCGGCTGCTTGGGGGCTAGTCTTAGTGGAGGTGGTGGCGTGAGGCTGTTGTTGGTCGGGACGGGCGGTGAGGATTTGCGCGTGATGAAGCTGTAGCTGTGTTGGCGTTGGTGGGGCTGCAGGCGTGAAGATGGAGCTGCTAGATGGAGTTGGTGGTGCTGGCTGTGGCCTGGAGATGGTGAGCTGGTGGAAGAAGGTTGGTGTGAGGTGGACTGAAGGGGATGAGGCTAGCAGTGCTGGAGTTGGACGGTGGGCTGGTGGGATGTGGTGATGTGGTGATGTGGTGGTAGCAGAAAGAAGGATGTTGGATAGTACAGTAGCCATGAAGAAGAAGAAGCTGGACGTTAGAGAGGAGAAATGGGATGGAAGGAAAATCAAGGGGGTGGAGAGAGACGTGGGGAAGGAGAGAATGTGGGGGAAAGGAAAGAAGAAGGGAAGGAAAAGAAGATGGTCGGCTGAAAGGGGGTGAACGTGCACATGGGAAAGAGAGAACTAAGAAGTCAAAGAAACAACCAATCACAAACTTAGGAAAATATCTACATCATCATCACCTATGCCTCAAAAGTCTTCAAAGTCCTAAGCTCATCCAATCACCATTTTTCCCCTAATTTCTCACAATTAAGCCCTTTTCGGGGTAGAAAAATCATATTTTCTCTACCTATCTAAATTTCCTTTTCCATTTTCTTTTTGTCTGAAAATTGTTTTTCTGCAAAACTTCAATCTCATCAAAAATTTTCCGAAAGATAAGATGACGTCTAATAAATAAATCGATACGCTCGAACATCGATTCTTGAAACCGAATTAAATTTCGTTGTTAAAATCAATCGACGCGACTTTAGTGCGACCTAATCTACCGGGTAGCTTTTAGGGGTTTTAGCACGTTTGACCCGTGGTCGATAATTTTCGATCCACATTTGTGCATTTTCGAATTGTAGATGACCCTCGGTTGTCATAAAATTGCGAGGATTCAATTACGTCTCTTGAATATAATATCGATAGAAAATCGGTTTATTGCCAGTTGATGCGAATATCGCAATCGTGCGGAACCACCAACAATTCGACTACGTACTTCCATTGAATCGGCTTATATCCGTTCGCTAATCGACTTATAGTAGTGTCGTATTGATCCTTGCCGATTATTATGGTCAAGCGGTTGATTTCTAATCGAATTCTCTAGTTTGTCGCATTTATATCCCTTAACGGTCTCACCTAATAGATTAGGTTCATGAAATGCAGTTAATTTAGCATTTTCAGCCTAAGTTGGTATTTTTGGTATTTAATTGCATTTATTTAATTATTTTTGGTATTTATTTAATTATTTATTATTTTTCGAAATTTATACTGGGATAGCCGGGGTGACCGGAATTTCGTGCTGATTGCAATGATGTGTTTAGTTCATGCAATTGAATGTTAAATTGTGTAAATTGAGTGATAATTGTGATTTTGGTTATTTATTCCAAAATTGTGAAATATTGATATTTACTTAGAAAAATCCCGGGGGTCGGGTTTTGACACTGAAAAATGGTTTTAAGGACTATATCGAATTGTGAGATTTTAAAGGTATGAATATCAATTTTTCTGGTTCAAATTGATCGTGTGATGGTTAACTAAAAGCATCCCCAATGTGAGTTGGTGTGCTAGCTTGCGTGAGCAATAGTCTATCAGCTTGTGTGAGCAATGATCTGTATCAACTTGTGTGAGCAATAGTCTATCTCAGCTTGTGTGAGCAACCATCTTTCAGCTTGTGCGAGCAACAGTTCACATCAGCTTGGGTGAGCAGTAATCATTGGCTACGCCAAAGGACCAATGTGTATCGATAGTTCATGCTTGTGCGAGAAATAATCGAATTGAATCGATTGAATGGATCGAATTGAATTGATTGAATATATAAATTATGCTAACATGTAGGAAGGAACTGAGGCAAGGTAAGTCATCTGTCTTGTGTGCATAGACTGCCTTTAGGCGTATTTCCTTCTTAGTTGGAGTTTAGGTGATGAACTTGCCGAGACATTCTCTCACCCCGTTGTGGGCTCAATCTTTTCAAGTCCTTAGATGGCGGTTCTTTCGGGACGTTTTGGTCGGCCCATGAGGGTTACCGAACGAAGTTTTGACTACCCTATTCCCGGGAGTCACTGAGTCTATGAACTCGTGGTGACCACCGTCTGGATCGATGAGGGCTTACCTCAGATGATACCTCATCAATTCAGAGCATGGTTTCGCCACAAATTCAATGGACACAGGGAAGGTCCCCTCTAGGATTTTGAGATCCCCGCTGTGGTAGTAGACGCCACTCTAGGTGAGAGTGCAGTTGACCATCCTAATGGTGCTGTGGAGGACCCGAAGCCCCCAGAGCCTGTGGAGATTGAAGGATCGACGAATATGTCTAACTAGTAGATCTTGGGACAGCTTCTTTCGAGAGTCAGTCTTTTGTAGACTTCTATTTGTAGACTAGTGCTGTATATAAACCAGGGTGTTTATATAAGTGTTTTGGCGGTGAATATATTTCCTGCTTTTTTTATCTCGTGTTGATCGTTGTCAGGGGTATTGTTTTGCTTTCGTATGTGCATTAAAATGAATGGGTCGATGACGCGTCCTGGGATGTCGCAATTTTTATCGACTACCAACGGATGGGCACGCGCTCAAGGTTTGAGGCATGACAATATGACTAATCGTTATAATATATATATATATATAATCCCTAAAAGAGGTCCTGTTTAGTTCGTGATGTGCCAACTCGACATTGGGGCTATTGCAGGATTATGTATGTTGGGGAGATTGAAGATCGAGGTCTTGGAATAAAATTGCGTAGGGGAAACTAATGGCATGTTTGGTAACCATTTTATTCCCGGAAACAATTTCTGATAAAAAAATAATTCTTTTTTTTATTCTATTCCTAGAAATAATTTTTAAGCATTTTAAGGCGTTTGGTAACTGTCCAAAATTTCTATTCCCAAAATAGAATTACGGTTGGCACCGTCTCAAAATTTCTATTCCAAACCATTTTCTTTTAATTTTTTAATAATTTTATCACTTTTTCTTCTTTTTTTCCCTTCTTCTTCTTCTTCTTCAAGCTTTGGTTGATCATCAACCTCGGATGACCTACGACTAGCCAAATGAGGGTTGACGATCTCGTCGGAGCATCACTAGCCTTCGGTGAGGCTGTACCTCATTGGCCGAGCCTTGCTAGTAGCTGGGCAAGGTTGAGCCTCACCCAACCATGGCTTAGTCGAGCCTCACCTAGCTAGGCGAGACTCACCGATGGTTGAGGGAGGCCCAGGGGAGGCCCATCTCACCGATGGCTAGGCAAACCTCTGGTGAGGTCGCCGGACCTTGCCCAACTAGTCACTGGCGACCGGTAGCTATGGCAGTGGAAGAAGAACAGGAAGAAAAGAAGAAAAAAGAGAAAAAATGGGTTGACTTGATTATGAAATTGTTCTTAGGAACAAAGAATCAACTTTTTTTTTTTACTTCTGGATTCTACTACAAATCTATTAATGGGAACAAATTTGTTCCTAGGAACAAAAAATTTACAAAATGAATTTCTATTCTAAATCTATTCCCAGAACAAAAGAATAGAAATTGTTACTATTTAGCAAGTTGTCATACAACCCTTAAGTGGATTTCTGAGTGTTACACTTTTTGTACCAAAGGTAAGTGAAAACTTGTTATTGTTTCCTACCTGCTATACATCTTTATCAAGAAGACTAATTTTTGTTTATTTTTGAATCTCACGATTTCATTTGCTTCGATGTTTGATTCACAAATCAAGAACTTGAGATATTCGTATTTTGATTTGACAAGATGATAATCTAAAACAAAAAAATAAAAGCATTGTAATAACAAAAACATAACATTTCCTCTATTTCCTAACAACAACAACAACAACAACAACAACAACAACAACAACAACAATTGTTGATCAAAACCATCCAATTACATAGAATTTGATAAGTGATGCATACCTTTTGTTTAAACATACTTTGGATGGTGGTATTGAGGTTTTCCTTCCAAAACCACTCCACTTTTGATACTTGTACTATCTCCAACTTTGGTGCCTCTATTGGTCCCTTAGAGAAGAACTTCATGTTAGGACATCTACTAACAGTGACATCTTCCAAGAGAGGAAACATCAAAGTGTGTTCACCTGAGCTGAAACACCTCAACCCTATCAATTCATCAAGTTCCATATACTTCAATTTTTTGAAGGCCACTACATGCCCCTCTTTACCTCCCTCCTTTGTGATGACTTCTGTCAACATGTGACAATTACTTATCCTCAATTTTGTAAGTTCAACCAAATTTCTTGCTATTGTTGGTGTGAACATATTTGATACATCACAATGTGACACATCTAGAGTCTTTAGATGTTGATTATGTCTTGAAATTGGTAATACTACTTTTAGCTCATGACTTTGGCCTCCTACGGCTTTGACATTGATGCTAAACTCTTCTAGATATAATTCGCATACAACTAGCTCTTCTAAGTTGGTCAGATTTTGAAAAAAACAACTTGCGGACATTGCAGATTCCTTTGAGATACGACAAAGCTCAAGAACTCTAAGCTTGCAGAAGAATTCTCCATTAAGAAAACTCCCATTCCATATCTCCATCCATTTGGATGATTCCAATTTTAATTTTTGTAGATTTGAGAATGCACCCTGGGAAAATAACCAAATCAAAATCCAGCTTAGTAAAAAGAGAATGTTTGTATCCTGGTATAAGCGTTGCATTCCACGCATAATAAGTGCATTTTAAGATACTGAGTCTCATGTGATTCAGAGGAAGAAAATATGCCCTCAGCAAATAAATATTATCACTGATCTTTTACATTTGACTTGTATTCATATATGAACTTAAGTAATATCATAATACACTTCTGCTATTGTAAGATCACACCACATGTCACGTGTTTACTCAAGAGAGAGCTAAACCATCAAAATTAGCTCCTACATTTTTTAAGGGGGACTGACAAGTATGCATTTGATTCATCGGACATTGACAAGAATGTTCAATCAATACTTGAAGAACATATTTAATATTTCTATGGATTTATGGAGAGCCATACAGTTCATATCTTTGTATACAGAGCTACGTGTATGAGATGCTAGGTTGTCACCTTAATCATCATTTCAAATTTTCACCATCGAAGCAAAAAATAATAATAATCTTGGGCCGTACCTTTTCTACTGTGAAAAGAGGTTGTTTAAGAAGTGGCATCTCATTCTCAAGGTGCGATGCAAGTATCTCCACTTTGTCACAGCCACACACCTTTAGGGTCTTCAATGCTGGCCAATATGAAGCATGTTTTCCGGTGTAGATGCACTTCAATTCTGTTAGATGCTCAAGCTTGAGGGAGGTTAACTTTGGGAACACAAACCTAGGAACTAGTCCTTCTTCCTTCTCAATGAGTTCCACGATACCACATGCATTGATCTCCAACTCCTCAAGTTGGGTTAAATATAGCGCTATTGAGGTTGGAAATAGAAAGGCGAGGTTCTTGCATCCGTAAACGGTAACAAAACAAAGACACTGGAATTTGACTTGACTGTGGAGTTCCTTCTCCCATACACACTTGAGCTCTGGTAATCCATATAACTCCAGCTTTTTTATCGGCAAACGAGTAATGGGATGTCTATCTAGAGGATTAAATGGCTGAAGTTTGAAAACAACTTTGAGCGAGCCACATGCTAGTATGTCCAAACTTTCCAGGCTCTTGAGCCGTCCAAGAATGCAAGAAGGAACAATGTTCGCTAGCTTATTGCATCTTCGCACCTGAAGTGATTTTAAATTGTGAAAAGACTCCGCAGCAATTTCATTGTCCCATATTATCTCAATGTTATCCATGCCATCGATGTGTAATGTCTCCAAGCTAGGAAATGCAACCTACAGTATTCCCTCACGAAATTACTAATTTTGTTAGATTAAAAGTTCATAAAGTTCCATTACATGTAAAGGAGCTTGCTTGAGGAAGAGTGTTAGCACTACAAAGAAAACGATGCAGAGATTGATATTAAAAAGGTGACAAATTATCCATCAAAAGGTGCAATTCAGAAGTAGCTGCTCATACTAATCTTGAAATCAAATTATGAGTTTCTTAATTGCGGTAAAGAAAATTACGAGATGGAGGGAAACACATGGAAGAAGCGATGGTCCTAACAATCTTGGTCTATTGATTGTGGTTGTCTTATCATATGAACACGTCATCTCACAAAGTTCATACCGAAGATTGGACGGACCACACAAAACAATAAGATGAACAAAGCATTTCTAGTTATGTCTTGACATATATTAGTTTCCCCATATTTTTTAAGGATAGTTCAAAAAGCAATATGAAATATTTGAAAACAAAAAAAGACGATATTCCTTAATAGTGGTGGGCCTTAATTTTGGCAATTGGTCGTGCTGTTTCTCTACGTTTTTTTTTTTTTTTTTGGCCAAAATTTCTCTACGTTAACTATGCTACTTCAATAAAGTAATCACGGATGATTTATCCATATTAGCAACTTTCCTGTTTCATATTACTAAAAGTAGTTTCATGTTTCATTTTGGACAAGTTTAACTTCCGAATTAATGTATTAATTCCCAGACTGTCTTTGTTAGCCTGTTAGATTTCTATTGATTTTACTAATTTGTTAAAATTAAACATGTGTGATATGAATAATTTACAATTTATAATCTTTAATATCTCTAAAATATAAGTGAAACATATCAAGGACATCATCACTTCCGGTTAAAGTCAATATCAATTACTTCTATTCAATATTATACCACTCTAAAGCAATTAAAAAGTTAGGCTAAAACAAAACAATGAAACACGGGATTGCTTGGGTCAAAATGAAAGAGTATTTCTTATATCATTTTAGACTTGAAAGAACTCAATATTGTAGTTCATAAAAATAATTAAGTCCAATTGTCAAAAACAGTCCTAAATATCTCATTAAAGAAGATTAAAAATATCTAATAAAGTCATCATATCAATCCTATTGAAGGGCCCATTTAATTAAGTCAAAGTGGATCCGCCAGTAGACTTCTCTATTTCATTTTATATTGAAACGTCTTTCCACCATCCACTCAAGAAGTTAGATAAGTTGAGTAAAATAGTGGCATTGCGAAACTTAACGAACATTTGATGAAATTGAAAATTGTTATTATGGTTTCTGGGTTGTCAATGGATCGCTTGGTTTCATTATTGACAGCTCGATCAACACAATGATACGGGTGAAAGCTTTACCTCAAATGAGGGATGCTTTGCACGAATCAAAGTTTGTAGATTGATCGAATTTGATAGATCATCATCTAGAACTCACACAAAGCTCTACCACCATCGTCAACCTAAGTTTCAAACCAACGTTTTGAGCCATCTAGCATTGACTAGTCGATTAGTGCCATCGAAGCTTGCTAGGGCCAGCGCGGCGCAACGGCTGAGATTGCGTCTGTGGCTCGTGAGTTACTCGGATATTCCCAAGATTCGACCTAGACGAGTGCGGGCACATAGGCTCGTGGAGCAACGGAACGAAACCTCCCCGGATCGCCTTAAATTCAAAAACGTTGATGTGTCGACCACCCTAACACAATACCCGCACTCAACCCCCTAGGGTCGCCTTAAATTCAAAAACGTTGACGTAATTGTATATTTCCACGAGAACTATTAAAATTATATATATATAAGAAATGAAAGGGCTGACAATTTGTGATACATATTAACATATTTGTAAATGATTATCTAACAAATTCGAAAATGACACGTATTGATGTGAACATAATATACATAAATTTGCAGCATAATTAACACAAATATAGTTTTGTCCAATGAACATAAATTGTTAGCTAGTAGATTTTTCATTTTTATTTTGATAGAAAGTACTTATATTTAGTTACATTTGGAAGAAAGATGCTAATGTGGAAGCTTCAGAATACTTAAAATACTTCTCTCAATAACCTATATGTCCACCCACCAAGCAGAGGCTGAGAGACTCCTTTGCATGATCCCTCTTTCTTCAATTACTAGGCAATTAGTAGCATTCTCACGCGTTTGTACAGGCGTGGAATCTTTCATTTATGTAAAATCAAAATATGTTTTTAATACAAGTAATTAATTAAATTGTATCTCATTGCATTTGAACTTACCTTTTTCGAAGGAAAAAGGCTAAATTCTTAACTCATATTAAACATAGCGATTTGATGATATTTAAAAATTCCTAATTGTCATTGTTACATCACATAGTGTGATTTTATATAGCAAATATAACATTATTGTAATATTGAGAGAAAATTATAAAAATCATCAAAAGAAATATATAATAGGAAGAGTTACATTTTGTAATGCTAAAACTCATTAAAACCAATGGCGTCAAACAAGGCAACCACCTGGGAGAATGAGCAAATCTCGTTGGAAGCAAGGTGAGTAGAAAGTACAAGAAAAGGAGAACGATCATCTTGCAAATTAAAAGTTTAAGTGATGATTATTAAGGATATTAATGAAGAATACTCTGTATTAAATATTTATGTAGATTTTCCAGTAAGGTGTTGATTCGGTGACGAAGTGGAAACAGTAGCACATTTAGAAAATTAGCCATGTGTCTGCCACATTGATAGTTCGCTGGAAAAGATTGGATTTTTTGTCAAAGTGCATAAATAATAAGGAAATGAAAATTTATGGCTTTAGGTGATCAAATAAAAGTTCAATGACTACATTACAATATATTTTATTATATAGTTAGCCCATAATTTTGAAAGTTAACAATTGAGCTCATTGAAGATTGATTATCCAACTTTTGTATATATAATGACTCTACTTTAAATTTTTTTTTCATTTCAATTTTAAATCACAATTTGAATAGTAACTCTACTTTGACTTATCTAGATTTCACGGTACGGTGATTATGCAGAATGCAATTAATTTTAACCAAAGGGAGGCTTTGGCAATTATGCTTTGTCTCCAGTGTAAGTATTTATTTCTTAATTTTAATTAAATAGATGGCTGTCATAATAATTACTTATATGCATATATCCTTTTTCTAATTTCTTAATAATTTGATGTGATTGATCCAACTCTTATTGGTGTGAATTGAAACTTGTCAATTATTTGTTGTGGCATGTAGCAACTTGAAATGCACAACAGGCAAACTTCTAAAGTGCTATATAACACATAAAATTGATGCCTAGCATTTTACTCCATCAGATTTTGTAATATTTAAGATTTTGACATAGTATTAATCACATACCTCTTGATTGAAGAGAACAGTAGAGCGCGATTTGACGCGGTCCTCACCCCTAGCTTCTAGTGTACCTATCATCAATTTTTCATTAGATAAAAAGAATGTCATTTTTTGCATTGCAAGGATGAATTAATCTAAGGTCTTCAATGATGAAACCCAAAAAAAAAAAAAAAAAAAATTCAATCTTACACTTTCTGTTAGAGAAGCACGTCAAACTTTCCAAATTTCCAACAGATAATTTGGTTAACATAGGGAATACTAGAGTTTCTAATGTTTCTACTCTCAACCCTTCTTCCTCCATAATGATCGCCTCCATCTTCTTGCAATCACATACCATTAGTTCTCTCAATTGTGCAAGAGATTGAACCATGGATGGGAAAAATAGAAATCCGAGGTTGTTACAGCCATCCACCAGTAATTTCTTCAAATTTCCACAAGGATTCCTGTTCCATATGCGCCTCAAGCTTGGTAAATCCCTTACATAGATGGTGTTTAGCTCAGAGAGAGTCTCAATATTTGCGTTGGTGCCTATTCTGTCAAGGTAAAAAATTTCTTGCACCGAAACGCAAGTTTCTACCGTTAAAGTGTGTAACTTATGTAGTTTTACCAGTGACCTAGAATCGATAAGCTTTGAGAGAGATTTGCACGAAGACACCTTAAAAAATTGGAGATTACTCAGCCCCAATGGGGATTCATCAGCCCATATATCTTCCAGATTGGGAAGTCTAGCCATTGTCAAGGACTCCAAAGATGGTATTGAAACCTGACGGACAGACCCATTAGCAATAGCATTTCCATTTACAAAGAGCAGACGAGAAAATTACGTGCTATAGCGGAGGAAAATTTATTAGAATAATTTTTGCATTTACAAATATCTATGATAAACAAAAGCTAATTGACAATCCGAAAAGGTATTTCACGACCCCGAAAACAACTAATGAACTTTATTTTTTTATTTGTAGTATATTCGTGGATGGTATTACTATTAGATTTTGTTTACAATTTATTAACAATAAGGGAAACTGCGGTCATAAAGAAATAGCATTCATTCAATTTGCTACTGACTACGAAAATTAGTGATCCATAAAGCAAAAGGAAGTACATTCAAGGTCAATTACTTCCCATAAGTTAAAGTGCTCCCTCTTGGGTTGTGTTACTGCTTTGACGATACATTACTCATTTAATCGGATGATTGCTAGAAAGTATTGTACTATCTCACAATGAAGATTACTACCGAGAAAAATAAATAAAGAAACTATAGAATGACCATGATTACGAAAGATATTGGCAATTTGCTAACAAAGGAGAATATCTCGTTGCAATAAGTGATCAACAAGGAGAGACTGCAATCACAAGAAGGAAATTACTATGCTATAAGACCTTAATTACAGAAGGTATGTCTAATTTACTACCTGCCAAAGGAAACTAAACAATTTCAAAAAGTAATTTACTACTTCACAAGAGAAAATTACTGTCCTAAAAGTTAAGTTACTGCAAGTAACTTCTTTTGACGCCTGCGCCAGCCACCTTAGCCTGCTTGGACTTATCCAGACCCAATCAATTTATGGGTGAAGTATTACAATTTATCCAATAAGATCCAATAAATTACTGTATTTTTATCTAATGACATGAAATGAAGAGGTTGTCTTTAATAATTATCCTATACTTTGTGTCTTCTTCTCACAAATGGTAGGAATTGGTAGTTCGGCTTAGTACCTTCTATTCTTAATTCTAACTACCTGGATGCGGATCATATGCTAAAATCCTGACACCTATCGTCTACGGATCGCACCAATAGTTAGACACGTGGCTCATTATTTTCTCTTTATTTTTTTGCTTTTTACCAAATTATTGGTCTTTCTCTCTTCACGTCACCGAAGGATCAACCTCAGGAAGACGTGACCAAGGCTCGTGCTAGCGTCGAGCTTGTCGGTTGATGGATAGAGAGAGAATGAGTTGTGGCCGGTCATGGTGGTGGCGGATGGACGGTGGGGAAAAGCAGATCTGGTTCTCGGCCCTCTCATTGAACGACTTTCGGATGGAGAAAGAGAGAGAAGGGGGGGGGGGGGCGCAAAAAAGAAGAAAAGCAAGATGATACGCGTTGGCCGTCCATGCGTCCATGCACCAAAATGGGTTGAAAATTTCCAAAATAAATAAAGAAAAATGAGGAAAAAGACGCAATGATCTTAACAGAGATTAAGACAATAATTACTAATAATACGGTTCTTCATGAAAAGAGCTAAACATCTGGTTGGCTTTCAGATATATCCCAAGCATATAAAAGAATAGTAGGAAAGGCTAAATTTTTTATTTCATTATGCATATAGCTTCCCAGTCGGCTATTTGAAAGGACCATTGGATGATAACATCATATAGCTATGCTCCATACGCCGTAATTTATATAATCAAATTTTGGAAGCAAATGTGTACCGTTTAAAATCTTCATAGGGGATTTCATGTGGTTTTTCCGAAATGTTGCTCACTAAAGCCTACGGCTACAAGATATTAGCACAAGTTGAATATTTATGTTTGTTATGCCCAAAGTGCTTACAAATATATGAACACGCATTAAATTGTGCACTTTTATATTAATAGGACCTATGCAATGACTAAGTGATTATTGAAATACACAATATGAAAATGACGTGCATCAATTAGGTTAGCATCATTGCTACTATTTGAAAACCCAATCCCCTTGCTCATTTTTTGTATTGAATTTTACCTAAGTTGCCTAGATATTCTCTTTTATAGATAATAACAAAGTTAGATAACTAAGTTTAGGGAATTCATTTTACAAGATTATGAAATGACATTATTGTGGAATTATTCTAATGCCAAAATTCCCTTCAATGTTGCTCTGTAAAACCCTATTAGTATAGGTATACTTGCAGCATGTAAGTTGAAAATAACTTAGATCCTATCCCAAACTAAATTTACATGGATTCCATTCTATTAGTTGGACTTCTACACAATGATGAGAAATAGAAGATTGCTTTAACTATTATAGGGAAGGCATGATTGGACGAGGTGATTGAGAAGGAAATGAACTGAAAAAAATAAAGAATAAGATTTAAAATCTACGTTACATATAATTAGCAAATCAACAAAAAATTAATAAATAGTAGATTCTTTTGATAGAAAGTTACCTGTTGCCCGTTAAAGAAAGCAACTTGAGTGCCAACTTGGTCTTTTGATGTACTACTTGAAGGAGCTGTCCTCGGGGTGAAAAAGTTCTTGATATTTGGCAAGTCACGCAATTCCAAAACATGTAAATTACACAATTCAACTTCGCTACAATCATCAACTTCTACAATCTCCCGCATCAAGTGGCACTTGATAGCTCGGATCTCTTCAAGCTGTGGAAGTTCTCTCAATAATGAAAGAGGAAACAAAACTTCCATCTTGTCGCAACTTTCAACTCGTACTACTTTTAATGCACTGAAGGAGTTAGAGGAGATATGGTTGTTGCATATCTTCTCCAAGTTGATGAAATTATCAAGAATTAATGACTCCAACGTCTTAAAATCTGTAAGGGATGGTGATTGGAGGATGTAATGGACTGAGGGACTATTCTTCACATGTAGACGCTTTAATTTTGGAAAGCCTTCTTGAGATAACACGCAAATACTTTGCTCAATTCTATTTGATCCATCTAAAAATAGATCGTCGGTTTTGCCTAGTAAAGTTTGTATGCATCCTTTATGAAGAATATCACTTCTTGGATCCAACTTAAACTGTAATGTGCTTGATCCTTTGTGAATTGGCCAGCCCTGCGCATCACCTATCTGGATTTTGTACTTGGTTAATTTCTCGACATTTAGATCCTCAGGGAGCACACTTGGATCGAGAATAGACACATGCAAAGTGCAAAGATGCTTCAAGTTATTCAACTCAATAAGCTTGGCATTAGTTGGTGGAGTTTGCTCCGCAACATTCCATCGATCAAAACTATTCTCCATATACAACTCCTCCAATTTCATCAATCTTCCAAGCACACCTGGTTCAATTATCTCAAGTCGTGAGCAATGGTTTAAGTCTAACAACCTCAGCTCTACCAATTGTCCAATTTCTTTTGGCAATTGTTAAATTTTGGAGTTCACAAAGCTGAGAATACGTAGCCCTTTTAGCTCGCCAATCATGACTACATCCTCTATTGAACAACCATCAAGACATAGAGTGTGCAAGTTATCCAAGAACTGAAATGGCGAAGGTGAACGAGTGAGACGTACTTGAGAAAGATGTAAGACCATGAGTTTTCTCATAGAGTTGAAATATAAATCTGGGACCTTAAAAGATTCATTGTTTGTGAAAAACAAAAAGATCCGCATTTCAGGGCAATCTAACTCTTCAGGAAGCTCCTCCATGTCAACGTAGGGAAAGCATACCGCCGTACAACTTTTAAGCTTGTCCCTTGGCAACTCTGTCAGTGACTTATCATTATCTTTCAACACGAGAAGAGGGTCATCTTTTGAAGCGACCGATGCAACAAATCCACGAACCAAGTCATGTATCTTGAAACCATCAGCATCTTCATCACCTAACAAAAGGGAGGATGCTTGCAAAGTTTGGATCAATGAGCTCAACCTATTTCTCGCTTCTTTCATGCTACTATTTTCTCCAAATAACTTCAAACCCACACCGTACCTCATCAAGTATTCAAGAGAAGGTTTAGAGACACCATAAACAACACAGAGTCGTAACAATGACTTCACCTCCTTGCCGTCCTCCCCTTCGAAATGATTATAACTCAACTGCAACATCTCATTTATCCTCTCACTGATTCCTTTATTTGTAGACATCTCAATTTGTTTCAAAGCATCCTCCCATTGAGAAAAATCAGTGTATTTGAAAAGTTTGGCCATCACGATAATTAGAAAGGGCAAACCTGCACACTTACGGAGTGCTTCATCCACCAAGGATTTGAATGGGTCATCAAGAACTTTCTCTCCCACCGTCCTCTCAAACAAACTTTTTGCCTCTTCCTCCTTCAGCTCATAAAGGCGGAAGTCCCTGTCGCAGCCCATTTCCCTTTGTAAAACATCTTGAAATCTTGACGTCAGTAACAACTTGCATCCTATGACTTTGTTGTCATGTCCACAAGGAATGCCCACTGATTTCAAGTCAAGCCCCTTCCATAGGTTGTCCAGTATTATAAGGACCTTCTTTTTCTCCCTCGCCTCATTTTCCAACCTCATGCGCAAACGCTCTGCTCGCGGATTGACATACTCTACATCCTTTATGTCCAGGTCCAGCGCATGCGCAATCTCTCCTTGAATCCTCTTTATGTCTTGATTTTCTGACACATCAGCCTTAGCGACCCAATCAAACCACTTCTCTTTCCTTATTCTCCTTTCGGCATTGTCCAATAGGGTAGACTTGCCGACTCCACCCATCCCATGAATCCCGACGACGCTATTGTTGTTATCGGCAAGAGCGGCCATGATCTCTTGCATGATCAATTCTCTGGATTTGACGATGTGGTCGTCGTTAAGCTTAATCGACATCGAGGCAAAAGAAGCAAAGGCCGTCGTGGTGGCCGACTGGACGACATCTTTGTCCTCTCTCCTGGCCGGAGTCGAAGCAGCAACATTCCCTGGAGCAGGACCGCTGGAGGAGATATCCTTGAATTGACTATATTCTTGAGTGAGTCGTTGAATGCCCTCGATCTTGTCCTTGGCCGTCCTGCTGAACTGATAGCGACAACTGGGTACGGGAAGATTCCCATAGCAGCAAGTCTTGGTTGCCTTTTCGAAGTCGTCCAGCAAGTCTCGCGCCTCGTTCAAGGCCTTCTCAACATTTGCCTGCCACTGCGTGACATAACTGTAGACATTCCGACTATTGTTTCTGGCCACTTCCACGGCATTTTGGACCGTCTCAGCCTCGTATGCCAGCTTCCCAACTTCTTTCTGAAGATCCTGGGCGTAGCTCTTGGAGGAGGTAACGTATCCGAATTGACGCTTGATGGGAACAACCACACACTTGAAGGCATCCCACGCAATAGAAATGACAGGATCAATTGACATTTTTATTTTTATTTTTGCCGGAGAAACAAAGAGCGAAGAGAGAGAGGGAGAGAGAGAGGGAGAGAGAGAATATGATGAAAAGGAGAAGCAGATACTGACGAAGGAGAGAAGGAAGAAGAATGGTAGTGCCGAGGTGAAGAAAGAGGGAAACAGGGAGAGAGAGAGAGTATGATGAAAAGGAGAAGCAGATACTGAAGAAGAAGAGGTGGAAGAAGAATGGTAGTGCCGAGGTGAAGAACGAGGGAAACAGAGTGTGTGTGTGTATGTGTGATAGAGAGAGAGAGAGTGAGTGATGAAAAGGGGAAGCAGATACTGAAGAAGAAGAGAAGGAAGACGAATGATTGTGCCGAGGTGAAGAAAGAGGGAAACAGAGCAAGAAGAAGGCTGAGAGATTTGAGTGCAAGGAAGGATGAAGGAAGGGGAGGGAAGAGCAATCAATTTAAGCATAAAAGAGCTCGGTAACTTAACCATGGTCAAGGCCTTAACCAGACATTAGTTAATTCCTTGGGTAGCTGAAAACTTGATAACGGATTGCTCCAATTGAAACTGGCAGAAGATAAAAATTAAATAAGACCTCAATCAGGACATGAATAGGATGGTGGACTTATGAACAGTCGAGGTAACATAAATGGATGATTTTCCGCATTATATTATTTTTTTTTAGTTGACCGGTCACCATCACCCATGTCTGAGCCTAATGCACAAATTGAATTTTCATTTTGTTTGAATGCTCAAATTGATTACGCATGAGAAAATTGCAAAAGTAACGAAAGCCAGGCCCGCATAGTAACAAAAGACCAGCTGTCAATATTAAAAAATAAAAGAAAAGAAGATCTGACTTCAATCCTCACCCACCTGACATGTAGTTTTGAGTACCAATTTGGGATGTAAATCAATTTCTTAACTCAATTTTAATGGAGAAATTATCTAATTGATCTTAAAATTTTTAATTTTATTAATTTAATCATAAATATCTACATAAATTCCTTTGTAATCCTTATGATTAATAGGAGCCGAAAATCTTTGACCTAGCGCCTAGTGATTATTAGTCGTCCTATGTTGATGGTGAGTGACATAGTTTGTTCAACTTTATTCAAAATGACATGTTTTGCTTTTTTTTCTTCTTTTTTTTTTTTCATTTTCTCATTTTCTATTATTTTTTCTATTTATCAAAATGTTCTAATTCGCTGTTCATCTTCTTCCCTGGAAGCCCTAGCTTTTTGTTGTTTTCAGAAGATGTTGCAGCCACCGTCGCTGCTGCCACCGCCATCACAAACAACTCGACCACCACCGTCAAGATCAAACTTGGCCACCGCCACTGCGACCACCATCATACAGAAGCCGCCATCGCATCTCTCTCTCTCTCTCTCCCTCTCTCTCTGTGGTCGACCTCCATTAATGGAGCTCGCCTCCTGAGATCGAGGTGCGACACCTCACTTAAGGTTGCGCGCATCACATATGAGATGGCGCAATGCAGATCTGAGGTCGCTCGAGTGCTTTCATTAATGGAGGTTGACGGGCACCGACAGATGAGGCTGATGATGAAGCACCGAATTAGCGCATTTAGGAAGGTAATGTTTTAGCTGGCGTAGGTCGTACATGCGTGCCAAATGATGCCGCGTCTCTCCTTCAAACCCTCTTCATCTTCACTACCCAATTCGCCTGTGGAGCAGGACCTAGATTCCCATCCACCGCCCTCGCTGGGAAAGTCTCTTCTACTCCTTGTTTGTAGGATGAGTTCACCTTGCGCTCAATGTATTTGCGACAATGCATCAACGACCTTGGAGGTGCAACGACTTTGCCAAGCGGCATGCCAGAATCGAGCCAGGCGGTCTCGGCCACTGTCAATCTCAGTCGAGAGTACACTCGCTCCTCAAACAAATTCTTATAACGAGATTCGCTCCGCGATTCACGTTCTTGAATGCGGACAGGGCAAGCAGGAAGTGCATTCTCAAGAGCAAAATTGCCGCGAGCATGAACTGATTTTGATGGCGGTGGTAGGTTGCGGCAAATAATTAATATGACTAGAAAGAGATTTGGATACTAATGTGCAGCATGCTGAGCCATTCGGATAACTACTACGTGCAAGTTTCTCTAAAAACCATGACTTAATCCAGCGTAGCATAGTATAATTTGATAAAATGATTGGTCAAATTAGCTTACGAACCCTTTTTTCCTCGTGCTCCAAAAAATTACATCTTTGGCATAACGTTGCTAAAACCCGCTATGCTCCACTTCCTAAATCCTAGAAAAAAATGATAAAGTGACTGAACTCGAGATCTGATCCGAACAGGATAAGCTGGCTCTTGGGATCGAACTCCAGATTTTTTGGAATTGAGGGGCTTCAATAATGTGTATAATTTTTAATAAAGGGTGATGGAAAGAATTATATGATGAGTGTTATTATTTTTTTTCCCAGTAAGTCAGATTTTGGTGATGGAAAACACAACATTGTTTTGCTGGAATTATTGATAATCAGATCTAGTACCAGTTATTCCATAATTTAGAACCTTAGCAAACCTTAGCAAAGAACCAAATCACGAGGAAGAAAGAGGAGACGGTTATAGACTACGGAGCTTATTAGGAATTAATACAACACAAGTCAATTTCTCGAGTACATAAATTAGAAATGGATGATTTTCTGCAGTATTGCTGTTTTACACGACCAGTCATCATCGCCAATGTCCATGTCTCCATCCTTTCCTGCACCGCTGATGGACAGATATTGATGAGGTATACATCCTTCTGTCCTTTCCCACTGCAAATGGTCCTTTTCGTCCTTTTCCATCGCCAAGTGCTGGTCCTTATCGATCCTTTCATCCTTTCCTCCGCATTCAACGGACAAACATTGATTAGGTACCGGTGCTGAACCCACTCCCAGTGCAGGTCATTGAAACCATGTTAAAATGTAGAAGCAACATTAGAATTAAGCTACAGGAAAAAAAATTTGAAAGTTTAAAGGTCAAAATGATATACATATCTAAATAGTTTTAAAAAGTAATATAGCCATGTTGTCGTTTTATATATTGAATATCAATTTTTTGTAATGTTTTTATTTATTGACATAAGAGACTAGGGTTAGCTTAGATCAGTTTATCCAATTAATGTTTTGACTGGTAGTTGAAAACTTTCACAGATTTGTTGATAGAAACCTCTAAAATCATCCATTTTAAGTGAAAAATGAAAAAAATAAACTCGGATCTTAAGGAAAAAGAAGTTATTTAAATTTTTTGCCAAACATAATTGTTATATTAGAAAGTCAAATTACTCCTAACTTTGTGTGTCTTGAATTTTTATCCAAAAATATTATGACTAATTAAAGTCATTAAGTACTTTCTCTCTGTGATTAAGTTGATTAAGACCCTTTTGCATTTACAAGTGTTGAAGCATTTAAAATAATGACCAAATAAAGTTAGCATTTTTTCTATAATCCAAGGATACAGACATCGAGACTATCTCAGCCTTTTGGCTAGGAAAAATGGCTCTATCTCAAAGCAGTTTACAAGTAGTTTGTGGGATTCAAATGGGCAACATCTTGTTCTTGAACTAGAAATTCCTAATGACCCAATCAATTGCACTATTTTTTTTTTTTTTTTTTGGTTAAGCATAGCATTTTTATTGTAAATAATGTGTATTTTGCATTATATATTATGTATTATTATTATTTTGCATTCAGAATAATTTCTTAAGAAAAGACAATCGCTAGTTAAATGATATGGTTTTGCTTCTTTTGATGATTGATTTGCATAAATTTGACAAGGATGGAAAATCCACTGCAATGTTCTTAAATAGGGACAACACATATTTACAATATCTTAATGATTAGGTAGTAAGGATGAACAATTAGGTCAGTTCAACAGAAAATCGAATTAAAACTATCTTACTCAATCAATTTCAAGTATATTCACATTGAGACTAATTTGATTTCCTGGTACAAATTTGAGTTCAATTCCCTATTCTTGGCCTTGAACTAATTGGTTCCACTTAGGAAGACTAGTTCCCAACTAGAATGGTTTTTAATCTATTTCAAGGCTAATTATCAAGTAAAATCAATTTCAAGGCCGATCATCGGTTAGAACCAATTTTGAATTGATTCAAAACCAAACCATACAAGTCTTTCAACGGAGAACTTTTGCAAAAAAAATAAGGTTGACCGTTCCAACATAAACATACATTATGCCGTCCTAATTGAGAACTTTTGAAAAAATATTGAATATAAAAGAATAATTTAATAAAAAATGAAATAGAGAAAAAAAATAGGCCAATTCCTAAGCCAGCCTTGGAACTCATTGATACGGTTCTAGGTTGGTTCTAGGTTGGTTCCAGTGCAGTTCAAGCTGGTTCTAGGATCTACCAGTGAAATAAATGTGGCAATTTTATCCTTTTTGCAAGATAAAAAGTTCATCTCAGCTGCCGGCCGTGCGGGGGGTTCCTGGGTCACCAAAAAAAAAAAAAAAAAAAAAAAAAAAGTTCATCTCATTTTTACCGACAGCTTTAATCTCTCCCCATCCCCCTACACTACAAGGGAAATTGCTGCTTTTCTAGTATCATTTTTTCATGGTTAAAGTTCAGTAGTGGTAAGTGAAGATGGACACACTGACGCGTAGTACAACATGGCCTTTGGTGTCAGATGGCAGTTGTCTTAACCGCGACGTGAAGTCCTTTTTTACACTCTTTTTCCGTAGTTTATAATGATTTTTTTACTAGGACAGTGCAATAATTTTTCTTTTGAACATTGAAGCCTATCTTCTGAGGGGTCTAGCTCTTGGAATAAAGGGGCTCCATTGGTGAGTGTCATTTATAATAAAGGGTGACGGAAAGAAATGCACGACGGGTCTTAATGCCTTAGATTAATTTTTCTTTTCCGAGTAAGTCCAATTTTGGTTCTTGTCATGTCAACAATCTTCAAATTTTGGCGATGGAAACACAACAACTTTTCACCGGAACATTTGATTTTCTGCAAAGATCCAACAATTTAGAATCTTAGCTAAGATCCAAACCATGATGAAAAAAGAGAAGATGGGTACAGACTATGGAGCTTGTTAGCCAAATCTTAGTTTAGGCCTTAACTAAAAATCAGTCAATTTATTGGGCATAAAAATGGATGATTATCTGCATTTTTGTTACTTTTGCTGGACTAGTCACCATCACCAATGTCATTTTCTCCGCCTAAATAGACAAACATTGAGTAGATATCCATCCTTTCATTTTTTTCCACCGCTAATGCACTAGTCCTTATCCATCCTTCCGTTCTTTCCACCATCGGTAACGGACAAATGCCAATTAACCCGCTTCTTTTGCGGAGTCAATAAAATCATGTGAAAAATATAGAAGTGACATTATAATTAAGCTACAGTAAAAAATGAAGTTTAATTTTATTGTTTTATATACTGAATAGCAATTTTATATAATGTTTTGTTTATGGACGTAATAGAGTTGGGGTTAACCTAGATCCATATATCCAATTAATGTTTTGATTGTTAGTTGAAAGTAAGTACAATCTTTCAAATTTTCACAAAATTGTTGACAAAAAGCCCCTCGCATCATCCCTCTAAGTGGAAAAAAAAAAAAAAACTCGATTCATAAGGAAAATTTGAAGTTTTATAAATTTTATACCAACTATAATTATTAGATTAGAATGTCAAATTGCTCATATATATTCTGACTATTTAAAAAGGTAACCATAATTTCTAACCAAAAAAATGTAATAATTAGATAAAGATTATAAGTTGTAACAAGTAAAACCCCAAATTAGTCTACCGTTCAACTACCACATGTCATCCAAGCCTCAACAATTTGATAGTAAAATTAAACAGAAACTAACAAATGGTAAAATTACTACATGTGTAATTTGGGGTGAATTGTAATTTGGGGCTTTTGGTGGTAAAAAATTAACTTTGGGTAAAATTTTCACATGTATATCAATTTAGAGCTTTTTGTAGTAAAAAAATTAGTTTGTGATAGATTTGACATATGTGTATCAGTTTTGAGGTTTTTTGTGATATTAACCCTAAAAAAATTACCACATAAATTAATCATGTGTTTTTTTATAATGTAAGGATTGCGAACCTCATGACTGGTTAAGATTAGGCTTTTGGCTAGTGAAGGTGGTTTTAACCCAACATAATTTACACGTGGACTTCCTAAGATGGAAATCCCTACCACCCCAATTCGGTAGGTCAACTTATTGGGTTAAGTAAGCATTTTTTTTTAATTGTAAATAATAAGTGTCTTATGCATTCTATGTTATTTTTAAAAATATGACAATGTTAACATATAATTATCATTGTTGATATTCAATAATTGCAAATTTAGAGATGTTAAATAAGTATAACCTTTTAAAGTAAAAAATAAGGTCGTTTGGCGCTTGGGATAAAATTCGGGATAGATATAATTTATCCTATCCTACGCTTCGCGCTCACTCGGGATAGTGATATAGTCGGATATAAGGGGGATATAGACAGATAAAATTATCCCATGGGGGTGGGATAAAGTGGATAGGATTTCTAACGTCCATAATAGGAAAGTTATTTTTCTTAAATAACAAATTTATTAAATTAACAAAATTGAAATTATATTTCAATATAAATAATTTTGAATTTAATTTAATAAAATAAAAATAAATATAAAATTTTATTTTTAATTAATCTTATTTTAATTCTATGTTATAATAAACATTCAATATATAAATTAAATATTTATATTTATTATATATTTTAGGTATTTTTGTATTTTAAATATGTTAGTATAGTTTACTATTTGATAAATTTTTATTAAAGAATGATGAAAGGGAAAAAAGAAATAATAATGAAAATAATATAAAAAAGAGGAAAAATAAAATAAATAATAAATAATAAATAAATTAAGGAATAATGTTACGAGATATTTTCACCATCTTCATTTATGAACATTTAGGTTCATTTATAATGATATGCCGTTTATATAAAAAAAAAAAATGTACATGATGTGAACATATCCGACTTTAATACTATGATTCACCAAACACCGGACGGACATAAAAAAATCTTAGGATTTCATATCATATCCTATCCAATCCTATCCCGATTAAATCCGGACAACCAAACGTAGCCTAAGTGCATTATTCATTTTGCATAATTTCTTAAGAAAAGATGGTCTCTAGTTAAATGGTATGGTTTTGCTTCTTTTGGTGATTGATTTGCATAATATTGACAAGGATGAACTCCACTACAATTTTCTTGAATAGAGCCAATCACATATTCTCGATACTTTAATGATAATGAGTAGGGGAGAGCAACCGAGTCACTTCAACTCCAAAATCAAACTTAATTGGTCTTAACCAACTAATTTCAAGTTGATTTACACGAGAATCAATTCGGTGTTTGAGTAAAATTTGGGGATTGGCCTTAACCAAATTGCTTTCCAATTCTAGGCCTTGAACTGATGGGTTCTCCTTGGGAAGACTGGTTCCTGGCTAGAACTGTTTCGGGTAGAAGCGATTTTAAGGTCAATCATCAGGTAGAACCGGTTTTGAATAGCTCAAAACCAAACCCTACAAGTCTTTTAATTGAAAACTTTTGTAGAAATAATAAGGTTGAACATTTCAACATAAGTAGATTAATTTCCTAATTGAAAACTTTTGCAAAAATAATGAATACGATAGAGCAATCAAGTAAAAAAATTAAAAAGAAAAAGAAAAGAGAGAGGCTAATTCCTAGATCGACCCTAGAACTGCTAATGTGGCTCCAAGCCATTATAGGGTCAACCACTTCAATTCATGATTTTAAAAATAGGAAATCGATTTTGACAAAGCATATTCTAAATTTTTGTTTTGAAACATATCTATTGGGAAACATCACCCCTAATAAGAAGACGCGGATAGAAATATAAGTGAAATATATTGTGATCTTCTTTGAGAGCTACCCTTTTTGCAAGATAAAATGTTCAATTTTATTTTCACCGACAGCTTTAACCTCTCATATCATTGTTTCAAAGTCAAAGTTTGATACCAAGAAAGTGAAGATGGACACACTAATAAGTGTGATAGTAAGCCTTTTTACCAAGGGGTCTAACTCCAAATTTATAGGAATAAATGGGCTACAATAATGTAATCGTTGTTTTAATTCGAGGGTGATAGAGAAAAATATGTGATGAGTCTTTATAACTGTGAATTACATATTCGTTTTGTGGCAAGCCAAATTTTGGTTCTTGACACGATGATCTTTAGATTTTGGTGATGGAAACACAACAACTTTTTTATGAAATATTTGATTATCAATGGCTGAGATTCAGAGATCCAACCATTTAGAACTTTAACAAAGAGACAAATCACGAGGAAGAAAGAGGGGATTGGTATAGAATTTTCCAGACATATAGGATATTTCCTAAGTCATCAAGAAACAATGAATCAAATTAAATCTTAATTTTTATTTATTTATGTCGTCATTTTTAGTCATCTCATTTTCAGTAATTTCTCAATTTTGTCAACACCATCTTTAGTCATTTCATCTTCAAAGGAAATACTTTAAATATTTCTAACACAGATAATGGAGCTCAGTGACTTATCCTTGGTTTAGGCCTCAGCTGAACACCGACAGGTTACTTCAGTGATGAAATGGATGATTTTCTGCATTATTATTCCTTTGCTTGGACAGTGACCACTGACAATTTCGAGTCTCCATCCTTTCCTTCACGACTGATGGACAAACATTGATTGTCCATGAGTACTTGCATCCTTTGGTCTTTTTGGCTTTTTTCAAAAAGTATCTTTATTAAAGGTGGACTTGAGAGGGAGATAGATGGGACACCTAGACTGCAAATGTCTATTCGAATTATCACATCTTCCGAACCTGTTTTTATTAAGGGTGAGTATGGTCCGAATTGGATTGGTCCACCCCCTAACCTTAGGACTGATCCATACAGTGCCGATCCTCAATTTCAATCCTATTGAGTTTATGACCAAGGACTAGACCGACCCAATGGGTTTGGTTCGGTTCCAGGGTCAACCCAAGACTAATTGATAATTTTTTATTTTATTTTTTGTACTCATTAAAAAAGCGATTGATGATCGAATCGACGTAATGGGTTTGGTCCGTAAGAACCTATAATTTTTTATTTCATTTTTGTACTCTTTAAAAAAGTAATTGAAAACCAAACTGACCCAATAGGTTCGGTTCAGTTTCAGGATCAATCCAAGACCAACCAATAATTTTTTGTTTCATTCATTTTTTGTACTTCTTAAAATGGCAACCGAGAACCATACTGACCCAATGGGTTCAATAATGAGCGAGGTCAGTTAAGAAAGGCAAGCGATGAGGGTCAAGTGAAGTAAGCATCGAACATAATGAGTACCGAATGTCGAACGGGAAGTAACAAGCCAAGCGAGCATCAAGCGGCACGAGTGACCCAAAGCGTGCGAGGCAAGTGTCAAGTCGTGAGCGAATTTCAATTTTGGCAAATTGAAGACTAAGAGAACAAATAAGACAGAAGAGAACGAATACTAGAGGATGATGTCATAAGGGGCTATTTATGCCTTTTTGGACGCCGTGATAACTCTTCACAAAAACATTTTCTTCATTAATAAATTATGGCTATTGATGGCATAAAAGACATTAAAAATCTAAATTATTAAAGAATAATGTAAAATTACTTGAATTTCTCACTAAAAAGTTGTTTAATATTATTGACACCGTTTATTTTAAGTTTTTCTTTATATAAAAAAATTATAAGTAATATATCATATATATATTTGTCCGGGTTGGATCGATCTAAAACTCTCGTGACCAATGACTCACTCGCATAGTGTCGATCCAAGAATTTTAGGACCAAGTACCGACTCAATCTCCCTGGAAACCGGACCAAAACCGACAGTGTTGGGTCGGTCCAGAGTCGATTCAGGTTGACCCTAGACTAATGCTCACCCCTAATGGCCACCAAGAGGCTTTTTAAAGATTTTGGCCATTGCTGCTCTAATTTCGTTGAGCTTGCAGCCATTGCCACTTTAGCTTCCAGGCTTCATTGAGCTTCCTGGCCATGGGCAGTAGCTGCTCAAGTTTTGTCCTAAAGAGAAAGGTGAATATTATAATTGATTAAAAAAATTAGTATTAGCAAATTGACCAAAAAAAAAAAGTTATCAATGATTCACTGAAGTTATAAAGGGAAAAAAACCGTTCTAGGTATCGGTTCTCAAGAAAAATGAGATAAATAACTAAGATTTGATGTTATTAAGTTTTAGTATAGGTGTTGTCTTGCCAAGAAATATCACATAAATTGGTATTTGTGTGGACTCATTGAAGAAACGATAAGACAACTTCGTTCAATTTGATAATGCTGATCCACACAATACCGATCAACATTGAATATATCTTCTATTTCACTTAAAGTACCAATGAATAAAGAATCGGTTAACTATCACTATTTACAATAATATGAAAAAATATAGACTTTAACTTGTGCGATACACAGATATTTTGTTAGTGTTATAAGAATCTTTTTAAACGACTTTTACTTCAACTTCCACTTCCCTCCAACAATGATGCCACCCAAGTCCACACGCACATGTTCGGTACTAATGGAGGACACTTCAATTTCTTGCCGGGAACCTCTTCAAGTCAAAGACGCGAAATATCTTATCCTCCCACGCGGTCACTAAATCTTGTCATGACGCAGAAATTTTCCAAGTATGCAAACCATTCAAGTTAGCTGAGAATTAAAGACATGGAAATGATATTGAAGAAGGCGGGCACCACACTTGATTTGACCACTTTGACATAAAACCAATCAAGTTCTTTGTGGAAATTGAATGTCCAAATAATGTCGGTGGATGCAATAGCGCATTTGGAAATCTATGTAGTTTATTGCATGTGGCGTGGATCACTTGTGCTCAATGGATGTGATCTATTACATTGTGTGGGTCCTATATTGAACCATTTGTTTCATCAATTGGAAGGCATTGATTTTGTATGTGATGGATCCATGTGCAAAAGTTATTGGAAATCTAATCCACAAATAGAAATAAGTACACTGAGAGTCTTAAAGTTGTTGTAAAAGTGCAATTGAGTCTTTAAAATTTTCATAAAAATGGAATCAAATCTTAAAATTTGTCGCATTGGTGTAATCAAATCCCTCAATTCAGTCCATCTCATTTCACTAACGAAAAATACTGACTTGACTTTTTTTTCTATTATTTTCCTAAGAAAGTCCAACAAATGCCACATCGGAAAAAAATTAAAAATCTTATAAGAAAAAGTAATAATAAGATTTTAAAAAAATAAAATAAAATAGGATAAAGGAAAAAAGTACAAGCATTGAAACAAATGAAAAAGCCAATATATATATATATATATATATATATAGGCTTCAACTAGTGCGATTCATGGATACTTTGTTAGTGTTATAAGAATCTTTTTAAACAACTTCCACTTCCCTCCAACATCGACACTGCCCTAGTCCACACGCACATGTTCAGTACTAATGGAGGACACTTAATTTTCTGCTGGGGACTTCTTAAAGTCAAAGAAATGACACATCTTTTACTCCCACGCGGTCATTAAATCTTGTCATGACCCAGAATTTTTCCAAGTATGCAAACCATTCTTCAAGTTAGTTGAGAATTGAAGACATGGAAATGATGGAGAGAAAGGCAGGCACCACAGTTGATTCAACCACTTTGACATAAAACCAATCGAGTTCTTCATGGAAATTGAATGTTCAATAATAATGGTGGACGCAAGAGTGTATGTGGAAATCTATTTAGTTTATTGCGTGGTCTGCAGATCACTTGCACTCAATGGATGTGATATGTTACATTATGTAGTCACTTGTTTTATTAGTTGAAAGGCATTGATTTTACATGTTCCGAATCCATGTGAAAAGTAATTGGAAATCTAATCCATAAATAGGAATAAGTGCACTAAGAGTTTTGAATTTATTGCAAAAGTGCAATTAAGTCCTACACTTTCAAAAAATGCAATCAAGTCTTAAATTTGATTAAAAGTGCATTGATTTTGCAATTGATGTGATTTTTTTTCTATTACTTTCCTAGGAAAATGTAGTGTCCACCAAGCACCACATCATGAAAAAAAATTCAAATTTTAAAAAGAAAAAAGAAAAAAAGATTATTTAAAAAAAAGAAAAATAGGATAAAGGAAAAAGTACAAGCATTAAAACAAATAAAAAAGCTAGAAACTTTTGTGGAAAAAAAAAAAGAAGAGAGAGAGGCAAGACCTTGCCTCACGAGTTTCTTCAAGCTTGACCATGACCACCAACTTCCAGGCTTCTCAAGATTTAGGCCATTGCTGCTCTAAGTTCGTCAGCTTGCATCCATTGCCACTTCAGCTTCCAGGCTTCTTTAAGCTCATAGGCTCAAAGCCCACAATTCGAGCTCGCGCCCATGGCTGCTCAAGATTGGTCTAGCTTCTGGCCGTGGGCCGTAGCTGTGCTCAAATTTCGTTAAGCTCAGCCATGAGCACTCTAGCTTCCAAAATTCTTCAAGCTCGCAGTCACAGCCAATCCAGTTTCATCGAGCTTAACCATGGCTGGGAAAGCTTCATCCAGCTCGATTATTGAGATAATTTTTTAAGCTAAACTGAAGATGAAGAACTTAATATTAATTCTACGTTGGTTTGATTTTTTTAGCTAAACGTAATTCATGTATTTCCTCCAATTTTCAGGGGGAAAAAAACATGATACTATTACTATGCCATTCTAATTCTCTGTCTTTCAATGCTTTCACTGCTTCTCGTGTTTGATTCAAGCACGCTCGATTATTACAAGAGTCGTAAGTTCCTTTTTTGCTTTTTGAATGATCAAAATCAAGAAGTTGGGTAACGTGTTGGGACTTTTTGATTGGCTGTGGAATTACTTCCTCCTGTCTTCTTGTCGTTGTTGTTCTTCTTTTTGTCAATTCAAAACGAATTAAATTCAACCATCATTTAAATTATTTATGCAATTGTATTCTATTATTAATTTTCATTCTTTAAATTTCCGTATTAGGGAATGTAACAGTGATCTTATCACGTCGAGTCTTTAAGAGAATTTCTTTCTATTTATTTTATCCAATCATCTCATGTGAATATGAAAAATAACTTATGAGAAAGAGTTTGGCAATGATATGCAAAATAAAAATGAAAGCTTTATGAATATTAATTGTCTTAAATAGTTGTTGATGTTCAATTTTTAATTTGTATTTTTCTTCACAATCAATTCATAAATTTGCTCGACAATGTGAAAAAGAAGTAGGTTTTCTAGAAAATTCTCTCTTCGAGAAAGCTAATAATGTACAGCGGAAAAAATTAAAAAGAAAATTTTAGTGCTTTTTAAATATGCTTTGTAATACCCACTTAAATTTTTTAAGAAAACATATACGTGATATTCTTAATTTTGGCAACTTCTTCAAGCATCGAAATAGAAAAAATAAAGAAAAAAAAGGGAAAGTGAATAACTTTAGGTCCACCACTTTAAACTTTAGTGAGATGATTAAGGGCGATTTTATCTCTTGTTATCAAATGGGATGGATTTAGGCACATGGAAAGTTGAGAGGACATGATACCTCCATAATAACTTTTAAAGTTAATATGCTGACAAACCCCAAACCGATACACATGTAACAAATTTACCTCGAACTAATGTTTTGACCACACAAAACTCTAAATTGGTATATTTTTTACAAATTTACCTCAAACTGAAATACTTTTGATAAATTTACCATTTGTTAGTTTTTATTAAATTTTATAACTAAGTTTCATGATACGTAACAGTTGACTAATATACCATTTTGTGATTTTACTCTTAATATATTATAGTTGTACAATTTTTGTGGTTTTTTGTAGTACTAATCCAATCTAACGGAGAAGATATTTATCACAAATGTACCATTTTATGATTTTTGGGTGTCAAACAAATTAGTTTGGGATAAATTTGTCACAAATATGCCAATTTGAGGGTTTTTTTTTTTTTTTTTTTTATGATCATTTGGAATACATTTGTCACATATATACCGGTTTAAAGTTTTTCAAGATCAAAAAATTAGTTTTTAGTAAATTTGTCATATGTGTACTAATTTAAGGTTTTTCAAGGTATTAACTAGGGGTGAGCATGGTCCGGGTTGGGCCAGTCCACCCCCTAACCTTAGGACCAACTCGCACAGTGTTGGTCCTCAATTTTTGGGACCGATGACCAACCCTATTGAGCTTAGGACCGAGGATCAGACCGACCCAATGGGTTCGGTATGGTTCTAGGGTCAACCCAAGACCAAAATAATTTTTTGATTTCATTTTTTGTACTTTTTGAAAGGGCAACAAAAGACCGTACCGACCCAATGGGTTCAATGATGAGCAAGGCGAGTTAAAAAAGGCAAGCGGTGAGGGTTAAGTGGGCTTAGCGTTGAACAAAATAAACATCGAATGTCGAGCGGGGAGCAACAAGCCAAGCGAGCATCGAGTGGCAAGAGGCACTAGTGACCTAAAGCGAGCAAGGTGAGTGTCGAGTGGCGAGTGAAGAAGTTGTTTTTTTCGATTTTAGCAAATTGAAGACTAAGAGGAAAAATAAGACAGAAAAAGAAGAATACTAGAGGAGGATACCACAAGGTATCTTTTTGGACCTGTGAGGACTCCTCACAAAAACATTTTTCTACTTCGTAAATTATGACTATTGATGCCGTAAAAGACATTAAAAACCTAAGTTATTAAAAAAACAATGTAAAATTACTTGAACTCCTCACTAAAAACTGTTTAATGTTGTTGACGTCATTTATTTTAAGGTTTTCTCTATATATAAAAATTATAAATAATATTATATATATATAGTTAGGGTTGGTCCCTGGGTTGGACCGACTCGAACTCTCGGACCGAGACCACGCACGTCTGCTGGTCCATGAATTCTAGGATCAAGGACCAACCCAGTTTCCCTGGGAACTAAACCAGGACCGGTAGGGTTGGGCCAGTCCAGGGTCAACCCTAGACCGATGCTCACCCCTAGTTTTTAGTCACTCTTTCATTATCGACCCTTATATGAGTTGACGACGTCAGGCATAGGAGAGAAGAAGATACATGCAATTTAGTCATCAATTTTTTGTTTTCTGACAAGAGGTGATGGATCCTTAACTTAGCCCTCCACGATTTTTCTAAATTAACAAAAGTTGCAAAATTATTACTTTTCTCACTATATACCATGAAGATTCCAAAGGGAACTGTCTGTCCACGTAATTATTCTCGACTCTTGGCGGTATTTGTTAGTTTCAAAAGTTATAATCAGCACCCCAAACTATACAATAGGTTGCATAATCTGTAAGTAATTAATCTTAACCTATCAAAATTTGTGCTCTTAGACCATACATAATGTAATCTAAAGTCTTAGCCACGTGCAAAAGGGATAAAAGAAAACAAAGTGGAAACTCAAGCTAAAAACAAACTATAATACGAGGTAGATGCCACTGATGAATTAAGCTTGGGATCTTTCCATGAATATCTTAAAAAAGATGGCTACATCACCACTTTGAAAAATGAATGCTTTGATTCAAATGTGCTGGATAAGTGAATCATGCTAAGAATAATGCATCTGGAGATGATTGACAAAGTGATGCGATTGTCTGCTTATTCACATCACTTTTATAAATCAATTCTTTTAGTTGTCAATATATATATGCTCGATAATATTCAAACAATATGTGCGTAATAAATTATAAACTTTTACCTTGACTGGTGCTTGGCTAGACACTAGTGTACTCTAAACTCCAGACTGAGAAGACATTACAATTTGAAAAATAGGAGTACTTGAAGAAGATGAGTTATTTCAACTCAGACGGTTGTAAAAATAAGAAGAATAGAAAAGATCAGCTTCACCTTTGACCATAACCAATTAACCATGACTTAAGAAACTCCATCACACGCTTGAGCGAATGAAGTTCCTTGTTGCCATCCAGAACCAAATTTTGAAGAAACAAAACGGTTTTGTAACTGGATGAACCCAGTCCACATGAACCAAAATGATCTTGCTCTTTGTATTATATCATTTTCACTTGAGACCCAAATGACGCATGTTGAACTTAAATATTGCCCTTATACCACTCTATCTAATTATGTTAATAGCGTGGAGTTTTTAACATGTGGAAATAGAGTTTTGCCATGAAGGAAGGACATTAAATTAGAGGATCAAAATTGACAAGCGCAAATTATCATTTTGCCCGTAGTTAAGAAATGTATGAATTTAAGATTTCGTAGTGTTTAATGGGTAAACATACGCAAGAATCTTCTATTTTCATCAAAGTCCGGGCTGCTGGAGTTTAACTATTGCTGGAAAATAGCACAATTAGTCTAAAACCTATTATATAGAATATAGCAAAGCCCTAAAATTTTTAATTAAATAAATTTTGTCCTAACACTTTGAGGAAAAGTGTAATCAAGTCCTCTCAACCAAAGTTTTGTTTAATTTATCTCACGTGACAAATCATAGCTTACATAAAATGGTGATGGTGTGATGTGGACTAAAATTACATGAAACGGCGTTGTTTGTTCTTAGATAGGTGGCATCGGTGCTTGGTCGAACGGCTAAAGCCCCAAGTCACTAAATCTTTAGCTCAAACGTTCGACTTAAACAAAAGGGTTGATGGGATACAGCAGCGAGTAGAAGCAAGCCCCAACACCTCTACCAACAAGTGACATGACCCATATGAAACAAGACCATTACACGAGTATGCCAAAACAAACTCACCTCGACAGAGGCACAAAACAAAACAGAAGCGATTTCAATTGCAAAAATGAAAATTGCCTACGAACCCCATTTTTTCCCATCAATAAACAACTTGGCTTATCATTAATCTATTGGTTTATTTCCACATTGTAGCAAAAATATTTTGAGTGTGATGCTGCTTATGCTAAGCTATGTAGGGATTATCAATGCTTTCAACTTTTTAGCTTTTTCTATAAAGCGTCTTTATTTAAGGTGGACTCGAGGAGGAGCTAGATGGGACACCCCACTATCTAATGTCTATTCACGTTATTGCATTTTTTGGCCTGAAAATTACATAGCTTTTTTTTTTTCTAGTGGCAAAGCTCTATCCGACAAAAGAACAAGTGTGGACCCTATTTTGCATGAATGATTCAATCCTTGAACTTTTGTTTTAATGCATGGCCGCTATTTTGGAAATAATAATTTTAATAAAAATGTCATAGAAAATGAAAGTATAGACTAAGAGCTCTAAATGTTTTACCTTTATGCATTGAGTTATGTAAGGAAGAAGTATTTATCAAGTCCACATCTTTCTGTTCACTTGAATGCTTTTTTGCAGGCCCTACCCTTTGATTCAACTGCTTACTCGGTAAGTGTTCCTTTTTATCATACAGAGATTTAATTAATGTCCGAAATTAGAAAATGTTCCATTTTCTTTTTTTAATGCAATAATCAATTGGAAACTTCTCTCTTTATTGACTTTAAATTTCAGAATAACATAAAATTCCAATTAGAAATTAAGAAAACACCGAGGCTCCGTTCGTTTCGCGGAAAATAACTTCCAGGAAAATATTTTCCATATTTTCCGGTGTTCGGATGGGCGGAAAATCAAGGTCAAGGAAAACATTTTCCGTTGACCGGAAAATTTACATGCAAATCTGTGGAAAATGTTTTCCACTTCTCGAAAAGTGGAAAACATTTTCCACAACTTCCCCGTTTTTTTTTTTTTCTTTCTTTCCTTTTTATTTTTCTTCCTTTCGCTTGACGTGGCCGGCCCCGACGGCGGCCGGCGCCGGCGACCGGCGGCGACGGCGACCGGCGACCGGCCGTGGTCGCGAGCCGGCTCGAGCTCCGCCCGGCCGGCGAGGCTCCGCCTAGCCCCGGTCGTGGAAGGTCGCCGCCCGAGCTCGGCGAGCTCGAGCCTCACTCGATCGGGCGAGGCGGAGCCTCGCCGGCTTAGGGCGGAGCTCCGCCTCGCAGATCCGGCGAGCCGGGTGGGGCTCGGGCCTCGCCCGAGCTCGCGAGGTCCGGGCGAGCCGCGAGCTCGCCGGATGGCGGCGGAGCTCGGGCTCGCCTTGATCGGAGCCCGAGCTCCGCCGCTAGATCCGGCGAGCTCGCGGCTCGCGACCTTCGGGGGAGCTCGGGCGAGGCCGAGCCCGCCCGCCTCGCCGGATCGGCGACCGGACCTTGGTCGGCCGGATCCGCGACCAGATCTTGGTCGGCTCACCATCTTCGGGCGTGCGGCAGCGGAGGAAGGAGGAACGAGGAACGAGGAGGAAGAAGGAGGAGCGGCGGCGGAGGAAGGAGGAACGAGGAACGAGGAGGAAGAAGGAGGAGCGGCGGTGGAGGAAGGAGGAAGGAGGAGCGGCGGCGGAGGAAGAAGGAGGAAGAAGGAGGAGCGGCGGCGGAAGAAGGAGGAAGGAAGAGGAAGAAGGAGGAGGAAGGAGGAAGGAGAAGACAAAGAAAAGGAAAAAAAAAGAAAAAAAAAAGATATTAGTTAACGAACGGTGGAAAATATTTTCCACTCAAAATTTAAGAATTAGCCGAACACCGGAAAATATAGCAATTTTCCTGGAAAATAACTTCGGGAAAATATTTTCCGGAGATGGTCAATTTTCGTGAAACGAACGCAAAATTTGAATAAAATATAAAATGGTCATGTGATGCATTTACATACATATATAGAGCAATTTCTGTTGATCTTCTGCAAACTGACATATTAGACTTGGGCTACCTCAACCTTTTATTTCTAATTAACGTTAACCATTAGTTGAGAACAAGCCTCAACTTTTCATGTATTATCTTTCAAGTTTTTCAGATTTGTTGACCAAAAGTCCCTCAAACCACCCTTTAAATGAGGGGAAAAAACTCAGTTCATAACGAACATTTGAAATTGTTTTATTTTCTTGCCAACTATAACGGTTAGTTAGAATGTCTCCAAAATCCATATATTTTTTATGACTATTTGAAAATTTTATGATTAATTTCTATTAAAAAAATGTTATTCTCATGTTCTCATCCTTTAATAGCATTCTTCCATATTTAGGAATTGTGGAATTTTTTAAAGATAAAATTACGAAATTTTGTTGACCAGATCTATATTCGACCTTATTGAAAAATTTCATGCAAGTATTTCAAGTCCTTGCAATATGGCTTAATGTGGTTCTCTATAAGACCCTCCTAGCATGCACGCAAAGCCTTGGCCCATTTCGATTTTGAAGGTCAAGTCTGAAGGCCCCTTTGAAGCCCGGCCACTCCCTCCTTCCAACCGTAATGGCAAGGACTTGGGCGTGATTCCTTGGATCACCTTAAGCAAAAGTTCGAATCAAGACATTTATGGAAGGTGGGGATGCTGAGATTGACAAAGAAAAGGGATAAGTTTCATGCAATTGAAAAGAAGGAAAGAATGAATCAATCCACAACTAGACAAAGCTTGTGATTCATGACCTGACCAGGACGGGCCCTAATGCATTATCGAGACGTGCCACAGTCTGTTGCCAGCATGCGTGCGACCTTATTCACAACTTGTCCTAACTTGATCCATGAGCAAAATTTTTTTTACTCCCCTCTCCTCTCTATTAATTGTTACACACTTTTCTACTCCTCATATCTCAATTACCTTTTTTCATATCATCATGCGACTAGTCCATATAGCTATTCTTTTTTAATATACTAAAATGCCCCTGCAGGTGAGTGAAATTGAATGATGTGGTGCGGTAATTTTGCAACTCCATGTCAGTCTAGCCTAATCTCATTTAATAAAACATTGCCGCCATGCCGATGTTCAATTGACTTCATGCACATATTGAGTGGCCTTTGGAATGTACACAATTTAATAGAATTGCTTGCTCAGTTTAATTAGCGACAATTGTACACCATCATAATATCTTGAAGCACTTTGATTTAATAATATTAGAAGAAAAAAACAGTCCCCTTTATATTAAAAAGATTATGAGGTGAATATGATCAATGGAGTAAGGCTCCGTGAATTCCCACCACCCTTTCAACAGCAAAATACTGTCATTATCACGCATTTCTAGTTCTATAGTCCATATTGAACTGCCTTGAACATTGAGAGAAAAACCGAGCTTGAGAAATCCTTTCCACATTTTCTTAATAGACTTTTTGGAATTGATTCTCTATCATAAAAAAATAAAAGCTACGAGTCCATGACGATAACTCATCATAGTCAAACCAAACTGCAGAATAGTAATGTTCAAAGGATGTTGTGGAAACCTAAACCATGGCACAGTTTACTTCATCTCAATTGGTTCAGGACAAAGATGGACTGTTCGGTGACCAAGGCAAAGACGCTTGACAATGTTCCCCCGGAAGGAAGTGAAACTTGGTCTAAATTTCCTGAAAAATAGCTTTTTATAGTTATATCGGTAACAATCTGACAATATGAAGTTGGGATCGCTCTATTGCTGTCATAAAAATCTGTAAAAAAAAAGTGGAATTAAGTCATTCGTAACGATGAACTAAATTGAATTGTGACCAAAATTCAACATGACCTTTTCAAATTTATTTTATGATGGTTGAGATTGACTAAGCATCAAGTAAGTTTTTATGTGGTGCTGATAATAACTAAAATTATTTGGAATTTTGTGGGGCGGTCCCGGGGAGTAAAAAAATTTTAGGATTCAATCAATGATTTAGATTTGCATGTGTAGTGTTGGCAAGTTTATGGTGAATTAGTATATATTTCATGAATGAGTTCCAGCGATTAAGTCTATTTGTACTGTTCAACTTAGTGTAAGAACTATTATAAAACTATTTTCTTAAAATGCTTAAGCATCAATAGCTAAGATAACAAAGGAGTACATACAAGTACATAGGAATCCTTGTACATTAGATTATACCTTTTCGTTTGTTGGGCAAAGTAAGGGGCCGTTTGTTTGTGTTCTTTCTTTCTATTCATGAATGCAATCTGTGTTTTTTTGTTCCGGGGAACAAAAAAAGAATAGAAACACATTTGTTTGTGTTTTTGTTCCAAATCTATTTTTTTGTTGCCAAGAATAAATTTGGAACAAAAACAAGAAATAAGAAAAATTTGTTTTCGGAACACTTATGAGAAACAATTTTTCTCTCTCCTATTTTTTTTTCTTCTCTTCCTTTTTTTCTTCTTTATTCTTTGGCTACCACCGGCCTCGGCCATGGTTAGCGACCAACCGTCGAGGGCCAGCAACCTCGCGGAAGCGTCGTTGGCCCCTGGCAAGCTCGAGCTCGCCCAGATCCGGTAAGGCTGACCTCGCCTAGCCACCGGCGAAGCCCGAGCTCGCCTAGCCAAGGCAAGGCCGACCTCACACCGACCGACGAGGCTCGGCCTCACCTTGGCCGGGTGAGCTCGAGCTCGCCCGATCCGGTGAGGCCGAGCTCGCCTGCCCAAGGCGAGGCCGCGGCCCTCGTTGGCCATGGCCGAGGTTGGCGATTGGCCAAAAAGAAGAAAAAATAAAAAATAAAAAATAAAATTAAAAAATTAAAAAATTAAAAAATTAAAAGAAACAAAAAAATTATATAAGTTTACCAAACATATTTACGTTTTTTTCTATTCTAGGAATAAACTTACCAAACACGTTTTTCGTTAAAAAATTATTCCTCGGAACAAAAATAGTTTTTTCTATTTCTGTTCCCCTCAAACAATTTTTAAACGTAAATATTACCAAACGCACCCTAAAAGATCTCACGACATTTTTGGTCAAATCATATCCAGACTTCTAAATGGACTAAAGGACATAACCAAGAAAGTAGGGATGGTAGACGGGCCATTTCAGTTTGGGCCCACTACGGCCCGGCCCAGTACCAAAACCAGTAAACAATCAACACAAAACCTTCCTTAAGAAGCCGCGTGCCCTCATAGTGATTTAAAAAATAAATTAAACAACACGTCATGTCAAAACTTTTCACTTACGATAGCCCGGTGGTAAAAATTTGGCACTTAATGAAATTATGCTTGTTAGATAACTCTAATTAGAGTTGTCTTAAAATATTCAATTAACTCATTAAAAAGGGTTACTTAGTTAATTCAGTAGAAGATATCATTGGTGGAAATTAGAATCTTACCAACTATATGAGTAGGACCTACCCATTAGGTTGCAATTCTTTTTTTGGAAAGAAATTATAGATATTTAGTGATTGTCAAACAACTTCTCCTTTCTATATTAGTATTTAAGACTGTCAGTTCTTAAATTCTCAGCACTGATTTCTCAATTTTGACCAATAGACCTTTTTATTTTCATTTTTTTTGGTCGAAGACAAATAAACTTGAATGCACATTAACCGGTACATTCATGTAGATTTGAAGAAGGCTTCTTCATAAAGTGGTGAGCGACCGTGGCCGTCAATTTGAGATTACTTTGAATTGGAGATATAACCTGGTACAGGAATTTGTCATGTACAACTGAGCACTAACCCATGCAACTTTCTCTAAATGTTGATATTTTATATTATTCAGCCATAAAACGGTATAAATATATTGTTGGTAGGCCAAAAGGCAAGGAAAGCAAAAAGCTAATGAATGAACTGCTTTCTTGAAGTATTACTTTCTTACAAAAAGCTTTGATGTCTAAGACATAACTTTAAGATGTTAAGAAAATACAAAAGAACCTTTTAGGTCAGTTGAGCACCCAAAATCCTTAGAGAAGCGCCAAATCTGAGGGATTCTCGCCAAAATGGAAATAAAAAGTCGAAAGTAGGTCTCCTGGATTCATATCAGTTCTATGAACGGCCCAGAGTAACGTCCCATGATCACCTCAATCAATGTGAATCAGGTCCTTACCACCATTACCGAAGATGTAGACTTTGAACGCATCTTCCCTATCAATGAGCTAAAAAACGCAGGCATTGCCTACACACAAATGAGTTTCTCTTGCAAATGCAGGCCAACCGGCAGAGAAGAACACTCAGATTTCCTGCGTATATCTTGAGAGCTTCACCAGCCACAACTAAGAGTTCTCTTTTTCTTGTTTTATTGAATATGTTGCCTGGTGAATTGACTAGGAACATGCTGCGCATGGGCAGATGTTTGAACAACCAATGTATGGTGAAAGAAGGACAATGATGTAAGCATGCGCTCTTGGGAAGAAAGCACACAAGGCTAACTTAAGTCAACAGTCTGAAGAGGCTCTTGAAAGCCATCAATCTTAACTCGCAATGTAAAAAGGCATTTTCAAACAAATTACTGTCATTAATTGCCATTTTAGGTTAGTACTCAATTCAAGTGACTGTCCATCCTTTCACTCAGATGGTGATGGAGCAGCTTGTCGAGGATATCCAAGTGAATGGATAGTCCAGACCTCATTACAGCCTTTGTTACTGTTTTTTCTTCTTTTTTTCCTGAGTCCGCGTTACTCCACCATGGGGATGCCCCACAATCACTTCAGGAAACTAGCACGTCATATGGTTCCCAATACAAACCAAATCAACCTGGCAAAACACAATATTGAGGCAAGATTAGATAGGGATCGTAATCGAACTTGAGAAATGGCAGTGATGGATTAGGCTTGAGATTGTACAATTTTCTTAAAATGAGACTGTTGTATCACCAGTTTGAAAAAGGGAAGCTCCGAATCAAATTCTCTGGCTCAGGTGTAGTGAGAGGCATTGAAGTAGGATCACAAAATACTGGCTCAGGATGGTTCATTCTGCATTGAGACTCTTTGTTCCTGCCTGGAGTTAAAATGAGAACTTTAAGAGACAGTATCGGTGCGAATGTTTTTTTAATTGACTATGAAGATCGTTAGCATAGAACTCATGTCATGTCATAACTAGCCTAAAGTTTCACTCAAACAACGTAAATGAAGTTTCTACCTGCTCTACTGAAATGTAGGCTTTGAACACAAAATCATCCGTATTAGTTAGCTCAAACACGCAGACATTTCCTACACAAATGTGATCCAACCAGAATAGAGCATCACCTCACGTGGATAGCTCCTAAGCTTCACCAGCTATGATCTGTCGGAATGCTTGAGAGTAGTGATTTCCTTTATTTTCAGAATGTGCTGCATTATGAACCTACGAGGAACATGCTGCCCACACATGTTTGAACAACCCGTGCTTGGTAAAAAAAGACTGGGGAAGCATTCCCTTATTCAAGCAAGCGAGCACAATGTAGATTGATATGGTAGTTTTAGTACCTCTAATCGACAGTCTTTAACAGGCAAAAGTCAAAATGTCAAATCTCTGCTCTTAGAACGAGCATAAGGGTAGTGAGGATCTTTGCCTATTTAAACAAATAGGATTGAACAGATGCCAGGTAAACGATAGTTTCGTACAGAAATCCAATCAGCTTAGGAAAGCTTACCGCTATATCTTGTTTGATATAAGATGGCCAAATCACCACGTTGAAAAAAGATACTCCGAGTCAAATTCACTGGCCAGTTCAAAACTAGGGAGAGGCCACGATCTCGTAGGACCAACAAAAACCTGCTCAGAATGGCTCGCTTTTGATCTAGACTGTCCGATCTCTTCTGTTCTTCAAAAAAATGAAATGTTTAGATGACGCCAGTTTGAACTTTTCATTAGTTGATGTACTCACCATAAAGATTTAACACAGAATGGAAACTAATACAGTGATGGAAATCAAGATTTAGATAAGTTAACCGAATGAAAAATTTGCTTCGCTTCACCTTAGAAGCTGTAACAGCTTCAATCACAATAAGCATTACCGAAATCATTATGCTATCAGTCAACATACACAAGCTTATTAAAAAGTTCCTCAAGCACTCGAAAAGTAACTAACGAAGATACATGACTTATGAAAAGATAAGTCACCTTCTAGATCTTGTGATGAACAGCTTGGACTCGGCTGAGAACATGGTGAATGTGGTTCGCCTCAGTTTTGACGAGGAGCGAAATCCTCCGACTCTTCAACTTCAACGACATCCTCCCTCTTTGGCAAGACAAATCCACTCTCAAGGTTCGATATGCTGCTCCACTAATAGTCGATCTCCGAAGCACTCTTATTGAATATTATCACCCAAAAAGTGGAGTTCCTTTACATTTGAAAACTATGAGGTGACCGTGACCAATGGAGTAATGCTGTGTAAATTCTTTCCACCCTTTCCACAACCAAACCTTGCCATTTTAAAGATTTTCTACCCCTATAGTCCAGGTCAAACTGCCCCGAACCTTGAGGAGTACCAAGCTTGAGAGATCCTTTCCATATCTTCCTAAGAATTTTATTCGGAATTCTCTATTAAGAAAAACTCAAAAGTTATTGGTCCAGGACTCTAATTGGTCGAAGTCAGACCGAAAGTGCAGGGAAAAACTCAAAAGTTATATTTGAACACTGAGCAAATTTTGCATTCTGTAACATGGTGATGAAAGATCGGTTTGCACACAAGCAGGGTGTCAGCGGGCAACTGTGAATTGATTTTTAGTTATAGTCACTTACTTTGACGAGAGTAAAGGTAGAGAGACCCAACGCCTTTGTCTAACACTATCCTTAGCCAACTAATCTTCAATTCAAAGTAAAAAAGGAATAAAAAACGATTTTTACTTGGAATAAATGAATATAAACACTTCTTGTTCGAGGTTTTGGGCCTTTCTTCCTTTTCGGTGGAATCAAAAGGTTCATTCAAAGCCAAACGCATAGAAATTTTTCCAGATTGAGATAAATCATGAGAGAAACTCTGCTGACACATAAGAGCTGAATCCTAAGAAGCAGACCGCAAAAATGTGGAACTTACGAGCTTTCCAGGTTCAAGGGTGTCGGGGAGAATGATCTTGAAGAAGTGAGGATTCTCAAGATGGGGACCAGTCACCATCTCTGGCTCGACACCTCTGCCTTCCCTCGGGCTACGGCGACCTTAAGCCATATACTCTCGTGTCCAGGAGTCACTCAAGAAAGGTGGTTTGTGCAATTTGCCTCTGTTCTGGAGGCAATCTTCTTAAAGAAGATTCTTACAGACGATATGATAAAGCTTTATAATAGTTATGTTCTGACTGATTGTGTACTGTTTGGATAATTTTATAAGGTCTAATGAAATCCTAGAAAGGCACAAATTCTATACTACAAACGAAAAGAGTCCAGACATCCATACATATTAAAGAGGGCATATGAAGATATCTTTTAATCAAAATTTAGCCTCCTTTATCCGATTCCCATGAACTGGGAATTCTCTACGGTAACCGTTTCATGCACTCGTGTCGAGTAGAGTCCATTTACAAGATCATAGGCCACATCATCCGTCTTCGGTTGGTGGAATCTTCCTCCAGCCAGTTTTATTGAATTGATAAATTATAAATATAAATATCATGCACATATATTTACGAGTAAATTGACATGTGAATGATTTCTATATTTGCAACTTACCAATCAAAGGCACAGTTTAAAGACTACCTCCAACTAGAGATGGACCAAAACATGACCTCAAGGATGGGATGGCATTTAGTTGAAGTCTACCTTTGTTCTTCAAACTATAGTTGAGATGAGGAGATCATTTCAGTACTACTCCATGGTAATAGCCTAAGAAGCACCGACACTCTCTGGAAGCCTTCGTGTCGTGTCTGACATTCCGACACGTGTCCAACACATTCCAACATACGATCAACGAGTGTTGGAAAATCTGACATGTAGTCAACTCTTCCCGACACTCTCGACACGCGAATCCGAAATTCGACATGCAATTCCGACACGCACGGGATCAATTTTAAAAATTTTCAATACTTGAGGGGTCAAAATATAAGTATATGAAAAAAATAATGAAAATAACAAAAATAAATGGGAAAGAAGAAAATTCTTACTCTCAAGTTTTTCACTTATAAGTTCTGATCTTCCCGTGAGTGACGATGGAACGCCCCTCCTCATCGACATTGTTCTGTTGCCTCCACATACTTATAATTTTTTTTGCTTCTTTCCACTTCTCGCAAGCATTGCTTGCGAGTTATCTCTTTTGGTTTATGTTATTGGCTTGTGAGTTATCTCTCACATTTTCCATGGCGAATCTAGTGATTTCCTTTTTCTTTTGGTCATACTTTGAGAGTTCTTTTCCCGGATTTTTATTTTTCTCGAACCTTGTTTTGCAAAGGAGCTCCAAGCTAGTCTATATCATGAACTCCGAACTCTGTCTAGGACTATAATAAATCTCACTAATCTCTGACAAGTATAAGAAAACAAAACATGTTTCTTCAAGTTTACTCTTTTTTTTTTTTTTTTTTTTTTTTTTTTTTTGGTGACTGAGGACTTCGCCACATGCCCCCCGTGCCTGAACAGCTCCTGAGGACTGGGCCCCTATACCTTGAGGAAGACTAGCACAGCAACCCACCACCATGGCCCCCCCCACTTAAATTGCTAACAATGCAGTGTTTCGAACTCTCAACCTTAGCAATGAGAGAGGGAGTCTCAACCAACTGCTCTACCCACGGATGGGTTCAAGCTAACTCTTTCATGTTTGCAATTTTTGAATTTTTCGTTCAATCTCTGTCAAATTAAAACATTGAATGATATTAACAAATGTTGGATTAATATATTTAGTATAAATTAATTCTATGCTCTTTTTATTATTTTTTTGTATTTATATATAAAAATATATATTTAATATATAACATGTCCGAACGTGTCAAAATTTTTTAATTTTGAGAAATGACATGTCGGTGTGTCATGTCGTGCCGTGTCGTGTCGTGTGTCGTGTGTTCGTGTTGATATTACATAGGTAATAGCAACCCTCTTCCCCAACCAAACTATGTCAAATTATTTCCTGAAGAGCAGGTTGAAGTTGAACCATGATGCATGTGAAACCTCAAGAAGCATGAAACATGAGAGATACTCCATAGAGAAGGAATTTCGTAAACGTGTTGCACTTCTCATTTGATACATCAAGAGGCAAAAACTTCTAGTGTGCATCTCCTTTGGTGTAAATGAGTTCTGGAACTGAACACTGCAAATGGAGGCTTTAAACATGGAAAAACCATGACGAATGAGCTCAAACATGAAGATGTCTCTTACTCGCGGCGCGTTTCTCTTGTAAATAGATACCAGCCGGCAGAAAAGATGCCCAACAGGGCATGTCGATAGAACCTGAGCTCCGCCGGCCACAATCTGTCCAGATACATGAGTCACAGTTTGCTCGTCTTCCATAATGTCTTAGTTGATGAATCCATGAGGAAACACTCTGCCATGTATGATGAAGACCAGAATCATCTATACTTGCGTGCGTTCACGAGAGAAGCACACAAGATGAAGGCTCATGGCTTTGTAATTGCTAATTCAGACGTGGATAACTGTCAACTCGAATATGTACTGATAAAAAATTTAAAACTTAACAAACGCAGCATGTAACTCAGGCTTTCTTTCGTTTCATTTCAAATTGCTAATTTTTCAATTCTACCATCTAATTGAGCAGGGTCAATACCTTTTCCTTTCTATTTAATTATTTATGAGAGGAGTCCATACTTAAATGCACACACAGTAATCTTCTTTTCATAAATCTGATCAAGTCCAAATAAAGTGACCAAAATATAATCTCATGAAGATCCTACCGTTCATCATTAGACAAAAAAAATATTAGGCAAGATATATAGTTAGGATTCATAATTGAATTTGAGATAGTGTAGTGGTGACTTAACAGCCAAGATCTTACGATGCTTCTCTTAATATAAGTTGGCCGCATCGTCGTCTCAGAAAATGGGTTCTCCGATTCAAATGTACTGGCTAACGCGCAGGACAGCATCTAGATCGTTTGATCTTGGCCATAAACTCAGAAAGTAGAAAATTTATCATTTTAAAGACGCCAGCATGAAGGTTTCATCGATTGACTTACGATAATTTAACGAATTAAGCCTTGCAAGCAGCCTAAAGCGACACTTATGGTTTTCATCTCAATCGACATGAATATGAGATACTTACCAGCAGAATTGCAATGACTTAGACACTTAAATCTTATTGATGGGCGCAGCAAATGCGCGGCCTCCCTCTTTGTGTGCGTTGCACTTGTCTATCCTTCACACCACCATCGCCGCTCACTCCCTCCAGTTACTGGCACATCATGCCAACGTCACGCTTCACCAATCTCCATTGCTCCTATCTCTCTCTTTCAAACAGCGCAATAGGCGTTACAGCTCAGTTACATTATAACCATAATAGCCATTACGTCATAATCTTAACCATTAGTGTGATCTAACCAAACATGCAATCACAAATTCGTTTAAAAGGGGAAAGCAGTAATCTTGCTTCTCAAGGGGAAAACTCTTCATATAAGGGGGAATATAAGGTAGCTAGGCAAAATAGAAAGGATCTTAGGGAAACAATAAGAATGATGGCGCTTGAATTCGTTGGTTTTTCCAATTAATGCCACAAGAGGAGATAACAGCTATGACAACTGAGATGATGAACCCGTTACTCCTAGAAATAGTGAGGTTGACGAGAGTTAAAATTGAGAAAGGTTCTCGTTGTATAATCTAAGGTGTGGCCATGAGAACCATATTTTTGAAATAGGAATGATATTTGAATCTGCATCTCAATTTAAATAGGGTATCTAAAGATATGCAAAGTATGAGATACTTTGGATGTTTTTTTGAGGCAATATACATATAAAAGTAGTTTTACATGGCATAAGATAGTCTCTGCTTTTTGAGGCAGAGTACGCCTATTTTTTGAGCCAACGTGCTGTGCGCATGGGGAGTTAACATTCCTTGAGGTACACTGTAATGTCATATGTGAGGTTGAGGAACGGTTACCGAAATAAGACAGTAATAAGCATCAAGTTTTATTAGTAAAAGGATCGAAGTTTCATTAGTAGACGCTGACATCAAAACAAAGGAAGAAGCTGCCATTGTTTTCAATTAGAACACCACGTCGAGCGACGCAAATGACTCCTCTCCTCTGTTTTTGATATTGACAGATGCACTTACTAATATTCTCTTCAAGATTTGTTATTGACTCGAGATTCACATTCTCTCTACCCTCTATCCAATCATCTACTTCAACTTCTCCTTTCATGCCATCAACATCTATATAAATTCATTGTTGCAAATAGAACTTTCGGAGATCAAACCATTCGAAAATTTCATTCCGCAAAGCAACGCACAACCAAGCATCAAAAGCAATTACTAAATCTCATAGCAGGATTCACAATATGCATTGACAACAAACAAGATCCTACGTCCATGAAACAGAACAGAAGCATCAACAAAATATCAGATTTTTGGGTTCATCATGATAGCGTACGAGCAATCGTTAAGTCTTAATATTGTGATTGCAAAATCTCTCAGTTGTATGGGAATCTGAATTATGTTAATCGAAGCATCCCCCACAATCTGACATTTTGAGTCATTGCCATAAGCTATGGAGGTAAAAAAACTAAAAACCTCATTGAAAACCAACCTCACTCACGCTTTCAATCTCGCTATCAGGAGAGAAATTGATTAAAAAAGGAAATTACTATGTTCCAATAAAAAAATGGAGAATCTACTTGTAACTCAATCAGTGGAAATAACGCAACAGTTAGGAAGCCTCATCTCTTCCAACTTCCCCCCACAAATTAACAATGCAGAGCCCGAACCGTTTCGAATTCAGGGCATTGTCGACGAAAAAAAAGAGAGCCCCAAATCGAAACTCCAATCGGTCAAAGCGTCTGCTCACAGCTGCCAATCTTCAAATTCGACTTGCTCGCAGCCCCTCCTCCCCTAAAAAGCAAGGCGCTGTCCCCTGGTTTCGCTTCCCCGCTGTCGCCCGCCTCTGGGCACTTCTTTTAAAAGTCGTCTACTTTTTCTATTTAATGATGTTTGCTTGCTTTTTTTTTTTTTTGGTCAGATGTTTGCTTGCTTTTAGGATGCAGAAGACGACATGGTTTTCTTTTGCCTGGTTGGTCAGCCTCTGAATAGATATATAGTGACACGTCAGCCGCCACGTATGCAAGTTTCCGACGGTGGTTTCAAGAGCACGCGTCTCTGGGATCCTTGTTAAAGTTCGTTTGTTTTTTCTCTTTTTTAAATTCAGGAAACGTGGCTTAAAAAGAATGATCGATCTTGAGTCCCAAAATGAAAATTATTTTTAGGCCATTAATTTTTTTTTTCTCGGTAGTGCCGAACCTGCCGATGTAGAATCTAATTTCGATTCTGGTACTCTATCGACTGACTAATTTTAAAAGAAAACGAGCATTCCTTTTTGTGGTTGTAATAATTTTTTATTTAGTGAAAAATATTTCTAAGGAATGCAGAATATAACCGTTAAACAACCAATTCTGGAAGCTATTGTCAGCATAGTTTCTTGGTTTGATCTACCTATTCCACATCCTTTCCTCCACCACGACGGGACTACCATCTAAATATTCGAAAGAGTTGCTCTACATAGGGTGATTGAGAGAGAGAGAGAGAGCAGACAAGGTTAGTTGTGCCAATGCTTAGTAATTTCAGGAAATGGAAGCGCCAAAATTTGAAACTTTACATAGAAAAGACTCAATTGGCAAAGAATCGGAACCCGCCGAAGCTGCGTACCTTGAAAATTAATGTCCACAGAGTATTTTTTGGAGGTAAAACAGCTATTTTGGAGATTCTTCGCAACGAGACGGGAGCTCTACTGGATGGCTTTGCTACGAAGGTTGCAGCTTCGTCGGCATTTCATACGGAAGCCATGGCCCTGCTCGGAGAATCGAAACGTTTTCAGTCGAGGAGAGAGAATTTGCCGGAGCTCGGGTCGACGTAATGCTGAAGAAGACGTGAGGTGGGAGGTGCAAAGCTTTAATTGAGGAAGCGCAACTATCTTCGGCCCAATTTCAATTTATCTCCTGGGCCCAACGTTCGAATACTCCTCCTTCCTCTTGAGTGGGCCGTCCTCTCCAACTTTTATGGAATCTTTTAATAATATCGAACCCTGAAAGAAACCTTCTTCCTGGATTGTGCGGCTTGTAACCTGCATAAAAATGCAGCTTTGATGCTGGGATTGTAAAACGCTTGCATTACTGCTAAAAGATTCCCCACGGATTGACAATGCCAGTGCCCGATCGTTTCGAATTTAGGGCTTTTGTCGACGCCCTAAAAGCCCCAAATCCAAGCTCCAGTCGGTGTTCGACCTTCATGGCGAAGATCCGAGCGGCCTTGTTTCCTGCCGAGGCTACCGAAACTCGTAATCCTCCAATTCTGCTGCTTCAGGTCGACCCTTCTTCGCGAATTTGTCTTTCGTCTTATCTAATTGCGGTGATACCGGAGAGCAAGACAGCTTCGGATTCTAGATTTGTAGTGGCGGTCGGCGATGAGGACAGATGGCATTTCGTTGTGAAGCATGGCACTTTGGGATTGGTTGTGCGAGCATGAAAGAGGGAAGATTTGGAGCGCTTGCAACTTCCTCTGTTGCACCATCAGAGGGAGAATGAAGACAAGCTTCGGACTGCATTCACCGTGATCGCGGTATGTGCTTTTATTCCCCTTAATCTATTTTTCAATCCTTGATTTTTTTTTAATCAAAACTTAGTTGTAGATAATTGACTGCTACTGGTTCCTTCAGGTAGAAAAAAAAAATTGAACTTTATTGTTCTTATGGCGTCTATTTGTTGTTATTCTGCTTTGGAGAGAGTAAAGACACTTCAGATTCTTACTTGTCCACAGTCAGTAGATAATTAATTTTCGAAAGCAATGATAGATAACATGCACCTTCTTTCATAGTTCCGTAGCACTATTTCGTTTTCTCGAATTCTTGATTTCCTAATAGCCTTCGATCAGCTTAGTTATTTTCTTTAATCATCTCGTCTCTTGCCTTGTAATGGATGGTAGTTAAGCAATGTTGTTATAGGATGCAAAGCATGGGAGGGCTACAGGCGTATCAGCACGTCACAGGGCAACCACAGTTTTGGCTCTCGCATCTAGAGATTCCCAAGCTTGAAGATTTCGAGAGGCCGGGACATGTTTTCCCATTGAAGTACAGGGAGGGTGGTGTCCTGAAAAGAGCTAGGCAATGCAGAGGCTTCTGTCGACCTTGCTGTGTTAGCTGGATTGGAACCTGTGGCAGTCCTCTTTGCGAGGTTGTGGATGGTGATGGCTCCATGACAAGATTACCTAAGCTCTGTGAAATTTGCGCAGCGAGAGAACTTGAAAATTGTATCTACTACTAATCTAATGAGGTAAGTATTCTCTTCCCAGCAATCCAATGCAAATACTTTTTAAGGACACATAGTCTCTGATCAAATTAAATTTCAGTTGCAACTTTCACTTTTTAAGTAAAAGCGATGACATTGTTTTCAAAAAGATTTCAAACGCAATTCATGAGAGAAACTCATCCACGCACACAAATGTCTGCGTGTTCGATCTAATTGATAGCGATGACATTGTTTCCAAAGTCACCATTTTGAGCGGTGCTGATCAGGACTTTATTTATGCTGTTTGAAATGAGTTCTCAAAGTGTCACTATAGGCTGATTAAAGAGTGACTTGAGTTTTAGGTTTAGAATTATGCCCCCCTTATTTGGTTGTGCTCCTTCACTGACAAGAACTTTCTTTTCTTTGTTATTTTGAAACATGTTAGAAATTGGTTTAGTAATAGTGTGTCGTTTGGAAAAATAATGATTTAGGTGGGAAATCTAGCTAGTTTTTCTTTTTTGATATGAAGAACAGTCATGTTTTGTTCGTCAAATTTTTTGAAATTTGGTTTTCATGTAACTTAATGTCTTAGCAAGTCATAATTTGATTTTTCATGTAATCATAATAAGGCCTTGTTTGTTAAAATGTGTTTGTTCCCCAGAACAAAAATTTCTGTTCTTTTGTTTGGGGAACCAAAAAAGAACGTAAACATGTTTGGTAAAAATTTTATCCAGGAATAAAAAATCTGTTTTTTTTTTTTTTTTTTTTTTTTTTCCGGGAATAGATTTGAAACAAAAACAATAAGTTGAAAAAAAATTTATATCTTATTCCGGGAACAATTCCGAGAAACAATTTTTCTCTCTCTTCTTTTTTCTTCTCTTTTCTTTCCTTCTTCTTCCTTTTGGCCGGTTGTTGGCCATGGCCGCCTCGCTGTTGCATCATCAGCCCCTAGCGAGGCTCGGCCTCGCGTGGGCCACTGCCAGGTCAACGTCACCCAACGGTGGCTCGACGAGGCTCGACCTCGCCAGATTTAGGCGAGCTCGAGCTCACCTAGCTAAGGCGAGGCCGAGCCTCACGGAGCCATCGCGAGGCTCCGGTGAGCTTGCTGGCCCTCATGGTGGCTTGGTAAGGCTCCGGTGAGCTTGCCTAACCTCGACCAACCATCAAGGAAAAAAGAAAAAGAAAGAAGAAAGAAGAAAAAGGAAAAATATAGTAAAAATATTAAAAAATTAAAAGAAATAACAAAATTTACTAAACGTATTTCTATTCCCGGAATAGAAATTTTTTGCAATTACCAAGCATGTTCTTATACTAAAAAAATTGTTCCGGGATCATAAATAAATAAATAAATAAATAAATAAATAAATAAATAAATAAATAAATAAACTATTTCTGTTAAAAAATTGTTCCCGGAACAGTAAATGTTACCAAACGCAATATAAGTTTCCCTCCTTTTCTGCACCGCCAATGGACAAGCATTGATTCATTGGCCATGTTATTGATTTATATATTTTTTTGGTCGGATGTTATTGATCCAATTTTATGAACATTTTTTTACTTATTGACATATTGGACTTGGGCTAACTTAGACCATCATATCTAATTAATATGGACAATTAGATGAAAATACGTGTTGACTTTTCATGTATTATCTTTCAATTTTCACATATATGTTAATAGATAGTGCCTCTTACCATCCCTTTGAGGGGAAAAATGGAAAATTTGAAGTTTTTTATTTACCAACCGTAATTGTTCCACTAGAATGTCAGATCAATCCTAAGTCTATATATTTATTATGACTATTTGCAAAGGTTATGACTAATTTCTAACGGAAATGATGTTATACTAATTAAAGTCACGGGTGACATTCTCTTTGTAATTAAGTTGATAAGGGTTGTTGTTTAATAACTATCTAGATTATGAGGAATAAATGCATACTAAAATAACAATGATATAAAATTAGAATTCTCCTAAAGTAAGCATCTTTTTTTCTTCTTTTTTTTGTGTGTGTGTATAATCTAGGGGCATAGGCTTGGAAACCTGTCTACAAACAAGCCTATGAAATATCCTGCAAGCCCAATGAATCGGTTAAGCTCAAGCCTTTGGATTGTGTAGGTGACTCAAATCCAAAGTAGTTTGCATGCAATGTGCATAGTCCTAACCGGCAATCTCCAATTCTTAAGCTAGAATTCCTTAATTCCCCAACCAACTGCGTCAATCCTAGGGTTTAGTAAGCATAATATTTTATTGTAAAGATAAGTTTAGTTTCCATCATTTATCGTTCTTTAATAAAACAAAAATGATTAAGTATCACATTATTGATGTTCAATAATTGCAAGATATGAAGTTAAGTGAACATGATTATTTTACTCTGACAAAAAAATGATTATGTTATCATAACTCGCATTCAATAGAATTTCTTAAGTAAAGATAGACCCTAGTTAAATGTTATGGTTTTGCTTCCTTTGATGATTGATTTGCGTATGATTGATGTGGATGGGAAGCCCATTGCAATATCCTTAAATAGAGCCAATCACGTATTTGTCATATCTTAATGATAATGCGGTGTAGATATACACAAACATAATATAAGCAATATAAATGTAGGCGGATATTAGATTCTTTCATTGTGACGGGTTAGGGAAAGAAAAAAGAGACAGACAAAATTATTTGATGCGGCAAATGATAAGATCACATTGTCTTCTCATGCTTTGAAATGATTCAATATTTACATCTCTATTTGAGATACCATCCGATGGCTTGCTTAGAATATGAGAGTTTATATAAGTCCCATTAATATTTTTCCATCCTTATCAAGCCTTTGATTAGTGTGTTAGAAATATGGGCTTGATCAATATCCAAAATTTAAGTAAAAAATAAAGTTCACGTTTGTAACCCCTCCCCTCCTCCTTTGGAGGGAAATGGCATCTTTTAGTCCACATTTTTGTTTTGGATCATCAAGGAGCGTGGATGCTAGGACCTGTGGCACAACTTATAAGCTCCATAAATCGATTAAGTTCTAATGATTTTATTTATATTTTTAATTTTTATTGATTTAATTAATATTAGAAAAAGACACTCACTTTATGTATGAAGGGATATAGTGAGAAAAATCAAAATGCTAGACTGAAAAATAATCAAATAAAAATACCAGTGATTTCCATGGGTGTGGACCATGGTGCTCGGTGACCTAACCTTAGTTAAGGACTTAATTAAGTACCGGTAAATTCTTTGGGGGAAAACTTGGTAGCACACTACTACAAGTCCAAATTATCCAATGTAAAAATAAAAGAAAACCACCGCCGTCGGCCACCTCAATCAAGATAAGAACGGCGACTTTTAGACAATCAAGTATTAGAAAGTAAAAGAGTCGACCAACATGCTTAGTTATATAGTCATTCTGTTGCTTTCTTGTTAGCGTGGATGGATGATTTTTATATTAAAGGAGGCATCAAGTTAGGAGTGGAGGTTAGTTTACTTCATTAAGTTAGAAAAATGATTATGTTTATGGAGACTATTTCAAACCAAAGTCTATCATATAGATACTGGGTTGTAAAGAAACACCAATTCAATGACTTGGTGGCATGGTGTGGAGCCCTAGGAAATTTTTCCTCTATATTTTAAGGCAACACGAAACCATCCTCAAAATACATTATTGATCAAGTAGTTAATTTCTAACTTCTAACAGTGTGGGAATACATTCAAAGAAATTCTTGAAAATAAGAAGGATTATTGGAACCTAAATTTTAATCGACAAATGAAGCATTGGTTTAAAAGAATAAAAAAAAAATGAAGAATTAAAATAGAAAGCAGGAAAGTTCAAGAAAAATAGATATTAAATAAATTGACCAAAAAAAAAGGAAGAAGAAGAGAAAGAGATCAATTCTGATCCAATACATCAGCCCAAGTTCGTGTCTTCTGCCAGCTAGACAATTAGCAGACTCCATTCCTCTTTTAGGCCCATCAAACGCAGCCCAGACATAAGCCTTGTAGTTAGCCCGTTTTCGATGACTGGATTTCCGCCGGACGGGATCTCCACCTCCTCGCCGTCGCATCGTCCGACCTTCGGACGGTGATCTCCGGGTTTCTCCCGTGGCGGAGCTCTCTGCACCGCGCCTTCGGCCCCGCAGTTGCAACTTGGATCCGTTTCGAGTCGCATCTGAGTATCTCTGTCGAGCAATTCCATCGCTGGATTTCCATAGCTGTCGAGCGTCATCATCGCAAAATCCTCGGAGTCCTTCATTAATCTTCTTTTATTGGCAGTTCAGTGGACTCAAGCAATCGGCAAAGAAAATAGTTTCAGGATTAGGAGGAGCCTAAGAAGCTTGCCAGATGTTCCGAAGCGATGGCAGTAGCAAAATCTTGTGCGTGACTTGGTGCCTAGGCGTTGCGACGATCTCGTCATCACGCCAACGCTCCGTTGCTGGGTTTTCTCCATCGATGCATCCTCCTCGCCATTTGTTCTGATTGAGAAGTTTGAATCTCTTCTCCGATCATAAAGGTCTTACCTCTCTCCCGCGGTTGCTCTGTTCTTACGTCCTGATTGTGGTAATCACACGTTTAACGAAATGCCACAGAGAGAGAGCGAGAGAGAGAAAGAGAGAGAGAGAGAGAGAGAGATCTGACACGTCTTCAGTTCGGTATTCGCTGTTCCATCTCTACATTTCACCTCTATCACTACCACTCATTGTCGAGAGTTAGACATTCAGCTAGTTGCCATGCTCTGTCCTGCTCTGCTTTGCGCGTCGCGTTCGTAAGCCTTCTTCATCCTTCAGCTTTATGCCATGTGTGGTCAAATGGATAATGCGCGGTGACTCTTTGACGATATGCCCCAGAGGAATAACATCACTGGGAAAACGATGATTGAAGGATACATGAGGCGGGTAAGTCTCTGTATCCCTTAGTTACATGCCGTGCAGGGACGATTTCTCTTGGGACGTAGCGATTTCGTGTTTTGCCAATGAAATGAGCGGATGTTAGTTTCCGGGAAGGAGGAATTTGCTTGAAATTTCTGGGACAGAAGAGGCATTGATCCATCAGCTTATAAGGAGTCGCAATCGCACAGTGACTCAACTGAAAATAGCTATTGATGGATGAGAGTCGCTTCCTAAAAAATTGCTCTCGATTTGCTGGTTAATTAAGATTGATGACTTACATGAGCCTCTTAATTTGATTAAGGCTACCGAGCCAGCAAATTAGCGTGTTGGAGAGTATGAAGAATGGAGGGCTACTGCGAGGAGGAGTCTCCTGCTCGGCAGCAACTCCGTCTTCTCTCTTGCAAGGACGGGAATGACGATGAGGACGAGCCATGATGTTGAAGGAATTTTGACGAGGACAAAAGATGGTGGGCTTCAAGGAGTTGCAAATGCAATCACATGAGCTTTCAATTGAAGCATACTAATGCCTCTTGTTCTTGAAATTGAATCGATCTGAAGCTCGAGAAATTGATTTTCTTTTTACTTTAGATCTTCTGCTTCCACAACATCTTCCGCATTTGCTAAGAGAAATTAGCTCCCAAGGTTTGATAGTTTGCTGATGATTGGCGAATAATTTATCTCTGAAGCACTCTTATTAGATATTATTACATGAAAAGTAGAGTTCCCTTCGTATTATGAAAATTATGAGGTGACCAATGAGTAATGCTTCGTGAATTTCCACCACCCTTTCAATGATGAAATCATGTAATTATCGCTATGTTATGGCCTACACTAATTCCACCCCCATATTAATGATCACAGAAATTGTAGTTTTTACTTAATTAAAGGTCACAAAAATCATAATGTTTAACTCCATCTTTGGTTAGTCTATTTTAGTGGTGCTTATCCCCCATATTAAAAGTACATTCCCCAAAAGCTATCTCATCTTAAGAGCAAATCATCATTAGATAATGGGACAATAATGTGATTACTGATGTACCTGATTGCTTCTTGACAAAAAGAATCATTATACATATTGATTGTGCCACCAGAGGCTCTAGGATTACTTATTAATATCTAAAAACATACTTATGGTATATCAAAAATGAAAAAAAAAAAATCAGCATTGTAATGTATATGTGAATGTGACTATTTCAATATATTTATATTCATGACATTTTGAGGTCTCATTTGAATGACCTTGGAAATGATCTTGATGTGCTACTTCTCCAAGAATTGATGTTTATTGACTCACTTGGGCTGGATCCAAACATGGGCCAACTCCGGTCTTACGGGCTTTGCCCAAGACAAGCATAGGCTCTTATCTCAGCCTTTTCAAAATCAAATGTAAAGGAAGCCCAATCTGTTAAAATCGAGTTAAGCCCAAACTCATGTAGATCAAACTCAGCCCATTTTCACCTAGACAAAGCAAACCCAAATTTTCTAGAACCGAACAAATTTATTAAACCAAGCTAAGCCCAAGCTCATTAAACCCATTCAAGCCTGAAGTTTATTAAACCAAATTAAGCTCATCTTATTATTTCTTTTCTTCATTTTCCATTTGCTACCTAATAATACTTTCATCTCTCCCATCATCTTCTTCCTGTCGCCTTCCTCACCACCACACGAGAAATACACAAACAAAATCAAACCTCACCATACCAACACATCAACGGTCAGGGCTTATCATTCAAAGATCACCAAAATATCAAACGTATATACATGACGGTCGATCTCACAAGACTTATGCTATTGGCTATCTTCGGTTACAACAGATGCAACCATAATCTCTCATTGAATTAAGATTGACAACGAGCATTAATTTAGTTACGAAGCCTTGTCTCTTCAAATTTCCCAACAAATTGACAATTGCAGCGCCCGATCATCTTGCATTTAGGACTTTTGTCCACCAAAAAAAGAAAAAAAAGAAGAAGCAACAAATCACAACTTGAAATCATCATGTGTAAAAATATGAGCGGCCTTGTCTCATGCAGAGTTTGCCCAACTCGAAATCATCCAATTTTGCTGCTTCAAGCCCCACTCCTTCTTCCCACAATCGGTCTTTCATCCGATCCAAATGCGGTTCCATTGGATAGTGAGTTATCCTCATCGAAGATGATGAATTTGACTTGGATCGACCTAGGGCGGGCTCTGCTTATATTCCAGAAGCGATTTGGGACATCCCAGGAAAGGTTGGCATGCTTTCTGCATTGCATTATCCAGCGCATTTCAATTGTTCGGCCATAACTATCTATGTCATCGTTGGAACTGAGTTCTCCAGATTGTAGCGGTGGTAGACAATGAGGACAATGAGAATTGAGGGTGATCTTATGATGGCACCGCCTGAGGCTATGGATTCTCTTGTGAAATACGGCACTTCGGGATTTGGAGCGCTTGCAACTTCCTCTGATGGTGCATCACGGGGAAAATGAAGACAGGCTTCCCCACTGCAATCACCATGACTATGGTATAATGTTGTAAGATGTTTAAATAGTTTCGTCAATCAGCTCCTCGTACCTTGTAATGGATGGTAATTAAGAGATATTGTTGTAGGACGCCAAGCATGGGACAACTACAGGCGTATAGCACGTGACAGAGTTTTGGCTCTTGCATCTAGAGACTCCAAAACCTGAAGATTCTGACAGGCCGGGGCATATTTTCCCATGGAAGTACAAGGAGGGTGGAGTCCTGAAAGAGCTGGGCATACAGAGACTTCTGTTGACCTCACTGTGTTATCTGGATTGGAACCTGTGGTAGATCTTTGTGAGGTAGTGGGTGACGGTGGCCCCATGGCAAGAATACCAAAGCTTTGCAAGTTTGCACAGTAGGAGAACTTGAAATTGTATCTATTGAGAAGCTTCTTATATTGTATGAGCGAGAAATGATTTCGCTTCTCATTAGATGCATAAATTTACAGGTACCGCCGGAAAAAAGATAAATTAGCTGAACACGTTGCTGCTGCCAGATTACCAACAATGTGGGGGTCATTCACAGCCCATTGCTATAGATCATTGGTAGACGGAAATGAGCATATTGCAACGATCAAGGTGAGATAAATTATGAATTAATAGCTAAAACTGTTTGAAGAATTCAAAAACCAATAATAGCATAGTTTCAAGTAAAGTAATAGTAAACTTTGAGAATCATGTTCATAGCAGTGCTTTTTTTTTTTTTTTTTTTTTTTTTTTTTTATAACATAACTTCAATTTGTGCTTCATCTTATGTACTTCTAGTGCATGATTTGTTTGACATTATTTTCACTGAAACTGACTGTATTGAGAAATTGATGATATCTTTTAGGTGGAACGCCATGAAATTTATATTGAAGTTTGTTAAAAAAAATGTCTCATCATGTGTAAATCATAATTTGGAGAACGTTGTTTGGACCGGAATGTTTGACATCAAGAGGAATGATTGTTAGGATATTCTTGAAATGAGGAGAACAAGAATTTATTTTTCATTAACAGTTTATGAAATGATTGAAAAGGATCTGTATGTGTGCGCGATTGATATAGGAATGCCGTGATTTTGATTAAAAATAGTGTCCTTAATTTTTCTTATTTTATGTTTTGTGTCCTCCCTTCAAACAGCCATATTTCTCCTCATGTGATTCAGACTTTGTAGTTTATCATCTGAACAGGGTGACATTGGAGATGGTCAAGATGTCCTCGTGAGGGTGCACTCGGAATGCCTCACAGGAGACATTTTTGGATCTGCTAGATGCAACTGTGGCAACCAGCTTGCACTTGCGATGCAGAAGATAGAAGCAGCTGGTAGGGGCGTGGTGGCGTACTCCGAGGGCATGAAGGAAGAGGCATAGGTTTGGGTCACAAACTACGTGCCTATAAACTGCAGGACGATGGGCGTGACACTGTGGAAGCAAATGTGGAGCTTGGATTGCCCGTTGACTCAAGAGAGTACGGAATTGGTGCTCAGGTACTTCTTACTTAAGTGAGAAACTACTGTGAGAAGTACTGCATAATTTAGCTTCTGAATGTAGTTGGTTCATGGTCATTGTCATTATGCTTTATGGAATTGAGAAGAATAATAAACTAATATCGTCAATCTGAAATTAAGGTAGTTGAATATCGGTGACTGTTTCAGAAATTGAACATAATTTGTAGGGTTACTAGAGGAAGCTGATGACTAAAGCAGAGCTTCAAATTCTCATCTTAAAAAGACGAGATTTGATTAGTCGAAGGAGTCACTCTATCATCAAACTTTTCATAGCATTTGATGCCTTTGTATTGGTGCTTAACATATTGAGCAATACTGCAGATGTTGCATGACTTGGGAGTCAGGACAATGAAGCTGATGACGAACAACCCGTCAAAGTTTGTGGGGCTTCGAGGTTATGGCCTGACTATTTCTGGGAGAGTCCCTCTGGTAACTCCAATAACAGAGGAGAACAAGAGATACCTGGAGACGAAACGCTCCAAGATGGGGCACATCTATGGTTCGGAAGTCAAAGGCCGCTTCAGCAATCTCATAAAAAACAGCAAGCCGAGCAGTGATGTTTCTTCTGATCTGGCTGTGTCCGACTAATAGGAGCAGCTGAATGTTCGACTGCTAATGATTTATTTGGGGGGACACAAGAATATTCGGATAATTGCTGACCATGAATTCTGGAAATTTATGGCTATTCAAATTATAATTATAATAAGGTTAAGTGTTGTTCTATTGATGTCGTTCATCCATTTTGTAAGGCAAAAAGGAGAAAGACTAGCCCTTTTATTGGAACTTCCGTTTGTGTTATTGCTGGATGGCAAGATTTATCCTTTATTCACCTTTCCTTGAATCTGTTTGTATTGATCTCTAGAGACCATTGCATATTTCATGAAGACAGAGCTAGTGCAGGACATTCTTTCCTTCCTTTTCGGAGACCACCACATTGGTGACACATTTACTTGGAGGAATATAATACTGTTAGATCAACTCTCCAAGCTACGTATGAGTTGGATTTATACTTTGTCGAAGAAAGACACATGTACCCGGAATTTTTGACGATGGAATTCCCCTGTGTAATGTTCAGGAAACACATCACCATTCGGTCACTGATTTGTCATATAACAATTAATTAATTAACTTTGATGGGGTTTAAGTGGGTCTAACCTTACATGCCAAGCTAAAGAAAGGAATTGCTCATTTGCAACATAGTTGCCCATAAATAGTATTGAACTCATTTAAGTGTGCATAAAAAGAATTGATTTCGCTCATCCGAGGGTTGTACAATCGCTTTTGCAAAAACAACCTATTCACAAGCGACTTACTCTAATAAAGATTTTCCAACTTCATCCAGAGATTCTTCGCTATCCTCTGAGAGGTCATGTTCACTAGGACGTTATCAGCAAGGCCTTATGCCCTCCAATTACTAAATGTTCCACTCCTTCAATTCAGTGGACATGGATTCCTTCAACTCGTCCTCCTTCAGCTTCTCCTTGGTATTCTCCTTAAGTGTTATCACCTTCAATCATGTGCCACATGTCTTTATCCACAAGCAGAGCCTTCATCTTCAATTTCCATAACTCAAAACCCTTTTTTCTGAATTTCTCCACTACAATCCATTATTGATCCGACGACGATATCTTCCTAAGATTCGATTTTTTTTTTTTTGATCGGATCTCTCTTCACCAAGAAAATATTAATATCAAACCAAGCTCTGACACCAAATGTTAGGATTCACTACACAATCACAAAGAAAAAAAAGAGTAAAAGCGAGAAAAAATTTGAGACGCAAGGATTTATCTTAGTTTATCCTTAAACTAGAGCTACATTTAGCCGAGAATTCTACAGTATTTAGCACTTTGCACTTCTCTATTGCATCCTTGAATTATAAAAGAAAGAATATATATATATATATATAGCTATTAATGAGCCTAAATTTAACTTACTAATGAAATAAGAAAAAGAAGATATATATCCAAGTAGGAACTATACACATGCACATACATACGCAATAACTATTTATGAGTTCAAACTCAAACTACCAAGAAAATATGAACTTAAACTATAAAACTCTCTAATGTCGCAGGGCACTGCCCCACATTTTTTGTACACTTTATAAGCCTCATGAACCAACCACAAGCTTTATACTTGTGTAGGTGGTCCTAATTTAAAGTAGTTGCATGTAATTTGCATGTAAGTGTCACGAGCTAATCGCAAACTTTAAGCTTGTGTGGTAGTGCTAACTTGAAGTAGTTGCACGTAATCCGTAAGATTCAAGTGCGTGATTTATATATATATTCTCTTATTTGATAACTTTACCTAGTAATTGAGTCTACTAAATTTGGAAAAAGAGAATTAAAAAAAATTCCCTTTTAAAGTAATCTCAAAAGAAGAATAAAATGATAGAGTTAGCTAAGTGCAAGATAATTTTTTTCTTACAGTAGAATCGCCTTTCTCGTGAAACCTAGACCTATCATAGTTAACTACAGTAAGTGATTAATTGGCACCCTAGATATTGTTGGCCCATATACGTTAATTGCCTCATATGTGACCAAAAGCTTATCCTTCCCCTTTCAATATATATAGAAGGCTATTGACTCCAAATTTCCAAATGCAAAATGGCAATATCAATTTCTATTGAATTTATTGCCGTTTCTATGTGTTCTTATCACGTAAATGGCAATGTTGTAAAGGGAAAGCATATCGAAAGAGATTTCCCTTTCAACAATATTTGCAGGATGCCCTTAAAATCATCTCATTGCCAAAACAAGGCCTTTATTTTCTTGTATTTAAGGCCTATTGGAAGGACCTTTTGTCTCACCAAACCCCCAAAACTTCCTTTTGCAATTAAAGAGTCTAACTCTAGAGCAGATCAAGTCAAATTTTGCTTGCTGCATTTGCTGATATGGACTCCCACCTCCCCCTTTTTGGGGGAGACCCATCACTTTCCTGTACCGCGCCCCAGCAGCTTGGGGGAAGGTATCGCGGGAATCAGGGCTGCCCTCCCATCCCCCGTAAAGGGGGTTGTGGCCAGGTAGGGCAATGGGGCCGGAATTTTTATCGAGGCCCGGATTCCGGCCTCTATCCAATCTTTCCTGGATGTCATAGCCTTTTAAGGTCTTGCTAAGGACCCGAGTAAACACTCTCATACTTCACACTTAAAATTTACATATGTCATTGCATAGTCTTTTATGTCCCTCATTTCGAGATGTTAAGCGAAGTTGTTCTAGTGTTTTTCAGGTCTTCATTTTTCTCTCCACTTTTTTGTTATCGGTAGCTCCCATTTCATGCGGAAAGAAACTTAAAATATTGGGAAACCCGAGTTTTCCCCTTCTTTCTAATTGACTTGGGGCAGTCTCTTGGATCTATAGTTTTCAAGAATTTATGGACTAACCGGTTTCGTCCTGATACAAATTCGCCCCGATCGCTTCACCGCATACCCAGTGGTTGACAAAGCGGTGCCACCTTATCTATGATGCTATTAAACATGCGAAGGACATAGCATGACAAAATCATTGAAGTTCACCGTAGGACACGACCGTTGTGACTGATTTTGCTTCTGAGTAGATGAAAAACGTTTTTGAAGGAAAGGAAAGAAAAAGGCACAAAGTCCGCGAAAGGGTGCTCCGAGGACAGACTTGGGCTTTTCTCTTAGTTATGTCCGTTTGGAATTTCCAAGCGAACAACATTATACCGTGTATTTTCTTTTCTTAAAATATTCTTTCGTATCTGTTCGTGACGAACCACAGTAAAATCGCGAAATCATTTTACGGTATATAACCATGCTTTTTTATTTGATTACAACGGCACGTCGTGATATCAAACCGTAGGTCTGACATACCATAAAAGTACCGATTTATTTATTCACGTATAATCAAACGGATGCTTCTGGCACGCCAAAGCATTGTATTTCGTCACCTCGCCTAATGCTTTTCTTTGCTTTGGGTTGACCATTCATTACTTGAAACGACTCGGACTATTCTCACTTAAACTACACGTCTAAACTTGCTTCTCTCAAGTTGGAAAAGACGGATTGTGTCACTCGGAAGATTAGAAATCTCTTAGATTTAGACAACTTAATTTGGCGGACAAAACTCAATCTCCACTTCGATTAAATTTTAATATGAATATATTATTTTCGCAATTGAATTATTTCTCACTTTTTTTTTTTTTGATTTTAATATGCTTAAGGGTACGCATCAAAACAATTTTTATCGCAATGGGTTGGTGCCGTTCTCACTTAATTGGGCACATCAAAATATTGCTCTCGTCAATTTCTCAATTCACTAGAACTCGGAGGCAGCTCGGAAATGGTGGACGAGATTTTGTGTTTGTCGCTAGCTTTGTGCTTAGTCCATCCTTGGGAGCCTGGAAAGTAATACACAATCGAACCCACTTAGCTTGACTTAATTTTGTCCTCTTCCTCTGCTTGACTTAACAAGGGATGAGTTGGTCTTTGTCTCAAAATAACGTAATTGGAGATGTTGGCTCCTGTCCATAAGTAATCAAATCATGATTTGCTTTTTTGGTGAAGTTGATTGTGTTCACACTGCAAAGTCTTCCTGCCTTTTTCCTCGTTAATTCCCATGACTGATTGATACATCAGCTGTCATATAAGAAGTTGGGAAGAAAACAAGACCATCTCCGGTGGGCATCTATATTGATGCTTCTCCATGTATCGAATGCTGCTAACTAGTCGTTTGAAATGATTGATCTTTTGCGCCTTCATTGTTAGTTTCGACTTCTAGAGAGTGGATGCTGCGCTGAGTTTAAGTAGGTTTTGCTAATGTACCAAGATTGATGCTTTTTTCCAAGCTTATCCTCATGGTTAAAATCTAACTGGCCTTATTTCATGCAGAGTTTCCAGAAACTCAAACTCATCCAATTTGCTGCTTCAGGCAAACCCCTCTTTGCAAATTGGTTTTTCATCTGATCTAACTGCGGATTTGTTGGGTGGTAAATTAACCTCCAATGGAAGGGGCGTTGTTGCAGCAAAAGCTGCAGAGATACCTGGCGGAGGTGAAACTTTGTCTTATCCTGGTGATGTTGCTTTGAGCGAGACTCTGATAGGTGAGGAATCAGTTGGCATTCAATTGCAGCCCGATGCGGTAGCGGATGGGGCGCTTGCAGCTGAAACTGCGCCTATAAGCACTTCTTTCCCAATCGAAGATGATGAATTTGACTTGGACCAACCCACAGCAGGCTTTGCATCTATTCCAGAAGCGATTGAGGACATTCGCCAAGGAAAGGTCAGTATGCTTTCTGTATTACATTATCAAGTTCATTTTAATTTTTCGTCCGTAAATGTCTATGTCATGATTGGAACTGAATTCCAGATCGTAGTGGCGGTGGATGATGAGGACAGAGAGAATGAGGGTGATCTTATACTAGCAGCAGAAAAGGCAACGCCTGAGGCTATGGCATTTATTGTGAAGTATGGCACTGGGATTGTTTGTGTGAGCATGAAAGAGGAAGATTTGGAGCGCTTGCAACTTCCTTTGATGGTGAGTGACAGGGAGAGTGAAGAGAACCCTTGGACTGCGTACACTATAACTGTGGTATGTACTTTTATTCCCCTACATCTGTTTTTCGATTCATGAAATTTTTCTCAAAACTTATTCGAAGATAATTGACTGGTACTGGTTCCTTCAGGTAGGGAAAATTTGAACTTTCTGTTTCTTATCCAGTGAATTTATTGTCAATTCTACTTTGGTTTCTTAGAGATTTATGTACTTAAGAAATGGCCCTTTGGAGAATAAGACACTACAGATTGTTACTTGTCCCCAGTCAGTAGAGGTCTTGATTTGTGAAGCGTTATTGGAAATGAATTTTATAAAAAAATGATCAATAATTCCCCTTTCTTTCATACTTTAGAAGAACAATATTTTTTCTTCAACTCTTGACGTCCTAAAAGCCTTCGATCATGGCCACCCTTCCAGTTATTTGTGTCATGACATCTTAGGGGGGATTGGCGTAAGTTTTTTCTCTTACCCGTAATGGATGGTAATTAAGACCGACAAAAAAAAAATATTGTTCCTAAAAGCCTTCGATGCAAAGACATTTGGGACAACTAATGGATGGCATATAAGAGATATTGTTACGGGATGCAAAGCATGGGACGACTGCGGCGTATCAGCACGTGACGGGGCAACGACAGTTTTGGCTCTTGCTTCTAGAGATTCAAAACCTGAAGATTTCAACAGGCCAGGACACATCTTCCCATTGAAGTACAGGAAGGGTGGTGTCCTGAAAAGAGCTAGTCATCTGGAGGCTTTTGTTGACCTTGCTATATTAGCTGGAATGGAACCTGTGGCAGTTCTTTGTGAGGTAGTGGATGATGATGGCTCTATTGCAAGATTACCTAAGCTTCGTGAGTTTGCACAGCAGGAAAATTTGAAAATTGTATCTATTGCTAATCTAATCAAGTAAGTATTCTCTTCCCAGAAATCCAAATGCAAATATTTCTTAGGAGTCAAATCCAAATTTTAGCTGCAACTTCCACTTCTTGAGTATTGGCTGTTTTAGCCAAGATGTTTTCCAAGCGGCGTCTCCCCTTTTTGGGAGTGGATAAATAAAGAAACTTGGAACCCTGGGTGGGGTGGGAAAAAGAGTCTTATGGGAGGCTGTTGGGCTGTCGTTTTACCTAGCAAAAAGGAGAGAAGCATGAGCTGTTTTGGTCTATTCATGTCTCAAGTTTACTTCATGCTTTAAGCTTGTGGTTGTTATTTCCCTCGTCGATATCATGCAGATCAATGGTTTGGGTTCTGAAGAGTTATTTCTCTCAATTTTTTATGTGTATGGTGGTGTTAGATTAGTATATGGGTTCCTCTCTTGCCCGATGTCTAACTGTAGCATTTGGTTATAGGTAGCCAGGATTCTTGTCAAAGTCATGTCAATAAGCTTGTGATTGCCGTTATTTTTATGTACATTTTCTCGTATTTACATTGTTTGAAAACCCATATCTAAATGTCAATTGACTGTTAACTGAGGCAAAATTTGAAGTGCATTCTCAGCATTATCACTAGGAAATAACGATAGAACATCTAGATTGTCAAAGAAGCACATTGTTTGATGAATTCTAACTTGTATATTGAGAAGCTTCTTATATTGTATGAGTGAGAAATGATTTCACTTCTCATTAGATGCATAAATTTATAGGTACCGCCGGAAAAGAGATAAATTAGCTGAACATGTTGCTGCTGCAAGATTACCAACAATGTGGGGGTCATTCACAGCCCATTGCTATAGATCGTTGGTAGACGGAAATGAGCACGTTGCAATGGTCAAGGTGAAATAAATTATGAATTAATTGCTAAAACTGTTCGAAGAATTAAGAAATCAATAATAGCATAGTTTCGAATAAATTAATTATAAACTTTGAGAATCATGTTCGTAGTAGTGCGTTTTTTTTTTTTTTTAACATAACTTCAATTTGTGCTTCATTTTATGTACTTCCAGTGCATGATTTGTTTGACATTTTTTTCACTGAAACTAGTTGTATTAAGAAATTGATGGTATCTTTTAGGTGGAACGCCATGAAATTTATATTGAAGTTTGTTAAAAAAAAATGTCTAATCATGTGTCAACCATAATTTGGAGAACGAAATTTATGTTGGCTAACAACGTTGTTTGGACCGGAATGTTTGACATCGAGAGGAATGATTGTTAGGATATTCTTGAAATGAGGAGAACAATAATTATTTTTCACTAACAGTTTATGAAATGATTGAAAATGGGGCTGTATGTGCGCGATTGATATAGGAATGCCGTGATTTTGATTAAAAATAGTGTCCTTAATTTTTCTTATTTTATGTTTTGTGTCCTCCTTCAAACAGCCATATTTCTCCTCATGTGATTCAGACTTTGTAGTTTATCATCTGAACAGGGTGACATTGGAGATGGTCAAGATGTCCTTGTGAGGGTGCACTCGGAATGCCTCATAGGAGACATTTTTGGATCTGCTAGATGCGACTGTGGCAACCAGCTTGCACTTGCGATGCAGAAGATAGAAGCGGCACAAACTACGTGCCTATAACTTGCAGGACGATGGGCGTGACACTGTGGAAGCAAATGTGGAGCTTGGATTGCCCGTTGACTCTAGAGAGTACGGAATTGGTGCTCAGGTACTTCTTACTTAAGTGAGAAACTACTGTGAGAAGTACTGCATAATTTAGCTTCTGAATGTAGTTGGTTCATGGTCATTGTCATTATGCTTTATGGAATTGAGAAGATTAATAAACTAATATCATCAATCTGAAAAATAAGGTAGTTGAATATCGGTGACTGTTTCAGAAATTGAACATAATTTGTAGGGTTACTATAGGAAGCTGAGCTGATGACTAAAGCAGAGCTTCAAATTCTCATCTTAAAAAGACGAGATTTGATTAGTCGAAGGAGTCACTCTATCATCAAACTTTTCATAGCATTTGACGCCTTTGTATTGGTGCTTAACATATTGAGTAATACTGCAGATGTTGCATGACTTGGGAGTCAGGACAATGAAGATGATGACGAACAACCCGTCAAAGTTTGTGGGGCTTCGAGGTTATGGCCTGACTATTTCTGGGAGAGTCCCTCTGGTAACTCCAATAACAGAGGAGAACAAGAGATACCTGGAGACGAAACGCTCCAAGATGGGGCACATCTATGGTTCGGAAGTCAAAGGCCGCTTCAGCAATCTCATAGAAAACAGCTGATCTGGCTGTGTATGACTAATAGGAGCAGCTGAATCTTTGACTGCTAATGATTTATTTGGGGGGACACAAGAACATTCGGATAACTGCTGACCATGAATTCTGGAAATTTATGGCTATTCAAATTTATAATTATAATAAGGTTCAGTGTTGTTCTATTGATGTCGTTCATCCATTTTGTAAGGCAAAAAGGAGAAAGACTAGCCCTTTTATTGGAACTTCCGTTTGTGTTATTGCTGGATGGCAAGATTTATCCTTTATTCACCTTTCCTTGAATCTGTTTGTATTGATCTCTAGAGACCATTGCATATTTCATGAAGACAAAGCTAGTGCAGGAAATTCTTTCCTTCCTTTTCCGTGACCACCACATTGGTGACATATTTACTTGGAGGAATATACTTAAATACTGTTAGATCAACTCTCCAAGCTACGTATGAGTTGGATTTATAATTTGTCGAACAAAGACACATGTACCTAGAATTTTTAAAGATGCAATTCCCGTGTAATGTTCGGGAAATGCATCACCATTCGGTTACTAGCAGCAGAGAGGTTTGCTTTCTTTGATCTGGTTAACTAAACAAACATCGTGAAGCAGAGATTTTTCTGTAGGCATACCAAAGTTCATGCCCATGTCTTGACATTCCTTCTAAAAATGGAGACTTTGAATTCAATGTTACCAATTCCAACGAGCTCGAACACGTAGACGTCTCCATCCTCTAGAGAAGTTCCTCTCTGAAATGCACCCCAATCGGCAGAGAGCTTACCCAGGCTGTGACAGCCCTAATACTATAGGGATGAGGGGGTAATATGATTATCCTTTCCCTATAGGACGTGGCCTCACACAATTATCCAAATATCCAGCTCCCAATCGTTTCTGTGATAATACTCTTGCTCTATCGATCACTAACTGAGGCATATGAAAAACATGATAAGAAAAAGAAATGAGCTACCACAGTCCAGTGAATAATATATTTCTTCTAAGCCAATCGAGCAATCACTATGCACTTTAAACACAAATATAACTCACTTTCACACAAAAAAAAAAAAAGAAGAAAAGGAATTGAACAAAGCTTCAAGTCTAAAAATGAAATATTTCTTACTTTAACATAATATGTTCAAAGCAGAAATATTCAAGATAATAACAAGCAAATATCAATGATCCAACCCATTGGTCAATCTCATAAAAACACACATCAATGATCAATTCCATTTACCAATCTCGTAAAACATACATCAATAGTCCATTCCATCAGTTAATTTTATTCTACACATAAATGGTTTGCCTCATTGATCCATCTCATTTGAAACTACACGTTGATGGTCCATCTATCAATCAATCTTTTGCTCAAGTATCAAACCATGATCACATATAATGCCCGTGACAAAGCGATCAAGATTCCTCCATTGGTTAATTCTTCATCTATTATTAGCCAACGGCTTGCCCTATAAGGATATCATAGACTACTATGTGCATACCCATAGGTTCATAGTGACATGAGTATCAACACCAATCCATAACAACTTCCATAATTTACAAAGCCAAACCAAAATTTAAGTTTCAGAGATCAAAATATTTAATTTTTCTGCAATTCGGCTCATTCTCCAAAAATAATTTTCGTAAAGTATTTCTCAAATCATTTTAGAACTTGTTTTTTAAAGCATAATAAATTTCACATACCTTTCTACAACACATTTCATAAATCAAGTTCACAAATCGCAATAACTTGCAAACCATTCACAAATATCAAATTGTAGTAAATGCTCGATATAGATTTTATGCAACAAAACATGCTTTATACATCAAATCTCCATAACTTTTAAGACATGTGTTTACAAACTCATAGAAGAAATACTATCTTGGGAAAAGTCGAAAGTTAACTAGGGTGATTACTCAAGTCGATGCACTCAAATTCGTAATAAATGGCTAAAAAATAATATCAAAAGATCAAATAAAACGATATTTTAATAAATGACTTGACTATAACGATAAAACGATACCTATATGCCAACAAAAAGCTCGCCTCTAGCATAAACCTATTATTGTCCGCTAGGTGTGGCTCATGCGTTAAGCCTCATCATGCCATAATTTTCTCCATAAAATTATATTTCAAGGCCGCTTAGAGTTCTTAGAAAGCTCTTTTGATGTATTACAATAATTCCAACTCAACTGCTCCAAAAACTTACCAAAAATAGCTAAAATTCAAGCCCAAAATTACTGTTCAATACTATGTCCAGAAGGCACGCCAAACTTAACCAACGAGTGAATCGATTTAGGTATTAGGCGTAAAAACTCTTTCCGAGACTCGTCAATGATCGAATAATTAATTAATCTTGATGGGGTCTAAGTGGTCTAGCTTTGCATGCCGAGCTAAAGAAGGGAATCGCTTTTCTTGGCCCCCTCAGTTGAAACTGTGGCTCGGCGGATCTCGGCAGACTGCCGTCAGGCCGAGCGCCAGCTCAATGATTAGTTTAAAAGCAACAATAATTAATGAAAGTCAGACCGCCATCCTCCGCGTTAGGTAGTCAACCTACTATTTCCTGTGTTAAGTCCAGATTAATCTAGGCATTTAATAATATTATTGCCGGGAACGTCTTATTAGTAATTACTATAAATAAGAAATGGAAATTAGATGTTGAGTATCTGCTACAAATTGAAGAACTTTCGCCTTTGGAAATTCCTTAGCCGTGAGTCCGCATTTTTATGGCGATTATATTTAATTTTCTTTTTTTCTGATAAAAAAATATTTAATTTTCTTCGGCTAATATATAGGTAACATTCATGATTCTTTTGTTCTAACTGCATTCACTGAACACGCAAACGAGAACACAAGTTTATAGCCAAGAAGATAACCCACACACGTCCACAGCCGAGACTCGAATCATAGAAATATGAACGCCATCCGAATGAACCAAAGACGAATGTTATATATATATATAAAATGACTATCTCAGTGTTTCTATTCAAAACTTTTCCCTCGAACGAGAACACAAGTTCTATTTATAGACATTATCACAAACACGACAGTTCGGATACGCAGCACAGAGACAAGTTCAAGCGAGCTTGATCGAAGCATTTCGTCAAGCATACACGTGACTCATACTCAGACCGAAATCCGCGTACAATAAGCAAACGAAATCAGTACGAGCATGAAAACCACCAAGTCTCAGCCATAAACGAAGGACATCAACGCGCGTCTAACTTGGGCATTTCATCGAACACTTGGCACACGCTACTGAAATGGAAGCAAAGCCGGGCTGATTGGAGCTCGGCTACATACCAACCAAAACAACACGGATGGGCAGATGGGCGTTAAGGCAACTGGAGAAGGCAGGGCAAACAAGTTACTAAAAGAAGCGTCGGCCGCGGGTCCCTACCCGGCTCGACGACGGCGACCGAAAGGCGAGCCCGAAACGAGTCGGGCTATGGCCAGCCGCCTTTGTGTCGTCGAGCTAGGGTCCTCGGGAAAGGCAGACTTAGACCAAGGCAAAAATCGGAAACCCACCGGAGGCTTCGCGCCGGAGGAAACAGGAGCCGCGAGACTGAAGGCACCGGCCGTGACTCGTCACTCTCAAACTCTCTCTCTCTCTCGGTCTCACTCTCTCAGATCTCGCTCTCTCGGATCTCCTCCCCCGTTTCTCTCTGACCTAGCTCCCCCTATTTATAGGTTGAGGAGGCCGGTCGACGGAGAGCTTCGGCCGCCGGTCCATGGCGCGCCGACCGGCCTCCCTCCCTCTTGGCCGAACCGGCGTCCCATCCCGTCTTCTCCTCGCAGACCTCTCTACCTTGGCCAGGCCTACCGCGTCGAGCTCCTCAGCGCATTGAAGTCGCGTCCCATCCGTCCGGGTTTCTCGGCGGCCTCCGCGCTGCTCCCGTCTTTCGCGCGTGCGTGAGTTGCAGAGGAGGGAAGAACGAAGGAAGGAAGGAAGGAGGAAGGAGGAAAGAGAGAGGGCCGGGCCGCGGAGGGTGGAGCGGGCTAGGGGCGAGATGAGCCCTGGGCCCACTCGAGGGGGAAGCAAAGAGAAGGGGGCTGGGGCGAAAGCCCAGCCCTCGAGCGCCCCTCTTCTTCTCCTTCTCCTTCTTTTAATTAATTTTATATAATTTTTTATTTATCAGAAATGCAGTAAAATAAGGAAAAATAAAATAAAAGAAAAATTAATTATGCAAACAATATTAGTACCAATGTGATGTGAGAATCCTTTTTGTTAGGGCCAAATTAGTCTCTAATTTTTTATGCAATTTAATCATAAATATTTAGCTAACATTTAGGTGTCAACAGGTCCTTTATTGATTTTGGATAAAAAATAATTGACAAGAAATTTAAAGGTACAAAGACCAGAGGCAATCATGGCTTTAGCCATGTAAATGTAAGGAAATATAATTGCAGAAAAGTAAAGTTATAAAATAACCACTCGGCAATTATGTTCTAGCGCCAATTCATCATATGCCTTCTAGTTACAACACTTAGAGCCTATTTGTTAAAAAAAAATTTCTATTTTCTGAAATAAAATTTTTTATTCTTTTGTTCTAGCTAGGGAACAAAAAAAGAATAAAAACATGTTTAGTAAAACTTTTGTTCCTCGGAAGAGATTTGGAAAAGAAACAAAAAATAAAATAAAAAAAGTAGCATCTTGTTTCCGAAATAATTCTAAAAACAATTTTTCTCTCTCTTCTTTTTTCTTCTATTTTCTTCTTCTTCTTCTTCCTTTTGGCCAGTCGCCGGCCTTAGCCATGGCCAGTGCCGGCAACCAGCCAGATGAGGGCTAGCAACCGTGCCAGAGCATCGCTGGCCCCCAGAGACGCCACGCCATGGCGAGGCTCGTCGGCCCAAGCCTTGTCGTAGCTGGGTGAGGTCAACCTCACCCAGATCTAGGTGAGGCTGAGCTTGTTGATCTGGGCTAGGTCGACCTCGCCCAGCCCAAGCAAGGCCAACCTCGTGCCGCTTGGACGAGGTCGAGCCTCACTGGTGGCCTGGCGAGGCTTGCCTAGCCACCAAGGCCATTGGTGAGGCTAAGCTTCACGGTGGCCTAGTGAGGCTTCGGCGAGCTCGCCGACCTCGGGCTCGGCCTGCTCGCCGGAGCCTGCCCTAACCGGTTGCCGGCCGTTGCCGTGGGCTGGTGACCGGCCACAAAGAAGGAAAAAGAAAAAATTTAATAAAACATTAAAATTTTAAAAGAAACAAAATTATACAATTTTATCAAATGCATTTCTATCTTGATAATAGAAATTTTTTATAGTTACTAGGCACGTTCTTATACTCAAAAATTATTTTTTGGAACAAAAAAAAAAAAAACTATTTCTCATCAAAAATTGTTCCTTGGAATAGAATTGTTACCAAACGCGCCCTTAGTAAAATCTGCAATAACTATTGATGATTCCGTCGACCGGTGAAGGTCTCATAAACAATTGATGTTTGGTGCTAATGATTATATTATAGAGTTATCGATTGTTTTGACCAAACTGTTTAATAACTTGGTTTGTTATTTGTTGATAATAATCAAAACTTAGCCATTTTTTTTATGTCAACATATGCCCATTTTCAGAAGAATTGAATGATTCATTGATTATTCACCTTGAGATGTATTACCATCAAAAAGAAGAAAAAAATATAACGGAATGTGTGTAAATGATACAATAGACATTTATGTGATAATTAATAACAAATATGTAAGACTCACCTATGGGCAGCGCATTTGGTGTGAGTTCTCTCCCTCATCGCCGAGGTTGAGAGTTCAAACCCTCTCATTGCATTCCATGACTTAAGTGGGGGTCCTAGGGATGGATAACTGGGCCAACCCCCCGATGTTTTACATCTAAATAGCGGCTTGTAGCGAGACCTGATGATGCTACTGAGCACCGGAGGGTCGTGTGATCCCCGAAAGGTGATCTCCGGCGGTTCCTCGATCATAAAATAATAATAATAATAATAATAATAATAATAATAACAAATATGTAAGCATTCACTAGTTTGGCAAGTTACTTTCGATAGCAGTGACTTAGATATATATCTAATGTCAAATGCTCTTATGAGCTTAGACTAGTCTATCGAAGGAAACAATCGCAAAACATAGTCTTGGCTGCACCAATTAGACTTGATGATAATGTATTTTAAAGTGTGTAATCGTGCAAACATCATCGTCAGTCACAAAGCACTCCTGTTTTTTTCACCTATTGTGGATTTCACCGAACGTTCTCGTTGCCCCAGCGGATCAGGTCCTTAAGAATTGTTGTCTCGTTCTTTATCCGTAAGGAATGCCATAAAAGTTCTTGAGAAAGTTTGGGAGAATCTTACAAAAAGGATGCTTCTAAGGGTTCCGTATGATGGGATTTGGCCAGTGTGGAATTGGAAGTAGGGGATGACATGGTTTGGTTGTCAAAGGGCTGGAGCAAATTTGTGGAGCATTACTTCATTTGTGATGGCCACTTTTTAGTCTTCAAATATGAAGGCGACTCGTTTTTCATGTACTCAAGACTCTACAAAAGCACATCTGAGATAGGATATCCACTGCTGAATGCCAGTTGTGGAAAATCAGCCAGACAACGAACAATGCCCCAAAACAGGGACGATTCTTGTGCTTGGTATGCTAAACAAAAACTTCTTGGTGATACGCAACCAGCTTGCTCTTGCGCTGCAGCAGATGGAAGCGGCTGATGAGGGCCTGCTGGTGTACCTCCGAGGGGACGAAGGAAGAGGCATAGGTTTGGGGCACAAACTATGTGCCTATAACCTGCAGGACGATGAGTGTGACACCACAGAATCAAATGTGGAGCTTGGATTGCCCGTTCCCTTGAGAGTACGGAATTGGTGCTCCTGTATTTCTTCCTTAAGTCAGAAACCGTACTGATGTGGGAGGTCCTACATAAAGCTTCCCAATCATGGCCATTGTCATTGTGCTTTGTGGAATTGAGAAGGATTAGTAAACTTAATCTGAAATTAAAGGTAGTTGAATTTCAGTAACTGTCTCAGGGGTTGTATATCATCTGTAGGAGGAAGCTGGTGACTAAAGTAGAGCTTCAAATCCTCATTTCAAAAAGACAAGATCTAATTAGTTTATAGAATCACTCCATTATCAAACTTTTCAAGGTATTTGACGCATTTGTTTTAGTGCTTAACATATTGGCTAATACTGCAAACGTTGCAAGACCTAAGAGTTAGGATGATGAAGCTGATGATGAACAACCCATCTAAGTACGTGGGGCTTAAAGGTTATGACTCCCTCTAGTAACTCCAATAACAGCAAGCCGAGCAGAACTGTTTCTCCTGATCCGGCTATGTCTGACTCATAGAAACTGCAGTATAGTCTGCTGCTAATGATTTATTCGTGGGGATGCAAGCAAGTTCACTGACATAAGGTGCTATTGCTTTATTTTTCAAAGCACTAAGGTCAATAGCATTGGGATACCTGCTGATTATTGTTCTATTGATGTCCTCCATCTATTTTGTAAGGTGAAAAGGTGAAAAACTAGCCCTCTTAAACTTCCTTTTGTGTTATTGATGGATGGCAAGAATTATCCTTAATTCACCTTTCCGTGAATCTTTGTGTATCGATTTCCAGAGAACTCCCCATATTTCATGAAAACAGAGTCGATGCCGGACAATCTTTCTTTCCTCTTCTGTGACCACCTCAATTGCGACAGATATTACTTGAAGGAATATACTTAAAATGTCTCTGTTATAGATCAACTCTTCAAATGGGCAACATATAAGAATTGCTTTTGACCTTTTATTTTATTGATCTCATGCTCGGCGTACTCCTCGTCTTTTCGAATTTCCCTCACAAATTAACAATGTAGGGACCGAAGGCTTCGAATTTAAGGAATTTGTCCATGGAAGAATCCCCAAATCGAAACTCCAATCGGTCTACCAATTTTCAATTTGGACTTGCTAGCAGACCCTCGTCCACTAATAGCAAAGCCCTACGTCCTGATTTTGCTCCCGCTCTCGCGCTCACACGAGAAGCTTCTCTGCTACTCCTTTTCAAAGAAGGGTCGACCTTGAGTCCAAAATGACAATTATCACATGCAACTTGTTGTTTCACGAGTACCAGACCTAGGGATGCGTCCGCAAGGAGAACTTCCAAAATGACAGTTAGTAGAGGCAGCAACACATCTCATTTTCTTTAAATGATACTTATGCGACTATAATAATTGAAGTGCATCGATGCTAAAATGGGACGCAAGAGGATAAGAGAGCCTGAAAGAGCCAGAACCCGAGGATTAGAGGGAGAAGATATTCCAAAGATAGAATTGCTCCTTCTTGTCTAATGGACTCCAACATTTTCCGAACAAAGATTGTCTATATTAGATTATGATACTTTAGGGAGGCATTTATACTTAAACTGAAAATCATTAGATTCCTAAATTATGGTTTTTTCAACATTCCGACCTTGGGGTTGTTTGGTTCAGCTTTCTAGAAATGCCTTGCGTAATGCAAATACCTTTGAGATAAAGGGGCTTTCCAAAATGCTAGGCTGTTTGGTAAACTATAAGCGAAAAGTGCTTTAAGGAAATGTAAATTTGTTTGGTAAACATATATTTGAAAAGCCATTTGGTGTGATTAAATTAAATTTTTAAATTTTAGTATTTTTGAAATTACAAAAAAGAAACAATGATTATATAACATTTTATATTTTCATATTGAGAATAACATAAAAGATACATATTAGTAAATTTATTTAAAAATTATAATAAAAGAATTTGATTATAGATTAGATGCAAAACTCAACTTTTGACCAATGTTTCTTTTAGGTTTGTTTTCAACTTTAAATAGTTTTTTTTCTAATTATTATAATATTAATCATATTCGTTAATTAATTATCATCATGGTATATTAATAAAAATTTGGGCTATTGATTGTCAAAAGATAAAAATGATATAGCAAAAAAAAAAAGGTGAACTTATTCGGCGGATGATAAAGCGACGGATTGTGGATGCTATTTTTTTTTTAGTAAACACCGCATATAAAAAGGGAGGTCTTATTAAGAAAAATAAAATCAAGTTCCTCTCATACAAATTTGACTAGAAATAGTCATTTCATGATATTAAACATTGTCATATATGTCCAAAAAAAGAAAAAAGAAATACGTCATAATAAGTATTACAAACATCAACGGCTTTGTAAACTTATGGCTATTTCATCACGTAAACGTGCCATGTCCGGAGATGCATACGAATTTGAAGCACCCACCCCTTCATTTGCATCATCATGGTCAACTGAATATCCATAATCGGGACCCACCGGTGACCTTGGCGACGCGGAGGAGGGCGAGCTCGGCCTTGAGTTCCTTCAGTTGGGTCAGAAGGTCGGTTGCAGGAGCAGGAAGTAGAGCCGTCGCCGTCGCAAGAACAGGAAGCAAAGCCGTCGCCGCCGTCGATTCGCGAGAGGAGGACCTACGATCACAGTAATGGGTGAGAGACAATCCAAAGATGAGGGACTACTCGAAGCGGTCACGTCCACATACCGCCAGTAAATCACACAACCTATACATATCACCCTTTCAGAAAGCAGAACCCAGAACGTTCCCCGCTGAACGAATTGAATTCATCAACCGAAAAGATTAAACAACCACTGCCTCGACATACGCGCAGTCGCGACACCCGATTCCACCAAAAAACAAGGAGGCGATCGATCATGGGCAGCCTCGAAAAGTACCAAAACCAACACCGGAGCGCTCAAACTCAGATCTTCACGCAATAAACCGAAACCACAAGCGATCTTGATTTCGATGCATGAACCAAACAAGCAAGCACAGAAAGAAAGATCCATACCTGGACGACCAGCAGGTCAGCCAGCAAGAAGAAGAGCGAGGAACCCACCAAGGCAGGAAGAGAGCGAAAGCGAGGGATGCAGTTCTAGAGAGAGAGAGAGAGAGAGAGAGAGGGGGGGAGGCAGAGGAAGAGTCTTTGCTCGCCTTCCTCGAAGCCTATCGGGACAAAACGTTAGATGTTTTCAAAACAACTAATCACACCCAAAATTAAATTCACCATTTTAAGAATAAAACAACAAACGAAAAAAGATCGTAACTTCATATGCACAATAGATAAAGGAATCTTCAAAGGAAATGGGCATAAAGTTGTGCTGGCTAAAAGTCGCATTTCCTACGCAATTGTAAATAAGCTTCTTCTCTCTATGCTATCAGCAGAAAATACCAGGGAGTATCAGTTCCCATGGAAAAGAATGGCGTTTATCATACTAGCATAATCAAGTTGTCAAATGCCATCAACTACATAACTTGTTTTTAAACCAAACTTCACAATAAATTTTCTGGTTCAACTTCAATCCACCATAGTTAAAATTCAGAGCGAAGAAACAGAACGGGCATTAGTTTCTTCAATTCCCTACACTCCTCCACGACTGACCCTTACAAAATCTCGTACTTGTCACATCTCAGCATACAAAACGGTGCATCAGTAGTAATCTCTACAACACTCCATCCACTAGCTCACAACACCAGAGCAGCTCCGCGAAACACGAAGAGCCGACCTACCCAGCAAATCCTCTCACTCGCCACCACCGAGATCAGGGAATACTCGAAGCGGTCGCGCCCACAGACCGCCAGTGACCCTATACATATCACCCTTTCAGAAAGCAGAACCCAGAACGTTCCCCGCCGAACGAAGTGAATTCATCAAGCGAAAAGATTAAACAACCACTGCCTCGACATACGCGCAGTTGCAACACCCGATTCCACCAAAAAACAAGGAGGCGATCGATCATGGGCAACCTCAAAAAGTACCAAAACCAACGCCGGAGCATTCAAAATCAGATCTTCACGCGATAAACCGAAACCACAAGCGATCTTGATTTCGACACATGAACCAAACAAGCAAGCACAGAAAGAAAGATCCATACCTGGACAACCGGCGGCTTAGCCAGCAAGAAGAAGAGCGAGGAACCCACCAAGGCAGGAAGAGAGAGAAAGCGAGGGATGCCGTTCTAGAGAGAGAGAGAGAGAGAGAGAGAGGGAGGCAGAGGAAGAGTCTTTGCTCGGATTGCTCGGATCTTGGTTTCGCTCGCTCGTCAAGAGGGTAGAAGATCAGATCTTGCTCCTCGTCGCGACGAACTTTGGCCTTGATGGAGTGGTGCTCGGAATCAAATCGTGATGGAGTAGTCAAAGTTGCAGGGAGAGAGAGACGAGGAGAAGAGAGTCGACGGAGAACGCTGCAAAAGAGAGGAAACGTGAAAAAAGTTAGGGTTTTGTTCAATATAGGGTAAAATCGGAATTTTAATGAAATATTGAGGGTAAAATAGGCATTCGGCGAAAATTCATTAAACCAAAGGGCCGGCATGCCGAGAATGCTGAAATGCCCAAAGCAGGTCCCCACCTGCATTGGGCTTTCAGCATTCTAAAGGTCAGCATTTGGGGAATGGGGGCTCCAAATGCTGAACCAAACACTAACTTTTTTTCCCAAGGGGCTTTCGGGGCTGAAAGCCCCTTGGGAAAGCTGAACCAAACACCCCCCTTGTGTCTGCAACCTTCTGTCACTAGGGCTGATATACAGCCTCAAGTGGCACTTCCGATGTTCATCTCAATCAGGCCTAGATGATGTTCGTCTCAATCGGTCCTTACCAAGTTACCAGCGTTGCTGAAGATCAAGACTTTGAACACGAGATCGTCCCTACTGGTGTGACCTCAACGCATGTAGACATTTGATGCAGACAAGCTTCTCTCATGAATGTGGGCCAACCGTGTTGATAGGTCTTGAGATGCCCCTAACTAGGAGTGTCAACGGTTCGGTTCGGTTCGGTTTTTCAAAAAAACCGAACCGAACCGAACCGTTAAAAAAAATTCCTGAACCGAACCGAATGAGACCGAACCGAACCGAACCGAACCGAAAATTTCAATTCGGTTCGGTTTTTCGGTTTTTAGTTTAGCTTTCGGTTCTTTTCTTTTATTTTTTGGCTGGATTTTTCGTTGGATGAAGCGGATAAAAAGTTGGGACGCTCGGAGGCGAGGACGACGGCCATGGATGGCGTGCAGATGCAGGACATGGTGATTACCCGTGCGGGCATTACGAGTCAAACCACTTAAACAACATGTAAAAGCCCAACAAAAACCTCAGCATCTCAGCATCTCTCTCTCATTATTCAAGTTTAATCATCGTTTTTCAAGGATTCCACGACTTTGGGTGCTGTCTTTGCCTTAGCCAGAGACCCATTTTCTTGGTTTTTTCTTATCTTTCTTCTGCCACCCAAAGTCAAAGGCCCATCTGCTCGCCTTTTCAATCTCGCTGAGACTCCACTGCTTCTCGTCGAAAGACCACTTCTCTCCTCTCCTCCGCGACCGCCCTCCATTGCCCATCAGCTTTTGGTTTTATCTGTTTTTCTTTTCGGTTTGTTTTCAGCCTAAACCGAATGAGGTCAAGACGGATCCGGTTCGGGCATTATGTCGAACATCTAGTGGTTGTCGACCGTGTGAGGGCGTCCAAAGACAGCCGAGACAAAAACTCAAGCCAAAATCAGGATACAGCAAACAAAAAATGCTCAAGGTCGACTCAGAAATGACTCCTTCACATTAAACACGAGCATAAATAAGGAACAAGGAGTCCCCCCTCGGTTGAAGCAAGACAGGGCAAAACAGAGCATCAAACGGGAAAGTGGTCCAGAGGAGACGAGAGTCGGGAGAGAAAATCAAACTATTAAAATTCGGTTTTATTATCGGTTTGTGGTTCGGTTCGGTTCGGTTAACCGATAAAAACCGAACCAATAAAAAAAATATCAGTTTTTAATGAGAACCGAACCGAACCAAAAAAACCGAATTTTTCGGTTCGGTTCGGTTCGTTTTTCGGTTCGGTTCTTGACACCCCTACCCCTAACCACGATCCGTCTAAATACATAAGAGTTGCAATTTCTCGGTTCTTTTGAATGCATCTCTTTACGAATTCACAAGTAGCACTCTCCCAAGGAGAAGTTCTACGAACCAATATATGATAAGAAAAAAAAATACGAGCAAACCCTAAAGTAAAAGGCAAACAAGATGTCCATTTATGCTAGTATTTTCTAGCATAAAAATTTGAAGTCCTTAATCCCAACCCGGCAATTTGATGCCAAAATGCCATAATATTGTGCCTTTAGACTCTACAATAAAACCACTTGAGTTTGCCCCAATGGCCATCTTTCCAATATTGAAGGGAGAGGTGAAGGTTCGAATCTCCACTTTTTCAGGGGGGTTAGGGTGGGGATGATTTAGTTTTAAGTGTGGATTTCGATTCCCACGCCCGTAAAGAAGTAAGGCAAAAGTCTTAGAGTAAAAGTCAGAGTAGAAGTAAAGTAGGACCGATAAAAAAAAAAAAAAAAAAGACTCTACAATAGCTGCTTCAAGGGTTACTAACACACTAATCATCTCTATTGCAATTAAGGGTGTCAAACCGAACTGGAAAAGCAAATCGAAACCTGAATTGAATTTGTGCGTATTTTCTACTCAATTCAAGTGAATCGGAGATGATTAACAATTTGCACAATGTCTTATTAATATAAAATTCACACAATCTCTTTCATTTTCAAGAAAACTAAAAAACCGAACCGATTGGAACCGAACTTGGTTCGAGGCGTGGTTCGGTTCAAATATGTTACACACCCAAACGGTTCAGTTTAATTTGACACCCCTGATCGCAACCTCTCGATTTATAAATAGTAGTTATCTTCTTTCGATACACATCAAATTAGTTTAAAAAAAGAAAGAAAAGTAAAAGGACGCTGTCTCTACTAGAATTGGTAATCTGATGAGTCCATAAATTAAAGAAAATGTAATTTCAAAATCACACCCGTAATCTCTCGATGAATTAAGATTGACAACGTGCATAAATTTAGTTAGGAAGTCTCATCTCTTCAAATTTCCCGACAAATTGACAATTGCAGTGCCCGATCATCTCGCATCTAGGACTTTTGTCCACGATTAAAAAAAAGCCCCAAATCACAACTCGAAATCATCAGGTGTAAAATATGAGCGGCCTCGTCTCATGCAGAGTCTGCCGCAACTCGAAATCATCATGTGTAAAAATATGAGCGGCCTTGTCTCATGCAAGGTCTGCCGCAACTCGAAATCATCCGATGTTGCTGCTTCAGGCTCCACCCCTTCTTCCCAAAATTGGCCTTTCGTCCGATCTAACTGCAGTTCCGTTGGGTAGTGAGTTATCCTCATCGAAGATGCGGACTTCGGCTTGGATTGACCCAGAGCAGGCTTTGCTTCTATTGCGGAGGCGATCGAGGACATCCCCCAGGGAAAGGTTGGTATGCTCCCTGCATTGCACTCATTATCGAGCGTATTTCAATCGTTCATCCATTAACTAAACAAAACATTGCGAGGCAGAGATTTTTTGCAGGCATACCAGAGTTTATGCCCGAGTCTTGACATTCCTTCTGAAAATGGAGACTTTGAGTCCAATATCATAAATTCTAAGGACCTCGAACACACAGACATTTCCTTCCTTTAGAGAGAGAATGACCTTGAAGAAATGAGCTGTCTCCATTTGCAAAACTTTGCCAGCGATGTTCATCTTCTCTCCTGCGACAAGAAGTCATTCCTTGAGCACGATTTGTGTAATTGTAACGTTTGAACCTAAACTACTTTAGTGTCTTTATATGAGCCGACTTAATTAAATGAAGGATTTAATTGGAGAAGAAGTTCATTTATGAGACGAAAAGTTAAAATATATATATATATGAATGCCGGAGGAAGGACATTAAGAGGAACACATAGGGAATCAAATGGATGAAATGATGGACAATCTGTTGGTTGATCGAAATTGTATCAAGAATAATCCTAAAGGTATTGAGACTGAAATTGATAAAATTGATTTATAAAGTAATGTGTACTAAGTATGACTATTTTTATTAGATATTCGCCATTTCATTTGCACCTGGGGCTTGGCAGACCTAGGCAAACTATGCCGTGAGGCCAAACGCCTTGTCTAAATGTTAGAGATAATAAGGGCAAAAGAAAAGTTAATTCATTCAGACTCAACTGGTCGTATCTATCATGTTTAAGCTAGTCAATCTTTATTTCCTTTGTTGAGTTCAGATTAGCATGTAGATTATATTAACTAGGAGTCTAACTAGCAATTTCTGTAACTAAGAATTGAAGGTAAACACTACGTACCTACTACAAACCTAAGATCTTTAGCCTTTAGAAATTCCTCAGCCGTGAGCCCTGTCCTTTTAAGGCGATTAAGTTCAAGTTTTTTCCAGCTAATACTTAGGTAAGGTTCGTGATTATTTTGTTCAGTTTTATTCAATTTTCTAAGTTGAAAAGGTGAAAGACTAATCCTCTTGTGGAAATTGCTCCTTCAATGTCAATGCTGGCTTTTAACATTCATCCTCGATTATTTCAATAAGTGATTAACAGACTTTTATCTGAACCTACTTGTGTATTGATTATAAGAGTTTTCCTAATGTGGACTAAATTAATTGATATTGTAATTTACTTTTTTTTACGATTACCGTAAAAAACGGGGTTGGTTTAAAGAGAGATAGAAGGTTTCTTAATTAGTCTAATATGGGGTACATTTAGTGTGGGCGAGTTGAGCTAGCCGTAATGAGGGGGGCTGGAAACTCTATAAATAGTGCTCAAGTCTCTCCTCTAACCCGAATTCTCACATGTATCCTCACCTAAGGGGCGTTTACCTAACGCTAAACATGAGGAGGCCGCCTCATTGAGCCAGTGATACGGAGGGTAATAGAGGAGAAGGACTTGATGCGTGGATCCCCTTAATATATGTGGGTAATCCTTTTACGCCTTCCGCTTTATATTCGATGGATCCTAAAACAGGTGCGTTAATCTTTCTACTCAATTATGCATGTTCTTGTTACGGTTATGGAGATCTTTGGGTTGCGCAATTTGCGTCCAACATGTGGTATCGAGCAACTATAACCCTAGAACTCGAACGCAATTGGTTTTGCCCTAATTTGTACGGATTTACCATAATTTGTACGGATCTTGCCCTAATTTGTGATTTTCGAGACTTTTTATTCAATAAAAATTAAATTAAATCACAAATTCGGACGGGCTTGACGAGACGAGCAAGACGGTCGGCGGCGCATCGCCGGGGAGGCCGCATGTGCCCCACGCGCGGCCACGCGCCGCCTGGCGTCGAACGCGCCGCGCGTGAGCTCACGCGCCGCGCACTCGGGCGCGCGTGAGGGCGCGTGGAGTGTCGGATCGGCGCGTGGCTGGCGGCGTTGGACTCGTATGGTGATTTCATATCTTGTGGTATATTTATTTTATATCTTTGATAGTTTTATGGATGTGAAAATACATACGAGAACCCTAAATACGTGTATTTTTAATGTACTTTTGCGTATTTTTCTTATATTTTCTGTGATTTTGGAAATATAAGTGTTGGGTTATAGGTATGTTATCACATAAATATTATAAAGGTGTGATTCATAAATAAAAATCAAACTTTATTGTGAAGCTGAATTTGGCTTAATGAGATACAATTCATATGAGATTGTATTTGAGCTATGTATTGAGTGATGAGAAACAATAAAGATTATGAAACTTTTGTTACTCAAGTATACTCCTTTACACTTCGGTAATTTTTTAATGATAAACGACTTAAGGATTCGTGACCAAATTGATGTACTGATTAACATATCTGTTGAATGTGGGTAATGCATGTCAATTAAGTTACTGCATATTGTACATGAATTCATCCGGTTACTTGTTAATGTCTATCAAGTTAAATATTTTTTATGGTTAAGGAGTATGACAACATTTATGCAGAGCAATAGTATCTACTGTTAAATTTTAGATATTTGGTTCTCTAGTTTGACTCAATTAATAGGTTACTAGGTGAAGTAATGATATTTGTTACCTAAAATTGATTAATAAATTAGTTGTTGGCCTTGGAGTTATTTTTGCCTTATGAATTCATGAGTAATAATAGATCATTTGTCAAGCTTGTCGATTTGGTGTACCCTATATTACTATTGATGTTAATTTGTGAGAGATATTATAGATCAGCATTCTTTTTATGTTGTTCTGGTAATATGTAATTGGGGTGCATAAGAGATGTTTTATTCTCTGTTATGAGAAATTTCTTGTGTTCGTAATCAATGATCTCATTGGAATCTGTCTTTCGGGTTCGCTATATATATATATATATATATTAATGAATAAAGCAATGTAATTAGCATGATATGTGATTTTGGTGATATGATGCCCCTATCACTAAAGTTAAAATCACATATATACGGTGAATGTGAGGAGTAAAGCTTATATCCCTGGTATGAGAGAATTTCAATGATTCAATTGAGTAGTGACCACCAAAGTGGCACGCTTGATTGGGTTTGAGAAATTTCGGTCTCGTATGATGATTGGGATGTCTCCTGGTCTAATGCGTAATCATACTCCCAAAGGAGGTGATTGTGTATTAGTTCATGGAGGGATACATGATAGTGTGGTGGAGGAGTGAGTCGATTCTAGTGATTCATATGCCCAAAGGTGATGAATTCACGAAAAATTGGAACATATTCTCATAACCCTTATCATGTGGGGAGTGTACAATTGCATGTCATGTATTACGCCCAAAGGTGATTATGTGATTTTGCATGTAACTCTCGGATGTATACTTGTATGTCAAACTACACAATGCTCACATGATGCTAATTATATCTTTGCTTGTTTTTCAGTCACCTTTTACGTAAATGGTAATTCCGTCATCATTGAGGCTTTTTACTGCTTCAAATTTTAAGTTGTGGACATATGATTTGTTGCTTGAGAAAAGAGTAATTGAATTTGCTTATTGTCCATGAAGCGTTCCATTATGGAACACTTGAAAAGAGATTTGCCTACGGACTGCACTGCTATAAGATGAATGAAGCCTTAATTGCTTGAAATTATGTCTTGTATGATACTGAAATTAGGACACATCTGCAAAGATTGTGTTTAAATCCTAATGACATATACATCTCTTATATGATTAAAAAGGTTGTCGGGTTTAACAATGGCAATGAGTATTTTGGCAAGTATGACAATGCGAAATAGCTTAAAGGGTCATTTGTCAAATACTTGGTAGATTCGGGGTGGTAGTTTAATTACTATACCTGAAAATTCGACAAAAAGATTTGGGCGAAAGGCATAAATGCACCATATTGAACATAGTGATGAGTATGATTAGTAAGACTAATTTATCGGTCTTTTGTGGGTGATATTATGAAAGCAATTTTTTCATATACAAAAGGGGTATTGATTTTATGACCCTAAAGAAGGTATAAGAATTATGGAATCACATACTCTAAAGTTTCTAAATATTGACATAATTGTAGAGGATAGTTTGCTCCAGATTATTAAAGATAATAGTATGATGGAGGTTACTATGTTTTTGTCTTTACCTATCTGAGATAATTATGGAATCTCATGTACCATAGACTAAACTTGTTGAGGTTTAAGTGACTATTCTTGATATAGTTTATAATAAAATTTTTTAAACCTCTCAAGTGCGAGAATGAAATGGTTGCAGCTTTATTAAGGAGATTTGTTAAGGAAAGCGATCAGTTATACCATCGAGACTATATAGTCTATTTGTGAGAGCATGATTACAATATCAACTATATGGTTGATGTAATGACATATTTATAAATGTCGTTTCTTATTCTCAATTAAGCATGTGATTAGATGCCATAAAAGGCGATATACAATCTATGAAACATGTTTGGAAACTTACCGACTTGTCTAAAGATCACAAGTTTATTAGTTGCAAATTTGCATACAAAACTAAAAGAATTTCAAACAAAGATTGTGGAATTTAAAGCCAAATTGGTAACTAAAGTTTTCACTACGAAAGAGGAGTGGATTGTTTATATTGAAGAAATAACTATTTCTTTAAAAGATTCTTTCAAAGTGAATGTGGCATTAATAATTTATTTTGATATAAAGTTACGCCAAATAGATACAAAATCTATATTGTGCAATTGGATGATTTTTGCAGCGAGATTCAAGTAAACTTGTGTGTAGGCGAAAAGTTCTAATTCATGGTCTTAAGCAAGTTTCCGAGACAATATTATTAAAGTTTCATAGTGTTGTTATTTTGTTCAATTGGGAACAAAGTAATTCAATATACTACAAGGTCGGTGAGAGGAAATTTATTTTTTCTCATACTTTATGTATATGATATTTTGCTTACAAGTTGTGATCTTGAGATATCTTGAGATCTGTAAGGATTGTTTTTGCCATATTATATTAGATTTTCTCGGAGGACATTTGCTTGATTGTATATTGAAAATATTCAATATACATCATTGCAAGCCAGGAATTGCTCATGTTGTCAAGGGTGATGGACTAAATTTATCACATTGTCCTTATTTAGATATTGAGAAAATCTAATTAAATGGTGTACCTTGTGTCAGTGCACTTAAAAGTATAATGTATGCTCGAATTTGCACTAGACTAAATGTTGTCTTTGTGACGGGACTTCTAGGAGATATCGGTCAAATCCAAGACATGATCAACTGGGTTCTTTGTCAAGAAGGTTTTAAGGTACTTAAAGAAGACAATAGATTATATGCTAATTTATAGCCATGTTCAATTCTTGCGGTTAGTAGGGTATTTAGATGTAAACTTTTGGCTATTCGATGACATGCAATCAATATGAGAATACATATGTTAGCGTAAGTGCGGTAAATAAAGTCTTATGTCATCTTACGCTATGTAAGCGTGTTAGTAACATTCTTTTAGGCTATTACTTGGGTTTTTAGGCTCCAAAACCTCATGACGGAATTGATCGTTTTAACTTGATGGATAGACCCATACGGTTGTATTGAGATAACAAATTTGTAGTATTATTTATTTACTACGGATGTCTCAAGGGGTCTAAATATATGGTGGTAAGATATTTTTTGACCATAAAAAACTTGATGAAATGTGACTTATAATATAACATATTTTCACGAGATGATGTGATTGCGAGATCCAATACTAAAGGTCTACGCCCATGTATATTTTAGTAACATATCGTTAACATGGGCTTAGGAGTATCTTCGGATCTGTTGTTTAGTGGAAGCTATTTTGGCTTTATCGATAAAGTTCACATCTGTGATTCGTTACACTTAGTAACGGTTTGATATGTATCAATTTTTGCATTCAATAAAATATTTTTTGAATGTATTGTTATTATGTTGAATACATATTGATAAAGTCTCAAGGGATTGTATAAACCTTGAGTGAAGGCTAGGGGCATCCGGGCATCCGGTTATTAGCCTTGTGCATATGTCTTGTAATACATAAAGAAAGGTTAACCATAAGGACAAGACATATGTGAGTTCATTGGAACCATAAAGCATTCTCTTGTGGCACAAGTTTTTGTGACACCTAAGGTAAGAGAATGGTGGCGACAAATGGGATCTCTCTATGAGAGCGTTATCCATTTGACACACTACCATATTGAATCCATATCAATAAAGTTGAGAACATTCGTGACCATGGAAGGCTCGTGTGTATACACACGATTCGCCATGATTCGGTGTTTAAGACTTTATGGGATAGGATTGACTATTAAGAATTATCTCGGACCAAATGTGCGCACATACGGTACGATTTCAATTAATATAGTCCAAGTGGGAGAATGTAAGAGTTTTCCTAATGTGGACTAAATTAATTGATATTGTAATTCTTGTTTTTACGGTTATCGTAAAACAATGTTGGTCTAAAGAGAGATAGAAGATTTCTTAATTAGTCTAATATGGGGGTTTGGCTAGTGTGGGCCGAGTTGAGCCTAGCCGTAATGAGGGGGTATTTGGAAACTCTATAAATAGTGCTCAAGTCTCTCCTCTAACCCGAATTCTCACATGTATCTTCACCTAAGGGGCGTTTACCTAATGCTAAACGTGAGGAGGCCGCCTCATTGAGCCAGTGATACGGAGGGCAATGGAGGAGAAGGACTTGATGCGTGGATCCCCTTAATATATGTGGGTAATCATTTTCTGCTTCCGCTTTATGTTCGATGGATCCTAAAACAGGTGCGTTAATCTTTCTACTCAATTATGCATGTTCTTATTACGGTTATGGAGATCTTGGGGTTGCGCAATTTGCGTCCAACATTGATCACTAGAGACCAATACCCATTAGAAAATTGAAGTCAGATTCCCACATGCCACGTCAGCAAAACTGGTTGAGTGGTCATTAGGGACGTTTATGACTTAATCGCACTTTTTGAAAATTTAATACTTGATTGTGCATTAAGCAAAACGTTTAAGATTTTTTATGCAAGTTCCTAAAAAAGAAGAAGAAAAGAACAGATCAATATGTTGATTCGTTGAATGAGAAGAGAGTTGAAGGAAAAAGAAAGGAAATTGGATGCTTCATTTAGTTATGAAAAATGAGAAGGGTGTGATCCTGGCAGTTATGCTGACGTGGCAAATGGTTAGAAAATAATGTTGTTCGCCTATTTATCTATCCCCAGCAGTTACCTCTCTCTTATGCAAAACTGTGATTTTTATTAGTGAGAATGAGAGGAAATTGGAAATAGAATCACTACCTTAATAGAAATTTCCGTCATCTCAACTTTTGACTATGCCTCAGTAACTTCCAGATCTATGTACCACTCGCAGCATGTACCCTTCCCTTCATCAGTGTGAAAATTCATAGAACCTGTGGTGCTTCAGGTGTCGGACAATTTAAGAAGCAGAGGCAAGATAAAATAAATGGATAAGAATGACATTAATTGGATCTTACCAAATTTATGTCCATCTAATTATGTTGTTAACTTTTGAATGGTTGTGTTGAGATCACCCTCCCAGTCCCCTTGCCACTTGTATCTGAACAATGTCGCCGAATGCGAGTATTGGTGTGCTTAGAGCACCCTCACAAAAGATCTTCATTTTCGGGCACTCTTCCATTTTGATTGAATACATGGATGGAAACTTGAATATGCAACTTGTGATGGAGGAGAAGCATTCTAGGCTTGACAAATTTTGGAGTGTCAACCATCTTAGCTTCCCAAAAGAAATCACTTTTCCTTCTCCATTTTCATCATTTGCTACTACTTCTTTCACTCTTTCACATCCTATTATAGTCATGTCAAAGAGATGCACCAAATTTGTGATCGCTGAAATTGTCACTAGATGCATCAATCCAGAGGAATTCTTCACCACTAACTTTGTCATATTTTGGAAGGATGTCATGGCTGGAAATAATGTTGTCAAACTAGGACAATCACAAACCTCAAATTTGCCAATACGCTGAAGAATTTTTGCCACCAAATAGCCTTCTCTCCAGACATGCTTTAGGTTGGGTAGTTGCCTTAACTTAAGTTCTTCCAAATTTTCAAGCACCGGATGTTTTCCCTCGTCAACAAGCCCCTCATCAGGAAATATATCTTCAAAAGAACTACAAAAGATCTCAAGGCTTTGTAGGTTATGAAATCTTTGTAGGAGGAATATGGGAGGAAAAACGACATTTTCATCATGAAAACATGCCAATGTTAGTGCTTTTGGCTTGCCAAAGAAGTCATCAGAAAATTTTCCATCATGTATCCTTTGAATATCCTTTTCGACTAATTGAAGTCTCTCTAAGGTGGGAATGCCCTACAAAATTGCCAATACGATGAGAGATATAAATTCAACAAAGTTTGACAATAAATCATGGGCTCTTAGAGGTGAACTTAAGTCAATTAACTCCCATGGAAAGGGTCTTTGTTCTTACGTTTCATTAATTTCTAGAGCCCTAAATACGACTCTCATGGTTCTAAAGTTGAGCTACGAAATTCAAACTGTAAACAAATGCTCCACTATGCCCATCCGCCAACCAAGGTAGGCTATGCACCCATATTATAATGATTATATAGAAAGGGAAAGAATTGTTTTGGCATATGAATGATCAAACAAACGAATGAAAATTCATTTTACCCAGAAAGATGGCCATCCCACTATGATTTGAAAAGAAATAGCTATATGTCAATGCCTGATTCTCAATTTAGTGCTTAGGAAATTCACATTTTTTTTTTTTAAAATCGAGAATGTTTAAGAGAATTTTTAGATAGAGGTCGGTATGGTAATCACCCTGATTAAAATCATCTTCTATTAGGAATATCTTATCTTGTCAATTATGTAGTTATTTGAAATTTCAGGTGACAAGATATGCTTATAGTATTACTAAAAACATTATGGGTGTCCAAGGATGAAAAGTGTGCTTAAAAATGTTAAAACATCTTATATTGTCTATGAACTGATATGTAAGGGGTTCATGTTTACTATATTATCATAATGTGACATGACTATGGTTTGCACATGAGTTATATGGGTGAATAAAAGAATGAAGAAGAAACAGCAATTGCAATCGTACCCCCTCAAGCAAGAAGTCTGCTTCATGGTCTGAAAGGTCATGTTGATCATCTCTTTGAGCCCACTTGTTCATGGATGCCACAAAGGACATGTCTAATTTGTCACAGTGGGTCACTCGCAATTCCATCAAGAGTGGCCAGTTCAAAATAAGCAAGTTAGGGCAAAAGCTCTTGAGTTGTGACATATCATGGAACACCAGAGAAGTCAGTTGCGGGAAAAGAAATTGAGCAGTAGTAGAGTGTGAAGTGTCATCTCCACTTGTGACTATCTCCTTGAGTCCACATGACTCCACTTGAAGTTCCTTAAGTTGGGTTAGACTTGTAGCCACCCAATGTGGAAACATATTTTCAAGGCTCTTACAATTATCCATCTTCACTTCTTGTAAATGTTCAAAAGTAAGAGTATCTTTAGGATCGTCAGTCCATATTTTGCTTAAATCGTCCATGTGGGATAGGACCATCAACTTAAGCCGAGGAAATTGTATCTGCCATATTGAAAAAATGATACAATAAATTTGATTTCATTGAGTGATGACCTTGAAAAAAGAATTTCCAAACTTCCATTCCTCTCACAAATCATAACATTCTAGAACTTGTTAGTGACACAATCAAGGAGAGGTTGCTTGATGCTTTCATTTCAATTGACTGATAACTAAGGCAGAGTATATTGCATTGGAACAAGCCTGAAATGCAATGCGACAAAATAAATTACCCTGCGGTCCGTACCACCTGTTCATACTCATGCATAAAGATAGGAAAACATTTTTCATTGTGTTACTACCCAAAGAACACAATGACAACCTCAAATACCACATGAATACTTCTGCAATTTCCTGAAAATTTCACAAGACATGAAATTTAAGGCAAGTTTCTTGCACAAACAAGGATTCCTAAGCAAATGCAATTAGTCTTCATGAACAAATCAAACATGTTATGCCCAAATAGATTGTGATACAAAAAAATGAAACAAATTGTATGGACTGCTTGAATTGTTCACTTAATAGCCTGTATGAAATTTTCATTTCATAATGATAAAACTAATTAAATTACGACATGCTACAATCTCAATTACCAAATGCATATTTGCATAGTTCTCTAAGTCCACAAACCACGGAAAAAGACAAGTTTGTCATACAAATATCGAATGGTCCACTAGGATATCCACCTTAGCCAAATGATCCCTATGAGCACATTATGTTTCTTTGCAGAAAATCAAAGATGTTGTGAGCTCTTATGTCTCGTCCGCTGAGAAGCGGGTATTGACATTTTTTATTTGGTTTCAATAAAATTAACGCAATTATGCATCACTACCAAAAAAAGGGGCTGACCATTTCCATACTTCCCTAAATCTATTAATATTCTAAATTGAGGATTATGATGAGTTTTTGGAATATTTTGAAAAATATGGGGGATACCTTATATTTGACAAATTGTAACTTGTCACTACCAAAAAATCAGGCAACTAGTTTCATACTTCTTTTTCTATTAGTATTCTAAAACGAGTATTATGATGGTCTTTTAAAGAATTCTAACAATGTGGGCATTGGGCATATGACATTAGAAGTAAATGCATAACTAGTAGTAACTTTTATCGTTAAAGAGTTAAAAAAAGTGTGGATGCTAGTTATGATGAAATGTTTTATTCACACGTAACAATAAATAAATAAATAATAAATTTTTTTTAAAGTATTAAAATTAGAAATAACTCAAGCATTTCCTCCATCAAAAAAGAAAGCAATAGCTAAGAGGCCGCGCTTTTTCCACTCCTCATTTTGCTTAGACACTATATTAGAGTGTTTTGACTGTATCGTCTTTTATATGGCTCACCTTTTGGCATTATTCTCTTTCTTCTTTATTTCTTTTTCTTTCCTCATGGATCTCAATTTTCTTCTTCTTATCTTTCCCCATGCTATTCCCTCTTTTTCCATTTTTCACTTCAAACAAGCCTTCTCAGCATGTGTAGACTCTAGAAGGAGGATTGATGGAAGAGAGATTAAGCCAAAAGTCCTAGAGCTTTGATCAAAAGACAAAACATAGAGTAGTGAATGCATAGAACTCAAGCTAGCAATTGCATTCATAGAAACGAAAGGAAAAGGACCCCCACACAACATTTATAATTTGCTAGCTCCTATAAACAGATAACTGACGTATCCCATTGAAGCAATTTGCAAACACTAGGTTTAATAACCACAAGGGAGATCGAAGTCGCAGGACACCGATACATGTCATCGAACAGGATGAGGACATCTACGATTTGGTCACCAGTTGTCCCCTTACTAGATCCTGGCACTGGGCCTCCACCCCGATCCTCTCCAAGTGGCTCTCTATCAAAGCTCACTTCCGCCCGTTCCCTCTCACTAGCAAGAACGTCATCGAGCTTGGCTGGGCTCAATGACGTTGGTTGGGCTCCTATGCTCACTGCGGCTTAGCTCGAGGCCAACCATGTCGTCCTCACTGATGTCCCGCTAATCCTCCCAAGTTGAGGAGAAACATGGAAGCAAACGGCTAAGGAGAATAAGTGGAGGTGAGGGGGGTGGTGCGGGGATCAAAAGAGTCAGCGAGAGGAATCGGGGAGAGTCGGATGTCATGTTGATGAGCACATGTTCTTAGACGCGGAGGAGGGGATGGAGTTGGGAAGACGCTGCGGGGTTGTGCAGAGAGAGTGTCCCTCTCTATTTCCAAATTGCTTAAAAGTAGCTGATAATGAAGTTGCGAATGGTGAAGAGTAGACAATAATGCCAACAAGTTCAGTTGGCATCATCCGTCATATTTTGTTGTTCCTTTTGAGCTTTTGTCGAGGACTCACATGAAGCATTTGAATGTTTTTTGAGAAAAAAAAAAAAGGAGAGAATGAGACACCAAAGGCATGTTTGAAGCAAAAAAAAAAGGGGGAATAGAGAGAAATGGGATTGTCAACAGAACACTAAAGGCATGGAAAAATAAGAAGGGGGAGGAAAGTGGGACCCGTGAAAAAAGAGAAGCAAATAATGCCAAAAGGTAGGCCATATAAGGGACAATATGGTCAAAATATTATGATAGGAAGTGTCTAAGCTAAATGAGGAGTGAAAAAATCACAACCCTGATTAAAACTTGTAAAGTATTTGTAATAAAAAAGGAGTGATGGAAAAAAAAAAAAAAAAAACCCTGATTAATTGGTATGTGTTTGTTGCCTTTTTAAGATATGATGGAAATCAAAACAAATTTGGTAAAGATATTAGCTTGTGTTCACTGAATTCAATGAAAATAAATTTGAAAATTGACTTTTATTCTTCAAAAAATTAGATGGTGGCATGTAAATGTTTTCCTTATTATTCTACTTAGATGACAACCTCCCCTAAATTCAATTTATAATCAATAGTATAGTGAACATTGACTTTTAATTGGCTTATTTGACATCAAATACAGGCAACGCCTTCTCCCTCTAATTTTTGGAAAGTTGCCATGATGACTTCTTGAAAAGTTCCCTCAATTTGAATATCAAAAGACAAAACGTTGCTTGCAATTAATTTATAAGGTAACAATTTTTCGATTTATTTGCTTCAAGCTGAACATGCAATTGGTTTCATTTTACCTTATTCAAGAAAACTAATTCTTGATTTGTTATTTTAGTGATTGGGAAGATTTAAGTTTAACCGATTTGTAAATGGGTTTATGGTTATTAAGTTTTATTGGGTATTGTTGACACTTAACTACAATATCGTTTAGCCTATAATGGGTAACCAATTTTTTATTCTTGATTGATACCGTGCGTCCAAGATTCAGAGGCAAAAACAAATGAAAGAAAAAAAAAAGCGGACGTTGCACTGCACTAGCACTAAAATTGCTTCATGCAAAGCACTAGTGTTCCATTGTTACTTCCATTTGACAAAACAACTAATCTAAAAATCAAAAGCAATGGATTAAGAATAAAAGACTGACCTGTGGGGTGAAAAGTGAAGGATGGTGGTCAATCTCCAGCAAGGATTGTCCGGTCAAACTACTCATCTTGGGGCAATGGGCAATGGTCAACTCTATTAAGTTGGGGCATTCCAGTATTTGATTCTTCCCTAAAAGGAAGCTAGTTAGATTGGGCAAGCATTTTAGCTTCATTTTCTTAAGATTCGGGAATGTAATCTTCTTAGTGCGCTTTGTTGCCCTTCTTCCTCTTCGATCACTCCTTCCATCCGTTCACACTCCTTTATTTCCACTTGACTTAGAATGGCAAGACACTGAGCCATCGATGGATTGAAAGCATGTATCAAGTTGTTGCACTTATAAAAGGTTATAAAATATAGAAAATTGTAGGGCAGTGATCCTTGAAGATCTTTGTTCCATAGTCGCCTCAACTTTGGTAGATTCACCAAGTCCAAAGTCATGGAGGAAGGTGTCATCTGAGTGCTTCCCAAACCCACTAGCCCTTCAAGATCGAATATTTCTTCTAGAGACTCGCAATTGCAAATTTGCAACCATGTCATATTGACTAAAAGAAGCATCAATTTGGATGGAATAGCATTAATAAAGGATGGACATTTATCCACCATCAATGATTCTAATTTCCAAGATGACTTGATGGGATTAAGTTCACTATGCCATTTTCCAATCAGTTCGGGGAACTCAGATAGCTGTATAAACTCCATTCTATCAACCATTTCCTGTTACAAAAAGCATAATTAATGTAAACTTCTAGTTAGCAAATAGAAATTATTCTATTGGTGAATTGCACAAAATTTGATAATCAATGCATACCATTTCTTCAAATATATTTTGGATGGTATTGTTGAGGTTTTCCTTCCATAACCACGTTTTTGTTGATACTTGTACTCTTTCCAATTTTGGCGCCTCTATTGGTCCCCTAGAGAAGAACTTCATGTTGGGACATCCACTCACTATGACATCTTCCAAGAGAGGAAACATCAAAGTGTATTTAATTGAGCTGAAACATCTCAACCTTGTCAACCCATCAAGCTCAATATACTTCAATTGATTGAAAGCCACCACAAGCCTCTCCTCACCTTCCTCGTCACAAATGAATTCTGTCAACATTTTACAATTACTTATCCTCAATTTTGCAAGTTCCACCAAATTTCTAGCTATTGTCAAAGTGAATATATTGGACAACCCATCGCAAAATGACATATCTAGAAGTCTTGAGGTGTTGAAAAAATCTTGAAAAGGGTAATATTATGTATGGAGATAATCCGTCGCAATTTAACATTTCTAGGGTCTTCAAATGTTGAAATGAAAAGGGTAATACTACTTCTAGTTCATGACTTGGACCTGCTATGGCTTCTATATTGATGCTCAACTCTTTTTGGTAAGATTCGCACACAACAAGTTTTTCCAAGTTGGCTAAGCTTTGAACAAAACAACATGTGGATATTGCGAATTCCTTTGAAAAATGGTGAAGCTTGAGAACTCTAAGCTTGTTGAAGAATTCTCCATCATGAAATGCCCATGCCATATCTCCATCCGTCCGGATAAATCCAATTGTAACTCTTGCAGATTGGGGAATGTGCCCTGAGAAATTAGTCAAATTATGATCTAAAACCATCTTAATTAAAAGAGTATTTGTGTATTATTATATATACCTTACATATCATGCACAATAACTGCTTCTTAAGATGTTGAGTCTCATGTGACTTAATGGAAGGACATGCAGGTTCATGGAGTAGACATTATCACCAATCTTTTATATTTGACTTAATATCCATATTTGAACTCAAGTAAATCCCTATATTCCCATTTCTGTAGATACATACCTTGTGAAAATAACTTCTCCATCAATTATAACCATAATTGCACAAATTTTAGAGATTAATGTCAATAAAAACATCACATCTTTCCGTTTTTAGCATAAAATCAGCCATCTTTACATAGTCCAATTTAGATAACACACTTACAACTCCGTAATATCACACCCCATGTCACATATTTTAAATCTTCATGATAGTTAAGAGAGAACTGAACCATTGAAATTACACTAAACTTTTTCTTTTTAAATTAACGGTTATGAATTACATCAAACATTGACAAGAATTTTCATTCAATATTTGAAGAACATACAATGTTTCCATGTTGTAATAGTTCTATTGATTCGAGGAGAGTCATGTAGCTTAAATCTTAATATGTATAGCTACTTGTATGAGATGCTTGGTTGCAACCTTAATCACCACTTCCAATATTCACCATTGAAGCAAAAGATATAATCTTGGGTCATACCTTTTCTATCAAGAACAAGGGTTGTTTATGAAGAGGCATCTCATTCTCAAGTTGCGAAGCAAGTATCTCCACTTTGTTACAACCTTGCACCTCCAAGTTCTTCAATGCTGGCCAACATAAAGCATGTATTCTGGTGTAGATGCACTTCAATTCTATTAGATCCTCAAGCTTGAGGGAGGTTAACCTTGGGAACACAACCTTGGGAACTGGTCCTTCCTTCTCGATGAGTTCCACAATGCCACATTCACTGATCTCCAACTCCTCAAGTTGGGTTAGATGTATTGCTACTGAGGTTGGAAATAGAGAGGTGAGGCTCTTGCATCTAGAAATGATAACAAAACGGAGACACTGGAATTTGACTTGACTGTGGAGTTCCTTATCCCATATACACTTTAGCTCTGGTAATCCATCTAACTCTAGCCTTTTTAATGGCAAATGAAAAACGGGATGTCCATCTAGAGGATTCGATGGCTGAAGTTTGAAAACAACTTCAAGCAAATCACATGATCGTACATTCAATTCCTCAAGTTGGGTTAGATGTATTGCTACTGAGGCTGGAAATAGAGAGGTGAGGCTCTTGCATCTAGAAATGATAACAAAACGGAGACACTGAAATTTGACTTGACTGTGAAGTTCCTTATCCCATACACACTTTAGCTTTGGTAACCTATCTAACTCTAGCCTTTCTAACAGGAAATCAGCAACAAGATGTCCATCTAGAGGATTTAATGGCTGAAGTTTGAAAACAACTTCAAGCAAATCACATGATCGTACCTTCAATTCCTCAAGTTGGGTTAGATGTACTACTACTGAGGCTGGAACTAGAGAGGTGAGGCTCTTGCATCCAAAAACTGTAACAAAACGGAGACACTGGAATTTGACTTGATTGTGGAGTTCCTTATCCCATACACACTTTAGCTCTGGTAATCCATTTAACTCTAGCCTTTCTAATGACAAATGAGCAACATGATGTCCATCTAGAGGATTCAGTGGCTGAGGTTTGAAAACAACTTCAAGCAAATCACATGATCGTACCTTCAATTCCTCAAGTTGGGTTAGATGTACTACTACTGAGACTGGAAATAGAGAGATGAGACTCTTGCATCCAGAAACTGTAACAAAACGAAGGCACTGGAATTTGACTTGATTGTGGAGTTCCTTATCCCATACACACTTTAGCTTTGGTAATCCATCTAACTCTAGCATTTTTAATGGCAAATGAGCAACAGGATGTCCATCTAGAGGATTTAGTGGCTGAGGTTTGAAAACAACTTCAAGCAAATCACATGATCGTACCTTCAATTCCTCAAGTTGGGTTAGATGTACTACTACTGAGACTGGAAATAGAGAGATGAGACTCTTGCATCCAGAAACTGTAACAAAACGGAGAGACTGGAATTTGACTTGATTGTGGAGTTCCTTATCCCATACACACTTTAGCTCTGGTAATCCATCTAACTCTAGCCTTTTTAATGGCAAATGAGCAACATGATGTCCATCTAGATGATTCAATGGCTGAGGTTTGAAAACAACTTCAAGCAAATCACATGATCGTACCTTCAATTCCTCAAGTTGGGTTAGATGTACTACTACAGAGGCTGGAAATAAAGAGGTGAGGCTCTTACATCCAGAAACTGTAACAAAACGAAGGCACTGGAATTTGACTTGATTGTGGAGTTCCTTATCCCATACACACTTTAGCTCTGGTAATTTATCTAACTCTAGCCTTTTTAATGGCAAATGAGCAACATGATGTCCATCTAGAGGATTCAGTGGCTGAGGTTTGAAAACAACTTCAAGCAAATCACATGATCGTACCTTCAATTCCTCAAGTTGGGTTAGATGTACTACTACCGAGGCCCGGAAATAGAGAGATGAGACTCTTGCATCCGAAAGCGTAACAAAACAAAGGCACCGGAATTTGACTTGATTGTGGAGTTCCTTATCCCATATACACTTTAGCTCTGGTAATCCATCTAACTCTAGCCTTTTTAATGGCAAATGAGCAACATGATGTCCATCTAGATGATTCAATGGCTGAGGTTTGAAAACAACTTCAAGCAAATTACATGATCGTACCTTCAATTCCTCAAGTTGGATTAGATGTACTACTACTGAGACTGGAAATAGAGAGATGAGACTCTTGCATCCAGAAACTGTAACAAAACGGAGAGACTGGAATTTGACTTGATTGTGGAGTTCCTTATCCCATACACACTTTAGCTCTGGTAATCCATCTAACTCTAGCCTTTTTAATGGCAAATGAGCAACAGGATGTCCATCTAGAGGATTCAGTGGCTGAGGTTTGAAAACAACTTCAAGCAAATCACATGATCGTACCTTCAATTCCTCAAGTTGGGTTAGATGTACTACTACCAAGGCTAGAAATAGAGAGGTGAGGCTCTTGCATCTAGAAACTGTAACAAAACGAAGACACCGGAATTTGACTTGATTGTGGAGTTCCTTATCCCATATACACTTTAGCTCTGGTAATTCATGTAACTCTAGCCTTTTTAATGGCAAATGAGCAACAAGATGTCCTTCTAAAGGATTCAGTGTCTGAAGTTTCAAAACAACTTCAAGCCAATCACATGATCGTACCTTCAATTCCTCAAGTTGGGTTAGATGTACTAATACCAAGGCTAGAAATTGAGAGGTGAGGCTCTTGCATCTAGAAACTGTAACAAAACGAAGACACTGGAATTTAACTTGATTGTGGAGTTCATTATCCCATATACACTTTAGCTTTGGTAATCCATCTAACTCTAGCCTTTTTAATGGCAAATGAAAAACGGGATGTCCATCTAGAGGATTCGATGGCTGAAGTTTGAAAACAACTTCAAGCAAATCACATGATTGTACCTTCAATTCCTCAAGTTGGGTTAGATGTACTACTACTGAGGCTGGAAATAGAGAGGTGAGGCTCTTACATTCAAAAACTGTAACAAAACGGAGACACTGGAATTTGACTTGACTGTGGAGTTCATTATCCCATATACACTTTAGCTCTGGTAATTCATGTAACTCTAGCCTTTTTAATGGCAAATGAGCAACGGGATGTCCATTTAGAGGATTCGATGGCTGAAGTTTGAAAACAACTTCAAGCAAATCACATGATCCTACCTCCAAACTTTCCAAGCTCTTGAGCCGTCCAAGAATGCAAGAAGGAACAATGTTCAATAGCTTACTGCATCTCCACACCTCAAGCGATTTTAGTTTGTGGAAAGAATCCAAAGAAACTTGATTGTCCCATATTATCTCAATATTATCCATGTCACTAATGTGTAATGTCTCCAAGCTAGGAAATGCACCCTGCGATATTCGCTCGCAAAATTAGTGATTTTGATAGATTAAAAGTTCATAAAGTTGCATTACATATAGAATAGCTTGCTTGAGGAAGAGTCATCATTAGAAAGTAAACAATGAAGAGATTGAGATTAAAAAGGCAACTAATCATCCATCAAAAGTGACAATATAGAAGTAGTTGCTCACTTCAACCTTGAAATCAAATTATGAGTTTCTTAATTGCGGTAAAGAAAAATTACGAGATGCAAGGAAACACATGGAAGAAGTGATAGTCCTATCAATCTTGATTTATCAATTGTGGCCATCTTATTAGATGAATGCTTCCTCATATTGCAAAGGTCATACCAAAGAATGGAAGACCACACAAAACAATACAACGAACAAAGCTCTTATGTTTATGTTTTGACACATATTAGTCTACCTATATTTTTGAAGGACAGTTCAGAAGGCAATATAAAATATTTGAAAACAAAAAAGGACAATAGTTCTTAATCACGGTGGGCCTTAATTTTGGCATGTTTGATTGTGTTGTTTCTCCACGATAATCAGGCTACTTCAATAAAGTAATCATGGTTGATTTGTCCATATTAGCAACTTTCCCACTTGCCCATTCTACCTTTCCACCAATGGCCTCTCGCCACATCATGGAAAGTCCCCACTTTCAAAACAACACCACAAAGTGTGCCTCCCCCACCCCCACCCCCACCCCACGTGAGTGACAATCCCATGCACCCCAAAGTGCGAGCGAGTCAATTAGCGTTGTCAAAGTGTGCTAAGGCGCGCGCGGCACAACGGATTGAGATTGCATCTATGGCTCACAAGTAACCTGGATATCCTCGAGAATTGACCCAAACGGGCGCAATCATGTAGGCTCACGAGTAGGGAACAAAAACCCCCCCAAGGTCGCCTTAAATTCACAACGTTGACTTGTCGACCACACCAAAGCATAGTGCACGCACTCAATCCAACCCCCCCCCCCCCATCTTGGGCACAAAAAAAAAAAAAAAAAAAAAAAAATAATAATATCATCACCACGTCCTCCATAAAAATGGTCGAGCAAATAGCAAAAACTAAATTGCGCAGATTGGCTTCCAAGATAGGGTCAGGGCTTTAGAGGTATGATTAATCTAAAAGCAAGAGCTTCTTTCCATCGGGAAAAAAAGTTGTAAAATAATATATTACTCATTTTATCGGATGATTGCTACTATCTCACAATGGAGATTACTACAATGAAAAAAAAAAGAAACTATAGAATGACCATGATTACAAAAGACATAGGCAATTTACTAACAAAGGAAAATATATCATTACAATAAGTGATCAAACAAGCAAGATTGCAATCACAAGAAGTAAATTACTATGCTATAAGACTTAATTACGGAAGGTTTAATGTGCTACCTACCTAAAGAACTTTAGCGATTTTAGAAAGTAATTTATTACTTTACAAGGGAAAATTACTATTATAAGAGGTTAGTCTCTACAAGTAACTTCTTTTTTTTTTTTTTTTCCTAGGCCACCTACCTAAGCCCACTTGGGCTTATCCAAACCTAATCAATTTATTCATGAAATATAATAATTTATTCAGTAAGATTCGATAAAATTTACACAAGGGGTTTCTCTTTAACAATTATCCTATAATTTGTATCTTCTCACGAATGTAGTACCTTCAATCCTTAATATTAACTATCCCAGTGTGGATGGTCTCTGCGATCCTTACACTTATTGTCTATGGCTCACACCAATAGTTAAACACATGGCACCTTATTTTCTCTCTCTCTCTCTCTCTCTCTCTCTCTCTCTCTCTCTCTTTTTCATTTTACCAAATCCTCATTCTCTCACTTCACATCACCAAAAAATCAACTTCAGAAAAGCACAACCAAGGCTCATGGCAGCGTCAAGCTTGCTTGTCACGCTGAATTCGTGAGAGAAACAAATAGAGATAGAATTTGCTCCTAGTCCGCAAGGGAGATGACGGATCGCGATGAGCATGTCGACAGTGTCAGTAAGCTGATCTCGCTCTTAGCCCTTCGGCGCGGGGTGAGTAGTTGTGACAAGACGGGCCCCGTTTGGTTCGGCATTCCTAAGGAGCTTTCAGCCCCAAAAGCCGCTTGGAAAAAAATTTAGGTGTTTGGTTCAGCATTTGGAGGTGTCCTTGGCCAAATGCTAGCCTTTGAAATGCGAAAGCCTAAAGCAGGTGGGGACCACTTTGGGCTTTCGGCATTTCGAAAATATAAGTCCACCTCTACTATTCATTCATTGACTTCTTTTTTTTTTTTTAAACCGATCATTTTCCCCACACCCCAACCGCCGTTCATTGATCGGTGACGGATTTTCATCGGATTTTATTTTCATTTTTTTAAAAAATAATAAAAACCCTTTGCAAATGTTGGGTTCACCTTCTTTTTTTTTTTTGTCATTTTTATCTTTTGACAATCAATAACCCAACTTTTTGTCAATACACTAGAATGATCATTAATTAACGAAGATGATTAATACTACAATAATTAAAAAAAAATTATTCAAAGTTGAAAACAAACCTAAAAGAACTCTAGGCCAAAAGAAGCTTTGCATCTAATCTATAATCAAACTCTTTTAATGTAATTTTTAAATAAATTTACTAATATATATCTTTTACATTACTCTCAACATGAAAATGTAAAAGGTTATATAGTCATTGTTTCTCTTTTGCAATTTTAAAAATACTAAAACTAAAAAACTTAATTTGATCACACTAAAAGGCTTTTCAAATATATGTTTACCAAACAGTCTTTGCATTTCCTTAAAGCACTTTTCAGTTGTAGTTTACTAAACAATCTAACATTTTAGAAAACCCATTTACCTCAAAAGTATTTGCATTCTCCCAATGGCACTTCTCCAAAGCCGAACCAAATGGGCCCACAATCCCTCTCGCGATGCTGAACAACTTTCAAACGGAGAGAGAGAGAGAGAGAGAGAAGGGGGGCCCACAAAAAGGAGAAGAGCATGATGACACGTATCGGCCATCGATACGTGCCGTAGCACAATAGGCCGCAAACACCCATACTCAAAACTTCCTTTTTATACTTCGTAAATCTACTATGGCAACCTAAATTTCCACGAATATTTATTACGTCATTATAATAGGATAATCATGTCTATTCAACTAAAAGGCTTCAAGAAATTTTTGTTGTACAAAACGGCCATGCGTTTTCCTTAATTGGACCACTGCTCATCCATAGTTTACTTCTCTTACTAACAATAATCAATTTAATCAACTATACACAAACGGCCTCAATTTCAATTAAATGCCATTAATTATTGTTGTGATGATCTAAATTATCAACTTCATACTCGTAAATTCTCAATTACATAGTGCTTCAGACAATTTTCTAAGTCCAATTTCTAGGAGATAAAGGTTTATTATATAGTATCATTTAATTAATTTTATTATGCATGTTACGGTCTACTATATATTAATTACCATTTCATATGCCCGAGCCTCGACTATATGTTGGAATGTGCTTCAAACCAACCCTTCGCTTGAAAATCATTTTGTTTTAATCTTTCACCAATTAAGACCATAATTTTGACCATAATGAAGAAAACAACGCACATAAAGTAGTTTAGAAATGAGCAAAAAGACTTAATTACGAGAATTAATTAGCAGAATCAAGCCCAAATTAAAAATAGGAGAACGATCATCTTGCAAATTAAAAGTTTTTAGCGACTAAGCCCATTTTAAAAATTAGCCACGTGTCTTGCACATCAATAGCTCATTGGAAAATTTCAGACTTTTTTGTTAAAAAGCGTAAATTATAAAGAAAAGAAAATTTAGTGTCTTAGGTGATCAAATAAAAGTTCAATGGCTATATTACAAAAAAAATTATTATATAGTTACCCCATAATTTTGAGAGTTAACGGTTGAGCTCATTGAAGATTAATTATCCAACTTTTGTATATATGGTGACTTTGGAATTCTTCATTTCAATTTAAAATCACAATTTGAACAGTAACTCTACTTTGACTTATCAGATTTCATGGTGCCATGATTATGTGAAACGGAATCAATGTTAACCAAAGGGGGCTTCGGCGATTATGCTTTGTCTCTAGTATAACTACTTATTAGTTAATTTTAATTATTTAGCTAGCGGCATAATAATTATTTATATGCATATATCTTTTTTTCTAATTTCTTAATAATTTGATGTGATTGATCCAACTCTTATTAGTGTGAATTGAAATTTGCAATTATCGTAGTGCCATATGGCAACTTGAAATGCACAAAGCATGTAAACTTCTAAATTGCTGTAGCACATAAAATTGATGGCAAGCATTTTACTAGATCAGATTTGTCATATTTAAGATTATGATATAGCGTTAATCACATACCTCTTGACTAAAGAGGATAGTAGAGCGGGATTTGACGCCATCCTCACCTCGAGCTTCTAATATACCTGTCATCAATTTTTCATTACATGAAAAGAATGGCATCCTTTGCAAGGCAAGGATAAATTAATCTAAGAAGGTCTTGAATGATGAAACCAAAAAAATTGATCTTACACTTTCGGCGAGAGAAGCATGTCAAACTTTCCAAATGTATAAGTCGTAAAATGGCCAACATCGGGAATACCAGAGTTTCCAATATTTCTATGCTCATCACTTCTTCCTCCGTAATGATCGCCTCCATTTTCTTGCAATTCCATACATCTAGTTCTCTCAATTGTGCAAGATATTGAACCATGGATGGGAAAAACATGAACCTAAGATTGTTACAACCAAGCACTTGTACTTTCTTCAAATTATGGAGTCTCATGATTCCACAAGGATTCTTGTTCCATATGTGGCTCAAGCCTTGTAATCTGTTTATATGGATGGTGTTTAGCTCAGAGAGAGCCTCGATATTTGCATTGGCACTTAGTCCGTCAAGGTCAAAAATTTCTTGCACTGAAATGCAAGATCCTACACTTAAAGTGTGTAACTTGTGTAGTTTTACTAGTGACTTGGAATCAATAACTTTTGAGAGAGATTTGCATGAAAATATATGAAGAAATTGGAGATTGCTCAGCCCTAACGGAGATTCATCGCTCCATATATTTTCCAAATTGGGAAGTCCAGCCATCTTCAAGGACTCCAAGGATGGAATTGAAACCTAGCGGACAGACCCGTCAAAGCATTAGTATTTACAATTACAAAACATAGGCAAAAAACTTATGTGCTATAGCAGAGTTATTCAAATGGATGCGGAAGAAACTTCACGAACTTTGGGACAAATTTTTCATTTACAAAAATCTGTAATAAATGAAAGCTGATTTACAATCCGGAAAGGTATTTTACGACCGCAAAAGACAACTAACAAACTTCATTTTTTATTTACAATATATTCGTGGATATTATTACGATTAGATTTTCTTTGCAACTTACTAACAATAAGGGAAATTATGGTCATCAAGAAATAGCAATTATTCCTTTTGATAACGACTACGAAAATTAGTGATCCATTGAGGAAAAGGAAGCACGTTCAAGGTAAATCACTTCCTATAAGATAAACTAATTTCTCTTAGGTTATGTTAGTATTTTGTCAATATATTACTCATTTTATTGGATGATTGCTACAATCTCACAATGGAGAGTACTACAATGAAAAAAAAAATAAAGAAACTATAGAATGACTGTGATTACGAAAGACATAGGCAATTTACTAACAAAGGAAAATATATCATTGTAATAAGTGATCAAACAAGCGAGATTGCAATTGTAAGAAATAAATTACTATGCTATAAGACTTAATTATGGAAGGTTTAATTTACTACCTACCTAAAGAATTTTAGCAAATTTGAAAAGTAATTTATTACTTCTGGAAAATTACTATTATAAAAGGTTAGTCTCTACAAGTAACTTCTTTTCTTTTCTTTTTTCCGGGGCCACCGACCTAAGCCCACTTGGGCTTATCCAGACCTAATCAATTTATGCATGAAATATTATAATTTATTCAATAAGATTCAATACAATTTACACAAGGAGTTTCTCTTTAATAATTATCCTATAATTTGTATCTTCTCATGAATGTAGTACCTTCAATCCTTAATATTAACTATCAGGGATAGTTTACGCAATCCTTACACTTATTGTCTATGGCTTGCACCAATTGTTAAACACGCGTTACCTTATTTTCTCTTCGTTTTTTTTTTTTTTTCATTTTACCAAATCCTCGTTCTCTCTGTTCACATCACCGAAAAATCAACTTCAGGAAGGAACGACCAAGGCTCATAGCAGCGTCAAGCTTGTTTGTTACGCTGAGTTCATGAGAGAAACAGAGAGATAGAATTTGCGCCTGGTCTGCAAGGGAGATGACCGATCGCTTTGAGCGTGCCCACGGTGTCGGTAAGCCGATCTAGTTCCTTAGCCCTTCAGCTCACAATGCTGAACAACTTTCAGATGGGGAGAGAGAGGGGGCCCACAAAAAGGAGAAAAGCATGAGGACACGTATCGGCCATTATTCGTGCCATAGCACAGTAGGCCGCAAACGCCCATACCCAAAATTCCTTTTTATACTTCGTAAATCTACTATGGCGACTTAAATTTTCACGAATCTTTATTACGTCATTATAATAGGACAATCATGGCTAGTCAACTAAAAGGCTTTAAGAAATTTTTGTTGTACAAAATGGCCGTGCGTTTTCCTTAATTGGAACACTTTGCTTATCCATAGTTTACTTCTCTTACTAACAATAATCAATTTAATGAACTATACATAAACGACCTCAATTTTAATTAAATGTCATTAATCATTGTTGTGATTATCTAAGTTATCAATTTCATATTCATAAATTCTCAATTACGTAGTGCTTACAATTTTCTAAGTCCGATTTCTCGGAGATAAAGGTTTATTATATAGAATCATTTAATTAATTTTATTATGCATGTTACCATCTACTATATATTAATTGCCATTTCATACACTCCAGCCTCAACTATATGTTGGAATGTGCTTCAAACCAATCATTCACTTGAAAATCATTTTGTGGGAAAATGACAATGATTTTTCATCACTTAACATAGAATACGTGAGTTATTTTTCAGTTAATTATGATATTCAGGGTTCCACTTTATTAGGGACCAAATCTATGTACATTCCCTTGATTTAGGTCAAAATTATACTATCTTCATGAAAAATAAACTGCTATCATTTCTATCGATGAGGTTTGTCAACAACACTAACATTAGAACTTCATTTGCATGTATTTCAAATTGCCTGTATGACAATCTTAGAACTCCTCTCTCAACAAGCCACTAATTATTAATCGCTTTCTCCTCCTCTCTTTCTCCATAATTTTACTATTTAATTTTAACACTCTTAAATTTTTCCTCATTATTATACGATGCTAATTTATAAATATAACATTCATTTACCTAAAAAAGAACACAAAAATTACGGGGAAATTACCCAACCCACTCATGAACTTTGAGGGGAGCACACCTTTACTCCAAACCTTTAAAGTATCACATGAGTTTGTTTAACTTCGATTTTATTGCAGATGTCAATACTTTGTGCATTTTACCGTTTACATGTTACATGTGATTTTTTACAATAAAGTTGCAATTGTTTTGTATTTGCTGCAGTTCAATCATCCTTTGGCCCTCGAATGCACTAAAATGAGTTGGAAATTCCCAAAATAAATAAAGAAAAATAAGGAAAAAAACGCAATGATCTTAACAGAGATTAAGACAAAAATTACTAATAATACGGTTGACTTCATGAAAAGAGCTAGAAATCTACTAGGCTTTCAAATATATCCCGAGCATATAAAACAATCATAGAAAAGGCTAAATTTTTTATTTCATTATGCATATAGCCTCCCTAGTTAACTATTTTAAAAGGACCATTGGATGACAACATCACATAGCTGTGCTCAATACTTCATCATATATATAAACAAATTTTGGAAGTGAATGTGTATCGATTCAAATCTTCATGGGGATTTCGTGTAGTTTTTCCTAAAAGCCGCTCACTTATGCCCACAACTACGAGATATTTGTGTTTACAAATTAGAATCTTGGGTGGTATTACGATTAGATTTTGTTTGCAATCTATTAACAATAAGGGAAACAACAATCATCAAGAAATAGCATCAATTCAGTTTGCTAATAACTACAAAAATTAATAATCCATAAAGCCAAAGGAATTACATTCAAGGTAGATTACTTCCTATAAGGTAACATATTCCCTCTTAGGTTATGGTACTACTTACATTAAATGAGATGATTGCTAGAAAGTACCGTACTATCTCACAATGAGGATTACTACCATGAAAAATATCAATGAAGAAACTATAGAATGACCATGATTACGAAAGACATAAGTAATTTGCTAACAAAAGAAAATTATCTCATTGCAACAAGTGATCATCAAGGCGAGATTGCAATCACGAGAAGTAAATGGCAATGCTATAAGACCTTAATTGCGGAAGGTATGTCTAATGTACTACCTACCCAAGGAAACTTAGCTATTTCAAAAAGTAACTAACTACTTCGCAGGGGAAAATTATTATCATAAAAGTTCAGTTACTGCAAGTAACTTCCTTCTGACGCCTAGCCCGCTTGGGCTTGTCTAGACCCAATCAATTTATGGGTGAAGCATTACAATTTATCCAATTAAGATCCAATAAATTATTGTATTTTTATCCAACGACATGTCATTTGGTAGCCTATTACCTTCTATCTTCAGTATTAACTACCTGGGTGTGGATTATCTGTTGCGGTCCTTGCACCTATTGTCTACTGTTCACACCAATAGTTAGACACGCGGCACATTATTTTCTTTTCATTTTTTTTCCTTTTACCAATTTCTTGTTCTCCCTCTTCACGTCCCCGAAGAATCGACCCCAGGAAGATGCGACCAAGCCTCTTGCTAGCGTCAAGCTTGTTGGTCATGACAGAGTTCACAACGGTGATTGCAAGCGAAGTATAAAAACGGTTAGAGATAGAAGATGACACATCGCCCATCCATACGCCTCATAGACAATGGGTGCATACACGAAAATGGTCTCCTCTTAAATGTTATCACTAAAGCTAGTTAATTAATTAACTATAATTTCCACCTACTAGTTTAGTAGTCTAATCAACTATACATAAACGGCCTCAATTTCAATTAAATATCATTAATTGTTGTTGTTATGATCTAAATTGTCAACTTTATCTTCATAAATTCTCAATTACATAGTGCTTGAGACCATGTTCTAAGTTGGATTTCTAGGTGATAAAGGTTTATTATACAAAATCATTAATTATTTTCATTATGAATGTTACAGTCTACTATATCTCAATTGCCATTTCATACTTTCGAGCCTCAACTATGCCTTGGAATTGTGCTTCAAACCAAATATTCGCTTGAAAATTGTTTCATTTTCACTCTCACCTATTAAGACCATGATTTTGACCATAATAATGCACAAGGTAGTTTAGAAATGAGCCAAAAAATTTCAATTACGTGAATTAATTAATAAAATAAAGCCCAAATTTTGAGTAAACAAATCAGGAAAATGACAATGATTTTTCACCACTTCACGAATTTGTGAGTTATTTTTCGGTAAATTATGATAATCAAGGTTCCACTCCATTATGGACCAAACCTATGTACATTGCCTTGATTTAGGTCAAAATCATACTTGAACTTCATGAAAAACAAAATGTTATCATTTCAAAACTTGATTTGATGAAATTTGTCAACAACATGAACTTTAGAATTTAATTTTCATTATTTTTCAAAATGTGAGGACTATTCCAAAGAATATATTTAGTACTCAATTGACTCATGACTAAAATGTTAAGACTAACAATTTCCCCCCCCAAAGATATCTAGGACTCGATTGCTTGTTACATGTGTTTTTTACAATAAAGTTGCAATTCTTGTGCATCCGTTTTAGTTAAATCGTCCTTTGGCCTCCAAATGCACTAAAACGAGTTAAAAATTTCCAAAATAAATAAAGAAAAATGAGGAAAAAGACACAATGATCTTAAAAGAGATTAAGACAAAAATTACTAATAACAAGGTTGACTTCATGAAAAAAAGCAAAACATCTAGTAGGCCTTCAAGTATATCCAAGCATATAAAACAATAATAGGAAAGGCTAAATTTTTTTATTTCATTATGCATATAGCATCCCCAGTCAGCTATTTAAAAGGACCACTGGATGATAACATCACATAACTATGCTCAATATGCCATAATTTATATAACCAAATTTTGGGAGTAAATGTGTACTGCTTAAAATCTTCACGGGGGATTTCATGTAGTTTTTCCTAAAAGTCGCTCACTAAAGCCTACGTCTACGAGATATTAGCACAAGTTGAATATATATGTTTGTTATGCCCAAAGTACTTACAAATGTATGAACACACATGTAATTGTGTACTTTTATACTAATAGGACCTTTGCAATGACTAAGTGCTTATTGAAATACACAATATGGAAATGACGTTCATCAATTATGTTAACACCGTTGCTACCATTTGAAAACCCAATCCCCCTGCTCACTCTTGGTATAGAATTTAACCTAATTCACCTAGATATTATATTTTATAGATAATAACAAAGTTAGATAACTAAATTCTGTTAATCCATTTTATAAGATTATGAAATGACGTTATTGTGGAATTATTCTAATGCCAAAATTCCCTTCAATGTTGTAAAACCCTATTAATACAGGCATACTTGCAGCATGTAAGTTGAAAATAACTCAGATCCTATCCCAAACTAAATTTACATGGATTCCATTCTATTAGTTGGACTTCTGCACAATGAAGAGAAATAGAAGATTGCTTTAACTAATTACAAGGAAGGCAAGATTGGACAAGGTAACTAGGAAGAAAATGAACAATTAAAAGAAAAAGGAATAAGGATTAAAATCTATGGTACTTTTAATTAGCAAATCAACGAAAGATTAATAAATATATTCTTTTGATAGAAAGTTACCTGTTGTCCGTTGAAGAATGCAACTTGAGTGCCAACTTGGTCTTTCGATGCACTACTCGAAGGAGCCATCTTAGCAGGAAAAAATTCTTGATATTTGGCAAGTCACGCAATTCCAATACACGCAAATTATGCAATTCAACTTTGCCACAATCATCAACTTCTACAATCTCCCGCATTAAGTGGCACTTGATAACTCGGATCTCTTCAAGCTGTGGAAGTTCTCTCAATAATGAAAGAGGAAACAAAACTTTCATCTTGTTGCAACTTTCAACTTGTACTACTTTTAATGCACTAAAGGAATTAGAGGAGATATGGTCGTTGCATATCTTCTCCAATTTGATGAGATCACTGAGAATTAACGACTCCAGCGTCTTAAAATCCGTATGGGATGGTGATTGCATAATGTAATGGAAGGGACCTTCACGTGTAGATGCTTTATATTTGGAAAGGCTTTTTGGGATAACACGCAGATACTTTTCTCAATTCCATTTAATCCATCTAAAAATAGATCATCAGTTTTGCCTAAGAAAGTTTGCATGGATCCTTTTAGAAGAATATTGCTTATTGGATCCAACTTAAGCTCCAATATGCTCGATCCTTTGTAACGTTTATAGGACGCGTCACATCACCTATCCGGATTATGTACTTGGTTAATTTCTCGATGTTTAAATCCTCAGGGAGCTCACTTGGATTGTGAATGGACACATGCAAAGTGTAGAGATTCTTCAAGTTATTTAACTCAATAAGCTTGGCATTAATTGGTGAAGTTTGCTCCATAGCATCCCATCGATCAAAGCTATTCTCCATATACAACTCCTCCAATTTCTTCAAGTTTCCAAGCACACCCGGCTCAATTATCTTAAGTTGTTGGCAACAGTTTAAGTCTAACAACCTCAGCTCTACTAATTGTCCAATTTCTTTTGGCAATCGTTGAATTTTGGAGTATTTAAAGCTGAGAATATGTAGCCCTTTTAGCTCACCAATCATGGCTACATCCTCTAACGAACAATGATCAAGACATAGAGTGTGTAAGTTCTCCAAGAACTGGAACGGCGAAGGTGAACGAGTGAGACATACCTGAGAAAGATGTAGGACCATGAGTTTTCTCATAGAGTTGAAGTACGAATCTGGGATCTTAAGAGATTCATTATTTGTGAACAACAAAAGGATCCTCATTTCAGGGCAATATAACTCTTCCGGAAGTTCCTTCATGTCAACATAGGGAAAGCATACTGCTGTACAACTTCTGAGCCTGTCCTTCGGCAATTCTATCACCGACTTATCATTATCTTTCAACACGAGAAGAGGGTCATCTTTTGAAGCAACCGAGGCAATAAACCCACGAACCAAGTCATGTATCTTGAAACCATCAACATCTTCATCGTCTGCTAACAAAAGGGAGGAGGCTTTCAATTTTCGGATCAGCGTGTTTAACCTATTTCTGATTTCTTCCATGGTGCTATCTTCTTGAAATAACCTCAAACCCACGCCATACCTCACCAAGTTTTCAAGAGAGGGCTTTGAGACACCATAGACAACACAAAGTCGTAACAATGACTTCACCTCCTTGCCATCCTCCCCTTTGAAACGATCATAACTCAACTGCAACATCTTATTAATGTTCTCACTTATTCCTATATTTGTAGACTTCTCGATTTGTCTCAAAACATCTTTCCATTCATAAAATTCAGCGTCTTTAAAAATATTCGCCATTGCAATAATGAGGAAAGGCAAACCTGCACATTTGTTGACCGCTTCATTCACCAAGGATTTGAACGGGTCATCATGAACTTTGTCTCCCACCGTCCTCTCAAACAATCTTTTTGCCTCTTCATCCTTCAGCTCGTCAAGGCGGAAGTCCCTGTTGCAGCCCATTTCCCTTCGCAAAACATCTTGAAATCTTGACGTCAACAACAACTTGCATCCCTTGACTTTGTTGCCGTGTCCGCAAGGAATGCCCACTGATTTCAAGTCAAGACCCTTCCAGAGATTGTCGAGTATTATGAGGACCTTCTTTTTCTCCCCCACCAATTTTTCCAATCTCTCGCGCAGAAGATCCGCTCGCCCCGTGGCGTACTCTTCATTCTTTATGCCACTAAGGCCCAAGCCGCGAGCAATCTCTCCTTGAATCCTCTTTATGTCTTGATTTTCCGATACATCGGCCTTAATGACCCAATCAAACAACTTCTCTTTCCTTATTCTCCTTTCAGCATCCACCAATAGGGTAGACTTGCCGGCCCCGCCCATCCCGTAAATCCCTACCACGCTATTGTTGTTATCAGCAAGGGCGGCCATGATCTCGTGCATGATCAATTCTCTGGATTTGAAGATATCGTCATCCTTAAGCTTAATTGACGTCGAGGCAGAAGAAGCAAAGGCAACATCTTTGCTTTCTCTCCCAGCCGCAGTCGGAGCAGTGACATTCCCTGGAGCAGGACCGATGAAGGAGATGTCCTTCAATTCACTGCAATCTCGAATGAGTTGCTGAATGCCCTCGATCTTGTCCTTGGCTTTCCTGCTGAACTGATAGCGACAATTGGGTTCGGGAATTCTTCCATAGCAGCAAGTCTTGGTCGCCCTTTCGAAGTCGTCCAACAGGCCTCGTGCCTCCCTCAAGGCCTCCCCGGCATGTGCCTGCCACTGCACGACCTGACTGTAGACATTCCGGTGATTGTCTCTAGCCTCTTCCACGGCATTGTGGACCCTCTCAGCCTCGTACGCCAGCCTCCCGACTTCCTTTTGAAGATCCTGGGCGTAGCTCTTGGAGGACATAATGTATCCAAATTGACGCTTGATGGGAACAACTACATACTTCAAAGCATCCCATGCAATGGAAATAACAGGATCAATTGACATTGTTTTTTTTTTTTTTTTTTTGGTCGGAGAAACAGAGAGAGAGAATGATGAAAAGCAGAAGCAGACACTGAAGAAGAAGAAGAAGAGGCGGAGGAAGAAGAATGGTTGTGCACAGGAGAAGAAAGAGGCAAACAGAGCAAGAAGGATGAGAGATGAAGAAGGCTGAGAGATTTTAGCGCAGGCAAGGATGAAGGAAGGAGAGGGAAGAGCAACCAATTTAAGTATAAAAGAGCTCGGTAACTTAACCTTGGTCAAGCCCTTAACTCAACATCAGTTAATTCCTTGGGTAGCTGAAAACTTGATAGCATATTGCTCCAAGTGGAAACTGGCAAAAGATCAAAATTAAATAAGACTTATGAACAGTCGAGGTAACAGAAATGGATGATTTTCTGCATTTTATTATTTTTTTAGTTGACCGGTCACCATCACCCATGTCTAAGCCAGCCCCGCTAATGCACAAAGTGAATTTTCTTTTCGTTCGAATGCTCAAATTGATCATCATGAGAAAATTGCAAAAGTAACGAAAGCCAAGTCCGCATTGTAACAAAAAGACCAGCTGTCAGTATTAAAAAATAAAAAAATAAAGATACGACTTAAATCCTCACCCACGTGACACGTAGCCTTGTCCAGAAGTAACAATTTGGGATGTAAACCAATTTCTTAACTCAATTTTAATGGAGAAATTATCTAATTGATCTCTACACAAAATTCTTTTGTAATTCTCATGATTAATAGAACCTGAAAATTTTTTACATGGCGTCTATGATTGTTAGCCATTCTATGTCGACAGTAAGATATGTATGAACTCTATTCAAAACATGTTTTTTTCTCTCATTTTCCCTTTTTCAATTATCTTTTCAATTTCTTAAAATGTTATTAAGTTGTTGTTCATCTTCTTCTCTGGAAGCCCCAACTTTTTGTTGTTCTTAGAAGATGTTGCAACCACCATCACTGTCACCACCACCATCACAAACAACTTGACTACCACTATCAAGATCAAACTTGGCCACCATCGCTATGACGACCATCCTATAGAAGTTGCCGTCGGGTTTCTCTCTCTCACCCACACTGTATGGCGGACTTACATTAACGGAGCTCATAATTCGATAACTACGAGACATAGATGCTAACCTAACCTTAGTTTAGGCTTTAAATAAACGCCAATCAATTACTTGGTTGTGGAAATTGATGATTCTCTTCGTTATTGTTCATTTACCGGACCAGTCACCATCACCAATGTCCATGTCTCCATTCTTTCCTCCACCGCTAATGGATAGACATTGATGGGGGTTCCCATACTTTCCCACTGCCAATGTACTAGTCCTAATCCATCCCTTCATGCTTTCCTCCGCCGTCAATTGACAAACATTGATTAGGTACAGGTGCTAAAACCACTCTTCCTTCTGGTCAATGAAATCACGCTACAAATATAGAAGTAACATTAGGAAGTTATAGGAAAAAAATTTGAAAGTTCAAAGGTAAAAATGATATGCGGATTGAAATAGTTTCAAAATGTAATATGGCCACGTTATTGTTTTATATATTGAATAGTAATTTTCATAATTTTCAATTTATTGACATAATAGACTTGGGCTAGCTTAGCTCCATATATATAATTAATGTTTTAACCGCTAGTTGAAATAAGTATTGTCTTTCAAACTTTGACAGATTTGTTGACAAAAAAGCGCCTCAAAAAATCCTGATAAATTAAAATAGAAAAACAAAACTCAATTCATAAGGAAAACCAAGTTGTTTAAAAAAAAAAAAAAATTTGCCAGCCATGTTTGTTTGATTAGAATGTGAAATAACTCCTAGCTCCGTATGTCATAAATTTCTAACTAAAAAATGTTATAACTAATTAAAGTCATGAGGTACTTTCATTTGTGATTAAGTTGATAAAGACCTTCTGCATAATAACTAATTAGTTTATAAGGAATAATGCATATAAAAAATTCACCACATAAAGTAAGCCTATTTTTTTATAATCCAATGATACAAGCATGGAAAGTTGTCTACCTAGTAACTCATGAAATATTGCACAAACCCATGAACCGATTGAGATGAGGCTTTTGGCTAGCGAAGGTGGCTCTAAATCAAGATATTTTTCACGTATTTTGTAGGATTCAAAGGGATGACATCTAGTTTTTTTTATTTTCTTTTCTTTTTTAGATGACCTCTAGTTCATGATCTAGAAATTCCTAACATCACAATCAACTATGCTAATTTTTTTGGTTAAGTAACCATAATATTTTTATTGTAAATAATGTGTATTTTGAATTATGTATTTTTTTTTTTTAAATGACAACGCTAACATAAATTTTTCATATTGTTTTTTTTTTTTTTTGTAAAGGTAATAATTTTATAGAGCTTGGACAAAATTACAAAAGATCGGATCCAAAACCTACACTCTTAGCCGATTGGCAAAAGTGAAGGGGAACCGATGGAAAAAGGACAAGGGCATTAACCCGCTAGGAAAACACGAAGAACAACTAGGAGCACCGGCAAAGGATGGAACCACCGAACCTCCAGTCGTCAACCTCAGAATGCGGAACGGAAATGAGAGACAGCAAGTAGTGTCTAAGGATCGGATCCACTAAGAAACACCACCGGATCGAAGCCCCATAAATTTATCATATTGTTGATATTCATTGGTGTTCCAATTGAGAACTTCAAAAATATTGAATATGAAAGAGCAATTTAATAAAAAATGAAAAAGAAAAAAAAAGGTAGGCCAACTCATGGGTCGACCTTGGGACTTGTTGATGCGGTTCTATACTGCTTCTAGGATCAAGGAGTTCATATCCTGATTTCAAGTAAAGGATAATAGGTTTGATACGGTAAGTTCCGCGGTCTTGGTACGAAACATATTTTTATACTTAAACATCACCCTGATAAGAAACTATGGATGGAAATATAAGTAAAATGAACGTGGCAATTTTCTTTGACAGTTACTTTTTTTGCGCGATAAAAAGTTTATCTCATTTTTTACCGACAGCTTTAATTTCTCTCCCCTTGCCCACTACCCCTTTTTTTTTTTTTTTTTTTTTGACAAGGGGTAATTGCTCCTCCACTCGTATCATTTTATCATGTAGTGTGTTTGGTAATGGTAAGTGAAGATGGACGCACTGATGAGTAGTACAACATGGCCTTTGGTCTTAGATGTCAGTTGTCTTATCCGTCACGTGAAGTCCATTTTACACTCTTGCTCTGCACTTGCAGTGTATAATAATGGCGGGACAGTACGATGATTTTTCTTATGAACATGAAGCCTTTTTACTGGGGGGTCTAGCTCCAGATATATTCGAATATTGAAGCTCCAATGATGTGTCATTTTAAATAAAGAGTGATGGAAAGAAATGCATGGACGGGTCTTAATGCCTAAGCATTATTTTTTCTTTTCCCAGTAAGTCAGATTTTGGTTCTTGACATGTCGAGAATCTTCAGATTTTTGTGATAGAAACACAACAACTTTTTGCTGGAACATTTTATTAACGGCTGGGATTTAGTACTATATATCCATCAATTTAAAACATTAACAAAGTTTCAAACCACGACGAAAAAAGAGGAGATTGGTACATGCTATGGAGCTCTCATCCTTTCCTCCGCCCTAGTGGACAGACATTGGGTAGGTATCCATCCTTTCATCATTTGCTGCTGCAAATGGTCCTTTCGTCCGTTTTCACCGCCAATGTACTAGTCCCGATCCATCCTGTCATCCTTTCTACCACCATTAATGGACAAGCGCTAACTAGGTACTAGTCTTAAACCCGGTCCATTCGCCGATCAATGAAATCATATTTAAAATATAAAATTATAATTATAATTAAGCAAAATTAGAATGTCAATTGTAATTTTAAATTAGAAGTAACCTTCAAGTAGAATGTCAATTGTAATTGTCACATTAGAAGTGACTTCAAGTAAAAATTGTTGGATTAGAACTCCTAAGAAAATTAAACTTTTTTCTGTCCTTGTTTCTGAATACTGCTACTCTGTACATGACAATATAGGAACGATTGTGAGCAACAACTGATGTGCTTCGTGGCCCCTCATTCTGATTCTAATTATCACAAATGCTTGGGTCTGTTTGGAGCTTTTACTTCTAACATCTATTATCCAAATATTACAGTTATCACAAATTGATTTTCAAAGCCTTCAAAACTATACAAATTATTGACAAGTAGAGTTATTGTTTTTTAGTAATTTATACAACCTAATTATTTTCATTTTCAAATTTTTTGAGCGAAAGCAAAACACAGAAAATGTACTTGAAAAGTATAAACAAATAGAACAAGTTAACCATAGAAGTCATCTGACCAAAATAAAAAAAAAAAAAAAATCAACAAAAATGATGATGGAATGTTGTATGGAGTCTTCTATATTCCTAATTCATGACAATCATTTTGAACAACGTTATCAGAATGAATATAGATCTTTAAAAAAATGACTAGGAAGATATTAACAGAGCAGGACTCAAGTTCTTCTTTTGAAACATATCTATGGTGAAACATCCCCCTTGATAAGAAAATGCGGAGTGGGATATAGTATAGTGATTTTCTTTGATGACTACTGTTTTTGCAAGATAAAAAGTTTAATTTTTTGTTCACCGACAACTTTAATCTCGCGTATCATTTTTTTAGAGTGAAAGTTCGGTACTAAATTTGTGAAGATGGACACACTGATAAGTATTGCAACATGGTCCTTGGTGTCAGATGCCAGTTGTATTAGCGGTGACTTGATGTCGTTTTCACACCCTTCCTCTCAGGTGAATATTAATGGTGGGACAGTATAATGATTTCTTTTCAGAACAGCAAGACTTTTTACAGAATGGTCAAGCTTCAGATTTATTTAAATAAATGGGCTACATTAATATCTGTTGTTTTAATTCAAGGTGATAAAAGAAAAATATGTGATGAGTATTTATAACTGAGCATTACATTTTTCATTTTGTAGTAAGCCAGATTTTGGTCTTTGACATGATAATCTTTAGATTTTGATGATGCAAACACAGCAACTTTTTTCTGAAATATTTTATTATCAATGGCTGAGATTCAATAGTAGAGATCCAACGATTGAGAACTTTAACAAATACACAAACCACCAGGAAGAAAGAGGAGATTGGTACATATTGTTTAGAGATATTTAAGATATTTCCTAAGCTATCAAAAAAGAATGAATCAAATTGAATCTTAGCTTTTAATTCCTTTATATCGCCATTTTTAGTCATCTCATTTTAAGTAACTTCTCAATTTTGTCAACACCATCTTTAGTCATTTCATCTTCAGAGGAAATATTTATCTCTAACACAGACAATGGAGCTCGGCGACTTAATAGGCCTAAACTAAGCACCGATGGATTTCTTTAATGTAGAAATGAATGATTTTGTTAGTATCACTACCATCAACGATGTCTGGTCTCCATCCTATCCTCCACCGCTAATGGACAAACATTGATTGTCCATGAGTACTTGCGTTTTGTGGTCTTTTTAGCTTTTTCGAAATGCATCTTTGTTAAAGTTGGAGAGGGAGATAGATGGGACACCCGGCTAAGAAATGTCTATTCAAATTATTGCATCTTCTTGGACCTGTTTAGTCACTTTTATTATCGACCCTTACATGACTGTTCAACGTCAGGCATGGGAGAGAAGAAGGCACATGCAATTTAGTTCTTTATTTTTGACAAGCAATGAATCATCAACTTCACCGTCCACGATTTTTCTAAATTAATAAAATTGAGAAATTATTATTTCTCTAAATATGTACCTTGAAGAATCCAAAGGGAACTGTCTCTCCGCGTAATTATTTGAACAAGCAATGTTTGAAATATGAATGAAATGCCATAATATAAGAATGCAGAATGAAAGACACAAAATGTATAATCACGGCACTTGGCAGTAATTGCTAGTTTATAATCAGCACCTCGAATTATATGATAGGGTGCATAATTTGTAAGTAATCAATCTTAACCTATCAAAATTTGTGCTCTTAGACTATACATAGGGTGCATAACATAATCTCAAGTCTTAGCCACATGTACAAGGGATAAAAGCAAGCAAAGTGAAGCTAAAACAAACTATAATACGAGGCAAGATTATAAATTTGGAGACATGCCACTGATGAATTAAGCTTTTGATCTTTCCATGAATCTCTAAAAGAATATGGCTACATCACCACTTTGAAAAATGAATGCTCTTGATTCAAATGTGCTAGATAAGTGAATCCTGCTAAGAGTAATGCATATGGAGATGATTGACAAAATGATGCGATTGTCTGACCCGAGCTTATTCACATCACTTCTATAAACCAATTTTTTTTAGTTGTTATATATCTGTTGCTTGATAATATTCAAACGATATGTGCATAATAAATTATAAACTTTTACCTTGACTGGTGCTTGGCTAGACACGAGTGTACTCTAAACACTAGATCGAGAAGACATTACAATTTAAAAAATAGGAGTACTGAGTTTTTTCAATTCAAAACGGTTGTAAAAATAAGAAGGATAGAAAAGACTAGCTTCACATTTTACCAAAAAAAAGAGAAAAGACTAGCTTCACCTTGACCATAACCATGGCTTAGGAAACTCCATCGCGCATGAGCGAACGAAGTTCCTGGTTGCCTTTCAGAACCGAATTTTAAAGAAACAAAACGGTTTTGTAATTGCATGAAACCAGTGCTCATGAGCCCAAATGATCTCACTCTTCCTATTAAATCATTTTCAATGGAGACCCAAATGATGGATGTTGAGCTTAGGTGAGGACATAAAATTAGAGGATCAAAATTAGTGAACGCAAATTATCATTTTACTTGTGAAGTCAAGAAATGTACGAGATTAAGATTCCGTCGTGTTTAATGGGGAGACATACACAAGAATCTTCTATTTTCATCAAGGTACGGGGCTGGAGTTTTACTATTGCTGGAAAAATTGCAGTCAATCTAAAACTTTTAGGAAAATTGAATCAATTTAATTTTAATCCTTTGAGGAAAATTGTCATCAAGTCCTTTCAGCAATGACGTGACATGTACTGAGGTTACAATAAAACGACATCGTTTTTGTTGAAATTAATGCCATCTTTGCTTAGTCGAGCGGCTAAGCTAAAGCCCTAAATTACCAAATCTCTAGCTTTAATACTTGACTCAAACAAAAAGGTTGACAGTACGCAGAGTCTCTAGGTCAAAATCGAGAATCCATGACCAAATCTACCAAATAGCAGTGAATAGAAGCCAAGCCGCGACACCCACACTAGCAAGCAACGTGACCCTTCTAAAACAAGAACAACCACTGAAGTACACAAAAACAAAATAACCACGAAAGAGGCACACAACAAAACAAAAGCAAACCATCGGCCGCGGTGTTTCCCATTGGATAAAGGCTCTGTTGATCCCGTTGGAGAGGTGAAGGATTCGAAATGCGTTGAAGGGAGGCAGGTATATGAAGTGTGCGTCTTAAGTGGGTGGTGGGTCTCCTACTTACGTGTCAGCCAGAAGTTTTTTTGTCGGTTCGTCGGGGGTTCTCTATAACAAAAAAAAAAAAACAAAACAAAACAAAAGCAATTTCATTTCAACAGCCAAAAAGAAAATTGCCGGCACACCCCCATTTTGGCCCAACTATAAATCAACTTGGTTTATCAAATTATTGCATCAAGTAGCCCAAGCAACGTGCCTCGCTTTTTTCAGCTGCCAGAGCTTTATCAGACGAGAATACATGTGGAGCCCATCTTTTTGCATGAAAGGTTCGATCATGGGATTGTAATAATGATTCATGGCTTCTTTTTGGGAATAATAACTTTCTTGAGGATGACATAGAAAACAAAAGTTTAGGATAAGAGCGCTTCGAAGGTGGGCTCGTCGATCGTCGTGCGCGGCTTCTCCTTTCGCCTTCTCTGCTCGTCGGTCGGTTTAGTCACTAATGTCGGGCGAGTGCGCGGGGTCGCGATCTCACGGTTGTTGTCTGTTGTTGTGAGGATCGACTGAGGTCGCCGAGGGTGAATTCGAGTCCTCTGGTGTTCGCGCGAAAGCTAGCGTCCGAGCAACGCGTTTTTCCCGTAGAATTTCATTCGGAAAGTGTTGATTCGCTGAAGAATAATCCTCACGGAGTTCATGTGCTTTCCATCTGCTTTATCGTACGGAAAATGAACTTGAGTTCCTTTATTTTATTTTTCGTGTGAGGTTTGAAGTGAATAAAAAGTAAATAAAGGTATTAAGTGATTGCGAGAGCACGTACTGTCTGGGCGTTTTGGTGTCGATGTAGTGTTGGTCTAGTCATGACGGCGACTCTCGGGTCACGTCTGTTGCAATTTTAGGATTCAATAGTAGAGATCCAACTGTTGAGAACTTTAACAAATACACAGACCACCAGGAAGAAAGACGAGATTGATACATATTGTTAGAGATATTTAGGATATTTCTTAAGCTGTCAAAAAAGAATGAATCAAATTGAATTTTAGCTTTTTATTCTTTTATGTCGCCATTTTTAGTCATCTCATTTTAAGTAACTTCTCAATTTTGTCAACACCATCTTTAGTCATTTCATCTTCAGAGGAAATATTTATCTCTAATACAACTTAACCTTAGTTGAGGCCTAAACTACAAACCGATGAATTTCTTCAGTGTAGAAATGGATGATTTTCTGTTTATCATTCCCATGCTTGAACAGTACCATCAGCAATGTCTGGTCTCCATCCTATCCTCTGCCGCTAATGGACAAACATTGATTGTCCACGAGTACTTACGTCCTTTGGTCTTTTTAGCTTTTTCAAAACGCGTCTTTATTAAAGGTGGAGAGGGAGATAGATGGGACACCCTGCTAGCAAATGTCTATTCGACTTATTGCATCTTCTCGGTCCTGCTTTGGTCACTCTTTTATCATTGACCCTTGTATGACTGTTCAATTCAGGCATGGAGAGAAGAAGGCACGTGCAATTTAGTTCTCTATTTTTTTTACAAGATATGATGAAAAGCATCCCGAACTACGCGATAGGGTGCCTAATCTGCAAGTAATCAATCTTAACCTATCAAAATTTGCACTCTTAGACCATACACAGGGTACATAGCATAATCTCCAATCTTAGCCACATGTACAAGGGATAAAAAGCAAGCGGAGTGAAAACTCAAGCTAAAATTATGCTCTTAATACGAGGCAGGATTAGAAATATGGAGACATGCCACTAATGAATTAAGTTTGGGACCTTTCCATGAATATCTAAAAGAAGATGGCTACATCACCACTTTGAAAAATATGCTCTAATTCAAATGTGCTAGAAAACTAAATCCTGCTAAGAATAATGCATTTGGAGATGATTGGTAAAATGATGCGATTGTCTGACCCAGCTTCTTCACATCACTTCTATAAATCAATTATTTTTATTGTTATATATCTCTTGCTTGATAATATTCAAACAATATGCACTTAATAAATTATAAACACAAGTGTACTCTAAACTCCAGAAGACATTACAACTTAAAAAATAGGAGTCCTTGAAAAATATGAGTTTTTTAGACTCAGACGGTTGTAAAAACAAGAAGAATAGAAAATATCAGCTTCACATTGACCATAATCATGGCTTAGGAAACTCCATCACGCATGAGCAAATGAAGTTCCTTGTTGCCTTTCAGAACCAAATTTTGAAAAAACAAAACGGTTTGGTAATTGCATGAACCCATTCCTCGTGAGGCCAAACGATCATACTCTTTGATTACACATTTTCACTTGAGACCCAAATGATGCACGTTGAACTTAAATATTGCCATTATACCGCTCTATCTAGTTATTTCAATAGTGTGGAGTTTTTAATACGTGGAAATAGAGTTTCGTGATGAGGGGAGAACATAATATTAGAGGATCAAAATTGACAAGCACAAATTATCATTTTACTTATGAAGTTTAGAAATGTACGAGATTAAGATTCTATCATGATTAATGGGGAGACATACACAGGAACCTTCTAT